>JAILYF010000011.1:3325627-3990753 GCA_025491095.1 Brachionus asplanchnoidis | reverse complement strand
CGAAGTTTCCTATGTGCTATACGCTCTGACGGCGTGAGATCTTCGTTGATGTAAACATTCTTCCATTCTTCAGAATTCCGGAGTTTTTTGCTTTTGACTAACATGTCCAACTTGGCACTGACGCTTTCCATTTCAACGACGAATAGTACTCGCTCGTTGTTGGATCCAGCTGATTCTTGTGTCCGAATATCCGTTTTTTCCTTAAACATCTTGCTTTCTTAACTTTTGTCTCCGTAACCCCAATTGCGACCGCAAAATTTTAAGTCAAAATCATCTCCTCATCCTCTTTGTACAGGTTCACTGGCACTGCAACAATCACGTTCTGAGCTCTCTCCTCCTTTCTCCTCAGCTCGGTTGCCACGGTTGCCATTATGACGGCCGCTTTCTCATTTTGGTGTGCGTTACCAGCAACCAAATTTGCCCAGTTGAGAGATGCATTCTCAGTTACCGATTGGTCGTTAGTTTGACTTACAGTGTCAACAATTTTGCTCAACGTATCGATTGTCGCTTTTTGGGACTCGTTTTCTTTTTCCAAAGTTTCGATTTTTGGACTAGAACTTGCATACATTTGCTTATTTTGGAGAGCCAATTATGGTGGTTTTTGCCGACTTCAGCCGTAGCTGATAGAAGCCTTGGCCAATTTGCCTCTTGCAGAAAGCTAAGGTCCATCTATTGATGAACAGCCATTGAAATTTTTGAAATTTTAATTTTATTTTTTTTTTACCAAATTTGGTAAATAAATCAAAAAAATTATCTTTATTTTTTTTTTATTCAGATTCAAAAAATTATATTTGAATTAAAATTGAAATAACTAAAAATAATTTAAAGAACAGAATCTTTTCATATTGCAAGAACATTAAGATCAATATTTGATCGCCCTGATCTCTTATTTATTAAGAAAAGTAAAGTAAAAAAAAATGGAAAAATAAAATATTCCCTTCGAGTTACATAGGAAATTCAGCATTCCACACCAGAATCATATTCAATGAAATGGCAGAAGCAAGTTAACAAGGTCAAAGGGGAGTGAGTGTCCAAGTGGTAGTTGGTCTGTAAAATTTTCAAACAAGTTCTTCAATGAAAACTGGTGGATTTTTTGCTCTCGATGCCTTACTACATTACTCGAAGACGTGAGTCGCTTAAGGAAACTCGCGCTTGCACTTGATTAGCATTAATATTCTTAGCAACAGGAGTTGTTCGGCGCCCACTTTACTCAAGTGGGTCAAACTTTTGAACATGAGATGTCAGTAGCCTTTACTTGCTGCTGATCCAGTCAGAAGTAATTTGGACTTTTTACTGTATTTCACCAGAAACAAATTCAGTAGTGGCAAGTGGCTCGTCTTTGACCACGTGGAGAAGTTGCGAGAGCAGATCGCTCATTCCTTTACAATAAAGCAATCCATGGTTAGACATATTGTATGTCATCAAAAATTTGAACAGGGTTATGGTGCTTTTGTTTGATTCTCTGCTGTAAAAATTTTGATTGCAGTTAGTTCGCCAAACTTCCTTGATTATTTTGTGCGCCAAATGGTTATCCCTGGAAAGACTCAAAAAATGTTCGTAACTTTTTGTGACGAGTTTTAATGCAGTTGTTTGTTTGATTTGTGCCACAGAGTTAGATTTATGTATTCGATTGATTTTTGGTTGACGGTCCGCTGAGGCAGACTCAAGTGTGGATTGGGAAATATGTCGAGGAGAAATGTCAAAAGATGATGCCGCTTGGACGCCTCGCAGCTTCCTTGAATATGCACTGTCTGATATGTTGCGGCTGGACGATGTGTCCATCGCATCCCATGAAGTTTTGCAGTTCGAGATCGTCATGAGGTGGCTATGGTTAGACACTTTGGTCCATGAGGCTCAAGTCGAACAGGTTGGTTTCGTTGATGCTATTGGTGCTAAATACGACAGGTTAAAGCTGAAAATGCGTCTGGGGAAAGAAAAAGCTTTGTTCCGTAAAAAAATAAAATGAAGTGAATCATTGAGGTCCCTAAAATTCTTCATAATAAAGATAAATTTAAAAAATGAAAAAAGAATGTTAAATTGTAAAAATAATTATGAATTTGCAAAAAAATAAAAATTTTATTTTTTCATTATTGCAAAGTACATTTGAGCAAAATTGAGCGCTTGAAATTTGATCATAAATTTTACTTTGCTTAAATATTGAATTTTAATTATGAAAATTCGACATTAATTTTACATTAATTTCAAAAACTATTTTTTGCATATATAATCAATAATTTATTAAAGAAACACTTTATAATTTAAATAAAAATTAATTTTTTAAGTATTTCAACTTATTAAAAATTAAATTTTGAATTAGTCAAAAAAAATACTGATTAATTTAAAGTCGAGAATCGATCAATTGCAATAAATGTTCAGCAATCGACTTAAAGGGAAGTCCACCTATAAACTCGGTTGAGGATTAGAAACAAATTTTATTCTAATTATCTATTTTTCTAATAATTTAATAATAAATTGAAAAGAATTTATTTCTATTATATAAAATAAAAAATTTATTTCCTTTTTTTTTATTTTTTTTATTAAATTTTATTCTTTCTTCAGTCTTAAAACCTGAAGAAGGCTATTTGGTCGAAACACGACGTAACAAATTTATTCTTTATTCGAAAGTTTTTTAAAATAAATATTTAAAAAAAAAGTAATCTTTATTTCTAATCATTTTATGAGTTTCTGTTAATTTAAAAAAATAATTATTATTTTGCTCGAATCACATATTTTATGCCTCTTTATTTGTTTTTAATCCTCGCCCCAGTTTAAAGGTGGACTTCACTTTCAATCATAGCTGAACATTCATTCCAATTGATTGATTCTCGACATTAAATTAATCAGTATTTTTTTGACTTTTCAAAATTTAAGTTTTAAAAAGTTAATACTTGAAAAATTAATTTTTATTAAAATTAAGAAGTATTTCTTTAATAAATTATTAAAACAAAAACGAAGTTATTCAAACATCAAATAGAAAGAAAATTTAAAATATTTATTTTTCGTTCACTTAGTTACCTAACTTTTAAAAATATCTCTGAAAAGAATATATCTAAAACATTATCTAAACTGAATGTTAACTTTATGTTAGGAATTAATTTCTAAAATAAAGCTGAAAGTAAATTTTAAAAAAATTTAAATCTTAAAATCTATGCGAATAAAATCCAAAAAAATCATAGTCCTTGTATTTGCTTTCAGAAGGTTTACTCTGCCTAATAGATTCGGGACACTCTTCATCACATGACTCAATGGAAGCTTCATCATGTTCCAGCTGAATTGTTGTCAAATGAATATTTTCTTTGTGAAGAATCTTCTTTATCTTTTCCACCACTAACCATTTAGTTTTTTCATCAAAATCACCTGTGAGTCTTACTAAACAAAAATAAAAACATTATTAAAAATTAAATAAAAAAAATTAAAGATAATGCTCCAGATCTTACCATGTGCTGTGGCAACCAGTTTTTCTGCATTTAAACTCCACACATGAAAGTGATGTAAATCCACAACACCTTGGATGGCTGATATTTTTTTCTGCAAATCATCAATGTCACATGTCAAAGGAACACCTTGAAGAAGAATGATGCTTGACTTTTTTATCAAAGGTATAGTGCTTGAGACTATGATGGCTGCGATGACCAAACTCAAAATGGGATCTATATACAGCTTCCATTTGACATCAAGTACATCTTTAGGAGGTGCAAATTTAATTATCAAACCACTCACTATCACAGCTACGGAGCCCAGAGAGTCTCCCAAAGCATTCAAAAACACACTCTGTAAATTCATATTCATATCTTTTTTTGTTTTATTTTTTCTTTCCTTATATTTGTACAAACTAAATAAAGATAGTGTAATTATGTTTAGAGTTAGACGGGCTCCACCGACCAACAAAAGCAAGTCAACTTTTTCAATGGGTTCTGGCTCAAGAAATCTGGTGACTGATTCAATCACAATTGTGAAGCATAATGCCTGTAGAAGAACACAATTTACTAGTGATCCCAAAACTTCGGCCCTGGTCCAACCGAAGGTGTTTTTTTTTGAAGTTTTTCTTTTTGAAATTCTCACTGCCACTAGTCCAACTACTAGAGATAGCATGTCGCCAAATATATGAAATGAATCGGCCACCAGAGCATTAGATCTTGTGATGTGACCGACTACAAGTTCGACTAGAAAAAAACATGATGTTAAAATGATCACTGTACTTATTAAAATTGTTTTGGTAAAATATTGCTTGGTGTTTTCGTCTTTTTTTGTTTTATTATTCATCTTTTTTTTTTTTAATAATTATCACCTATTCAAGATTTTAAATACTTAGCGAGAATCTTTTTTCAAAAGTCATAAAAATTGCAATATGATGCAAAATAGATAACTTTTTTTTTTCAATAATTTTTATTCATATTTTTTCTAGATTCATAAAAAATATCACCATTAACAATTTATTTTTGAAAAATGTTTACTTTTTTAAGCTCATATTTAATAAATAAGCAAATATAATTCAAAAGTAACTAAAGCAGAATACTTCTTAATTTAACTTTATTTTGGTCATTTTGTCTCAAATTAATAAATCTGTTAAAAAATCAAATAATGATATCAAAAAATCTAATTTCGAAGAAAACACTTGATTAACTTTTGACAGAAAAGTATCAAAAAAATTTTAGGACTCCAAAAAAAAGCAAAAAAAAAATTATTTTTTATTGTGATTAAAGATTATTAAAGATCACCTTAAAACTGGGACGTGCTTGGTGGCATTGGTTCCAGTCTTCTTAAACTGAGACTGGAATCCTATGAAACCTTATTTCCTCAAAAATCAAAATTTTTTTTTGCTTAACACCTTATTTTTTTGAAAAATATCAAATCAATAATATTGTTTTAATTTGAAAATTCTTAAATAATTTAAAATAATTCTTTAATAATTTTTTAATTCATAAATTTTAGAAAATATTTATCAATATTTTATGGTTAAGTACAATTTAGTATAATTTCTTAAAATTTTTTTCGATGACAATTTTTAATATTTAAATACCAGAACCACTTATTTAGGAAATGGAAGTTTTGAACGTAACCACCAAGAAGAAAATGGATATGTGACCATCATGAGATTGCCATTACTTCAAAGAAATCTTTTAAATTTTTTCATATAATAAAACTAAACTCAATAATTTGAAATGATTTTACCTTTTTGATCAATGTTAATTTTGCTAGAAGTAATTTCACATTATTTTACGATTAATTTAAATTATGCAAAACTTTTATCTAAAATAATTAATTGACAAGATTTGCTAAAAAAATCATTCGATTAATAAATTTTATTTTTTTATTTAATTACTAGTTTTTGCTCTTTTTAGTTTTTTTTTGGGCTCTTTTAAAAATATTGGTCCTATTATGTTTATCTGAATTGATTAAAAATCTAAGTCAAGTCAAATATTTTTTAGTTTTTTTTGTTTTTTTGTTAGAGAAATTGATTTATTTCGAATTAAATTATATTCATTGACGATAAAAATAATTTTTTTTTACAAAATTTTTGTTTATAATAAAAACTAAATCTTCAATTATAAAGTCAAAGTCGTTTTCTTAAAACTTTAAAAAAATTTAACATAAAATTATCAGTGTAATTTTTTCAAATTTCAAATAATAATCAGAGAAAAATAGAGAAGTTTATTCAAATATATGTAACAGTAAATTTCTATAACACGTAATTTTGTAAATTTACTGGTCTTTCAGTAAAAATGTATAACAAATAGGAAAAAAATTATGCTTTATTTTTTTACTAGTAATTTTGTAAACTTACTTTTCAGTCAGTAATTATGTAAAACAATTTTTCTTGAATTGTGTTTCAATGTTTCAAAAATCCCGATAAAAAGAAAAAAAACTTGGACGAAACATCGGTGACTGAATATCATGTTAACTGAATAAGCTTTAATTCTCCAAATCGAATCTAAGCCAACACGTACATAAAAAAATGCTGGCTACTTGGATGCAAGAAAATAAATAACTTAAACCTAGACAAAGATTAAAGTGTGAGGCAAGCAGTAAATGAATTATCAATTGGTGGTTGTCAGGGCATGTTAAAATGCAACTGTAATGGTCAATGTATGACAAATCGATGTGGTTGCAAAAAATCCCAGTTTTCGTGTAACTCAAGATGTCATGAAGGAAATTCAAGGCGCAAAAACATACAATTTTTTTTTAATTACCCTTTTTCAGTAATTTACTAAAAAGTTTCCAGTAAATTACTAAAACTTAAAGAGAAAAATATTTTTTTTTTTTTATTTTGAAAATATACGTTTCGTTTCAGTAATTTAATAAACTGGTTTCAGTGAATTACTTAAATAAATAAAAAATCAGTAAATATCTAAAAGGACATATGGGGCAATCAGGTCTAAAATAGGACTTTTCACATTTTTTAACTTTTCTATAGTGATTCTTGTAGATCTTGACGCGCTGATTCCAAATATATGTGTATTTTTTGTCCTAGGTAATTATTTTATGAATTATAGCCTTCGGAAGTTTTTAAGGGTATATTAGGTTTTTAAGCCATAACTTGGTCAAATTTTATCATTTTTTTATAAAAAATACACCAAAATGTTCAAAAAAGAGCGAAGAATCTGAAAATAATAGTATCAAGTCAAAAAAATCACGTAAAAAATGAACTATCCTTGAAAAACCAAAAATTGGCTATGCCTCGCTTTAGACCCCCCGGGTACCCCCATGTCAAAGGACACCCCCCCAAAAAAAAATGTATTCTTTTCGGGTTGCTCAGTGTCTAAAACATACTAGTAAATCAGATCCTGCATTGAAACCCTTCTTGAACTTTTATCTATCAAAGAAGTTTTATTAATCAATTGGTTTAATATTGGAAAAAGCTGGATAAAAAGCACTCCCCACTCATATATATATATACTTTTCTAAAAGGTGAAGGTAAAATAGAATGTGATTTATGTAATAAATTTATTTATTTTTCTGTAGTCCTTTACCACGTTGATATTCTCCGTATAAAAACTTTTAACAAACAATTTAATAAACAACTTATTTACAAAAACTCAAAATGAGTAATCTTCATCGTACGTGTGCTTACTGTCTTCGTAGACTTGATTCGAATGAAAAGCTTAAGAAAAACAAAGTGGGAATCACATCAGCATGGTTAAAAGCTGCATTATTTTCATTGGGTATTGAATGGAAAAAGTATAAATCGGTGTGTTGTGATTGTCATAAGAAGCTGTCTCAATTTTATCCTAACAAGAGTGAATTCTACAATGAACTTCTCTAGAGGAATTAGTGCAAAATGTTAGTGATGACATTTATCAAGATCCAATTGAAGAAACAAATCATATAAATCAACCAGGCCCAAGCGTAACCACTGACTCTGTTTGTTTAGACTACGCGAGCATAGACGACAAAAGGTGTCATATTTTGACTGGACTTTCTAAAAATGATTTTGAAGAACTTTATCAAATGATTTCTTGTTCAAACATTATTGGAAATGTTTCATTGATCAATGCTTTAGGGTTCTATCTAACTAAGCTTAGAACCGGTGTTACTTTAAAAGAAATATCCACCTTCTTACCAATAGCATCATATGATGAAATAAAAAGGTCAGTAAGAAAGGTGAGAGAGATTTTATGGGAAATGCTTACACCACTCCATATTGGATTCAATGCATTCTCAAGAGATGAAATAATTTCAAAACATACCACTAACATGTCTAAAATTCTTTTAAATGCAAATGAGCATGATGTTATAACAATTTGGGACGCTTATATAGAAAAGTCATCTTCATATAGCTTTCAAAAGCAATCTTATTCAGATCATAAAAAACGCTGTCTATTAAAATTTATGAATGTATGTGCAAGTGATGAAACCCTAATAGAAACAGTCGGTCCATATATTGCAAATGATAAAAACAACGATGCAAGCATTACTAAAGATATATTCACAAAAATGGATCATATTGAAAATTGGTTTTTGCCTGATGACTTGTTTGTGTTTGATAGAGGTTTTCGTGATTGTCTAGATTTTATGAAGAACAAAGATTTACAACCAAAAATGCCTAGCTATTTAAAAGGCCAAAAGCAGCATTCAACAAGAGATGCTAATAGTTCAAGGGTGGTTACAAAAATAAGATGGGTTGTTGAGTCTGCTAATGGAAGAATTAAGCGTTGGAAATATTTTTACAATGTTATTTCTAATCGAGACATTAGAACTTTAGAAAAAGATTTTAAGTTTGTTTGTGCTTTAATAAACAAATTTAGACCAGCATTGGCTTCAACGAATGACACCGGAAAGATTGATCTGTATAAACAAATGGTTAAGAAAGCTAATGAAGAAAATTATTTAAAAAATGAAGTAGCTAAATACTTAAGGAGATTTTCAAAAACTCGTGCAGTTAATTTAGATGAGTTAAGCTTTCCAGTATTAAGTGAAGATTATATAAAATCTCTTACTTTTGGTATTTATCAATTAAAACAGCCTTTGTCTTATACAATCGAGCATATGAATGATAGTGGGAATTATCAGTTTGAATATTTTGAAGAAGCTCAAGAACTAATAAGGGTAAAAATAAATTCAAGATTTTGATCTCAGGTAATTCACAATACATGGATAAGATATTCATCATGTTCATCAATGGATCCGATTCAAGAATGGTATTGCGACTGTAAAGCTGGTTCAAGGGTTTTTGGGGCCTGCTCCCATGTAACAAGTGTAATTTGGTACTTAGGATTTGCAAGACAAAATCCGAAAAAGATTGTATCAAATAAAAGCAAAACTTTTTATAATTTTTGCTTTGACTGCAGTAAACAAGATAATTTTGAGAATGATGATACAATTTTAAACGATGACGACATTTCAGATACTGAATAATTGAAATAATAAAATAAAAAAATATTTTTTGTCTTTTAAAAAAGTTATGTTATCCAGCTTTTTCCAATATTACACAAAAGATGACAAAGAAGTAGCCGAACTTTTTGGAAAAAACTTGAGTGAACACTTCAACGATAAAGCTCAGTCCATTTCCGTTAACTCATATTCCGTCCCGCTCGATTCTCACAATAGTACGATCAACCCCATTACAAAAGATGAATTCACGGCAGCATTAAAAAACTTAAACCTAAACTCAGCTCCCGGCGATGATCGGATCAATAATAAAATACTAAAAAACTGCCCAACCACATTTCATCTAAAAATCTTCAAACTTTTCAACGCTACTCTTAAATTCGGTTATATACCAAAAGCTTGGAAATTTGCTAAAATTATTATGTTACCGAAAAAAGGCAAGCCTCCAGACCAAGCTGACTCATATCGTCCAATATCTCTTCTTCCATGCTTAGCGAAGTGTCTTGAGAAAATAATTAATAGCAAACTAATGAATTTCATTACAAGCAATAACCTATTATCATCTTGCCAATCTGGTTTTAGAAAACATATGAGTACTCGTGACCACTTTTTAAGATTTTATCAAGCAATTATAAATGGTTTTAACAGTCGTCAACTCACTGGAGCAATTTTTTCCGACCTAGAAAAAGCCTTCGATAAAATCAGTCATCATGCCATCCTAATCAAGCTAAAAAGCATAAAGTTAAATACTTACCTCTACAATTGGATTGTCGATTTCCTTAGTGATAGAAAATTCTCCACTTCACATAATGCAGCCAGATCGAATACGCATAAAATAACAACTGGGGTGCCTCAAGGAAGCTGCTTGTCACCGACCCTATTTTCAATCTTCTTCAGCGATGTTGTCAATAAACTACCAGCACACATTCAAAAGGCACTTTTCTCGGACGATCTTACGATCTGGACGTCTGATAAATCAACTAAAAAAATTCAAAAAAAACTACAGCCAGCAATAGACATAATAAGCGACTTCTGAAAAGTATGGGGACTGAAGATCAACCTAAGTAAGACGGTATATTGTGTTTTTACGACTGCTGGCTATAGAACAAATTACAAAAATACCTACAAGCTCTATTTGAATATTGATAACACCCAGATCCCGATCGACCCATCTCCAAAGTTTCTTGGCCATCGACTAGATCCAAAATTAAATTTCAAACAACATCTATCTTTTTTAGAAGGAAAATTATTAAGTAAAATTAATTTGATTAAAAAATTAAAAGGAATGAAATTAATAAATAACACGTATCTTTCGCTAATTGTATGCAAAAGTATTATCCGATCCAATTTTGACTACATTTTCATCCTGTTGCTGACAGACACACAACGAATCAGAGCCGAGATACAAAAACTTCAAAATCGAGTTTTACGTACAATACACTACTTTCCAATAAAAACAAGTGTAAATAGAATCCACAAGAAACTAAAAATAGACCTACTCGAAACTCGAATCAACAAATTGTTTGACAAATTTATTGTAGCAAAAAATAGTCACGAACTCATCCAACAACAGATACAACTCTACGAAAAAAACTCAAACCCTAGATTCAAAACACTTTTCGACATAATTATTCAAAACTATAATTAAATCTAAAAAAAAAATGAAATTTTTGTGCTAAAATTTTTGTTTTCATGTTAATTTTATTCCTTTCTATTTTCTAAATTTTGTAATTTTTAATTCGAGAATATGATAGCAATTTTGGCTTTTTTAAAAAACTAAATTTATCAAATATTCTTTTTTCCATAACGAATTTTTTTTTTGTCCTAAGATGTAATTTCAAGCAAGTGGTTGAAAGGGAGGACTAAGTTCCATTCCAAACAACCTGGGATTCCATCCCAAACTATATTTTAAATAAATAAATAAATAGAAATAGAAAAAAAAGAAAATTGAAAAAAAATTTCTTAATTTTAAATTTGTTCACAAATAAATACAATCAAAAGTACTAAAATTTCTCACATTTATCTAATCTAACTCATTTGATAAATTCAATATAAATTCTTCACTTTATTTGCAGTACCCAATGTATCCATAACCATTACTTTAGCACAGTATGGATCGTAATAGGGGTCGCAGTAATAATAATAACTAAATATGCTACATATCCATAACCAAATAAAATACCTTAGTAGTCATAAATTCCAAAGCTGCCATAACATGCAATGTGACCACCTTTAAACTTTGCATCCCCACTTGACTGCAATTGGTTTGTACTAGTTGACGACGATGAAGATACATCACTGAATGATACATGACCTTTAAAAAGGAAAAAATGTTTTTCGATGAGTCCATTTAATAAAAATTTATTTATTTTATTTCTAATTAAAATTTTGAATTTATTTTAAATATAAATTTTATCTTGAATTTATATTCATTTAAGGGCTATTTTTGTAAATTAAATTATTGATATAGACCAAAATTTTTAAAGTCTCATTTAGCTTATTTTAAAATTTCATTTATTAAAAGGTTAAAAAAGTATAATAAAAAATCAAAAAGAAACATTTTTAGAGATTTTCTAAAATTAGATAGTATTTATTTAAAATGCATCCGAGAAGGTTATTAAAAGCATAAAAAATATTTTTTTGAAATTTACCATGACAGAGTTCTTTGTTAGAAAAAGATGCATTAACTTTTTTTTCGAAAGATAATAAATTTGAAGGATAATGAAATACTAGATAAAAATTTAAAAAGTGCTTTAATAAATTTTTAATAAATTGGTGTTCTTATAACAAGATATTTAATCTTAAAACTTAGTTGTAAACAAAAAACTTTTTAATATTAGTAGACTTTTCTATCTGTCTACTTCTGCTAAAATTAAACTTTTCAAGGCATATTTTGTCATATTTTGTTATTGTTCAGCTATTCTGTGCTATTCTAAAAAAAACGCAATAATTAAACTAGCAAAAAGTTATTATTTTTCAATATTCTAATTAATTAAATTCAAATTTGATGTTAATAATTTCAATAACATCATTTAATTTTTAGAAATATATGGATTATATGCTTTTCAGCATAGAAATCTTGAAAGAATGTTATATTTTACTTATTAAACACTATTTTTTCATTATTCGCCAAAAATAAACGAACAATGGCTCAAGGAATTTGAAATAAATGTCAAAGAAGGATAATGGTGAAAAAACCTTTGAAAATTTTTGTACAAGACAAGATTAAAACAATTGCATTTATTTTTAATTTTCAATTTGTGAATAATTTTATAATAAAATCAAGTAAAAGAAGTGTTAACCTGTTTTTCAGGACATGGACACTAGCATGTTGATTAATCTTGAAATAGTAATAATAATAAAAAAAAAAAATTTGAATTGAATTTATTTTTGAAAAAGCAACAAATCTATTTTAAAATATCAATATCTATTTTTTCAAGTTTATAATATTGAAAGGAGCTAATTAAGGAATATATTTAATCAATCTCTATAATTATTTAACTGATCTCCTAATTTAATAAAAATGATAGCAGAAATCAATGATTTTATCTTTAAATTTTATTACAATAATTAAAAATGTAAGTTAAAAAAATAGAATAGTTAAAGTTTGATTAATTCTTTTTGTGACTTCAGGTAGCTTTTCAAATTGATAAATAATTTCTTTTTCAATTGTTTCCAATCTTTGTTTTTTTTACTCGGATGACCTTTGTTGACGTTTTTTTTTACAATAGAGAATAGACTATGTAAATTTAATTTGAGCCGATTTCTGCCTCATTTGTTGTTTCATTTAATATTAGTTGTTTTTTTTTGCACCATTCTTTTAAATCAGCAAAATTAATTTTTGGTCCATCAGTTTTTCTTATTTTTTATTTATTTATTTTTATTTATTTAAGAGCTCAGGCAGAGGGATACCTATAAAAACAGCACCCATCAAAAAAGCGAAAAAAAGCACCCTGTGTAAATCGCATTAAATAATATAAAATACCTTTTTTTTTTTGATATATTTATTTCTAACAACCTCAATTTTAATAAACATCAATTTTTATATTAAAAAAATATTGTTATTATATAATTTTTTCAAATTTAAAAATAATTTGTACATAACACTTTAAAACACCATGAAACACCCTATTAAGTTTATAAAACACCCTGCAACACCCTTTTGATTCTGATAGAGGAGAAAAAGTTCTGCTTGGCAAATTATTTTTCAAAAGGTCTGGACATGTGAAAACCCTATAAAAACCGCTAAAACTGGTTTAGACCGGATTTTTCGAAACACCCTGAATATTTCTTTTATAAAAAGGTTTTTCAGTGAAAGAAACAACTTTTTTAGGGTTTCTGGGGTCAAGGAATACGATTTTGAGGTCGGTTTAACAAAATAAACTATTAATCATGATTTAGTCAATCCAGGCCCTCAAGAGCCCACTATAAGATTATTGAATTTTGACTTGGAAATTTTAATGTTGATTCTAGGGTAACTAATTGCTCGCAGCTTTTTCGTGAGATAAGATCAAAATACACTGTTTGTTTCAAATTATTGTTACAAGTCAAAAATTCTTCCATTCTTAACAACAGATCTACACCATAGCGATATCGAATTTCTATATGACTGTTTTCATTACCATATAAAGTTTTGCTGATGCTTCTAAACAAGCAGTTTCCATCACCAGAAATTTTTGAAAAGACAGTTGTGCTCTCCACAGCACGTGGAAAAGAAAGTTTTGTAGGAAAGTTGTGCTTTCCACAGCACGTGAAAAAAGAGTAATTTCAATTTAAAATTTTCAAAAATTTTTTAAATTTCAAAACTGAAACATGTCTCAGCAACTCTGCGCTGAATAGCAAGTCCCGTCCGAGGTCCGTGCCGAACCCAGACCTACAATGCGCAACATCACCCGTTGCAAAGTAGAAGAGTGGATTTGGGAAAATGGTGGTCGTGAGCGTGGGGGACTTCTCAGGTGCCGCATCGTAGAAAGATCTTATCTCACGAAAAAGCTGCGAGCAATTAGTTACCCTAGAATCAACATTAAAATTTCCAAGTCAAAATTCAATAATCTTATAGTGGGCTCTTGAGGGCCTGGATTGACTAAATCATGATTAATAGTTTATTTTGTTAAACCGACCTCAAAATCGTATTCCTTGACCCCAGAAACCCTAAAAAAGTTGTTTCTTTCACTGAAAAACCTTTTTATAAAAGAAATATTCAGGGTGTTTCGAAAAATCCGGTCTAAACCAGTTTTAGCGGTTTTTATAGGGTTTTCACATGTCCAGACCTTTTGAAAAATAATTTGCCAAGCAGAACTTTTTCTCCTCTATCAGAATCAAAAGGGTGTTGCAGGGTGTTTTATAAACTTAATAGGGTGTTTCATGGTGTTTTAAAGTGTTATGTACAAATTATTTTTAAATTTGAAAAAATTATATAATAACAATATTTTTTTAATATAAAAATTGATGTTTATTAAAATTGAGGTTGTTAGAAATAAATATATCAAAAAAAAAAAGGTATTTTATATTATTTAATGCGATTTACACAGGGTGCTTTTTTTCGCTTTTTTGATGGGTGCTGTTTTTATAGGTATCCCAGGCAGAGGCCGTTTCCGACCACATTTTAGATGTCGTCCTTAAACAACGAAACTCATAAAAAATAAAGAAGATAAATAGCATAGTAGAATAAGAGAGTTTAGTGTACAATTGAGTTATAAAATTAAGTCTTAATACAAAATTCAAAATAAAAATAAGTCGTATAAAAATAAAAAATAAAATATTTCTTATATCCTATAAATTTCATTATCATACCTCAGTAGATCATAAATACTCTCACTTTTACCGTTTAATTGTTTAAAAATTTTGTGTAACTCTGTTAGTACTGGATTGTCTTTCTTGTTTGTCTCATGCTCAATATCAACTTTGTACCTATAATATTTACATTTGATGGTTTTATCGGTATTTTGGTTTAGTTCTACTTCATTGAGTATTTTAAGTGTGTTGCTTATATAGTCATCATCTTGATTTATCTTGAGTAGTTCGATTATGATATTTTTGGTATATGTATTACTAAGGAGTCGCTCAAAGAAGCTAATTTTGGTTCGCTTCAGCCTCGCTTCTGTTCTGTTTAGATTGTTTATTAGTTTTAAATTGGACATTCTACATCGCTTGGGAATGTTATAGATGGATCTTAACAAATTATTTTCAAACCGTTCAATCTCGTTTAAATTTTGCTTAGTTAACTCTAGTATCTCGGACCCATAAAAAAGTACTGGCATTACAAAAGTCTTGAATAGATGACCCTTCAAAAATGGATTGGTTTCTTCTGACCACAATTCTATGTTTTTCAACTTCGAGAAAGCTACCATGGTAGCTTTTTTCCTTGATTTTATGTGATCTTTGTCATTGTTTTTTTCATTTAATTCGAAACCAAGATTCTTGAAAGACGATACCTTTTTTATTCTATCACCGTCAAGGGTAAGTTCGTCTTGCCATGTATCATTTCGGCGTTCGCATGCTGTTCTTTGGACAGTCCGATTGAATGTCATATAAATTGTTTTTTCGGGATTGAACTTTATCTCAAATCTATCTCCGATCTTCGTTACGATGTCTAACGCTTTCTGCATTTGAGCCTTGGTTGTACTAAGTATAATAATGTCATCAGCGTATGCGATTATATCGATGTTATTATTCTTTAATCTTATGCCAATGACCGACTTACTAATCTCTTCTAAAAGTTCTTCAGTGTATATAGAGAAAAGTTTGGGTGACGCCTTGCCACCCTGACGTACACCTAATGTTGTCTTGTCCTTATCCTTTTGAAAATTCGTCATTGTTCTTTACTATCATACTTGATCCATTATAATAATTAGTTTTTCTTATTTATTGAATATTTTTATTAAGCTGGGCTTATTTTGGAATACTGATAATTAAATTTCTCGCTTTTAAAGTTAATAAAATATTTTAATAATGATCATGTGTAATTCATCACTTAATGTATTCATATTTTACTTATTAAATTTTTTTCAGGGGCTCCTTATTGAAGTTCATGATTGTATAAGTTGGAGACAAAATAATTAAAAATAAAAAATCATTTAATTAGTTTAAGAGACCAAAAATATATGAGATCATAAATATTAATTTGTGTAAGCAAGCAATTAATTTAAGGTATCAAATAAAATAATTATAGAGATTTATTTTGCAGATCATTTAATTAATTCTAGATATCTATCAAATGCCACCAGTTAATTAAGCATGCATTTTATTATTCTGATTTAATAATAAAAACCCGCTTTTTCAACATTAACAATTTACTTTTTTATTTAATTTTTTTTAAATTTTGTTTTAACTGATGTTAAAATGAACATTTTATTTTTAATCTGTAAATTATATTCAGCAAACGTTTTTTGTTCGGTTAAAAAGATAAAATATAATGATTTGACGAAATAAAAGAAGGTTATCTAATTTTATCAGGTTTTCATGTGACGATTGCGAAGCTAATTTTTCTATGAACATTTAAAAGTAATTCTTTTCATATTTAAGTAAATAATTAAACATTTTCTGAGAACTAAATAGAAAAAAAAATGGATTTTGAGGCCCAAAAGCAGAAGAGACCAATATGCTATTTGACCAAAACAGTTCTACTAATCACAGTCATAATAATGACATCGTGTTTTTTTTTAGTTGAAATAGTGGTGGGCCACATGACCAAATCAAATGCACTAATAGCCGACTCATTCCACATGTTAAGTGACATTATATCACAAATAATCGGTTTAGTGGCACTTAGATTTTCGAAAAAAGATTCATCTAAAAAAAATACATTCGGATGGTCAAGGGCCGAAGTGTTAGGATCATTGGTAAATGCTGTTTTTCTTTTGGCACTGTGCTTCACAATTGTAGTAGATTCGATAACTCGTTTTCTAGAGCCTGAAGCTTTGGAAAGAATAGACTTGATGCTGGGAGTAGGTGGAGGTGGACTGGCGCTTAATCTAATAGTCCTGCTTCTTTTTGCGATACAAGGATGCCAAGGCTCATCAGAGGAAAAAAAGGAAATGAATATGAACCTTCATGGTGTGTTTTTGAATGCTTTGGGAGACTCTCTGGGCTCCGTAGCTGTGATAGTGAGTGGTTTGATAATTAAATTTGCACCTCCTAAAGATGTACTTGATGTCAAATGGAAGCTGTATATAGATCCCATTTTGAGTTTGGTCATCGCAGCCATCATAGTCTCAAGCACTATACCTTTGATAAAAAAGTCAAGCATCATTCTTCTTCAAGGTGTTCCTTTGACATGTGACATTGATGATTTGCAGAAAAAAATATCAGCCATCCAAGGTGTTGTGGATTTACATCACTTTCATGTGTGGAGTTTAAATGCAGAAAAACTGGTTGCCACAGCGCATGGTAAGACCTGGAGCATTATCTTTATTTTTTTTTATTTAATTTTTGATAATGTTTTTATTTTTGTTTAGTAAGACTCACAGGTGATTTTGATGAAAAAACTAAATGGTTAGTGGTGGAAAAGATAAAGAAGATTCTTCACAAAGAAAATATTCATTTGACGACAATTCAGCTGGAACATGATGAAGCTTCCATTGAGTCATGTGATGAAGAGTGTCCCGAATCTATTAGGCACAGTAAACCATCCAAGAGCAAGTACAAACATTTTAATCGCTTAAGAAAGCAATCGGATCTTCAATATCAACGATTTTAATATTTTATTTTTTGAAAAATTTTCTATCCAAAAAAGATTTTTGGAACTGCACAATATTTATTAAGATTTTTTTTTATGATGTAAAAATCGACTTATTTAAAAAAAAGGGTCCTACTAAAATACTGATCCCGAATTTTTTTTGAAATTTTCTAACCCCCATTTTTGGGGTTGTGAAGTTCATTTCAATTAGATCGTTTCAATTCAGAAAAATTAGAATAACTTTTTTACTATAAGGAATAATTTAGTTCTGTAAGATGCTTAATGTTTAAGCAACTTTGCTTAATCCGAAAATATATGTCTGCAAAAACTCTGCAAAGTAAGTGCACAATTGATTTAAATACTTTTTAATGGCGTGCAAAATGCAGAAAATTGCAGAGTATTCTGCAGACTTATTTTACTGAATTAAGCAAATTTGCTTATAATTAAGCATTTTATAGAATTAAATTATCTATTTTTGTAAAAAAGTTATTCAAGTTTTTATGAATTGAAAAGATCGAATTGAAACGAACTTCACAACCCCCCCCCCCCCCATTTTTTTGTAAAGCAAAAATATTTTTAAAAGTTTTAATATATTATTTAGTTTAAATTTTTAGTTTTTTTTTCAAAATTTTTATTTTTTGTGAAAATTGAATATTTTTAAATTTTTAAAAAACTTGACCCCCAACTGATCCCCAATTTCCTTGAAGAGAATTTAACGAGCTTTCTAAAAATGGGCTTTTTCTTTTTTGTTGTTTTTCTCCGGGAAGCATAGTTTTTGAGATATTTTTCTTAAAATAAAAGACCTTAGTTATTTTGATATCGGATTTAAAAATTTTAATACGACATACCATTCGATTAAGAATTTTCTAAGCTTTTTGACTGTTATTTTTGTTTTCCTAATATCAATATTATTTTTAGCGAAAAAACTTTAATTATCACAAAAAATAAAAATTTTGATTAAAAACTAGTTAAATTTTCGAAAAAAAATAAGTTTTCAAACTAAAAAATACAGCTTTATACAACTGGTTTGTGAATGCTTCTGTCTGTGAATGTGATATATCAAATGCTGTTTTAAAAGCAAACTGCTGACACAAAGGATCTATAGAATTCCAAAAATAACCCAAGAATATAAAGCAGAGGATATTTTTAATTGTGATGAAACCAGCTTATTATATTGATGTTTACCTGACATAACGATTGCATAAAAGACCGACCGACCGACCGACCAAGTGTATGGATAAAAAAATAAAAAATAGGGTCATTTTTTTTATAATAAATTTCCGTTTGTTATAAACTTTTTATTGTGCAAATATGAATTTATTTTAACCGGCTTTTACTGTATATTAGAACTTTTAAAAATATTTTTGCTTTGCAAAAAAATGGAGTCAGAAAATTTTAAAAATTGGGGGTCAGCATTTTAGGAGGACCCTTTAAAAAAGATTAAATTGGACAAAAAAATAGCTAAACTTGACAAATTTAAGATAATGAAATTTTTATAATTTTTTAATAATAGCGAACTTTTTACCTTTTAAATGATTTTTTAATTATTTAATTAATATTGAAAATTATTTAAAATAAAATAATTTTAATTTTTTTTTTTGAAGCTTTAGGATAAAAAAAATTATGAAAGAATTTTTAATTAAATTTTTACAAGAAAATTAATTAAAAATGTAATTAAAATATTTATTTCTATACGAAAACAATGTATACTTTTTCTTTGCAAATATGGCATAACTTAATTAGATTGAATTTGAGAATTCAAAAATTATCCAAAACGTCAATTTGTAAAAATATAAAACTCAGTAAGTTTTTATTTTTAAATTATGAATTTCTTTGATAATTTTTTGTTATTAATAATAAATTATATTGCTTAAATTACAGTTAATCATGATTTTATTTAAGTTACTGTAATTAAAATTAATAAAATTTTACAGGTTTTTATCATATCATATTAAAGCAAATTTTGTTTAAGTTCAATTGTTAGTTTGTATTTTACACATGTAAAATGTTAAAAATATTCTCATTGTAATATCTTCTTAGCAAAATAAGGTTTGTATATTTGCCAAAAGGCTTTTATTCAAAAAAAAATCTAAATAAATAGAAATAGCCATCTAAGTCAAGAAATTAATATTTAAATAAAATAAATCTTTAATATCTGTTTCAACGTTGTAAGTATGAATATAATAATAATAATAATAATAATAATAAAAGCTACAGAAGACTAGCTGCGGAGCAAGGCTATTTATAGACTTGCTATGGTAGCTGTCTGATTTCAACATAATCCATCATAATGACACACTTATGTAAATATAAATAAAATAAAAAAAAAAAAATAAATTAATTGTTTTGTTTTAGATATAATTATCAAGTTTGTTTTTGAAATCATTTTTAGATTTTGCATTAACAACTTCAGTCGGTAATTTGTTCCACGTGTTAACCACTCTATTTGTCAAAAAGCTCTGTCTGTTCTTTATTCTTGTCAATTGCTTGGTCAATCTTCTTCGATGTCCACGAATTCCTCCAGCTGGACCGCTACTTGACAGTGCGTTGCTATTGATAAACGGACTTTGCCATTCCACTGTAATCAGACCGTTTAATATTTTGAAGGTCTCGATTAGATCTTCCCGTTCACGTCTTGTCTTTAGCGTCGTCAAACCCAATCTGGTAAGTCTTTTGTCTCTTAAATTAATAACTAATTTCGTAGCTCGTCTTTATACTTGTTCTAAGATATTTGATTCCTTTTTGGTACAAGGACTCCAGCTTGCTCCAGCAAACTCCAGATGTGGCCTCACAAATGCCATATACAGCTGTTTAAACGAACTTTTGGACCAGTATTTGAACGCTTGCTTGAGTTGGTCTAGTACTGCATTTGCTTTGTTCGCCGCCTGTGCCGCTTGGTGAGTCCATTTGAGGTCATCAGTTAGAAATATTCCAAGATCTCTTTCGACGCTAGTGTGATTCATTGGTAAGTTGTTCATTAATAATTCGACTGAATTAATATTATTACTTTTGAAGAACATAAATTTGCATTTGTCATCGTTAAATTTTAATTGCCAATCAATTGACCAATTAACAATATTGTCGATGTCTAACTGTAGTTGTTATACGTCTTGACGATTTCTGATGATGTTAATCAGTTTTGTATCATCTGCGAATAGCTTAATTAGGCTACTCACAACGCTTGGGATTTCATTTATAAAAATAACGAAAAATATATATTATCTCTGCTCCATGTTTGTGAAGCTAGAGAAACAACTTTTTTAAAACAGGAAAATATTATTAGCTAAATAAAACCAAATACAGTCTTATCTTGTAACAGTGATCATTTGATGCCAGTATTTTACGAAAAATTATGTAAATTATCGGATTTTACGATAATTTTGGTAAAATTTGGCAAAATTCAAAACGGCCAAAAATTTTTGAAAAAATGTCTTATTTTGTTATTGTGGATTTCAAATACAAATTGAACAAAAATTTTTCATTTTTTGATTTAAAAATAAAATCAAAATTAATAAAAAATACTGCAACATAGTGCAATATAATTAGTTTTACCTTTTTACCTAAAATAATTTTTCTCTTGTAAAAATAGAAAAAAATATAAAGAATCAATAAGATTTAAATAGATTATTGATTGGATTTACTAAAAAAAAAATAGAATCAGAATTTTATTTTGGGTTAAAAAAGCTCAACTAAGTATGTTGTACTACGTTGCAGTATTTTTTCAAATAATTTTCATTAACTTTTATTTTAATATATCAAAAAATGAAGAATTTTTGTTCAATTTGCATTTGAAATTCACAATACCCAATTTTTTCTGGATTATGTCCAATTTGTTATCATATGTTCACATGTAAATAATTTTGGACCGATTTTATTTAGCTCTGTATTTTTCTTAAACGGGAATAAACTCGTAGAAGCAGATCAGATTGAATATCTAGGATTTATTATAAATTCTAAGGTAGA
This sequence comes from Brachionus asplanchnoidis, assembly GCA_025491095.1. Taxonomy (NCBI): domain Eukaryota; kingdom Metazoa; phylum Rotifera; class Eurotatoria; order Ploima; family Brachionidae; genus Brachionus; species Brachionus asplanchnoidis. Next base: position 3,969,284 of record JAILYF010000011.1, on the reverse strand, counting down.
TTTCAACCATCAAGCTATCGAAAATTATAAAAAAGCCCAAAGGAGTTTTTTTAGTATTTCATTTCTTTCACCCAAATCTAATCCAAATTCGTGTCCGGGGTTTTAAATTCTTCATTTACAAAACTTATTGCTGATCAAAATTTACTCATGGGCTTGAGTAATTAACCCTTAATAAATGTACAAAAGAAACTCTGAATATCCTTCAAAATAATCTGATTAGACATATGTTGAAGTAAGCTCCTTACTGCCACATGTCAAGAATTCTGAAAATCTTAAGAATATTCAATTTTGAAGAATTGTATATTTTTTCTAAACTAATTTTAATTGATACAATCAAGTTTAAATACCTATCTTCACAGATATTCAAATCTCTGTCTAAAGACGCACCCTCAAATAAATCCTTTTCATCTGACATGGCTCTAATTTCTAAATATTTTATTTTATAATATAAAATTTAAAAAAAAAGTAAAAATTTAAAAGAATTGGAGTTTTTGATCTGATTGTCAATTTCAATGCCTATTTCGTTAGCAGATAAACTTATCTTCGATCGATGATTCACTAAATTTCTCTTCGAGGTTAATCATTTTTTTAAAAATAATTTTATATTAAAGAAGTCATTTTTTATTCAAGAAGTTATTTTGTTTCATAAAAGTATTCTTAGATAAGTGAGATTTTTGGCATCTTGAAGTTGATGATCAATTCAAAATATTATTTCAATTCAAAAAGTTAATCTTTAGATATTAAAATAAATCTTTGATTTAATTTAAATAATTTTAATGTAATATGCCTTACATGCAATGTAGATTTAGAAAAAGAAATTCAAAAAAAATTTCTTTTTCTAAATCTACATTGCATGTAATATTTCTTTTTTAAATTTAATTGTGAATGCTAAACACATATACTTTTGAAATAAAAAATCTCAAATAATCTTTACAAAAAATCAGTTAAAACATTTAAATATTAAAATCGATTATCAATGGACTGAGAAAATGTTTTTTCAATTTTTTCTTTATTTTCTAAATCTACATTGCATGTAAAGCATGTTACATTACAGTTATTTAAATTAAATCATAGATTAAGTTTAATATTTAAGGATAAACTTATTGAATTGAAATGATACTTTGAATTGATCACCAACTTCAAGATGCCAGATTTTTTGGTGATAAAAAAAGTAAAATTAGTGCTAAATAGAATTTAAAGCCAATATTTTGAAATTAGAACTGTTTTATAATTTTATCTCGAATGAGGGCACATCTGACTCAATTAGATTTTGTTTAAAAAACAGTTTGCTTAAATATTATAAAATTTTGCTTAATGAACTATTAAAATAAGATGGAATATCGTAAATTTGTCCAAATTACTTTTAACAAGTTTATTTTTATCTCTTTATCTTTCTTTTTCATTTCTTTTTATGATAAATTGATTTTTTTTATCACTTTTTATAACTTTTTACTTCTCCTTAAAGGAGGCTAATTTAATTAATTAATTAATAGAATAAAATATGTTCACATAATATGTGATCAGTCAAATCATGCTGGGTTGGCGAACATAGATTTTTTTGATCACATTTTTGATGATAACATAATTTGTGATCAAAATTTATCCAAAGAAAAATTTCTTGAACAAAAAAAATTTCTTAAACAATTTTTTTTTTTGATCATTAAATTTCTCTTAAATAACACAAATTGTATATTTTTCTTTTCTACTTTAGAATTGTACTTTTTTTTTTTTTCTTTTTTTTTATACTGTCTTTTTTTCTTTTAACTTTATTTTAATTTTTACTTCTCCTGATGGAGGTTAATTTGAACCAAATAAATAAATTAAATTTCTCTTAGAATTTGAAATAAAAATACTTATAATAAATTGGCTAATGCTGTTTAGCCATGTGCAATTTAGCACATAAGTATTTTTTTATTAATTGATTACATATGAGACATGGAACTGGCTTCAAATGTTTGCTCAAAACTTTGTTTACAACATCTTGAGTGGTTACAGAAACAACTGGATTAGCCATGGCCATTTTTTTATATTGATCAGCTTTTTCTTTGACATTATTTAATTCTAAACTACACATTATCTAAAATATGCATCTAAATTCTAAAAATAAATCTCTGAGTCGCTATCAGAAGACGAAGAAAGAAGAAGATGCTCTATACATTTTTTTCTGTATCAGATTTGTAAAGAAATGGATCAAACCAAGATCACGTGATTTCCAAGAAATTTAAAATCTTCATCAATTTCCATTTTAATTAAATTATTCAATTAGAGCAATTTGTTTAAAATATTTAAACACTTCTTTTTAAGCTAAGAAATTTTTAACAAATTTTATACTCGACTTGAAAAAAAAATATTTTTTTAATATTAAAGTAAAAACAATTCTTAATTTAAAGCTAAAAGAAAAGTAAATTATTTTTTGATTTTTGAGATCAGATTTTGATCACAAATTATGCTATCATCAAAAATGTGATTGAAAAAAAAAATATTTTCAGCAACCCAGCATGATTTGACTGATCACAGATTAAGTGAACATATGGTCAAAAATTGGACATGACCCTTTTTCCAAAAATCGAAAATTTAAATTTTTTTTAAACCGATTTTAATAATAGTAATTTTTAACCAAAAATTACGTTAATTTTGGCAATTTTTAGTAAAAATTGGTAAATAAAAGTAAAATTTAATAAAAATTTGATTTTATTTACACATTTTTTCATTAAAAAAAATTTTAATAAAACAATCAATCAAACATAATTTATTTTTTTAAGACATCGCCTGAATTGGCGTTTATATGAATTTAATAAATAAATAAAAAAAATTTAATTTTTAGGCTAATAAAGTTCTATATTATTCTACAAAAAAATTTTATTTGTCCTAAGACGTTGTCCATTGTTATTTAGCCTTTCGATTTATACTTAAACAAAATGATACCCTAGAAAAAAAAAGAAAGAAGAATTTAATAATTAAATTTTTTTCACTGATAAAAAAATTCATATCAAATGAAATTAAAAATGAAACAAAGTAATACTAGATATTTTTCTTTATTAAAACTTAGTTAAAATATATTTTTACAATTATTTATAAATTTTTAGTCGATTTCTACTTTATGCTTTTTTATTTTATTTTTTACCTTTTTACCGTCTACATGGCGTTCTATTGAAATAATAAAAATGTAATAGCAATTGAAAATTTTAGTTTTGTATTTTAAGATATAATCAAAGATTCATTTAAGTAACTGTAATTAAAACTAAAATAATTGAGCCAAATGGAGTTGGTATTCAAATTTTTTTGAAAGTCAAATGTTTAAAAGATGCTTATTTATTAAAAAATCTTAATGATGAAACTATTAATAAATTTTAATTTTTCTTTGTCCTGGATCGTTTCTACTCAACAGTTGTTGAAAAAAAATCCTGTTACTATTAATTACCCTCCAAACAACCCTTTTTTTACAGTGAAATAAAATACGATATTTTTTACCTTTACTTCCAAATAAATAATGCTAAGGTCTGCATAAATTTAGGTTAGATATTCATTCGATTAGCTAATTTGCTAAATTCTTCAATTATGACATTAATTTTTAGATACTTATTTGACTTGAAATATGATATTTTTTTGATAACATAGTTTTTTTATAAAATAATCTTTTACAGAAAAATAAATTTTTAATGAAAAAAACTTCATAGCCCAAAATTTTCAAAGATGAGAAGAAAAGTTAAATGGCCCAATACAATCAAAAATCTTAATTATTTTCAATGCATACTTTTAATATATTAAATTATCATACAGAATAAACTGAATAAAAATAATTAAAAGAAAATTCAAAATTTAAAAAAAAAATATTTTTTTCTTAACTTTTATTTATTCAAAAAATAAAATTATAAAATTTAATATTGGTTTGTCCGAGAATATTTTTTGAATGATAAATTTTTTCATAAATTGAACTCCGTCAAGTGTGAAGTTGAGCGAAGCCTTAATCTATCTCTATAAAAAAAATGTAAAAAATTTAAATTTAATTTTTAAGATCGCACTGCATTTAAAAAATTTAAACTTGCCTATTATGGAAAAAAAATATGCACGGGAATTTTTTCTGGGCCAAATATTTAGTAGAAAATTTTCTCGGCTTAAAATTAATTTTAAAAAATTTAGAAAAAACATGCTACAAAAAAATACTAAATAATTTGTCATTTTTAAATTTAAAAATTTCTGTCAAAAGTTAGAGCTTTTTTCAAAAAAAGTTAAACTCTCATGGGCTTTGGATATTTAACTTTTTTTTTCAACAAGCCATACTCAAGTCTTTAAATCAGGTCATTTAGAAAAAAATCTAAAAGACCACTTTTAAATTTTTTTTTAAATTTTTTCGGTCAATGAATCAAAATTGCAAAAATTCTACTTGATAGAAAACAGAAAAAAAAACTTTTTACTAAATTTGTTTATTTTTTGCTTATTTTCAAACAATGGCAAAGATACCATTTTGTTTTAGATAAGCCACGCATCTAAGACAAGCATTTAATGGAGTATAGATTTTCCGTTGACATTTAAATTATTTTCCAACTATTTATTTATACACCTAATTGAAAAAAAAAATTTCACAGTAAAGATAAAATGGATAGAGTTGGTAGTCAAAAAACCAAAAATGATTCCAGAAATGTAGTCAAGAATACTTTTAAATGTCGGCTGACCAAAACAGCCCTAATAAGCACCATAACCATATTTACATCACTGTTCTTTTTTGTCGAGCTAATAGTCGGCTACATGTCCAACTCTAACGCGCTCATAGCCGACTCTTTCCACATGCTTGGCGATGTTATATCATTGACCGTAGGCCTAACTGCTCTTAGATTTTCCAAAAAAGAGTCGTCTTCCAGTAACACATTCGGATGGGCAAGGGCCGAAGTGGTCGGATCCCTGGTCAATGCAGTTTTTTTTCTGGCACTGTGTCTCACAATTGTCACCAATTCAATTTCGCGCTTCCTAAAGCCTGAGCCTATGGAAAAGATAGACCTGATGCTTGGGGTTGGTGGAGCTGGCTTAGTGATCAATGTTGTTTCGCTGTCAATGTTCGCCTTGCAGACATGCCAGGAAAAAAAGAGCCAAGAGAAAAAAAAAGACATGAACATGAACCTGCATGGCGTTTTTTTGAGCACTATGGTCGACTCACTGGGATCAATTGCAGTGGTTTTTGGAGCTCTGATGATCAAGTTTGTTCCGCCTTTGAATTCGACTGGAAGTGGCTGGAAGCTTTACATAGATCCGACTCTCAGTCTGATAATTGCTGGTATAATAATGGTCAGTGCTGCGCCTTTGCTTAAAAAGTCCATTCTAATTCTTCTCCAGTCTGTGCCCAAAAATTTGGACTTGGAAGAGTTGAAACAAAGAATTAGAGATATTGATGGCGTGGTGAGTGTTCACCAGCTGCATGTGTGGAGTTTGAACCAGGAAAAAAATGTGGCAACAGTGCATAGTAAGAATTGGATTTGATTTTTGAAAATTAATTTTTGAATTTTTTTTTTTTAGTTAAAATTTTGGAAGAAAATGATATGGAGACAAATTGGAGCATTGTTAAAAATGTTAAATGTATTTTGTATGATAGAAAAATAAATATGACCACTGTTCAAATAGAATTGGAAGAGGAGAAAGAGGAATTGTACGACGAAGAGTCATCAGTAAAAGCATGTTATTCAAATTTAAATTTTACAACCATTGATTTAAATGAAGAATTAGATGTAAAAGGCAAGAGTTGATTTGACTCAACAAAATAGTTTGACAGCATTTTTTTTTACAAAAATTTTCTCAAATTTTTGCCTAGTTATTTGGATAATTTTTAAAAATTTATTAAGGTCAAATATTTTGAGAAAATTTCAAAAGTGAAAAAAATGCTGAGTGTTAAAATAGAATATTTTACTTGAACCAGTGTATTAATTGAGCATTTTATTTTGTTAAATTTTAGAAATAAATTTGTTGTTTGTTGAATTTTATTTGAATAGCAAAATTTTAATATTAAATATCATAAAAAATTAGATAATTAATAAAGATTTATTGCATCTATTTTATTCTATTTATTTGTATATCTGCACCGAGCTACAGCACCCTAAGAAAATAAAAACTAAGTAATTAAATTAAGTACTTTTTAGTTTCTTTTTTTTTTCTAACATCCGAAAATTATTCTTATTTTCTGAATTTAAAATTTGATTTTGATTTCAAAATTTAGTGCAAAAGAAGATGGTCATCAATTTAATTACTGGCAAAAGAATTATTTTAATGACTTAATAGTTATAGCAAATTTAATTATTTTAATGTTTTTTTTTTATTATTTTTATCTAATTAAATAAAGCAATTTCATCAATAAAATATTATTTTGTATCTTCTTCATAAAAAATTAGTCAGTACAATAAATTAAAAGCCAAAATAAATTGTTTAAATAAAACTTTGTTTTTAGTCTACAGTCATTTTTTTCTATAATTATTTTCATACTTAAATAAAATTAAAAAAAAAACACATTGATTTTTTTTAAATGATCGAAAGATATTTTATTTTGAATTAATTTTAGAAATTGGCCTTTTTGCCGATTGCTTCAGGTCATCATTAATTTTGTACCTGTACGAGTAATTAGATATTTTTTGGTTTTAAATTTTTTGATTCATTTGAAGTTTTCTACTTTCTAAAATAGACCTTGATTTTAATTCAAACTCATCGGAATTTTTCTAAGGTTTTAAAATTTATAATTCATTTATTGATTGATTTTCATTGAAATAGCACATTAATTAAAATTTAAAGATAAAAGATATTCAAACCGTGTTATTCCGGCTCAATTGGGTAAGAAAATGCCATAAACTCAATAACCAGGATTTTTTTATAATTTTAAATTGGCCGGAATTTAGAAAAGAGACAAATGAGAGAAATGGTTCTCCACAACTAAAAAAAAAATAATTTTAACATATTTAACCAAATAACTGGTAAACACAAATTTTTTGTGGCGATAAATAATTTAATAAATTTGTTATATATAATATTCAAATAGTGTTTATAAAATTATATTAAATAAATAATTATCAAATTAATAAAATAATTAAATTAAAATTTATTTTAAGAAAAAACAATTTCCAGCTAATTTTGAACGAACTTTTTTAGTTTTATTAACAAATTCTTTTTCGTCTTATTTTTTTGGATATTTTACTCTCCAAAAATTCGAATTTTTTTTTATTACGTAAAATCGTAGGTATTTTTTTAGTTATTAATAGATATTAAAAGATTTTTTTTTTATGTCGAAAGTGCAAAATTGTTCTTAGTCGAAAAAAAATAATGCCATTGTATTGCGATGTACTTCTTGTCCAAAATGCAATTTTATCTAATCAACTTTTTTAAAGATTGTTATCTGAGTTGACAATTGCTAAAAATCGTTCGGCATTCGAGTTTTTCGGAATATCAAAGACCGGAGTAACAAGGTTAGAGCTTACTTATTTGCAATGTTAAATGCAGAAGTTTGTTTATTTTAGTTTATTTCATTTTTGTATAAATTTGCTTGTTTAAGCCAGTTTTGTTTTCAGTTATTATTTTAGCTAATTTTCAGTTAGTTATGTTTTTTGATTTGAATAAAATTAATATTACAATTTAAGTTTTTGTTTATTTATTTATTAACCCACCACCATCCATCACAGACGTCCATCCATCAAGGACAGTTAAATTAAACAAAAAAACAAATTAAGAATTTAACAGCAATTTTTTTTTGATTTTTCTTTTCAAGCTTTATTTCTTTATTTTTAAAAAGTGTGAGACTATTAATTAAAATTAAAAAGAAGATTTTACTTCTGAATCTTTGTTCTGAACTAACAACAAGCTAAAATACAACTAATGTATATGAAGAGAGAAAGAGACAGGGCCTAGGGTATTTTCAATGACCATCCTTCTTTAACTGATCAGCGGGAAGAGAATTTTTCAAATATAGACATGGTTTGAGGTGGGTAAACTTCCGAAAATTTCAAATTTTCGGAAGTTTACCCACCTCAATAAGTTATTAACGCTAATAAGTTATTAACGTAATCGCTCATGTATGCCTTATTTGACTCTCAATCATATCATGGGTCGTTCCGCAATCCTGCAGAGAGTCCATTTCCTCTTTTTCTTCCACTTCCTCATCGTAGATAATGTCCTCATCATTTTCACTCCCTTAACGCACCCATCTTTATAATAAGATTGCATTTCCATTTATGTTAACCTCCTGGCAATTTTTCAATTTAGGCGGAACAGCCTTTATAATTTCATTGACGCTAGGCAGAAGCGTATCTTGATTATCTTTACAATTGGCAAGATTTTTGTTTCATGAATACATTTTTTACCTAAGGTTTATATAGTATTTTTTAATGTAAAAATTTTATATTTTTTTTGACATATCAATAATACTTTTAATATTTTCATTATTAATTTTTCATTGAAAAAATAAATCTAAATATTTAAGAATATATTCAAACTTTGTATTTTGATTATTAAAAGATTATTAATAAATGGATAATGATTAAAAAATTGAAAAAAAATTAAGTGAATTAAAATATTAAAAGTATTATTGATATGTCAAAAAAAATATAAAATTTAAAAAATCCTTTATAAATCTAAGGTAAAAAATGTATTCATGAAATTAAAATCTTGCCAATAAAACATAAAGTCGGAGCTGATTTCTTTTTATTTAGAATTCGTTGAAATAGATGGATTCATGGTCATAGCTGTGTAAAATAGGTGTGGAGTTTCTGGACTGGTTTTAAGCAACTTTGTTAACGGGTGCAACGATGTTGGCATCTGCATCGGGCTATTATCCAGATGGTTTAATAGAATTATTTCCTCTTAGTCGGTTCCACAAAAAGTATACGCTTTAAGTTTATCGTTATTAACTGTTCTCAATTCAAAATTAAAGAATCGCTTTTTCGATCTTAAAATCGCCTCGCCTGCAACATTTGTATCAGCACACTCTATTCTCCCTATTCTGGATTTTAATAATTTTAGTTGATTTTGAAAACTTTATTTATTTGTTTAGATTTTTAATATAAATAAATGTACGAGCCAGCTACCAAAGTAGATATATATGTCGCATAGAACAAGCAAAATAAATTATTTAGCTAAAATAAAAACAATTTAAACAAAATAATAATCAATTTTTTAATTTTTGTAGAATGATCAATTTCACATTTATTTTAGCTAAATTAAAACGAATTTAGAAAAATACTTTTATTGCAGAATGAAAATAAAGAAAAAATAACACTCAATTTTTTATTTTATAATTTGTTTGAATACTCATTGCTGACCTTATTTCTGTGACACTATGAGTTACAGTATACACCATTTTTTCTGCAACTACAGTTTTTCTGACACTTACCAATACAATAACATTTCATGAATCCTTGACCACCTGAAATGAAATGTAGCCCATTTATTTCTCGTAAAGTACGCTCTACACTTAAATCTAACTGTTCAAACTTTATAGGCTTTTGCTTACATATTTGAAATGAATTCCTAGCATGCCAACCTTTAATAATACCATGTTTTGTTGCTAGTTGATATAACTTATGATCATTAATTTTTGTGATATAAGCAAGTGTATTAACTGAATCAGCAGATCCGCGGTCTACATTTGTTTCAATTTTATCCCGAACATCTGATTGAGAATAGCATTTTCTAGACTTAGGAAATTGTTTATTTATTGCTTCATAGAAGGCCGCTTTATGGTCAAAGTCTATCATTTTTTAATAAACTAAAAATAAATTTTCTTATTTAATTTTAATTTAATTTTTAATTGTAAAAAATGTTAATTCAATTTGTTAATTTTAGCTGAATTGTATTCAGATTTAGTCAAATTTTATTTATTTTATTAATTTTAAGTATTTTAATTTAGGTATAATTGCAATTTTTTTTTATTTTAGCTAAATAATTTATTTTGCTTGTTCTATACGATATATATATTATATTCTACTAACTGGCAAGTGAAATAAAACCATCTTTTATTTATCCCTGCTTGTGTCATCCATTTATTGTCAATGACCTAGCTGTTTCTCAAAAAAAAAATGGTTTTGTAACAATTTTGGGTCACCAGAACTCTCCAGTCAGGTCTATTTTTAAACTAAAATTTGTTACTCTCTCCAACATTTTACATTACATCGACTTTTTGGATTGAGTGAGAGATATGTTAGGGCAGGACTGAGTCATTCTATTCCATTGGTTGTCAGACTGGTGGAAGAATACAAAGCGGGTTTCGAATCAAGATATATATTGAATACCCAACTCCATTGTGTAATTGCTACCTTACTATTCCTTCTTTTTTTCCTGAAGTCACAAATATGTAAACAGTTGAAGCACGCTACTTTATATTTCAACATCTCTTTTTAATTTCAGTTAATTTTACCCAATTTTAAATACTTTTTATTTTTTTCTTATTCTGAAAGATCTTGAGCTCGGTACAGAAAGCAAATAAATAAAAGATAAAATAATAGATAATAAAAAAAGTAACTAAAACTGAAGATGGATACAGAAATAATAAAATTGATACGGAAGGCAAACAAATCATTTTAGATAAACAGCATTATAAAAAAAATAAAAATAAATCAGATTGGTCTTTTGACCAACTCTGATTAAATTATGTATTTTTACGTCATTTTACATTATTTTTAGTAAGCTAACGCAATTTTAAGTCAAATTCAAAACTAAGGATATTTAATTTTAAGCAAAATTACGTAAGCTTAAATTAAAAAACGTAACTTTCAGTAAAATCATTCCACAATGCTTAGTCCTAAAAAAATTCAAAATGGGCAAAGTATATTTAATAAAATCCATTAAATATTCATTAAATATATTGAACCATTTTTTTTTTAAAGTTTATTCAGAATTTTTTAATTCAAAATTTTTTGAAACTTGCATTCAAAATTAAATTTATAAATGCAATTTCAAATATTAAATTCCAAGTAAGTAATAAAATGAAAAAATCGATTTTCCAACCATTATTTTCGAAATGAAAATTTCAAAATAAATTTTTAAATATTACCTGAATTGTTAAAAGTACCAAAAAAAAGTCTAAGTACGGGCTTTAAATTTAAAAAAAAAATAAAACTTCCGTGTCAAAGACTTTAATTTTTTTTTTAAAAAAAGTCCAGCACTTGCTTGGCCTCCATAATTACGACTTGGAACGGAAAAAATCCAGAACTAAGATATTGATATTGACCTAAAAAATAAATTTAAGTCATGACTTTGACTTAAACTTAAACTGTTACTTAAGACAAGTCTGATTCTAAAAAGAGTTTGGATTTTTATTTTTATATAAGTGTAAGTAGTAAAGTTGGTCAAAATTCAGAGCATAAAGTCAAAATGGTGAAAAGTCAGAGTCAAAGTTTAAACTTAAAAAGGTAAAAAAAAAGTCCGGACTTAGGATTCAACTTGAGACTTGTGACTTTTAAACAACTCTGAATGTTACATTTAAAATTTCTGAAATAATTCAAATTTTAATTTTAAAATCTAAAAAGAAAGCCTCTTTTAATTAAAATGATATTTTGGGAAATGATTCTATTTCCTTAAAATTATCAAAATTTCCTGGGAGTTTAAATCAAGTTTTTAATTTTTTGTCTTACGAAATTATGCTGGAAAATGTAAAGATTTTTTAAGTAAAATTTTGTAAAAAATGTAAATTTTAGTAAATTTTGGTTTATTGAAAATTCTGAAAGTTTAAATGATCGTTTTGATCTTAAAAATTGATTTAAAACTTCAATTTGCCTTTAAAAAGGGTTTTATAAAATACTTTTCCTTTTTCATGTTAAGAAGCTTTTTTTTTGGAGAAATCTCATAAAAGTATACTTGCTTATCCTAACCCCTTGAGCCTTAGAATTAAAATTAGTGGCAAGTTTTTGATAACTAGATGTAAGATCTTTTCTAATCTCTCTAAAAATGTAATTTTCATCCCTTAAAGTTAGCTTCCGAGGTCTACCAGAACGGCTTCGATCAGAGACAGAACCAGTCTCTTCATATCGTTTCTTAGTTGAAGAGACACATTTTGGAGATATACCTAACAACTTGGCTATTTCGTTTTGCTTTTTATCTCAAATTTTTAGCAGAACCACAAACTACCATTTTTGGCTAGATACATTTTTTTCACCCATTTTTTGCCAAATTAAAGATTTTTTGGTAATGTTATTTAGAGACCAAGTGAGGAGTTGGAGAGTTTTTAAATTAAACAGTTAAACAGCAAAATTTACTCAAAATTAAAAGTTATTTAAGAATTAATCATAAAGGTGTGAAAAAAGGTAGCAATGGTTGCTAAAACCTATGGATTACCCGAATTTCTAAACTTTTGCACCGACTTTTATTTTTTATTTTTTAGAGGAAGTTTTTTCATTATAAATATTTAAAAGTTAATTATATTTTAATGCTGAGTTTCATATATCAAATTGTAGAGAAGAAAAAAATCTACAAATTAGTGCTTTTATTTTTTTTCTTATTTACTCAATTTTTCGTAAAATACAACAGATAAACAATTTAAGATAAATAAAATAATCAATTTCTAAACTTTTGTAACATACTGTATAATATGAGTTGAATTTTGGATTTTTAACCATTCGTATTTTATTTTACTCTTTTATTTTTTTGTCTTCAATCAATAAAAATAAAACCAAAATAAAAAAGTATACATCACCAGATTACATCCACCGTTCTGTTACCTTGGTATACAGAACTTCGGATGAAACTTCCCATTTTTAAACTTTTTTTCTATTACTCTTGATTTACGATTAAAGACCTAAAAATTGAACTCGTCATTGAAGATGACTCTGTACCAATTTTTAACTTTCCAATTAAGTCTCTGTTTATACCACTCATATCTTTTTTTTTGATTACTTATGCTTGAAATTAAATATTCTTATGCTTTCAAAATTATTTTATTCTTTAATAAAAAAAAATATGCAAGAAAAAACTTTTTATTCATTATGCCATGGTTTAATTTTTTTTAATCTTTATTATTTGTATTTATGCGTCTAAACCCCCCGTCCGATAAAAAATGTAATTTTTGTTGATATTTTGTATAAATTTAAAACAATAAAAATAAATAAAATAAGATATAAAATTGTTTTATTAATTTTCTTTTAAAATAATAAATCGCCAATAAATTCAAGCTTTATTTCCAGAATTGAATTGATTAAAACATTACAAACACATTTCTTAAACAAAAAAAAATAAATATTTAAACCAAAACTAAAATTGCTTCTCATAATTGGTTTTGTTGGAATTGGATGGGACAAAAAAAAGACAACATCTAGTCCTTGGCAGCTGAGACAAGTCTTAGTATAAGCAAAAATAGATTGATAATGTCGACATAGATGTTGAGTGCAGCCATTATGTAGTCCTCGGGACTGATCGAATATTTGTGCTTGCCTCCCATCATGAGCTGAGTGTCGAAGACCAAGTAGAGCGAGAAGAGACCGGCTCCGAAGGCCGCGTACAAAATGTTCAACACTTCGCTCCTCCAGATCAAAGAAATTATTCCGAAGACCATGAGAACAAGGCCGAATACAAAAAGGTACACTCCAAAACCGGTGAAGTCAATCTTTGTTTGAAAAGCAAAAATGGTCAAGCCAACAACGACCACAGCTGTGATCGCCAGTGCTATGAATATTGTGTCTGTTTCGTACTGGGCCGAGATGCAGCCGACCAGCAGTGACTCGAGCAGGGTGAACACCATGAGCAGAATCATGTTGAGGGGAAATTTTCTGCTAACTGATTCGCAGCATGCCAGCACGATCATGATCACAAATGTGCCGATCATGGCCAGCCACAGGATCCACGCATTTGAGTAGAAAAAGCCGCGCACTGGCTCCGCGAACACAATCAAAGCTGTTATGGCAACTGTGATCAGCACTTGCAGACTGACAATGCTGTAGGTTTTGCGGATGAATGCGTGCCGGATTTTGACATCGGAGAAGGAGGACAGTTCTCCGATGTAGTCCGAATTCGCCTGGCTGTATGGGTCCTGGTTGTACATTTTTTTGGCGTTGGGTTTTTTTTTTATTAATTTTTTTTTTAGATAAAATGGCTTATGTTTTATATAGATTTAAAATGTTTAAAAGAAATGTTTCTAGAATGTACACACAAGTAATTAGCATTAATTATGCGCTCAATTTAGAAAAAGGTTTGGTAATGTTTGGGATTTTTTTGTGTTGTTGATTTGTGAGTGATAAGAGTTGAGTCACTGTTAGATAACTTTATATGACTAAGCTGGAAATTAGATAACATGAATTATAATTTTTTTTTTTAAATTAAGTAAATGTGTTCAATGTGGAAAAAATTTTTAGCATTTGAAAAAAATTTTATTAGATAATCATATTCAAAGAAAAAATTATCAAAAATTGATTCGAAATTTTTGACAAAATTTTGCGATAATTTCCGTCAAATAGCGTAAATGTCAGACAGATTATATTATTAACAATTATAAAAAAAATTCAGCTAAAAATAAAAATTACCAAAATTTATTTTTTAAGCAAATTGTAGTTTGAGATTTTTGACATTCAAACTTTGGCAAAGTTAATTTTTTTTACAAATTAGAATCCTTTTTCAAAAATTTAAAAATAAAGCTTTGAAATGTAATAAAAATGCAAAAATCAGCAATGAAATTTAATTACGTGTTTTAAAATTTTCTGATCAAATTTGAGCCATGAAATTTGATCAAAAATTTTACTTTGCCCAAACTTTCGATTTTCAATAAAAAAAACTTATTTTTTTATTCGTTTTTTTTTTAATAATTTTTTATAACTTTTTACTTTTACTTCTCCTTAAAGGAGGCTAATTCAATTAATAAATAAATAAATTTAATTTTTGATTTTAATTAAACTTAATTTTTTTTTTAAAGTTTGCTTAAAATTTGGATAAGTTAAAACTTGAATAACTTGTTGATGAATTTTTTCAGATAGCTAAGCACTAAAAAAATTAATTATTTTATTTTAAATTTTTATATATGTTATAGTAAATTTACATTCCCAGTAAATATGCATATTTCCTGGTCGATCAGCTAAAGAGTGAAATTTAGAAAATTTAATTAGAGCATGCTCACTAATTAGATTACATAATTACGGTCTCACAAGTTATTATGTAGATTTAATAATTTTTTTTTCAGTAAATTACAAAATTGACTTAGTAAATCAAAAATTATTAATTTATTATTTTTGATTAGGAAAGTTACTTCCTAAATGTATAAAAAACAAAGGTAATCGCATGCCACAAAAATTATTAATAATTTAAATTAGTAAAAATTTTTAAATTATATTAATATAAGGGGCTATATTTCTGGTTAAATCGAAGGCAAAGGTTTTCTGAAGGGGAATCGATAGTTAAAAGTGAGGGAAAGATGAAGGGATAAGGTTTAGTTGTGGGGTTGACGGTTCCTTGGCAGGGGTCTCTACCAGACCTGAGTCATGTGGCGCTCCCTGTCCTTGGTTACCAATTTCCCCGTTTTGGCCTAATCCTCTTTTTCATTTTAGTCAAAACCCCCTGATTGCAAAAATTTTTTACGATATTTAGGGAATATTCGAAATTATTTTGACTTTTCAAAGCATCAAAAAATAGTTTAAAAATAGATCATATTTAATATATTAATATTGACTGTATAATTAATTAAAAACAGCAAGCTTAAAAATTTATTTATTTATTTACCTAATTGTTCAAGGCAATTTCATCAGTTTCCAGATTGAATCGAGGCTATTGACCATTGTGGGAAACGTTGCCCATACATAGTAACTATTGTTAGTGTGGCCAACCTAGGTAACCAAGCAATCGTAGAACACTTGGAAATTATTCTGGAAATTTTTATAGACTTTTTGTGGCAAGTCCGGATAGCCGTAACAGCCAATGCACACTTTTCCACACTTGAACAGCAAATTGCTCTCTGTGATCAACTTGTCAATTGTTTTGTTCTTTCCAGAAATTAAAGCAAGGCCTTCGGTATTCAGCACATTCAAAAATTTCACATACATGGCATCACTAAGCTCGCAATTCATGGCCAATTTGCGACTTGCACTCACATAAATACAGACTTGATGTTTTTGGTCATTTGTGGCCAAAAAAAACACGTAGACATACTGGTCTTTGAGACTGGAGCTGGTGAACTCGTTGGCCAGAGAGGACCACTGTCCGTCACTAATGCCAGTCTGCATTATGTCTGAGAAAAAGCACTGATTGGCCATGAATCCAGACTGAGCATAATCTTTTTACAATTCAATAAAATTTAGCTCATCGGCTATTTCATACTGCCATATGTCAACACAAATTAACTTGTATTTGTTGTCCGACTTTTCAGTCACTTGAACCCGGTGAAATTCGTCCCGGTTCGCTTTTTTTCATATTGAAAGTTACAGGTGTTTTGGTGAACTTTTCCGCACTTGTTAGGCTGGTGTAGTGGTGGTTGAGATTGGAGTGTAATTTTTCACAAATTTGGTCCGAGTCGACCACTTCTTGGACCCATAGTTCATCGGGAGAGTCGGCGTTCAGCACTTAGCACAAAACAGCAACTTTTTGAACAAAACTTCACAATGCTGCAAAACTGAGTTTTTAAATTTTCAATTCTTGGTATTTTTTTTAAAATAGGAATTTGAATCTTTAGAAAGATATTAAAATAAGATGATGTCAAATTCTTTGTCTTTCCTTTTTCTTGATTTAATTTTTAGAATTTTAATCTTTATTGCTAATTCCTAATTTTTCATTTCGAGATATTTTAAAAACAAAATTGAAAACTAGAAAAAATCAATCGATTTAATAGTTGACAATAAAAAATAAAAAAAATTAATCGATTAAAAAATCGACTAAAAAAAATTAATCGATTTATTAATCGACTAAAAAAAATTAATCGATTAAATAATCGACTAAAAAAAATTAGTCGATTTATTAATCGACTAAAAAAAATTAGTTGATTTAATAATCGACTAAAAAAAATTAGTCGATTTAATAATCGACTAAAAAAAATAAATTGATTTAATAATCGACTAAAAAAAATTAATCGATTTATTAATCGACTAAAAAAAATTAATCGATTTATTAATCGACTAAAAAAAATTAATCGATTTATTAATCGACTAAAAAAAATTAATCGATTTATTAATCGACTAAAAAAAATTAATCGATTTATTAATCGACTAAAAAAAATTAATCGATTTATTAATCGACTAAAAAAAATTAATCGATTTAAAGTTAATCGATTTTTTAATCGATTATTGATAATCGATTGCCAACAATAAAAAATTAATAATTTTATTGAAATGTAAATCTACAGTTCAAATTTTTGATAAATTTTAAATTTAAAATATAAACCTTAGAAACTAGTAAATATGTCCGAAAATAAATTGAACTGATTTAAAATATGATTAAAAAAAAATTAAACAAACTTGAGTTCATAAAATAAAATTTTATTTTTATTCTTTAATTTTATCTAATTATCCAGTTAAAGCCTTCAACAATTTATGTGTTAATTGTGTGGAAAATAAAAAGAGAAAGGTTCCAGAAATTCATAATTTAAGTGTTTTCTGAATTTCCTATTTTTGGCTTTAAATTCGTAAACTACGTCCTATGTAACCTCAAATTTCATTTTTTTTGGAAGGCTAAAAAAAAAATTATATTCAGGTGTCTGAAAAGAACTAACCCTTTTAAATTTTTATGAATATTTTAAATAAATATTGAAACTAATCCCATTAAGTATTATTATTATGCCACCAAAGTCTAAATTTACCGTTCTCTCACTAAAAACTTTGGTGTATTTACAAGAAAAAAATTATTGATCTTGAAAATGATAAAAAAATGGATAGTGTTTTAAGGTAAATTATTTTTATTTAGTTATTATAAAATTAAAAAACCAAAATTTAAAAGGCAGTTAAACATTTCTATCTCAGTTAAATTTACTTATATCCAGTAGTTCTTCACAAAAATTGTCAATTTAAAAAATAAGCAAATTGATGAGCTATTTATTGACGTTCATGAAGGTTGTTTAATTTATTTTTAATTTTATAATAACTAAATAAAAATATTTAAAAGGGTTAGTTCTTTTTAGACACCTGAATATCTTTTTTTTTCAAGCCTCCCAAAAAAAAATGAAATTTGAGGTTACATAGGACGTAGTTTACGAATTTAAAGTCAAAAATAAGAAATTCAGATGGCACTTAAGTTTTGAATTCTGGAACCTAAGAAAAACAACAGGTTGTCTAGTAAAACAAATATCAAGCACCACATTTAATAGCAGAACACAAATTGATTTGATTCAAAGAAAATGCTCGATACATGGATGCGTGAAATATTCTATTCTGGTGTTTTGAATATTCTATTTGCTCAAAATTGCTTTGATTTAGTAGAATCGTTAACAATTCTTAAATTTAGCTTTAAATTAGATACGACAGTTTCAGTGAGACAATCAGTTGGATTAATATATGTAGGAGGTGGAAAAGGTATGATCAAATGCAACTGTACTTCTTCATGTGCCACTGATCGTTGTAATTGTAAGAAATCGGGTCTCTCTTTTCAACACAAAAAAAAAACATTCAACCCCTATTTTTTTTTTAATTTCTTTTCTTTAAGATTCTAAATTTACTTTATTTACTTAACTTCCACTTATAAATATTAGTAAATAAAATTTAAAATTAAAAAAAAATTTATTTTATTATAAGAAAAATTTCCTTTAAAAATTATTTTCAAACACAATTTTTTTGTGTTAAATGTTTTTTTAAATTACTGTGCTGATATAATAAACTGTTTTTACGAAATTTTACGTGATTTTACGTAAATTTACGTAAAATTACTTAAGTAAAAAAATTACCAAATTTTACGATATTTTACGAAAATTTTAGTAAATTTGTTAACCCTCGGATAAGGTTAAGTTAATAAAACTCAGTTTAGTTGTTTTTTATATTTTATTTTAGTAAATGATAAAATAACACTAATGACAAATACGACAATAGGCCTAGGTAAACGTTTTATATTGTTTGTGGAAATATTCGAATAAGACGAATTCTAGCTTTTTTATTTGTTCATCATTTAATAGACAACATTTTAAAACATTTTATTGTTTTTTATTTGGACTTTAATGTTTCTTCGAAACTATTTTTGTCGTTGTCAATGATTTCTAGTTTTTTTCTCTCATCGAAAAGTTCATTATTTATAGTTTGAATTTTTTCTTTAGCTAGCTCTAATTCTTCAGATTTCTCCTTTTGAGAATTTTTTTCAAGTGCTAACTCCTTAGAAAGCTGTTCTTTTTCAGAATCAAGTCTTTCATTTATTTTACTAATCTCATCATTTTGAGATTTTAGTTTTTTATAACCTATCTCACAGTTAAATAAGTCATCTTTTAACTTATTTAATTTTAACGCGTCATTTTTTCTTTCTAATTCCAAATGTATTGCGTATGCTTCGATACGCCTGGCTAAATTTTTAACCGTTTCTAACCCCTCCTTATCAAAATTATCGGGTAATCTTTCTAAAATTCTTAACTTACCTTCCATTCTTGATTTGAGTTCCGGTCAGTTGATTATTTGAATAGGATCCTTTGAATGTGAGATTGTTATGATTTATTACGATATCGTTTAGGAGTAGTTCTTTGTTTTTATTGATTTTTCTAGTTTTTCGCTGCTACCAATTCTGTTAACCCTCGGATAAGGTTAAGTTAATAAAACTCAGTTTAGTTGTTTTTTATATTTTATTTTAGTAAATGATAAAATAACACTAATGACAAATACGACAATAGGCCTAGGTAAACGTTTTATATTGTTTGTGGAAATATTCGAATAAGACGAATAAATGAAATAAAGTTTTACATTTTTATAGTAGAAGAAATAATTAAAAAACATCAATCACAAATCAAGATAATAAAATATTAAAAGTAAGAAAGATAGTAGACAATGGTCATTGCGATAACGATGACACTTTATATTAATTTAATTTAATTAAAACATCAAGATAAATAACTTGATAAGTTATTGAATTTGAGGATCGTAGATCATAGTAACAAATTTTAGTAAATATAAAAAGGGCCCAAAAAAAACTGAAAAAAGGCAATTTCTAGGAATTTTTCTCTTTTTTTTAAGAAATTAAAATGAAAATTGAAAAAAAAAATGCGAAATTTTCGTAATTTTACGTAAATTTTTATCAAAAAAGGGGAAAAATGGTAAAATTTAGTGAAAAAATCATTTAAATGTAAAATACATATTGATCACTTAAAAAAGGCATTATTTAATAAAAAAGAAATTCATTTTATATTTCTTTAAAAGTTATTAATTCTTAGGTAATTAAGATAGTCATTGAGAAAAACGGTGACTGGTCGGATCATTAATAATTGCATTGTAGTTGTGTTTTTTTTTTCTCTTTTTATTTCTAAAATTTACCATTTTTTCTGTTTTTTATAATTAAAAATTACGTAAAAAAACGTTTTTTTTTTTCAATTTTCATTTTAATTTTGTAAAAAAAAGAGAAAAATTCCTAAAAATTGCCATTTTTTCAGTTTTTTTTACTTTAGTAAATTTACGTAAAATTTCGTAAAAACAGTTAATCATAGCAGTACTGTATAATTTTTTTGCTCTGATAAGAAATCGAATTGTGTTGAATGTTTTTTTTCATTGTGATATTCAGAAATTAAAATTTTTTTTTCATTGTGCTGAAATAATATTCCCTAAGAAATCTCAACTTTTATGCAATTCACCTTGTTCTAGTTTCAGTCATTCACTAAACTCTATTCAGTTATTTTCTAAAATAAATCACGTTTCAGTAAAATTACATTCCATTAAAATGTCATTGAAAAATATATTGAATTTTCAAAAATAAGAATTTCGAGTTCAGAGTTGTTTAAAAGTCCCAAAAAAAAGTCTAAGTCACCAAAAAAAAAGTCCAAGTCAGGACTTTTTTTTTTTTTTTCAAAGTCCAAGTCAGGACTTTTAAATATTTTTTTTCAAAAAAAAAGTCCAAGTCAGGACTTTTAAATATTTTTTTTCAAAAAAAAAGTCCAAGTCAGAACTTTTTTTTTTTTTTTTATAAAAAAGACCCACCAAAGACTTTTTTTTTTTTTTTAAAAAAAAAGTCCCACCAAAGACTTTTTTTTTTTTTTTTTCAAAAAAAAGTCCCACCAAAGACTTTTTTTTTTTTTTTAAAAAGTCCCACCAAAGACTTTTTTTATTTTTCTAAAATATACATGCTGCCAAAAAAAAGGTAAAAAAATAAAAATTTAAGTTTATTTAAAATATTTATTAATTAAAAAAAAATATTTCTTTAATTAAAAAAAAAAAATTTAAAAATTAAAAAAAAAGACAAAAAAATTTTATTAAAAAATTTAAATAAAAAAAAAAAAGAAAAAAAAATTTTATTAAAAAATTTAAATAAAAAAAAAAAGAAAAAAAAAATTTATTTAATAATTTAAATAAAAAAAAAATAAGAAAAAAAAATTTTATTTAATAATTAAAAATTAAAAAAAAAAAAAAAAAGTAATGACTTGGACTTTTTTTTTGAAAAAAAAAAAAAAAAAGTCTTTGATGGGACTTTTGAAAAAAAAAAAAAAAAAAAAGTCATGACTTGGATTTTTTTTTGGAAAAAAAAATTTTAAAGTTTTTGGGGGGACTTTTGAAAAAAAAAAAAAAAAAAAAAAGTCATGACTTGGACTTTTTTTTGGAAAAAAAAAATTTTAAAATCTTTGGTGGGACTTTTGAAAAAAAAAAAAAAAGTCATGACTTGGACTTGACTTGAGACTTGTGACTTTTAAACAACTCTGTTCGAGTTTGAGAATAATTAAATCATGGCTATATTAAAATTATTTTATTCTATTTCAAAACTAAAAAATCTAAAAAAAAAAAAAAAATACCTCTCAAAATAAAAACAACAACAAAGATGACAATTTTTCTTTCACAAAAAAAAAAATTTACAACCCATTAAGCTCGCACTAAAAAACAAGTCAACAATCTTCTCAAACTTTCAGCTTTCTTTTTGGCTTACACAAACAAAATTTTCTTAAATCAACAGTAAGATTTTTACTCGGCGGAACACTCTCCAGACACTTTGGTTGACTGCCATACGCATCCAAACGGCTCACAGAATGTGTCGATTTAATAAGCAGCTTTTTTTCGTTTTGGTCAAATTTCGCCAATGCCTCATATCTAGCATGGTTCGGCTCAGTGACCAAATTTATCTTGTAATAAACTTCTCCTCCAATTTTTGCTTTTTTAACATAACTTATTTCCTTGAGCCTCAGAGGCACACAATATTCTTTCGCTTTGGACAGCACCATATTCAAATAGCTGACAATGTACTGGGCTGACTGGTGCGAAAATTTCTCCTTGAGGTCCAAAAACTGCCAATTTTGGTCACAAACACAGTAGTGTGTTGATAGGCCGATGGACTGACACGTTCTGTTCACAGGTATCTCATCCAGGAGACTAATTGCTCTAATGTGTTTGAGTTTGTCACTCTCTTTGGTGCATGAAAGCTCTCTGATTGTTTGGTGAATGTCAAATGGAGTAGTAAGCTGTTGGGAATTTATCTGCAGGTTTTTGAACTGATCTGGCCTTGATTTGGTGAAAGATTGAGGAAGAAAAAGAGAAACAAAGGGAAGACGTTCTTCCAAGTCGCCCTGGTTGGACCATCTGTCCATGCCGAATCGAGAGCCGTGGTCTGAGTACAAAAACAAGGCAGTGTTGTTCAAATTTCCGGCCTCGAAGTTGTGTGAGAGAAAATTTTTTAGATCATGGTCCAAGTGGTTGGCTCGCTCATTACCATCATGGCTATTCTCAATGTAGTGCATTATGGCCGCATAATTTGACTTTGTTTTGTACATGTCAATGAATTCTTGGACCAGGTCGAGGGATTTTTTGCTACGTTTGACTGAGCCGATGCACAGGTCGTCCTTGTGGGTGAAATAAGCGTTTTGGACTCGCTTCCAAAGACCAAGCTGATAGGAACGCATGTAGTGATGAGCTGTTTTGTTGCTGAATCCGCGTAGTCTGTAGGTAAACGCGCTCACTTGGGGCCAATCTTCCATGTGAAATGACATGTAGCCTTGAAGTTTTTAAAATTAAAAGGGTTCATCAATTTTTTTGGTTTAAAATCTTGAAAATTTTAAATATGTTTATTGATTGTTGTTATTGTAAAACAATTAAAAATTGGTCATCACTAAGCCTCATTACAAATTTTGAAAAATTATCACTAATTCCGTGATTGAATCACTTTTTAAAAATCACAATTGAAGAAAACCCTTTTAGTTTTTTTTTAAATAAAATCAAAATTATATATCAAATATTTGAAAATTTCATATTATTAAGTAAAAACTGCACTTAAAAAAATTAGGATAAAAAATAAGCAATAAATAAATGAAAATTTTCTTTTTTTAATTAGAATTTAACTTAATTGACTTTTATTTTATTTTTACTTAAAATTTTTATTAAAATTTTTCCAGAGTTGTTTCCAGAGTAAGTTATAAAATTTTTTTAATTTTGTATTGGAAGTTTTGTATGATATTTCACAATGCTTCACAAGTCTTAAGTCAAGTCCATGTCAGAACTTTTTTTTTTTTCAAAAGTCCGTGTCAAAGTCCAAGTGCGGACTTTTTGGTTTTGTGAAATTCAGTACAAAAGAAAAAAAAGAACAGAAAAAAATGTAAAAAAATTGAATTACTTTTTTTCTAAAGGTTTAAACTTAATTCTGTAAATGCAACTTTGTGCAACATTCAAAGTTGCATCAAATATCAAGGTCTGCTAAATTTGCAGAGAAATTAAATAAATAAATAAATTCTTTATTGTTTGAAAATGTAAAAAAAACAATTAAAGAAAACTTTTTTTAAACAGATTCGGGTCTGCTCAGAATGCATCTAAGTCTTTCTTTTCAGCCCAATGTAAATAATATTTTGTTTTATAATTTATAAGACGAATAAGAAATTTAAAAAAAAATAAGAATTTAATTTTAGTTGAGCATAATTTTAAAGCAGAAATTATTAATTATTTATTATTAAAAAATATAGTTCGGGTTATACCCTGTCAGTTTGGAATGGATCTTAGTCCTTCCTTTCAGAAAAGCAGAAATTAAATTTCAATAAAATCGAGCGAAGTGCATTTTGCAGAGATTTTGCACATCATTAGCAGACTTTTAAAGTTCATGCAACTTTGAATGTTGCACCATGCTGCATTCACAGAATTAGTTGTAAACTTTTAGAAAAAAAGTTATTTAATTTTTTTACACTTTGTTCTGTTCTTTTGTACTGAACTTCACAAAACCGGACTTTTTTTTTTAATTTTTTTTTTAAGTCATAACTTTTACTCTGACTTTTCACCATTTTGACTTTATACTTTGACTTTTGACCAACTTTGCTACTTACACTTACATAAAAATAAAAATCCAAAATTATTTTCAGAAACAGACTTGTTTTTAAGTAACAAGTTTAATTCAAAGTTATGACATATATTTATTTTTTAAGTCAAGCAAGTGTTGGACTTTTTTTTGGAACTTCTAAACAACTCTGAATTTTTCATCGATTTTTTTAATATGAAAAAGACACAAATAACTATTATAGGCCCAACATTTAAAAAAAATTTTAGTAAAAATTAATTTAAATTATCTGGTATCGACGATTGGAATGGTATAAAAATGCTAAATATTAAGTACATTCATTTTTTATAATTTTAAATTAATTTCATTTTCAATTCTTTTCCATTTTTTTCTTTTTTTTGAAATTGAATAATCAAACAAAAAATTAATTTCAGTTTTTTTTATTTTTAAAAATACACTAAAATAAATTATTTGATACTTGATTTAAATATTTTGATATTTTATATTCTGATAGCTTTTTTTTTGGATATAGTGAAAAAAATAAAAATCCTAAATTTGTTCTCGAATAAAAAATAAAAATTTTCCTAAAGATATTTTATTTCGTGGTATTATTAAATGATCTCATATTATAGTAAAACGCATTAAAAAATTAATTCAAATGTGTTCTATTTTAAGTTAATTTATTTATATTTTTTAAAGACATCGTCAGAATTCGCGCCAATATGAATAAATAAATAAATAAAAATTAAGTTTATAAACGCACATATTCATCAATTTTTTTAAAACAAAAAAAATTTTATCCTATCAAAATTTACTAACAAAAGGGCTGAAAAGATGGATAAAGCCTCTCAAAATTGCCTTGGTGTTCAATTCCTAAACTAAAAACAAATGAAATATAATAAAAAAAAAATAAAAATAAATAAATACTCATTAATTCAAATAATCAAAATTTAATTGATTTAAATCTTAATTGAAATGATAAAATTAGCTTTTTTTATAATTTTCAAATTTAACATAAGATGTGTATTATTTTAATTAGAAAAGCAAATCTTTTTTTCTGATTAATCTTAAATCGATTATTTTGAAAATGTTTATTTGAAAACTTTAAAAACAAATTTAAAAACCACATTAAAATATTGACTTTAAATGATATTTTAATAATTATAATATATTATGGCGTAACAAAGGTATTTTTTTATTGCAAAATTTCAAAATGTTGATTAAGATTTTATTTTTACTACAGATAAAATTCATATAATTAAAGATTAAACAAACAATGTTTAATAAAGTTTAGTCATTTATTATTAAAAAATTGATAAAAAATATCTTTTAACTTACCGTAAAACCTTGCAAACTACCCCATGGGGTTCAAACGAGAAAATGGGGGGGTTATAATTTAACAGCAATTTATTCTGTAAAATTATTTAAAAAAAAAATAAATTAGAAGCCCGGGCTTATATTGAAATTATTTATTTAAATTGATGGGGTACTACGGAAATAAGTTTAATTTTTGACTGGGCTTTTAAAGAAAATTTCGGTACTTTTGAAAAAAAATTAATAAAAAAATTAAAAAAAAATATTAAAAAAAGAGAAATTATAACTATACAATGTTTTAATATTTTACAAAAACTAAGCCATTTCTGTGTCTGAATTATCTTCATCATCTTCATCATCGTCAAAGTCATCTAAATCTAAATCGTGAATGTTAGCTTCATCCCCTGAAATAAAAGCGTTCAAATCTTGCGCATTATCATCCTCTACATCATCAATAAATTCTTGATTAATAATAAAATGCCTAAGCTGTCTATGAAATAGGTCGATAATGTTGGATGTTATTCCTGCTTGATCAAACGAGTTTTGAATAATCATTTTTTTACTTTGGACTTTTCATGTTAGTTTTTAAGTAAATTTATTTAAGTCAAAATTTTAGAAGAGAATTAAAATATTAATAAAAAAATTACGTTCTATTTAACTTGACTTGACTTTAAATTTTGATGTTCAAAGCGTGGGTATGATGATGCAAATTTCTAAAAATTTTAAGCTCATGGGTGTGTATTATTTTTAATAATGCAATCCCATGAGACAATATTATAATTATTATAATTATCCCATGGGGTAATACTGAAAATCTGTTAGTATTATTATAAGAATTTTAATTAATTTTTTAATACAACCCCGGTGTAATACAGAATTTTTTTTTTTAAACCCATGGGGTTATATCATATATTATGGTGGGGGGGCTATAGCAAATTACACACTATAACCCCGGGGTAGTTTGCAAGGTTTTACGGTAAATCAAAAATTAAAAAATTTAAATTGAAATTTACATTTGACCATGAAATTCAAATTAAATTTTTAATTTACTTTAATCAAAATATGAGGTCACTTAATTTACTATTTTCTTATTATTTTGACCCAAATGTACTCATACTTTTAATGAGATTATTTAATTAAAATATGAGTGAGGTTAATTGCCACCACCCTTTTTTTTCTAGTAATAAAATTTTATTTTACCTTTTTTATGAAGATCATTCCAAATAAAAGGATAAACTTGATCGACATATTGCCCATTGGGATCTGACTTAAGAGTACTGGGCAATTCTTCCTCAGTTTTTCCGGTAAGAACAGGTATCATACATGCCGGGGTGCCATCTCCAATTATGTTGTGTCCATATAAAACAGTGGTCTTCATTTTGTTGATCAAATACTCAGTGGTTTGTGGCAATCGTTTGAACCAAGAGACCCTTGAAATCGAGTCATAGCTAAGCAATAAAATATTCAATGGTTGACACTTGTCATTGCTTGCTTGGACCTTCTGTCTCAAATGTATCCTATTCACTATTTGAACATGCAGGTTATTGTACAAAACCTGTTTTTTTTTGTCTTTTTCCAAACAGTTGACCTCAATGACTTGGTGATCAATTTTTTGAGACTCTTTCAGTGTCACATATTTTGAATAAACTAGATCAAAGTCGTCAATGCGACTGATATTACGGTACGAACACTCAAAATTTTTGTATTTGGAAATTACAGTTTTGTTAAAGTACCAATGTGAATTTTTTAGAAAACCAAATTCTTCCTTTAATTTGCACTCTTTGTATTTTTCTATTTGTTCATGACCCTCAAAATTTAAGCGTGGTAATTTACAAGTCAATTCCTGCTCTGGTGATTGCCGTGGCCACAGGTGCTTTTGGTAAAAGTCAATTGAATTTTGATTGTTTTTTTGTGGATTATCATGGTTAAGGTTTGAGTATTGTTTTACAACGAGAATTGATATCAAGGTACAAAAAACTTTAATAAAAATAATTAAAAATTATAAAAAATGGATGAATTTTTTTTGAATAAAAATAAATGATGTTACGAGCCGTAAACCTTTATTTATGTCATAAAATTTAGTATTCTTTTATTTTATGTGTTTGGTCTTTTAAACATGAAAGTTATAAATATTCATTTTTTTGAAGATAATTTAGGTCTATCGAAATTTAGTATTGTTAAAAAAACAATAAAGCTATCTCAAATTTTTTAAAATTTACATATAATTCTGTATAAACATATCAATTTAAAAAAAACAAATCTCTTTTTAATATAAAACGCAAAAAATAAATTTTAAAAATTTCATTCAATCTCATAAGACTTTAGGGCAATTAAAAAAAAACACAAAAAGAACATAAAGAATATTCAATTTAATTGAAAAAGGATTTTGGTAAAAAAAGTTTGATCAATTTAAATTATATTTTTATCTTATACTAATAAAAATTTTGCACTTTTTTTTTAAAAAAAATTTATGGTAATTTGAGTTTTTTTCCATTTATTATCCATTTTTTATAGCACAAAATATACAGTTCTTTTAGATAAGTGTATAAAAAAATTAATAGACAAAATTGATGTATCATATTTGGAGTAAATTTTTTAAAAATTTTAAATTAATAAAGAAATAGTTTTTTTTTTTTAAATACAAATTTAAAAAAAAAATAATTTCTTGAATAGATCAACGTCCTGATTAATTTAGATAGTATCCTTTGCAGAATTCCAAAAGTCCAAAATTGAAGTCGTTGACTTGGACTGTAAAAAAAAATATTAATTTAAAGTTCGGACTTGGACATCTTAATAAATCGATCTGAAATTTTTTTTATATCATAAAATTTATCCAAAAAATTGGTTAGGTATTATTAAAATTTTTTTTGGTAATATTTTTGATCAAGAATAATTCTTCTATGAAAAAGTATCATTTTACTCCACAAATTGCTAGGTAAAATTCAGCATACATTATAATGTTTGAATGATAATCATTTTATTGAATTAAATAATTCAATAAAAGATTGAAATTCAAATTTTAAATCATTAAATTTTGGCCATAAACTTCATTTTGCTAAAAATGGCAGTCTCCCAAAAAAACAATTAATACTAAATTCGTGAAAAGAGCTGACATCAAAACGCAGAACTTCATTATCGCATATGAAAATTTATTTCAATAATAATTTATTATCTTAAAAATTTTTTTCAAAAATTAAATCTGATTTGATTATATTCATAGAGAGAGAGAAAATTTGATCATCATGAAAGACTTAAAATATATTTTTTTAAAAGATTAAATTTGTAAAATTCTAATAAGCTAAAATTTGGACCTCAATTGATTAAAAACTAAATGATCTGAGCTTCTAAAAATCATTTATTCAACGTTATGTCCCAAAATGACACTTTATTTTCCTGGAAATAAACAAAAAAGATTTTCCCTTCTGCTTTATTTTTAAATCAATTTAACTTAATTTACATTTTTAATTGTTTTTTTTTAATTAAAAGTAAAAGCAACTTACTAATGATTTTTTTTTTATTCCGATAAATAGATGATTTAAAAAACATTTTTTTCTTCTAAAATTTGACGCGCTCCGAGCCACTTTTTAGCTTTGCTCAAAACAAAAAAAATATCTAAATGAAAATTTTATTTTAGAAAAATCAAATTGGACATCTTTAGTGTTCTGTTTCAAAAAAATAGGCCAAAAAATTTGTATAATTTTATTAAGAAACTGAATATATTTATAGAGATATCAATAATATCTCTAATTTGTCTTGTTTATCAAAATTTTCTAAATCTTTCTTAAAAATTTTTTATGATAATGCCGTTTAACTAGCTGGTGAACGTTTGTTTAAGGAGAAAATAAACTATCAATCTGAGAAATATAAAAGAATACAATAAATTCACTCAATCAATCAATGTGTCTTTTATTTATTTTTCTAAAAACAACTGTTTTAATTTATTTAAATGATAAGAATTATACCAATTAGAATATTCAAATTTTTTCATGTCTAAAATTTTAATTTCTATGAAAAAAAAATCGAAAATTCAACTCTTATAATTGTTTTTTCTAAAATTTTTCGAGCTTAAATTCAATAGCTTCTTTATCTTTGGTTCAAAAAACAAAAATTTGAATTTAATTTTTTGTGTTCCAAATGTATCAACAAAAAATATTTTTAAATTGAAAAAATAAAAAATAAAATTTTTTTAAAATTTAGTTTTATTTTTGACTAAGAGTAAGAGAGACATTCAAAATTATTTATTTGAAAATAAGCTGAATCTAACATTTTTTAAAAATAAAATTAAAAAATACTAATTAACAATTTTTTTTAATTTTACATGATACATTTACATACATTTTGAATGAGAAAACTTTAAAAGAAATGAACTTGGAGTTCTCCTAATTTCTAAGAGTAGTAGTCAAGAGTTGACGGTAATTTTTTACTAAAAATACACTTAAAAATAAATGTTAAATACAAAAAAATTGTTTATTCAGCTAAAAAAAGATAATTTTATTTAAATATCAAAAGCTTATAACCAATATTCGGTTAAACAAACAAAAAATGATGACAAGGTAAATAAAATTTTCTAATTTACTTAGAAAAGATGTTACTATTTTTCCGTGCTATATAAATGAAAAGAAAATTCCGGGTTATCACATTTTTCTTGAATTTTTTAATTAAATTTAAAAGTAGTCTGAATTTTTCAAGTAATCAAATTAGAACCTTTAGATTTTGTACTTCTTTCTCTAATGATTAAGGTTAAAATTTGAAATTTAAAAACTGATTTTAAAATTAAAGAATTTTTTTAAGATACTTCATTGAAATTTTTCAATTTAAACACAAACAATGATCATAAAGAAAGAAACAAAAAAATTGAATTTTTTTAACAGTTAAACAATTTAAAAAATTATCACCTGATATTTTTTAAAGATACTTACCTGAGCAATCCAAAAATCCCTCACATCCTCGAACAATTTTTATTTTTTAAATAATTTCTATAAATACAAATTCAAAGCTCTAAATGAAATAACATTACATGTGGAAATTATTTTTTATTAATGTTGTTTTGTGAATTAAAATCAAACTTAACTTTTGATTTGGATGTCTTTTTTTTTAATTTTTTTATTCAAAACAAAAAGATGAAAATTAAAAACAAAAATGATTTTAATAAATTTTAATTTTGAAAAAAGTAAATGAGAATTTGGAAATTTATTGAAGAAGAATTCAAAGAGAAAAATGATATCTGGGACAAAACTTTATTGGAACTAATAAGAGAATAAGAGAATTTTTAAAAAATTCAGTTGAATTATGAAATTGTTTTTTTTTGTAAATTTTTACATGAAAAATATTCGAAACTGTTTGGAAAAATTAGTAGAAAAAATAAATTATAAATTTTTTAGAGGATCTCTGTTCACCCGTATTATGAAAATTTAATTTTTAATGTGACAAATATCTCATGGTCTCTAAACAAAAGCAGTAGAAAAAATGGCAATTTTTTTCTACCACCAAGCTCAGTATCTTCAATATTAGAATAAAATTTAAATATTTTTGTTAACAAATAATTTCTGTAACTAAATTTGGACAAATAAGTATCAAATTTTATTAGCTCATATTGGTTTCTAAATAAATAAAAAATAAATTTGAAAAATTTTTCCATTTTTCTTATAAACATAAAGACTTTTTTGTGTACTAAAAATAATAAAAATTATTCGGCCTATTTCATTCCAAATCTTGACAGAATTTATAATAATTCTTTAAGATATAGAATGATTAATATTGAGTACTAAAATTAGGTTCACTAGACCTGAAGAAGAAAATCTTAAAACAATGTTATTTTACTAATTCAAAAATAATATTTCTAAAATGGAATTAGCATAATAGTTTTTGTTGACTTGAAGATAAACTTTTTTTAAATAAATCTTTAGACCAAAAGATTATTTAATCTAAATGAAGTTTAGAAAAACAATTCTAATTAAAAAATAATTACTTCCGAGCTCTAAAAGAAAATAATTAGTGGAAGATTATTTTAAAAAATATGTTTATATTGGAGTTTTGAGTAAGGCGTTCTATGATTTAATTTGTTTAATTAAATTTGTTTTTTCCGATACAAACAAAAATTATAATCAAAATTCAATAATTTTTTATAGATTATTTTCCACATTAAAATCAGTTCAAGAAATTGAGCCAAATTGATTTAAATTCTGTCATTAAAAGATAATGGATCTAAAGATAAAAGAATTTTAATGAGTGAAACAAAATACAAAAACTTGTTCGCGAGTAAAAATAGTAAAAAATATTTATATTCTAAAACTCTGAGAGCTTAATTCTTAATTTTGCCATCAAGTTTTCAATCAAGCGGTTTTTTGACCTCGTTATTCTTATCATGATTGTGAATTTTGAAAGATTCTTTAAAGTGTTTTTAATCTTCTAATTAGACAGTAAAATTGGCTCACATTTTTGTCATTTATGTTAAGTAAAACACAATTAATTAAATTCATCATATAGACCAATTTAACATTCTTTTAAATCGAATAAAAATGAATTTTAAAGTTTTATCATTTAAACATAAAAACAATTTTATTAAAAATATTCAAAAAATTATCAACTAAATTATTATATTCAGAATTTAAATGGAATTTTATAATTTTGAGACATGTCATTATAATACAAAGTGCAGAATAATCATAGCAACATGTTTCATCGCAAGAAAAATCATAGCAAGGTAAATTTTTTCATAGCGAGGTAAATTTCATAGCAAAGTAAAACAAAATATACCTGGAAAAATTGATTGCAAATTAAGTTAATTTAAAAAAAGTAAATGTTTTATTGTTAATTGAATAAAAAATAAGATAATAAAATTAAATTTGATGTCTAATCTTCAAAATTCAAAATTAAATCTTCAATATATTGACAAAATTCTTCTTTATTATACAAATTTCGATAATTTTCTAAAGATTAATTAGTAAATGAAATTTTGATGCAATCAAAAAATAATCTACCATAAAAAATTATTTGCAATGAAAAAATTATTTGCAATGAATAAATTATTTGCAATGAAAAAAAAAATGATGCAATGAAAAAATTAGAGATGCGATGAATTTTGTCTTGCAATGAAAAATAGCTTGCTATGAAACGTTACAGAGCCGAATAATGACATGTTCTTTTATATAGAACACTGGTTAAAATTTTTGATTCAAAACATGTGCTTAATCTCGAAAATCCAGCTTTTTTGAGTTCTCAAATGCGTCAAATCACTCTCTTATGACATGCCATAAGAGAAAACATTTTCTTAACCATAAACACTGCTATATATTGTTAAAATTTGCATTGAAATTTAGTTTTGAGTCTGCTAACTTTTAGCAGATCAAAATCTTTTACTATAGCACTTAAAAAATTAGCAATTAAGCACTTTAATTTAACAAAAAGTAAAATAAAAACGGCTAACAACTTACAGGTTTCACGGAGCATTCTAATTATAAATTTTTTTAATAGGCTTTGAGTAATTAAACTCCTTTCACCATTGTAAGATAGATTTTTAAATAAAGTTAGAGTTTAAATAATTTTAGAAAGAACCAGAGACAAATACGTTTTCAACCTTTGAACTGTCCACTGCTGCAAATTCTTTGAGACAAATGACAAGGGAGTTCTAAAGTCAGGTATTCTCGAGCTTTCAGCAAAGACATCAACGTATTCTTTCGAAAGGCTTATTATCAGTGTTTTTGTGACCGAAAATTTCTTTAAGTATCTAATAAACAGTTTTTCTAGGCACTAAATTTCTACTTCACCAAAAAATTATTAAATACTTCACCAAAATAAATCACCAAAAAAATAATAAAAAATGAAACAAATAAATATATTTTTCACCAAAAAAAACATTATTTTTTCACCAAATTTATTAATTATTTTTAACCAAAAAAATATTTATTTCAACCAAAATAATAGTTTTTATCACCAATAATAATACAAATCAAACCAAAAATAATTATTGAATTATCAAGGCTTGTTTTGCCTTTGCAGGTCTTCCAGGTTTTCTTTTTTCGCCGATAGGAATATTTTTCGCTGATAATGGTATTTCACATCCAGGAATATATAGAATTTTTGATATAACAATCAAGTGCTTGCAAATGTAATTCTTGATGTACCATCTACATGAACATTTTCCGTTCTTGAAATCGACTAAATCGGGTACTATGACATATAGTAAAGGTTCGTGCTTTTTGTAATCCTCGAATTCCTCACAATCACAATTAAGGTGAAAACTCGTCCAGCTGTCAACATATGTTAGATCGATTTGTTGATTGTTTTTATGGAGATGGTCACGTGACAAGTCATTAGGCCATTTTTGTCCGTCTCAACCAGCATGCGATTTTTGGACAACTGTTCTTGAATGAAAATTACTTTTTCAGTGCCACGAGCAGTGATAGGGACTCGTAAAATTTGAAAAGACTCGAGTCTGAATCCGAGTCTATAGAGCTTTTCAGACTCGGATTTGAGTCTGAGTCTTATGAAAAATACTTAGGGACTCATGAGTCCGAGTCGGACTCGGGAGTCGGAATTTGAGTCACTTGGACTCGAGTCTAAAAAAAATTTTTTAGTCTAAAAAGGCTTATATTTTATGTAGTAGAAAAAATATTTTTTTTTTATAGAATTTTTATTTTCGAAAAATAGAAAAAAAATTAGAAAAAATATTTTTTTTATAGAAAAATTATTTTTAAATATAGAAAAAATACTTAAGAAAATCGTAAAAAAAATATTAATTTTTTCTCGGTCTTCCTCTTTTACGTTTCGCGGTTTGTCCGTTTTGATTTTCTAATAATTGATTATTTCCGCCAATGCTCAATATTTGATTTGATGTTGTCGCTGATTGAGTTTGAATTGAAGGTTCGATATTGGCTTGTATTGATCTGAAAATTTGCACATTTAAAGGACCAGTCGAATTTCTCTCTAGAGCCGGTAGAGCCTTTTTTCGACGGCCTCTTTTATAATTTTTCTCAATGTTAAGATCTAGAGTTGGAAATTCTAGTAATTCTAATTGATAGCCAATACCAATCACATGCTTGCAAATGAAATTTTTTTTCCAATATTGACAACTGCAAGTGCTCAATTCCCAAATCTCATTGTTTTTATCTATAACTAGCATTGAATCACTCCAATTCGTATATTCATTGTAACTGTCCCAAGTTGATTTTTGAAAATACGCTTTACACATTTCTTTAGTTGCTTGGTGTTCATTCTTTGACTCTGTGACCATATAAACTGTTCGTCCACTTTGAGTAAATTTTACTATTCTTTTTATTAAGCGCACCCATTCAAAGCCTAGAGTCCACTCGTGAGTAGAAACTTCTGGTTTTCATTGTTGTGTTCATGTGGTTTGTCTTGTTTATAAATTGTTACTTCGATACTTGTTCGATGAACTAAAATATATAAACGATTGTCACATTTTGAACATTTGAAGAAACGTTTTTCGCCAACATCGGTCATATATTTCTCTTTTGCACTCCACTTAACATCATCGATAAGTTCGTTTTCAATTTCATCAAGACTCTCTTTCAAACTTTTATATTTTTTGTAATAATCATACACTTTGGCTTCGCCCCGGGTTTTTTTTGATGGAACAATGTCCTCGCTTTCGTTGTCCGTGTCGTCTACATTGTTAGGAGCTGATCGTTGAATAATTGAAGTTGATGATGAGTCAGACTCTGAATCTTGAATAATTTTTTTATTAAAGTTTTAATGATAAAAAGTCCAAGTTCCAAGAGCATTTTTATATTCATTTTCCATTTAATCAAACTTATCTATAAAGTGTTAATAAGTTGTCAATTAGTCAATTAGCATTAAGTGATAGTTTTCTTAATCGATAAAGGTGAGAAAAAAGATAATTATTTTTTTTCTATTAGGAAAATTATTTTTTCTATAATCAAAAATATTTTTTCTGAAAAAAAAAAATATTTTTAATAAATTCATATTTTCTACTACTAAAAATATTTTTTCTATAAAAAAAAAATATTTTTTCTACTGCGAGAAATATAAGCCTTTTAAAAAAACTTAATAATTAAGTAATTTCTAATAAAAATATTTATTATATTCCAATGTTTTAAAAAACTAAATGCATCAAATTTATTTTAAAAAATTGATTATCAGACAAATTATTCAAAAATAAAATTTAAATAATTTAGTTTTTTTCGTTTAAAATCACTCTTTTTTCTTTCAAATAAATTAATTTTTCAACATTGTGGTGGGCGGTCATTTAGCCGTTCAGCTCGGCAGCCACAATTTTGGACTGCCACGATGAAAAAAAGAGGTTAAAAGATCATAAAAAAACAAAAATTTAAGATAATTAAATATGTTTATTAATTTTAAAAAAAAAAATTTAAGTCATAACTTTAATTTTTGTGTAAAACAAAAATAAAAATAAAAATAAGACCATGTATTCATTTAAGTATCAGTTGAATGATGATAAAATTAATGCAAAAATTTGAATCTCAAAATTAATCTCTAATTAGAAAAATGTCAGCATGTGGTTTTTTGAATGATTTTCAACGTGAATTAGCAGCTTATAATATTGAGACGGATGATGGATTTGGTGAAGAAGTCAAAGAAAGAAGTCAAAATTAGTGAAATTCCTCGTATGATTGGAGAAATAAGATCTTATTTAACTAATAATCACCCTAGTTTATGTAAGGAATTTATGACTTTCGAGAGCAATTTAGTTGATGTGGCCAATGTTAAACAATCGAAAATCGAAGATTATTTTAAAAATTAAATAAAATATGTATTATAAATTTAAAAGTCATGTTTATTATGAAGATATTAAAAAAAAATTTTGAATTTAACTGTAAATAAATTTTTATTTCGAGTTTTTTGTTCACTTTTTTCTAAATTTTTTATGTTCACATACCGAACGTTCACATTTGAGGGATTTTATGCCATGCCAAATTTAAAAATTTAAAAATTTAAAAATTTTAAATTATTTAATATATATTTTAAAAAATTAAAATAACTTCAAAATAAAATTTAGTTTTAATTTTTGAATTATTGTATAGGATATAAGGGTGTAATAGGACCTATTAAAATCAAAACTAATAATAAAAAATTTTGCGTTAATGGGGGAGAGGATTTTAGAAGGGGACACAATTTGCTTAAATTTTAATAAATATAAATAAATATTAAAATAAAAATTGTTATCGTTTAAGAAATTTCGTTACTCTTATTTAGTAATTTTAGAGGCCAAAAATAATTAAAAAATGAGTCCAAAGTAGTAATTATATATCCCATAATTAATTAACTATTGAGTCCAAAATAATTATGAGCCCGTTTCAGTAATAGAATGAGCCCATTTAAATTATTCCCATTTTTTTATAGAAATATTGAAAGACTCGAGTCATTTAACCACACTTTGCGACTCAGACTCAAGTCTGAGTCGAGTTTTTTGATGAGACTCCAACTTCGAGTCCGAGTCTCATTAAAAAATTATCTAAGATTCGGACTCGAGTCTCCCTATTAAGACTCGAGTCCGACTCAAGTCCCTAAAGACTCGAGTCTCATTTTTGGAGTCCCCATCTCTGCGGATGACTCTTTGGCTACCACGTGTATATTCAATGTCCACGATTATTTTGGCCGAGTAAGTGAGGTCTCTTAGGCGACATTCTTGCGGAGTGATTGGTTTGGATACGCCAAATCCTTCCTCTACATCCGGAAAACCCACGTTTATATTCAAATATTTAATGTAAAAATTTGGATCTGCTTGGCATGTTATCTTTTCATTTGCTTTAACTTTTATCTAAATAAATAATTAATAGTTTATTAAAAAATGCTAATTTTAATGTATTTTTATTAATTTTACTTCAATGTTTGTGAAATAATTAAATGAGTCCAAGTGCTGCTTGATCAGACCTTGTACTTTGAGGTAGGCAGGTACCAATTTCCATTTTTCTTCTATTTTTTTGACCGGTTCGGCTAATTTATTCAAGTCCTCTAAATTATCTATTTCCATTTTTTATTGAGAAAAAAAAAGTTTAAAATTTTTTATTTTAAATAAGAAATTTCAAAAGTTTTATTTGTACATGAATGGTGACAATGAAATGTCTGAATGTTTAAAATAAAAAAATTTCTAAATAATATTGAATTCAATTTTTTCAAACTTCAATTTATCTGATTTCGACTTAATTTTTTTATATAGATAAAAATCTTTCCATTATATACAAAAATTTTGAAAGCATACTCTAAATTTTAAAAAATGAAAAGAATTTCAATTAAATATTTTTCAAAAAATTAAGTTTTAATTATAATTAATATTTAAGAGATTTCGAATCGATTTTATTTTCTAATTTTAAGCCATAAGTTTGTCATTTTTTTCACCTAAGATAACTTAAATTTAAAAATATCAATATTTATCGACGTAAAAAATCTTTTTTAAATCTTAAAAATAATGTGTTTAAATTCAATCCAATATTCTTGGATAGACAATGAACTTATTTTACCACATTATTCACTTGCATAAAAAGTGTCCTTTTGTGTCCTGTTTTGTCCTTTTGTGTCCTTTTGTCAATTGGCAATTGACTTAATTTAAAACAAG
This sequence comes from Brachionus asplanchnoidis, assembly GCA_025491095.1. Taxonomy (NCBI): domain Eukaryota; kingdom Metazoa; phylum Rotifera; class Eurotatoria; order Ploima; family Brachionidae; genus Brachionus; species Brachionus asplanchnoidis. Next base: position 3,931,138 of record JAILYF010000011.1, on the reverse strand, counting down.
AATACGTTAGATATTTTTAAAATTCATTTGAAGATTTTTTTAAAGACACTTCGCTCATTATTTTTACTGAACCAAATTCTCTAAACCAGGGCTTCGCCCCGGTCCCCTTTTTTTTATCTAATATTTTGTCAATATAAATCTAATTTTAACCATAATTTGACCCCATATTAAACCCCATAGTCAAAATATGGTTTAATTTAAAATTAGATCTATTTAACTCAGATAAATGTTTTCTTAAATTTTTGGTTAATAAACTGGAATTATAAAGGTCAATAACAAAAGTACACAAAAGGACACTTTTTATTTTAGGGAAAAAAGGATTCACAACAAAAGTACACAAAAGGACACAAAAGAACACTTTTTTTGCTACGGAAAAAAGTTTTCATAACAAAAGTTCACAAAAGGACACTTTTATGTTAAGGAAATAAGTATTAATATATAAGTTCATTGTCAATCCATGACAATCTCTGAAAAATTTAATTGAATGGCTGTTTAAAATTTTTTAATTATTGGTTCCATAATATAAAATTTCAAATAAAATTATAAATTATTGATAAAATTGATTAATAGAAAAAATCACATGATCTCATGATAAATTTGTTGGGAAAAAATTCATCTTCCAAGGGGAAACTTTAGTCAAAGATTAAGATAATTTAATAACTAAAAAAATCCAATATAATAAAAGATTTTTTTTTCAAAAGTTTTTTTTATTTTTTGGTGATTAAAAAAGAGAAAATATCCAAAATTTGATGGAACAGATCTGTTCTCTGTGATTGAGTCTAAATAATCACAGAATCATTAAATTTTTAAAAAGATTTCCTGTCTAAAAAAAATGGTAACTTATCAAAAATTTTAACTCAGAAAAAAAAATACGAATTCAAACTTTAAGTTTATGATAAAGAAAAAAAAAGAAAAAATTTATTTTTTTTACGGCAAAAACAGCTAAAAAATGAAAATTACTAATTAATAAAAATTAATAACTTTTTTTGCAAAAATAATGGCCAAAATTATCTAATGATTTTTTCGTTCGCTTAATTAAATTTACACACTGTTCAAAAGTAAAATTAAAACTGATTCAAAATATAGCAAATTTCAAATTCATGAACATTTATAAATAGCTTTTTATTTAAAAATTAAATTTTACCCATTTAAAATAAAATGGATTTTTCAGGAGATTGGAGTTCGCTGGACACCTACTACTATTACCCTTATGACTCAGAAATTGATGATTTAATCCATTCGGACGATTACGATATGTAAATTAACAAATAATTAGTTTTTTCGAATTATTTTTTTTTAGTTTTAAGACCTATGAAACAGAATCTGAATGGATTTTCAATATAAAAAATATATTTTTTCACTGTATGATGCCATCAGTAATCCAAACCCTGAGCCGATTTAGCCCCATTATACCATTATTAAACGGGCAGCGGTAAAACATTCACAATGGGCTCGGGATACTCAGCGCTCTCGTCAGCCATGGCCAGTGTGCCCAGCGTCGACATTCAAACCACCTCCATCCTCAACCTGAACGATCTGGACGAAGAAGGAGTCATTCCACGCGTCCTAAATGACCTAATCACTCGCATTGACGACGAACAAAATTCAAACAAAGATTTGAAGTATAACGTCAAAGTTTCGTTTGTGGAGGTCTACAATGAGGAGATAAAGGACCTGTTCAGCTTGAAGGGAACAAACGAGTCGCTGACCATCAGGGAGGAAAACAACACAATCCGAGTGATGAATTTATCCGAAATCGAAGTTAAAAACTCGATCAGCACAATTCAGCTGCTTGAGCGAGGCTCGCAGAAGCGAGTTGTTGGAGGCACGGCCATGAACGATCAATCGTCCAGAAGTCATGCAATTTTTACATTTACTCTTGAGCAGAGTGGGTCGAATTCGGACAATGGTCATTTAATCAAGAGCAAGTTTCACCTGGTTGATTTGGCCGGCTCGGAAAGACAGAGAAAGACGAAGGCGGAGGGAATTCGGCTTAAGGAAGGACTAAACATAAATTTGGGTTTATTGGCACTCGGAAATGTAATCAGTGTTCTGGGAGAGGATAACCCCGGAAACAAGGCCAAGCATGTGCCATACAGAGAGAGTAAATTGACCAGGCTGTTACAGGACAGTTTGGGTGGCAATTCTCACACTGTCATGATTGCCTGTGATAGTCCGGCTGATTTGAATATGAAGGAAAGCTTGAACACGCTGAGATATGCGGACACGGCTAGAAAGATAAAGAATAAACCCATAGTTAACATAAATCCGCAGATGACCGAAATTAATAGCATGAGACAGCAGGTCCAAAAGCTAAAGGCTCAGGTTTACCATTTGACTGGCGGCACTAGAGTCCATTCATCTACACATAAAGAGTAAGTTTTTATTCTATTGTTGTAATTATATTTTAATTTTTTTATTTAATTATAGACAAGAAAACTCAACCGAATTGGACAATATTAGGGAAGAATATGAACGGCCCAAGGTAAATTTTATTATGTTTTTTTTTTCTTTTTAAAGAAAAATTGAAGCGCTAACATTAAAAAATAGATTTAATCGTGAAAAAAAGTTCGGAGAACAAAAATCCTGCCGAAGAGCGCAAAGAAAGACTCAAACAGTGTGAGGGCGAAGTTCACGAGTTGAAAAAAAAGAAAAATACCTTGAGAGAATGGTTCGTCTGAAGGAAGAGAACGAAAAGCACTGTTAATAACTTCGACTCGAAATTCAAAACATCAAGACCGAGAGAGTCAAACTAATGAAGTAAATGAAGGTCGAAACGGACACGTTCCGCAAATATTGCCATCAAAAGTTAAAAGAAGTGAGCCAGCTGAAGGCTGTAGAAAAAAAAAGTCTTGGGGAAATCACCAAAATTCAGGAAGGAAATAAAAAACAAGAGGCTTTGCTCAAGCGAAAGAACGATTCGATAACTCATATTCAAAATCAGCTTAAAGAGACTCAGCAAAAACAAAAGCAAATGGCTTAAAAGAGACAGCAAAATTTTAAGCGCAAGGACTCGTCTCAGTTGGGCAATAAACTTCGCAACTGGATCACTCAAGAACTTGATCTGACTGTGGACATCGCCGTGGCTAGAATAAACTTGGAAAATTTGATCGAAGAGCGCAAGGAGTCTGCTGGTGAGCTCATTCGTCTTCAAGAAAAGTTCAAGGAACTAGAATATTTTGCCAATAAAGAGCCTGGATCCAAGCGAAAATTTATGGCCAATTTTTCTGATGAAGAATACGAAAGTCCCATGCAACTGGAGGAAAAAATTGAACGCATCAAAGTGGACATCGAAGGAAAAAAGTCTTCAGATAAATGAAATTCAGTAAATGGTGATTGAGGGTGAACAAGAAGACAGGTCAAAATACATTTTTAAGACTGTTCATGGTCTGATGGAGGCCAAAATGCTGCTCAAACATTTGTACAAATTGATAGTTCAGTATTTGCTCGATCTAAAGCTCAATCAAATTCAGTACGAATCAGCCTCAAACAGTAAATTTTTTTTTTATTCAAATATATTTTTTTTAGACCAAACTAACTTTTGTTTCTTTTTTTTTTTCTTTCTCTTGAGTTTAAGTTTATTTGATTTGTTGTAGAAATTTTTAGACATTTTAGCAGGAGCTGTAGATTTTTTTTCACGATCTAATCTATTTTTTACTGTTAGCGCTTCACTATGACAGTGTGAGATTTGCCACCCAAACTGTCCTGTAACAGCCTGGTCAATTTATTCTCTCTGTATGGCACATGCTTGGCCTTGTTTCCGGGGTTATCCTCTCCCAGAACACTGATTACATTTCCGAGTGCCAATAAACCCAAATTTATGTTTAGTCCTTCCTTAAGCCGAATTCCCTCCGCCTTCGTCTTTCTCTGTCTTTCCGAGCCGGCCAAATCAACCAGGTGAAACTTGCTCTTGATTAAATGACCATTGTCCGAATTCGACCCACTCTGCTCAAGAGTAAATGTAAAAATTGCATGACTTCTGGACGATTGATCGTTCATGGCCGTGCCTCCAACAACTCGCTTCTGCGAGCCTCGCTCAAGCAGCTGAATTGTGCTGATCGAGTTTTTAACTTCGATTTCGGATAAATTCATCACTCGGATTGTGTTGTTTTCCTCCCTGATGGTCAGCGACTCGTTTGTTCCCTTCAAGCTGAACAGGTCCTTTATCTCCTCATTGTAGACCTCCACAAACGAAACTTTGACGTTATACTTCAAATCTTTGTTTGAATTTTGTTCGTCGTCAATGCGAGTGATTAGGTCATTTAGGACGCGTGGAATGACTCCTTCTTCGTCCAGATCGTTCAGGTTGAGGATGGAGGTGGTTTGAATGTCGACGCTGGGCACACTGGCCATGGCTGACGAGAGCGCTAAGTATCCCGAGCCCATTGTGAATGTTTTACCGCTGCCCGTTTGTCCATAGGCTAACACTGTGGCTTTGTATCCCTTGAATAGAGCGTCTAGCAGCGGCTTCACGGACTTTTCGTAGATGTCTATCTGAGGCGTATTTTTGCCAAATACATAGTCGTATGTGAACGGCCTGTCCTTACCGATTATCACTTGAGTCTCGTTAGAATTTGTGCGCAGACATTCCGAGCATGCATCGTTTTTTTCGCGCTGATTTAACGCCCGAATATGCAGTGATATCTTGACTAGTATAATTTTATCACTCATCTCTGTAATTGTTTTGAAATTTTATTGGAGTCTAAAAATAAAATTCTATTACAGTCGAGTCTTGTTATAACGATGCTGATTAATTCGATATTCGTTTTATAACGATACTTTTTTTCATAATATACATTCCCCAATATAATAACATGTTAAATTCGATGTTTTTTTAATACGATTTCTAGTTAATACGATAGGTTTATTCAGAAAAAACAAACAAATTAGTGCTGATTAATCGTTTTTAATACGCTATTGATCTATTAAACAAAAAAATTGAAGATCAATGAAATCTAGTTATGATTAAATATAATTAAATATTAGGAAAAAATATTTTATTTAATTGCTTGTGTGTATATTCAGGTATATTTTTTTACATATGTAACCAAAAAATGTCCACTCAAAAAAAAAAAATACTAATAACTCATATTATAAGAAAACCTTTGAAACTACTTGATGAAAAAATTGAAATTTCGAATGATTTTAATAAAAATAATCTCACTGTCACAGAACTTGTGAAAAAATATAATATACCTCAGAGTACTGTTTCTTCTATTTTTAATGTTAAAATTGAAGAGGTCCTTGATCACTGGTTCAAATCAGTTATGTCATATAAAAATATTGCTCTTAACGATCCATTGATTCAAGCCCAGGCTATTAAATATGCAACTATGTTAAATCAAACTGATTTTAAAGCTAGTAATGGATGGTTAAACGAGGTTGTGAAGTTCGTTTCAATTCGATCCTTTCAATTCAGAAAAATATGAATAACTTTTTTACTAAAAGAGATAATTTAGTTCTATAAAATGCTTAATTTTAGACAAATTTTCTTAATTCAGCAAAATAAGTCTGCAAAAAACTCTGCAATATTCTACATTTGCACACCATTAAAAAGTATTCTAATAAATTGTGCAAGAGCATTGCAGAGTTTTTACAGACATAAATTTTCGAATTAAGCAAAAGTGCTTAAACTTTAATCATTTTACAGACTTAAATTATTTCTTATAGTAAAAAAGTTATTCAAATTTTTCTGAATTGAGATGATCGAATTGAAATGAACTTCACAACCCCAGGTTAAACGGATTTAAAAAAAGGCATAATATTATTCTAATATAAATATTTTTCATTTTACTCTATTTTTTATTTTTTAATATACAATAATTCCTTAAAAAAATTTATTTTCAATTTTTTTCTTCCCATCCTTTAACATGCAAAATTGATTAATACGATATTGGTTAATACGATGTTCATTTTTTCCGCCTAAACACATCGTATTATCCAGACTCGACTGTACTAGCGTAAACTCGCCCAAACAACCCCGGGGGTACAAATCGTAAATTTGGTTTTTTACCTGGCATCTAACACGTGTTTTGAATTTTTTAGGAAAATTCTTTTTATTCGACATAAAAACTAAAAATTCGGTTTTAAGTGGGCATTAAATGAGTCAAAAATAAATTATTTGATTTTAAAAAAAATTAAATTTTATCTGAAAAATGACTTTTTTGTTTTAATGCGTGCACTAAATATGAATTTTTGGTATTTTTGCATGCTTTTCATTTTAAGCTCGAAATAAAATATTAGCTAAAATTAAATTCTCAAAATGAGTGTGACGCCAACTACAACGAAAACTGGTACTAGACGTCGTTTTACGATTCATTTTAAGTCTAAAGTTGTATTATTTTATCGCCAACAAAAAGAACTTAGAGAAATCAGTTCAGCACAGAATGATGGAAGTGGAAATCATGCTTCAAACAATCAACCAATCAATGAAAAACGAAGTGAGCAAGTTTTTGGGAGTATGAGTTTCATTTCGCGAATAACTGGTATTGATCGTCGTTTAATATCCTATTGGATTGAACATGGCGATGAGATTTTGAAAAGTAAATCCAAGCTAACTACTTTCAAACTGAAAACCAACAAATCGAATTGTGTTTGTCCTCCAATGGAACTTAGACTTTCAAACTGGATAATAGCCAAAAGAGAGGCCGGCGCCAATATAGCTGGCTTTCAGATCAAAGTAAAGGCTGTCGAAATATACAACGAAATTCATCCGATTGATTTTGAAACAGATTACATTGATGTATCAACACCTCCTGAAAACAGTTCAGCGACTACTTGTTCATTACCTCTCGTTGATTTTAAAGCATCTGATGGCTGGCTCAGTAATTTTTGTCAAAGGAGAGGATTTGTTTTAAGGAGAGTTTCTTCATGTTGTCGATAGCTTCCACAAAATTGCTTGAGCATTATTTTCGCGTTTTACCGCGATCTGACGAAAGCCATAGAAGACAACGTTTTTGAACCTGGACAAATACTGAACATGGACGAATCTTGCCAATACCTTGATGCACCAAGTAAAATAATTTAGTTTGAATTTGCTACTAAAACCATTTTATTAATTAACGATTGTAGGCCACTACACATATTCGCTAAAAGGTGTAAAGCGAACAGTCGTTCATACAACTGGCGCCGAAAAAACAAGACTTTCAGGCGCATGGACTGGAGCAGCTGATGGAACGAAGTTGCTATTATATTTGATTGTACCTCGGGTCAACGCTTTGCCAGACTTTCGTTTGCCAGAAAATGTATTAGTAACTTATCGCCATGATAATATATTCAATACTGAAACCATTATTTCATATATTCAACGAATTTTGATTCCTTACAAGTATGCCAACAATTTCAAAAAAATACTGCTTCTAATTGATTCTGCTCGCTGTCATTTAACTGCACCAGTTTATAATTATTGCGCTGAAAATGCTATTGTTTTGCTTTTCATTCCACCAAGATTGACGAATCTTTTACAACCGGCAGACGTTGCTTGGTTCGCTTCTTTGAAGAAGGGCTATAGAAAAAAATGGAACAATTGGTATATGAACGATGTACGAGTTTTTACAAATCAAGGCAATGCCAAGTCTCCAGGATATGCAAAGTGTGTTGAATGGTTGGGTGAGCTCTGGAACAATTTCGAAACTGATTTAGTAAAGAAGAGCTTTGCTTCTTGTGGAATCAGGCCCCATAGAATCAATCAGGATGTAATTGAAGTTGATTTTCAAGAACTGCACGGTCCTTTAAAAGAAATGGTAAAAAAAAAGATCGTTATCAATTCCTACATAGATAAAGATTGCGAGCTACAGGACGCGAACATGATGTTTTCCGAATCAAATGATAAAGATCTTTTTGGAGAAGATGACTCAACGAGCGCATCAGCTGAAACTGAACAGGGCGTATCACCAGATGAAAATGAAATTCAAGAACAAACCGACTCTTTGGAGATGGATAACGACTTAATGACGAGTCAAGAGTCGGCTTTAATTCAAAATCTTGAAGCAGCCATACCAAGATCAAGTTCGAACCGGTTGAGTTTAAAAGATGCTACAAATATTTTAAATCTGGACCGCATTAAACTACCTACTTCATCTGCTGCAACAGATAGCGAGGATAAAGAAAATGAAACTCACGCACAGTTCCAGTTGACTCCTCCAACCAACTAGACGAATAAAACAACATCAGGACAAAATAAAAGAAAAAGCCCTGAGACCGAGCCTGAGATCCCAGTTCCGAAAAAAAGGGGAAGGAAGCTAGGTAGCAAAAATAAGAAAACGATTGAAAGAGAGGCTAAAGAGGCTAAATGAAATCAAAAGAAAAAAAAATTCTCATAAATAATTAATTTTTTATTCAGAAAATCTTTAAAACCGAATTCTCACTTTTGACCCCGGCAATAAATACGAAAAGTCATTTTTCAAATAAAATTTAATTTTTTTTTAAAATCAAATAAAAATATTCATTTTTGATTCATTTAATGCCCACTTAAAACCGAATTTTTAGTTTTTATGTCGAAGTAAAAGTATTTTCCTAAATTCAAAACACGTGTTAGATGCCTGGTAAAAAACAAAATTTACGATTTGTACCCCCGGGGTTGTTTCGGCGAGTTTACGGTAATTTATAGAATTAATATCACTTGAGGCTCGTTGGAAATTGTGCGCAGACATTCCGAGCATGCATATATTCTTTCGCGCTGATTTAACGGCTGAATGCGTATGACTGGTATTACTTTATCGCTCATTTGTTTAATTAGTGAAATATTAAGCAGATAAGTGATAAAATGATACCAATCATTCGAATACTGTGTTCAAAGCATGTTTAGTTTATAAAATAAAAAGCAAAAGCATTTTCAAAGCTCAATCTTAAAAAAAATTTCAAATCTTATTATTTATCAGTTCAAGGCACTTTTGGTTTTTAAAATAAAAAGCACTGCTAAAAGAAATATGAAATTTGTGGGATGAATGAATGGAGAAAATAATTTGAGATTAATAAGCTTTGAAATTTTTTTTTAAGATAAAATTTAAGCGCTATTATTTGAAAGTTCATCTTGTGAACACAATTCTGCCCTATATAACATAACAAACGGCTCTGTATTATGTTAGCTATGCTTAAAATAAAATATTCAAATTAACCTGTACAAAAAAAATTTTTAGCTAATTAGCAAGATTAAATTAGCAAAATTAAGTAATAAAAAAAGGCATGTTTAAAACCGCTTATTAAGTGTCAATTTTTATTTTCACCTCACGCCAAACAATCCAATTTATTACTTCCTATCTTTCATTTATTTAGCTTTTTTACTTTACTTTGATTTTTTTAAATCTCATTTTATTAACTTTAATTTGATTTGTTATATTATTTTATTTCTATTTTATTTTTATTTCATTAATTTTTTATTTTTTTTTTTAATTTATTCTGAAGTAGCTCTAGCTCGGTACAGAAAATAAATAAATAAATAAAAACAAATACTCTTTAATCGACTCAATCCGACGTGAAAATAAGAAAATATAGAACAAATTGTTATAGGTTCGCACTGGTCTGGTTCATCAAAAAATGTTTGAGAGCTTTTTTGAGAATATTATTTATTATTAAAATATTAACTAATTACCTTTTTTTAATTTACAAATTAATTGATAGAATGTGTAAGCTACGAAATAAAATTTACTTTTTAATTGTGATTTTATTTACAAGAAAAATAGCCACTTATGGCTATTTAATTGCGATTTTATTTACCTGTACAAGTTATTTTAATTTAGCTATTTTGATCGATTTATTTCTTTAAATAGCTTATATGAACATGTTAATTTAAATCAATTTAAATCAATTTTTTGATATTAACTTTTTTGTTCCACCTGCTAATTTTTTGTCTAAGATGTTTGTGTCTAAACATTATTTCTTTTTTGTCACTTTTAGGTTTATTGAAAAATTTTAAACAACAAAATAACTTGCCAAATATTTTATTTAAAATAATTTCTAAAGAAAAACTCTTAATTCATAATTCTATATTTATAATGTAAACAAGTTTTTTTTGCGCAAAAAAATTATCAGCTCTTAAAATAATTAAGCAAAAAATTTCTATGCTGATTTAATTCTAAAATTTTTAAAAAATCGATTGAAACCATTGCAAAATTGATGTCAAAATCCAGTTAAAAATCATGTTTATAAATTGGAAAATACTATTTTGCTCTTCATTTGGCAACACATTACACAAATCAGGCTCATAATAAGTGTTCATTGCTTTCGTTTGATTTTTAGGTCCAAAAAATTTTCCTGCACAAAAATTGGACATCCTGGTCGAATTGTAAAATTCCATAAATGCTCTTCTAACGTAGTCATTTGTTTGAACAGTCTCAAAAGCTTGTTCTGCCGCTTGATTGAACGTTTCCAAACTGTCACCAAAATTTGGAACTTGAGCATTTCCGCTTTGGTTTAATTTCACCAGGAGCATAGCATAATCATCAAAGTTTGGTACACTAATACATTCTTTAAAATTTGGTTTGCGCGGATAATATGTAAGAAAGTGGAAGCACATTTCCTGTCTGGTACTTGGACCTCCCTTAAAAATTTTTTTTTTACTCCTCAAAAATAAAAATTGTATTCACTTACAAACACAAACTCATTACTGCCAGTTGTCTTGTAGACACATTGAGTAATTAGCTCGTCATCCTGAAAAAAAATATTTTAGTTTAAAAAAAAAAAAAAAAAGTTGATATATTTTTTACAGAGGTAATGTTAACATAAGGATTGAGGGTGTATGATGTTTGATAGTTAAAATCGTAGTTTTCATTGAAGAATAGATAGCCAATGTCTTTTCCTTTTCTTATTATTTTTGTCCATACTTCAACACCGACAAGATGAGTATGCGGAATCGCCGAAACAATGGTTATATTTTCTTTGTTCAGCTTTATTTTTTAAATAATTAATTTCTTTTAAATTAATAATTTAAAATTAAACTCACATCTTTGACACATTCATTAAAGCAATATGTTTTTATGGGAAAGCGTTCTACGCCTGGTGGTATGGCAATCGATAATGGTGATGAACCGGTACCAAGGGTGTAAACTCCCAGCTCTTTTGGTCTCAATGCTTTAGTCATGTAATATCTCCAGGTGATTTTCTCAATGTAACCAAGTACTTGTTGAGGATTATCATAGTGAATTTCAAAAATGTAGCTGGAATAATCAGTGTCACCACCAATTGGATAACTTTAAGGCAAAATAAATTTTTTATTTGTTTTATATTAATTTGGTTAAAAAAAAAGTTATTTCACCCCATGTCTTTTGGATAAATTTCAATGTTCTGTCCACCATACGCCCATCCAAATGCAATTGATTGACAATTTTCCATTTTATTCTCATCTTTATCACAATCTCCAGGCACTGAACCTTGGCTAATGTTAAGATCCTGTTTACATTCGTAAATTAAAGTATGATGCATTCGTTCAGCATTCATTTTTGGCAAAATCAACTCCCACTAAATTAAATAAAATGACAATTTAAAATAAAAAAATCCATTTTAATTATTATTAATTTTTTCAATATGTTTAACAAATAACATTTATCTACATTAAATATGTTTATTATCTTCTTAAACATCTTTTCAAAAAATTGAAATTTGATGTTTATATTTATTTTTTCTAAAAGTATTTTTTTAGGAGATTAATCAATTTTTCCTTTTTTTAAGAAAATATATTGATAAGTTTTCGATATTTATTTCTTTCCCGAAATGTAAGAGTAAGTAAAATTGGGTCTATTCCCTTATGTGACCAATTGATCATGTAATATGAGACCAAAAATTTTGATTCTAAAATCACCTAAATTTTGATCACGTATTTCGTGACCAGTGTTGGTCACCTATCACCTAAAAAAATTTTTGGTCACATATTACATGATCAATTGGTCACATTAGGGAATAGACCCGTAAAATTTTTGATCAAATTTCATTTTTCAATTTTAATCAGAGCATTTTTAAATGCGCAATCAAATTTAATCGCATTTAATTTAATTTAATTGTGTATTTTAAATTTTTTGATCAATTTTGAAAAATGAAATTTGATAAATAATTTTTCTTTTCCGAAATTTACTTTGAAAACTATCATTTTTTAATCACTTACATTCTAATTTAATTTATTTTACTTTTAATTCTGTTTATTTGGTTTTACTTTTAATTACAAAATGTATCCAATGATGAAATAACATTGAAAAAGTGCGATGTTTCAAATAATTTTTTAAGTTTCAAATTAATTTAAAGATAATATTGCAAGCGTGAAAAACTTTGTTTTTTTTATAATTTTTGACTTTGGATTAGTGATATGATGATCGTTAAAATAATATAATTAGTTTTAAAAAATATCCAGGCTCTGTTTTTCTATTTTTTATTAATTGAGTTTTTGTTAAAATGCATCAAACAAACTTCAATTATCACTAAAGCCAAAATTTTTAAAAAATTGAACAAAGTTATTCGGCTCTAGTCGTTTAGGTGCACTATGGTTTATCAATTACTGGAACAATTCTTGTTCTTAGGTTTTTAAACTATTAGTTTACCTAATCTAAAGATTTTTCATCTAATTTGATATTTTTTATCTATTTAGAAAAAAGCAAAATATAATATTTAAAAATAAGATAGAAAAAAAATTATAACATAAAGTCAAACAAATTATTTTTAATTTTCTTTATTTTTATTATTTATGTCTAAAGGTAAAAATTTAAGTAGAGAGCGCATTTGGGTATTTAGGATTGTTACAAGGGTAATACCAGGTCAACAAGATCAGAGCAAATGCTATTTCTAAAGCTCCAAAGATTGAATATTAATTTAAATCTAAATAAATTATTTATCTTTTTTTCTTTTTATTTATTTTTTATCTTATTTTATTTTATTTAACTTTATTTTTAATTTTTTTTGTCTCATATATTTTATTCTCAAGGTCGGTACAGGTAAATAAATAAATAAAAAATTTAAAAGTTAAATAAAGAATTTTTAATATTTTTTTCAAATTTCCAAATAAAAATTAAACTCATTCTATTTCACTAAAGAGTTTAATTACAAATATGAAATAGCTTAAAATTAACTTAAAATTATATTTTATTTAAAACTGAAATAATATTTGAAACATCGCACTTTTTCAATGTTATTTCAACATTGGATACATTTTGTAATTCACACAAAAAATTAAACCATTTTAATGTTAAATTAATCTTTACCTTTTTTTTTATTTAATCTGAAAGATAATTAGCTCGATTCCGATAAAAAATAAATTAAGTTAAAATAAGTTAAAAAGACTAAAAAAACGAAAAATTTTTTTGACTTTTTATAAATTTTTTTTTGTTAATTTTAGGAAATATTTCTAGGTTTTAGTTATTTTTAATTTTAAATTGATCTTTTTTGTAATAATAAAAATCAAAATCAATCAAAAATTATGTTACTTTAAACAATGATTTAATTTAAGAAGAATCTTAACTAATGAATTCTCCAACGTTAAGTTTTTTGCTTTTCAAAAACAGATTGAAGTATTAGAAATAAGCTTTTTTTCAGTGGAATTATTTTTAATAAAAAAGATAATTTGATTAAAAAAAAATTAGGCAAACACTTTCATAAAAAGTAGGTTTAAGCTGTTTACTAAGAATGAAAAATCTCAGATGATCATTATTATAAAAAATAGATACAAATATGGATAAATGGCAAATTCATTTTTTTTTTTTGATAAATTTTTCTCGAAAAAAAAATTTATTTTAATCACTTTTTTCGTAGGAAGAGGTATTAGATACCAACTAAAAAAATTTCTTTTTCAATTGAAAAATTTCATTTTGAAATTGAAATAAAATTATAAAAATGTTCTTAAAAATATAAAATTTATACTGTATTTTTGTCATTTTAAATTCTCATCGGAACAATTAAAAAAATTTTGAAAATAGAATTTATGATGTAAGAGTATTTTTCTCATTTTTGAAAAAAAAATTTTAAGTCAAATAAAAGTTAAAATTTTTGAATTTTTTTTCTCCTTTATATCAGACTTGCATAAAAGTCCCAAAAAAAGTCCAATTTGTGTCTTTTTTTTAAATTTGCTTGATCAGGCTTAATATCAAAAAATTTGGCGATTTATTATTTTTCAACTAAAATTACTGAAACTTTAACTAAAATTTCTAAAAAAAATTTTTTTTCCTAGATTTGCATAACTGATATTATTCTTATTAATTTTTCTAAATCGCATGAAAATTATAAATTAAACATAGTTATACTTTAAAAAAAAACTAAGAATTAGCAGATAGACGTTAAAGTCGACTTTGAGCATTTTTTTAAGCCAGAGAAGAATGTTTTGTACAATTAGAATTCATTTTTGAATTATAACAATATTTGGATATTTAAGAATATTATGGCATGAATTTTGATTAAAAATGTGAGTTCTATCTATAATCTGGTTTCTGATTAAGATCTCAATAATTCTTTGCTTATTACAATTCGGTTTATATATAGTGGTAAAGAGTAAACAAAAAATTTTTAAAAAGTTAAATAAAAAATTAATTTTTATAAAATTAAATTAAATATTGAAAAAAAACTAGCATCAAACTTGATATTTAAAATTAATTTACATTTTTAAATAGATTAATTAATTTTATGAAATATTGGTCGTTTTTATGTTCACCTAGAAAAATTGGTGAAAAATCATTAATTTTAGTTAATGAATTAGCACACGCCAAATAGATTTGCCATTCACAGAATTTTCTTGCAATTTTAGCAAAAATTTCTTCTTCAGTATTCAAACTTTTAAAGCCTGGACTTGGACTTTTGAATAAAAATTAAAAAAATAAAATTAAAGTCTTTGCTCGGACATTTGAAAAAAAAAAGTCCGGACTTGGACTTGACTTGAGACTTGTGACTTTTAAACAACTCTGCTTTATATCACGAAAAATGAACAAATTTGGCACAAAAATAATCGAGTGCCGATTTGAAAAGTCTAAAATTTTAAGCTTATAAAAATTACCTTGTAAATGTGTCTTTTTTGCGTTAACTCTTTTGGTACTTGAAATCCTTTGCAGACATAAAAAGTATCCTTTTTGGGAAGAATCACATGAGAAATAGTGGCATCCAGTATTTCCATATCGTCTGGTTCAAAATTATCTTTGACAGGCTGTGAACTGATAAAACTTACAACTTTTCCGCCTCTATTCATTCCATGATAGCTAATGTCTTGACCCGGTGATGGATCTTGGTCACCGTAAGCAAAAATGATATAAGGTGAACCCTGTTGAATTGTCAAATCATCCGAATCACAAAGCTTAATCTTGCGCGTAAATTTGAACACATTAATTCCGTTCGATTCGGAAAAGAACATCAGATTCCAGTCCTGATTTTTATCTACAATAACCTGGCGACCAACAATGTGTCTATCTGTGAAGTTTACTTGACCATTTGAGACCCATCCGATAGCCACATCACTTCCATCCATTCCACCATTCGGACTAAAGCCGAATCCAACCCAGCCATTTGTTTTACAGTGTAGTTCCACAATTACATCAGAATCTGTGTAGTTCCAGTAAATTTTGTAAAAACCTTTGATCAAGTCCAAGTCATACTGATAGTTTGCAGTGGGTCGGGAATCCAGAACTGGCTCAACTGGCTTCACAGGACATCCAAAAGGACCATTTGTTTGAGATAGAAGTTCAACTTGGCTCTCTTGGACTGTGTTTAGAAGAACAGATTCACCAATGTAGTCGATTTGATCTCCTAAGGCAAAAACAATGGTCATCGGTCCGGTGACTATGTCCAAGTCCTCATTTCTGGTCTCATTTCCACAATTGACTTTGATGTCTCTTTTAAATTTTAGAACAGTAGAGTTGTTTTGGCTGAACGAGTCCAGAGGAATCCAGTTGAGGTCCGAATCGTGAACCATTGAGTTATTTGGCAGCAAGTTTCGGTCAGAAAAATGTCCGATTCCGTCAGAGTTGACCCAGCTGAGGATGACATCTGAAAAGGCTGGAGATTTGAGGCCAAAAAGAACCCACTTGGCATTGGTGTAGTGCAGTTCTAGTGTGATCACGGTGTCATCGTGGTTCCAGTAGAGTTTCAAATTCTGGGACAAATCTTGGCTGCTTTGATATTGTTCTGTCGGCTGAACAGACTGTGCTGTTGCCAATAAAGGCAAAATTAAAGAAAAAATAAAGCTTTTTTTAGACATTTTATTAAAAAAATAAAAAATTATTTTGTTTAAATACAATTTTAAAACAGGTAAATTTATTACCTTTTTGATAAAAATAGTTTTTTTTCGTTTTCAGTCATGATTCTTAAAATATCATTGGGTTTAGCACTTTTTTTTGTTGTCAACAAATTTAAATAAAAGATTTTTTGTTCTTTAAAAAATTAAAAATTTAATTTATTTTCAATGTTAAGCGTCTGTTCACTCTAAAATACTAGACGTAAAATGAAACAAAGTCATTAAAAAGATTGTCGTCATTTTTCAATGTATTTATAAGGAATCAAGCTTATTTTTTGATATTTTTTTAAGGTAAATGTTTAGACGAACAGTGTAACTATGACGTTAGCATGAATAATAGTGGTAAGAAAGATATTTGCTATTTCCAGGGTGCTTAATTAAAAATAAAAGTTGAAAGAGTTAATTAAAGAAGGCACATTGACTGCTGTGAAATGTGGAAAAAACTTTTTTGTACTTTTTTTTGTTTTAAAAAAAATACTTTTTTATAGAAAATGCTACGAGACTATCTTATTAAAGTGTACAAAAAATTAAACAAGTATGGCCAGATTTGTTGGTAAAAAAAATGAGCATTCCAAATATCTAGATGTACAAATGAGAGGCGGCAGTCACAAGTTGAAAAGAGAACTTCTCAGTCAACCTAAAGGATACGGGACAATTTGACTTGAAAAAAAGATAGCCTTTTCGCCAAAATTATTTTTTGACATATTCTTATAGAACTCGACGTGCTGATTAAGAATATATGAGAAATAAATAACTTGATTATTTCATATTTTATATCCAATCAATATTTGAACATATTATATTTAGAAAGCATTTATTCATTGAGATATGTTGGTAATAGTGTTGACAATCGACTCTAATCGATTGACAAAATTCATAAATCGACTAATTTTTTTTAGTCGATAATTAAATCGATTAATTTTTTTACTTTATTATTAAATCGATTATTTTTTTAATTTCTTTTTAAATAAAAAACACATAATATTAATGTATACTATATAAAAAGATGAACTTACTAGATAAAATGTATTAAATGTACTATATAAAAAAATTATTTATTAGATAAAAAATTTAACACCTAGATAAAATTATTAACTTAATAGAGAAAACAATTAAAATGCTAGATAATTTTATTAAATAACTAGATATAATTAACACTAGTTATAATTGAATAGTTACTCAATATTTTGATAAAGATTAATTTATTAAACTCGATCAAACATAGGTTATAAATACATATAAATACAAAAAAGAGCTGCTTTAAACAATAATCAAAATGATGCTGATCATGTTCATGAGTCGCGCAATAAAAGAAGAAAAATATAAGTGCTCATTTTTTTATATAGTTTTTTTTTATTTTCTTGTCTATCAAATAATTTTTTTATCTAGTAAAAAATATTTTTATAAAGTAAAACATATTTTTATATAGTGTTTTGTCTTTTTATCTATTAGTTAATAAAATTATCTAGTTGATTTCATCCATTTTATCTTTTAATATAATATCTAGTAAAATTCATCCTTTTAGCTAGTTCAATTAATCCTATGCCAATAAAAAATACCATAAATTGAAAATATAAAAACTCAGTATTTCACGTCTAAATTACAATAAATTAATTAAATAGTCATCTAGAAAATATTAGTTGGTAAGTGAAGAATTTATCGGTAAAAATCTTTTGAATGAAGAAAAATTTCAAAAAGAATGATTTCAATTCTAATGAAATTTAGTTAATTTTTCGCAAAATTAAGGAAAATTTACTTCTTTCTTAATATGTAAAGGAATAAAAATAGTCTTTCTTTGAATTTTGTACAGCACTGATTTTATTTGATGTTTTTATGTTAATTTACGCGAATTTTCAAAACTTTTAACAAATACGCATTAACTGTTTTTTTCACTTTTTTTTTTATATTTTTCAATTCTTTTCAAAAATTAATAAAAATTTTTGAATTAAAAAAAAAAAGATTGTTTACCAATTTTAACCATATGTAATTTTTCTTTAAACTGATTAATATTTTTTTTTCTAATAGGTTATTTTTATTATAAATCCGAAAAATGCAAAGTGATCGAGTTCGGTAGAAATTTCATACTAAAACCGAGTGAAATATGCGTAATCTTGGTGGTGGAAACATTCTGAATTTCATTGATACAGAAAAAAATTTTTGAGTAATTTTCTCCAGTAATCTCTAATTCACATATATTATTATTATTATTATTTATTCAATAAACACCGCAAGGGTGATGTAAAGAAAATATAAAAAGTAGAATAATCTAATATAATCTAAATAATAATATATAATAATATCTGATTTTTTGATATGGCATGTGTTATTTTTCCTTTTTAATATTTTTCAACACCTTAACCAATTACAAGTTAAGAGATCATTGTTAATCGTGGAAAAAGGCAGAAAGAATAACTAAAAATATAATGTTTTGATTTAAAAATATATTTCTTTTGTATTTTTTATCGAATTATATTAAAATCATATTTTAAGACTTAATTCAAAAAATAATTTTATAACAGGAACTTCAAAATTTGCTAATTTTAGTTTTTTTTTCAATATTTTATTTGAATTTATTTTATTTTTAATATTAATTTATTACGTTGTCATGTGGAAAATTACGTTTTTTTACACAAAAAATTTTTATACCCAAAAAAGCCACCACAAAGATCATTCTTTTCGTTTTTTTTAACAAAGTTGAAAAACAATTTGTTTTTGTTTTTTGAGTGACAGAGTTTACTAAGCAAAGAAACACTTAAGTTTGAATTTCTACTTGATCATACCAAATGCTCTTTAGACATGAATACACAAAGATTTTGCAAACACTTAGATCTTTTTTCTCCGCCAAGTTCTCTTAGAGTACAGTAAATATTCGATTATACAGAATTCACTTATCCATAAATTCGATTAACCATAATTTTGAAAAATAGTAACGACATTTTTTTTGTCTTAAAAATTAAATTTTTTTCTTGTTGATTCGGCTTAAAAAAGATTAGAACAGACGCGCAAAATTTATTAATACTAGTTGATTTTGAATAATTAACACCTTCTTACAACATATCTATTATATCTATTTTTAAATGCGTTCACTGTTGGTGCACTCGTAACTTCTGGTGGTAGCTCATTCCATAGGGGTACTATTCTATTGGAAAAGAAGTTGTCTCTCGGTGAGCAGTTTTTAACAAATTGCCTGTATAGTCTCTTTGTCCTGTATAGTCCGTGATAATCTGGTTGAGCCAGCAGGTCCCATGTTTTCAGATGCAGGTACATTAACTTTAAAAAAAATCTGAGAAAGTCAAATAAAAATCTGGGAAATTCATACGAAAAGAATTTTTTCTTGCTCAACCGAGAAAATCATAAAAACGACTTTTTTTTTTCTGGGAAATTCATACAAAAAATTCTTAAATCTGGTAAAGTCATATAATACTCGGGTAAATTCAAACGAAAATTTTTTTTTTTAATTTTATAAGTATTTGGCAAGCGTTTAATTTTAATATTTAAAATTTATTATTCAAGTTTTTGATATATTAACAGTGTTGGGTATTTTTGAAAAACGCATTAAGCTCCATGTTTATTTCCCAAAGTTATTAAAATGGGTAAAATGTTGTTGAAAGATCGTGAAAGAGTAATTAAATCAAAAAAATTTGAATTGTTGAATGATTCAAATGATTTATATATTTCTGAGTGTAAGCATAAAAATAGAGATATTTGTTACAGTGTGAAAATAACCGTTTCAATTATTTAAATTAACCTTATCAATTTTCACAACTTATCTAGATTTTATCTTTATGTTTTTATGAATCATTTATCATATGTCATAAATCTTTATGACCGATTTAATTCACAACTTATCTTTATTTAGATTCTTTATGATTAATGACCTTTTTAAGATACAACTACTGAATATAAATAGAAGTTGTAATTCTTAAAAAGGAGAGCTTTTTAACTTGTATTTTTCCTATTTACTTTAAATTAATAATAAACGTTTATTCAACACGATTTTGTTCTTTGTCTTCATTCTATCTCCTCTGAAGTTAATCGAAGGTATTCAGGCCAAATTCCCTAGACTAACATATTGATAATGTCATCATCTCGCAATTATGTCCCGTCATTATTAAGTCCCAATTTGTTTTTATTACCGAATTTCTTAAGAACTGATTTCCTAAATACATACATAATATTTTTAATTATATCCCAATTCATTTATGTCCCCATTTTTTGTAAAAACATCGGGGGACATAATTGCGAGATGACTGTAAATCAAAAAAGAAAGTAGGAAGATATAGCTTAGCTAAGTTTTGTTTAAAAAAAGATTAAAGTTTTTTTATATTCGTTTATTTATGTGTCACTTTTTTATCTGAAATATAATTAATAATCAATAAATTTTGTATTAAATAAAAAAATTTTGTTTGACTTTACCCGAGTATTATATGACTTTACCAGATTTAAGAATTTTTTGTATGACTTTCCCAGAAATGAAAGTCGTTTATTTGACTTTCTCGGTTGGCCAAAAAAAATTCTTTTCGTATGAGTTTCCCAGATTTTTATTTGACTTTAACCTTTACTCATTACCTAAACCATTTGTTTGATTATTTATTTGATATTTGGGATTTTTTTTCCAATGTGCATTACTATAAATTTCTCTAAATTTAGATCAGTATACCATACATCTAGTCCAACTAACCAGACCGAATTGGTAAATTGATAAGTTTTCGACATGAGGAATCGATTAATTTTAAATCATCTTTGAAATAAAATAGGACCAATAACTGACCCTTGTGGAACTCTCATTGATATATATTTCCAATCTGTAATAGTTTCGCTCATTACTACACATTGCCTTCTGCAGATTAAGAATGATCGAATTCATGAGTGCATTTGGTTATTAATTCCATATGCAATTAAATTTGCTAAAAGTTTCTTGTGCTGTACTTAATTAAACTCAACTGATTTATTTTTTTTTACTTCAAAAAATACTCAGTCTAAAAATTCAAAAAGGTTTGTTGTGCATGATTTGTTTGGCATAAACCAATCACATTACCTGTGACCTTATACCCTGGTAAAATGCCTTTTTGAAAATTTTTTTTTTATATATCATTTAATAGATAATTTTACAAGGTTTCTGAATATGTATAAATTTTTTTGATACAATCAATCACTCAAAAGTTGTGATAAAAAAACACTAAATTTAGACATTACTTTTTTATGCTTTATTAAGCAGCCTTAAAATGTGCTATTAAACAAGGGTCTGGTTATCTAAATTTTTTAATAAATGAAGCTAATTAATGATGCAGTATAAGATTAAAGTATTATTACTTAAAATTTTTATTTAAAATTAAAAACAGTAATTCTATCAGCTTGTTCTTCTTTTCTTATCCTTGTTGTAAAGCAGTCAACTGCTCTCTTTATATTTTTATCTGGAACTTTATCTATTGCTTTTATCCTTTCAGAAGTAAATACAGACACCACCATTAAAAGACCTTTTTTCGATTTCGATTTAATAGTTTGTGATCCTCTATTTGTTGTGTGCTTTTTTCGTTTTTCCATGCTTCGGTAAGAAATAGCAAGCAGAGTTGGTCAAAAGTCAAAGTCATGAAGTCAAAGTCAAGTCTGGACTTTGACTTTAAATTTTATTTTTTTGAAGTCAAGTCTGGACTTTGACTTTAAATTTTATTTTTTTGAAATCAAGTTAAAATTAAAATTTACAATTAAAAATATTTATTTTAAATAAAGTTTAGTTCTCGAATTTTAATGCTTTCAAATTACATTTTATCATTGTTAATTTTTCCAAGTTATTTGGTGTTAATCTTGAACGATGAGGTCTAATGATATAGCCTGATGAAGAAAATAATCGTTCAACTGGACCAGATGTAGCCGGAATACTTAGAAATTTAATTGCCAATCGATACATTCCAGGAATAACAGATTTCATTTTTCTCCAAAAATCGTTTACATCTAGATCAGCATCGTACTCAATGTCTTCTTAATATTTCCCTCGCAAAACATTTATTTTGGCATGGATTTTTTAATTTTGCTTTAGGATAGCTAAAAAACTTTTTTCTCTTTGTTGGTGAGTTAAGAAGAGAAAAGGATACATCAGAATTTACACTAATTGTACTAGCTGAAGTTGGGATGTCTGTTTGCATTGTTTGATCATTTTCATTGTTTTGACTTGGTGCATTTAAATTTTGATTAATTAGTTGCCATTCGTTTTTGATTAGCTCTTTTAAACATGAACGAAAAATGTCTGAATCATTTTCAATCAAATTTGTAGATTCAAGCCAATAAAACTTGGATCAAGGAAGGTTGCAATAAATCAGCAGCAATCATTAAAAATTCCAGATACAGGCAGATGATAAATATTTGAGAATATTCCAGCGAAACGATCATTTATCTCTTTTTTTAAATCTTCAACTAAGGGTTTTGAACATTTGTTATTAATTTTAACCTCTTCAAGATGGTTTAAAAGTTGTAAAAGACAGGAATTGCTAAACTAAGTGATGAATAAAATTCTCCTAAAATTGTTAATTTATGAAATTTAGCAAGTTTAAAAAATAATAGGAATAAAAAATTAGAGTTTTTAAATATTCTTAAAATTTAAAGTCAAATTGAGACGCTATATTTGAATTTTTTAGCGTTCCATAAACTAATTTTACTGGCGATTGTTTTTCAAAATCTTTTAAATGATTTTAAAATAAAATTAAAAACAAGACATCAGAATTATTTAATTAAAAAAAAATTTTTATGTCAGATCAAACAGCTTGAAAAATTTTAAAATTAAAGTTAATTACTTGACTTTAAAAATACTTTAATATCACTTTTTTTTTACCATTGTGCCGGTTTATTTAAAAATTTAATAAATTCTTCCTTAATAAAATCTAATTTTTTATCCAATTTTTTAAAATAGAAATTACCTTGGAGTAAATCTGTTACATATTCGAAAGGTTCTAAAATGTTAATCAAATCAGCCAATTTGGTTAAATCTTGATGTTTTAGCATTAAATTACTCTCGTCGACTGATGATAAAATGGTATTCAAATCTTCTAATTTTATTTTAAGAATGGCTCTTTAAGTTTTTAATTCACTATTCCATCTCACTTCATTTGGCTTTGGTATCATATTATATTTTTTTTCAGATAAAAAGTCAGCAAATATCTTTTTTGTCTCGATTTATTTCCTATCTTAAAGCATTTCGCCAGAAGTCTTTTAGCGTTGTTGAACCTTTTTAGACTTTTTTTGATAACCAACTGAAGAGAATGAGCAAAACATCTAAGATGAAGACCTTTAGTAGCTTGTGATGATAACTGACCGAATGAGTCGAAATTTATATTTTCTTCCTCTCCATTTAGTGATTCTTCATCTTCAGAATCATCTGAATCAATTAGTATTCGATTTGTATCTGGCCCAATTTCGAACTCATCGTCTCCAACTTTTGAAATTAGATAAAATAATTATATTATTTCAAATAAAAAGCCAATCTGTTTTTAGTTTTAAATATCTGTTAATAAAATTTTTTTTTTTATTTATTCATAAATATTTACACGATCTTCTGTGCTAGTTTGATTTATTAAAAATTGCTCCTTGATAAGATAAGAAATTTGGTAAATTAAAGAGAAACACAAACTTGATATGTTTAACTTGGGCAATGAAAGAACATGGAAAACAAGTGGAGGTTTCTGTGTCTCATTATTATTTTAAGAGCAAATTTTTCACCCATCAAACAAGCACAGACGAAATCTTTAAAAAGTTCTTTACTTTGCTAAAACTGTTTTAAATTAATTACGTAAAATATTAGTTGATTACATGAAAAATATAAATTTTTTTAGCTATAAGTCATGATCGTTATTTTTTATAAAATAATGTTACAATTGATCATTATTTTAAAATCTGAATAAAACTTATAATCAAATTTCATCAATTGATTATGACTTAAAAAGGAAACATTCTAATTAGATTTTGGATCAATAAAGATATTATTTTAAAATCGTTTAAGATAATTAGTTATTTATTTAATAAATACTGGTAAAAAATGTCTAAAAAAAATCTTTAAATCCTTTATTCTCTTTTTTTACTTTATTTATTGAATTAGTTTGGTGCGTGCCGCAATCTTAAAATTCATTAGGCCATGAATCATGATTGCATGTTTAAAATTTAATTTAATGTGACAAATTATTTGACTAAAAAAGTTAAAAGTAAACTTAAAAAAATTCCAATATTCAAAATGATAAAAAGAACAGAAAAAAATGCTCATTTAAAAATTTCTGATTAATAATGTAGATTCAAACTTAATTCATGTTAATTGTTTTTACTTCATTTTTACATACCTAGATCTTGAACTTTTCCGAATTTAACTATATTTGCTCCATTGTCAGTTACTATTTTTACAACTTTGTTTCTTAAAAAACAAATTATTATTAATGTAGCGATATTTTCAAAAAGCAAACTTAATGTCAAAAAAGGCTAAAACGTTGTCCATTTCAGTTTTAATCTTTAAACCGGTAATTGAACCGTTTATGTGTCTACAAGCCAAAACAATACTTTTAAACTCAAACATTTCATCTACGAAATGACAGGTCACTCCAATGAAGGATCGAAGCTTACGATCACTCCATATATCGACTGTTAATGACAAGTATTCAATAATTTTTAATGTTTCACTTATGCACGATAACATTGACAAATTTACATTCTTTTGAATGGATATTAGGCCTCTCCTTGAGATAGGTATCCATTTTGGGCAAACAAGTTTCATAAAAATACGAAATCCTTTAATTTTTTTGAAATAATTAGAAAAAAATGAGATTAAATTAGAATTCAATTAAATTTACTTTAATTTCTACCTAATTTCAAAATCTATATTTTTAGAATTAGCATTTTTTATAGAATCAAGCATTCACATAGAAATATATTTAATTTTAAGAAAACTAGACATGAAATTGGTAAGTTCATTTGTGTTTTATAAAAATTTAAAATACAATTTTGAAAATGCATTGAAAATCTGCAATGGTTGAGATACTTTATTTTAGAAATATTTGGAGAAATTTTTAAAATGTTGAGCTATTGAAATTAAATTTAGTGTTTCAAAAATAATTAAATTGTACTACTTTACTCTACTTTTACTTTTTCCAATTAAAAACAAAATTTTTGATCCTTTGACTCTTGAAAAAGGCAATAATTTAATTAGCTAAAATATTTTTTTTAATATTTTAGTTTATTCGATTTAAATTTATACTCAATGATTTAAAGGAGAAAAAAAATTTTTAATAAAAGTACAATTTTTAAAAAAATTAATGAAAATGCTATATTTTTCTTGTTAAATGTTTTTCATTCACAATTTACATAAAAATTTTAAATATTAATTGCTAATAAATAATTCATGAAATTTAAGTTACGATTAAAGGAATATAGAGAAGCAAATCGAAGCAATGTGAAGTAAATCAGAGGATTAAAAATCAATTAGCAATTTAAACTCGAGATTTCTTAAAAGCAACGAGTTCAAGAATTCAAAATTGAAGTTTTTTAAATTTTGGCAATTAGACATTAAAATTATATTTACCTTCAGTCTCAACAAGTCTTAATGGCAAACTACAGTGTACAATTAAGTATTTGAAAATGAAAAAATTTATATTCTGTTGTGAGAGCTCTTTTTTTTCATAACTGCTTTCAAATGCCATAACCGATAGTTCTCTTTCATAAAAAATTTTAAATTCATTGTAGATATTTGTATTGCATTTTTTTAAATGTCTTATAAAATTCGAGGTGTTACAAGCCAAGTCGTTGACGATTTCATTGCATGATGTACATTTTGCATAAGTGCATAATTTTTTTTTCGAATTTGCTTTAATTGTTAAAAAAGTAAAATTAGCAATAAAATTTTTTAATTACATTTGAATCATTTTTAATGAAAGATTAAAGGAAAACCTATTACAAAAAACAGACTGGTATAAAAGTCAGAAAATATTGTCTAACAAGTCAAAGTATGACTTGGACTTTAAAATATATATTTTTTTCTGTAATAACTTGTAATATAGTACTATATTCAAAAATAAAATAAAAGTCAGGAATTTGACTTGATTCAGATAATTTAAAGTCAAAATTTTAATTTTTATTAAAACAAGCATAATTTTTTTTATATTTTGATTTTTTATATATTTTAATTCTATTTTAAAAATTAATAAAATTTTTGATTTGACTATTTTCTAATTTTTGAAACAAGTCAAAGAA
This sequence comes from Brachionus asplanchnoidis, assembly GCA_025491095.1. NCBI lineage: Eukaryota > Metazoa > Rotifera > Eurotatoria > Ploima > Brachionidae > Brachionus > Brachionus asplanchnoidis. The sequence goes on along the minus strand of JAILYF010000011.1, from coordinate 3,904,728 downwards.
CTGACTTACATTTGACTTATTTCAATAAAGTGTCACTTTTAAAAAATTTTTATATAAAAACTTGTTCAAATAATAATTTAATTAAAAAAAATGGTGACCTTTTAATATTAAATTTTACTTGCTTTTATTCAGTGTGTTTTTTAAAAATGACTAAAAGTCTTACATTTTTTTTCAATATTTGTAAACCCAAGTTTAAATATAAGTGGAATCGTTTTGTTTTTTGGCTTGGTTAACGGCATCGAATTGGTTTCCTCAATCTGCTGCACAACTTGAGTAACTTCGCTTGTTTGAGATTTAGAAAAATGCAGGAAGTTAGGAGGTGCTGAGTTTTCCATCTAAAAGTTAAATAAATAAACGATATTTTGAAATAAATTAATGAATAATTAGATCGAAAATTATTTAAACATTGAAAATAAAAGATAAATAAATCATTATCTGTTCCCATTTCAAATCGAAAATATAAAGGTTGAATAAGCAATTTAAGTCAAGCTAGAAAATTATTTTCATGTTTTTCTTAAAAACGCTAATGAAACGCTACTTATATGAATATTAAAATTAAATACAGAAGCATCAATTCTAATGAAACTGTCTAACAGTCTCTAAAGCTTGAAATATATGTTTTTTTCATAAAGCAAGGAATGAATAGTAGTGTTGGGCATATTTCGTCCCGAGTCGACTCGAGTCGACTCGAGAGCAAGTGAAGTCTACTTCTTCAATACGCGCGACTAGTTCATGTTTTTTGTTACTCAACGACGTTGAGTTTGCATATAATCAGGAAAGTCCGTTAGTTCAATTTCTTACTCTAACTCTTTTGTGCTTAAGACGTGATGAAGTACAATGCTCTAGTTTTTGTATTATTTTTGAACGCTTAAAATTCAATAAGCAGTTGATCATGTGTATAAATACTATATATATTTGATGTTTAGGTTGATATTCTTTCAAAACGTTTTAATTTGTTTCTCAATTTTAGAAAAAGGTTGATTTGTGTAAATGCATCTAGTTGCAGCTATAACTGCTTTTTTTTTCTCTTTCTTCCCGAAACCTATAATCTCAGAACCTTTTCCGAAACATTAAGATGCGCTCAAGCCGCACTGGTCATGGAGAAATAAGGTTTAGGGGTCCTAGGTATATGTGAAAGTCGCTGGACAGGATCAGGCCAAATAAACAACAGTAGATGTACCTTGCTGTATTCTAGATCTGAAAACACAAAGCAACACGGGGTAGGTATAATTCTTTTAAAGCAAGCAAAGGATGCCATAATGGAATGGGAACCTATAAGTGAAAGACTGATTCGCACACGGCTAAAAGGGAAGCATTGTAACACATCTATCATACAGTGCTATGCCCCAACTAACGAAGCAAGTGAAGAGGAAAAATCTATATTCTACGAACAGATACAAGGAACTTTAAATAAAGTGCCTCGAAATGACCTCATAATAGCTATGGGCGACTTGAATGCGAAAGTTGAAAGTGATATCTATGTGTTTGAAAAGTGCATGAGAACCCACGGTTGCGGAGAAAGAAATAATAATGGTGAAAGACTAGGAGATCTTTGTATGACTAACAACTTCTGTATAGGTGGAACAATGTTTCAGCACAAAAATATACACAAACTGACATGACAATCTCCAGATAAGAAAACTTTAAACCAAATTGATCATATAATGATCAATAAGAGATGGAGGTCTTCCATAAATGACTCTAAAGTTTTTAGAGGAGCCGATATATAAAGCGATCACTATCTGGTAGGAGCATGTATAAAGCTGAAACTGAGTAAAACCTATCAGAGAAATGCAGAAAAAAAATACGATGCTGGACGTCTAGCTGATCCCAAATGTAAAACAGAATACATCACAAAGCTTAGAAATAGCCTCCAAAAACCTGAACACCAAGAGGAGTCGGATATACAGAGAAGATGGTCAGAAATTCGGGAAGTCTATTGTAAACCAGCAGAAGAGGCTCTCGGATTTGTAAAACATAAAAGGAAAAGGTGGATGTCCGATGAGACATGGGCACTGATAGATGAAACGTTTAAATCTGCTTCTCGATTCTTAGAAAAAGGTTAATTTGTGTAAATGCATCTAGCTGCAGCTAAAACTGTTTTTTTTCTCTTACTTCCCGCAAAAATATTATAATTGATGCCGAAAATATGCTGCCTTCTTTCAATCTGAAAATTCTTATTGTTTTAATTTTGTTTTTATTTGCAGTAATCTTATCGAATGAATAATCAACTAATTCTTCATCATCTTCATATCTATCTAGAGTTGATCTCTTATTTGATTTGTTTTTGCCCAAAGCATACAGGATTTTTCACCTTACTCTTATTTCTTGATCTACCATCAAACTGACGTAAACGTTTAGTTGCTCTTCGGGTTTCAGAATTGGTTTATCATTCGAACTGGTTACTTGACTTCTTTTTTTTTCTACTCGTTAGATTTTCAAATTGATCCATTCTAGCAAATTAACCCGATTAACCAGCTAATTCAAGCTTTATCTAGATCCTAATCAAGGTAACTCGATTTCTTTTTATTTCCTTTTTCTTTTTTTTTGTATTTGTTTTCCCATTTATAATTCATTTAGTTGCGTGTTTTAAGATCTTAGTTGATAAACTCTATATACTGATCAAGTTTCGAAAGAACCTGGGTTTTTTCTCCTTCAAGAACCTCAGTTATTTCATTTAAATTCATTATCAATTTGTCTTTCTCTTCTTGTTCTTTTTGCTACTCAAATGCAACCATTCTATCTTTAAGCATGAATAGAGTTTCCTCACCATCACAAAAAATTATTTCGAGATCGACTCAACTTTAGCCTCGCTGCTATCTCTTCTTTGTTTTCTTTTGCCTTTTTGCTGCATAAAATACGGATTCAAATAATTTATTTATTTGAAACTAATCCGAAAAAAAAAACAAAATTTGGCCAATATAAATTTTTTCAGAGTTGTATAACAGTTCCAAAAAAAAAGCCTAAGTCATTAAAAAAAAATTTCAAGTCCGCACTTTTTTTTTAAATTTGCTAGATCAAGCTTCATATCAAAAAAATTACTGTACAAAATAAAACTAACTTCTTCGATTTCTTTCCTTTCCTCTTCCTTTCCTCTTCCTTTTCTCAACAAATAAAAAAAGTTTTCTTGCAATTTTAGCATAAAAGTTTTCACAATTCTTCTTCAATATTCAAAATGTTAAAGCCCAGACTTGAACTTTTGAAAAAAAATTTAAAAAAAAAGCCCAGACTTGGACTTGACTTGAGACTTGTGACTTTCAAACAACCCTTGATTTTTTAAATATTTTTGATTTTTTTTTAATTTTTAATTTTAATTAACGTAAAATTATGTTATTTTACCCCAGAACTATACGCATCAAATAATTTCTGTAATTTCTTTAAAATTATCTTTTTGTCTTTTTTTCAAATAAATTTTATTTTTCTATTATTTTTGATTTGGAAAAGCTTTAGCAAGTCAAAATAAATAAATAAATAAAACAAAAAGGAAAATTTTAATAAAAATAAATCAAATATTGAAAACAATTTAAATAATAAATGACATATACGACAATAAGTTATTTCTGCTTTCTATTGTAAATATCAATTTTTATCAAGTTTATAAATACAAAAATTTGAAAACTTAATTTTGGCGAAATCATTGCAAAATCCTTAACATTTTTTTTTTTTTGAGCTTCTAATATAAATAGAATAAAGCAATTTTTAGAATTTAGACCGAGTTCTCAATTTATGTCTGATTAAAATAAAATTAATTTTAGACAATCAGAATTAAAAATAAAAATAACAATTTCTTTTTAAAACTTCAACTCAGATTAAGCCAACTGTTTCATTGCTATATTTAACATAAAATCTTGTAAAAAGAGTATTCTTCTCAATTTGAATTATATTATAGTGCACAGAGTTTAGGCCATCAGATCGGATCCGGGAAGATGAGCTCATGTAAAGAAGAAATCTGCTCGGATTTTTTGGCTGAAGCTCGTGACAATTGGCAAAATAGCGACCTATTTCAGGATTTAATCTAGCTAATTTTGGATAATTGGCCAAAACTCTATATCGTGCATCATCATCTTAAAATGAAAAAAAATTAGACTAAATTAAAGAGAAACTCTGCTCATACCTTCAATTCCCCATCCATAATACAAATTTGAAAAACCATTTATTTTCCTAAATTGTTCTTTGGTAAATGCATTTACACCACCAAAGTACTTTTCTTTAAAATAGCCTTCAGTCCTAATAAAAACAATTAAAAAAAATAAATTATTTTTTTCAACTTACGAATAGGCATAGGTGTTTATGGAAACTGCCATTTGTTTCGGAAATTCTGGATGGCATTCATAAATATTTTTGCCATTTTCAGGAAGCATATCTACATCCTTTGGTAAAGTTAAATCACTGATATTTGGAAATTAAAGATCTGTTATACATGAAAAATAAAGCAGTCCCATTTTTTGTCATCTTTAATGGCTTCCAAGTAGCCTACATTCAATAGCAAAGCTCTGTTAAAAGTCAAATGGCCGAGTGGTTCAAGCAAATAAATTCCATACTCGATATTCTGTTTAGACAGAAATTTGTGCATGTAAAGCAAAAATATGTGAAGATTTTTGGCTCGATTTCGGTAAGGAACAATGATGGCTACTCTTTTGTTGTGGAATTTTCTGGGATCAGGCAAGTGTTTGCCTCCATGTTGAAGAGACAGATAACCAAGTTCATTTTCAATTTGTGCCAAAGTTAAATTTTTAAGGTTCAAACTTTTGTCAGCTTTTAAAATTTTTAATTTTTTTAATTACTTTATTTTTTGTTTACCTATTTTGAATGGAAGCTGTCTACAAAGCTCATAATCGGGCGCTACATTGACAAAGTCGAAAGCATTGAAAATTTTCTCATGGTATAGGACCAAAAACAGGAGAAAAAAGTTTGCTGCAATTGTAAGATAAATTTTTTTTTTTAATCTTAGTCGGCGTAGTCTAAGTCTCATTTTTTTGTTTTTAGATTTTTTCCAAATGTGGCAGCATATTTAAACACCAATATGGATAAAACTATCATGAAAATTTATACTTTGTTTATTAGTTTCCAAATTGGTTGAAATTTATTCAATCAGGCATCAAAATTCATAAATTAGAAAGTAGATAGCAAAAACCATAAAATTTTATTATTTTATTGAAGAAATAAAACTTGTGTGATTCATGCGATTTTTTAATTCTTTAAGTCATACTAAATAAAATAAAAATTTGTGTAAAATTTTTTGTTTGAAACTCTTAGAATTTTAATTCGATTACATAAAACAAATTATTTTAACACTAGTCATTTTTTTCCTTATAAAAAATTTTAATCCTCATATCTTTTGAACAGCTTTTAAAATAAAAATAAACTTTCAAAAATAATTATCTTTTTCTCGAAAATTAGTTTAATTTTTTGGATTAAAAAAAAAACACTAAAATAAGTTAGGTAATTCTGGAGTAAATTAATCGAACTTTAACTGGAAAATTTTCCCCAAAAATTAGGAGAGGAATAAAATTAATTAACCCAGCTAATTATGGCGCCAAAATAATTTTTTAATTTTCTAAAATTTTCAAAATTGTGAAGTTTTAAACTAAAATCGGTTATTGATAAGGTGTCCCAAATGATAAACCCTAGTTAAGAAAGTACCCTAGTTAATTACTTTTTTTTTTTAAAATTGAGTACCAAACTGGTTTTTCACGTAGATTTAAAATTTTAGGGTTGAGGTAAAGATTTGTGTTTGATTTTCTAGTTCTGGAAAACTCCATAAATTTTATCTGGAAAGTAGAGGAACCAGAATTGTTCAAATGTCACAAGTCTTAAGTTAAGTCCAAGTCAAGACTTTTTTTTTTCAAAAGTCCGACCAACGACTTTAAAATTTTTTTTTTAAAAAAAGTTCAAGTTCGGACTTTTTGTTTTAAATTTTCATTCAAAAGTCCAAGTCCAGGCTTTAAAATTTTGAATACTGAAGAAGAAATTTATGCTAAAATTGCAAGAAAATTCTGTGAATGGCAAATCTATTGCATTAGACAACCCAAAAGTATTAAAATTATTTGATATTAAGCCTGATCTAGCAAATTAAAAAAAAAAATCTGGACTTGAACTTTTTTTTGAAAAAAAAAAATTTAAAGTCTTTGGTCGGACTTGTGAAAAAAAAAGTCCTGACTTGGACTTTTTTCTTAATGACTTGGAATTTTTTTTGGGACTTTTAAACAACTCTGAGAGGAACGAAATAATATTAACGAAAAGTATAGTTATTTATTTTGAAAGGATGGTGCAGTGAGTTTATTTATGAAAAAAAAATTAGATTTTGGTTTATTTTTAAAGAAGATATTTAACTTCAAATTTTGATCGAAATTGAATAAAATCTCAACTCTAGAGATTAATATTTCGATGGAATTAATTCTTCTTTCCCTTATTTCTTTATTATACTAAAGTTCGTACTTTCACTAATAAAGAAAGATGGAGGGTTGCTTTTTGAGCGATTTTTAGCTAGAATAATCGACCGCGAAAGTCTGAAGAATCGTCAAAAATGGACTTTCACTAAACGGTGAATTTTAAATTGGAATGATAAGATTATCAAAAAAGGCTAATTTAATTCATAAATCACTTAGTTAAGCAAGATTACTTATTAAAAAAACTTCAGCAGAAAGTCGAGCTTTCATATAGCTCCAATAGCATAAATAACCATTAAATTGATATCCAATATTAAAATTACTCGGTGAATTAATGAAAATATTCAACATGATCAAAATGCATTTTTTTTTTCAAAATTTCAAAAAAAAGTTTTTAAAAAGAATAAATTTTTTTAATTTCTTTTTAAAAAACATGATGCAAATAGAATTTAGTTGTTTATAAAAAGATGCAAATTTTCAGACCTTAAGATTAATATCCTTCAAAAAGCTCACCTTCTTTCAAAATAGTCTCTAGTTTATCTAGTTAAAAAATATCTGACCGACCTTTAACAATCATGTTGACGAAATAAAATTTAAATACATATTAGTAAAAAAAGTACGTTCTTGTAATTATTTATTTTTTTAAAACATGATCAAAATTTTTTTTTTGACAAAAATTCAAAAATTTTTGAACAATTTTATTTAAATTTTTAAAACATAAAAAAATTAATATTCAATAAAAGCTATTGTATTGAATCAACTGTTTAGAGAATCGGACTCTGAATCTCCTTTTTAGTGTTTCACCAAGTATTTTAGTGTTTAAAATCAAATTTTTAAATTAAAATTTGAGTTTTTAATGAAATTCTAATATTCCTGGAGAACTAGGGTTTATGATTTGGAGCACCTTTAAGTGAGGGCTTTTTTATAACAAAAAATATGACGAACTCATACTTTTTTTCCTTCTATTAATTTGATAAAAAGGCTCTAAAAACTTTATATAGAAAACTTGATACTTCAATCAACTACAAAAAATACATTCTTGAAGAAATCCTTAATTTATTGAATAATTAAATTAGCAATCATATGTGAGTATTTTTTGTAAATATATCATGAATTTTCGATGATGCATGAATTTATGGCATTTTTGTTCATGAAAGTAAATTATTTAAATTTGTGTTCTTCGCAGTCGAACATTTGACAAACTAAAAAATTACTTATCAATTGAAAAAAATTTTCGTTTTTTCAAGTTTAGATCAATTTTATTATTCAAATTTATTATTATTTTCATTTATAGCCTTTTTTACCAAACTTAAGATTTTTATAAATTTATTATTTTAATAAATTATTTATTTTTACTTTTATTCAATATTTTTTCAAAAATAAATAAATTAAGATATAGATTTTAGAAAATTAGAGTTTATAGGTTTTCTTATCCCATAAAAATATTCCGAAATTCGATTCATCTAATCGTTACCAATACTTGTTAGCAAGAAAATTTAGTAAAATAAATTAAAATTAATATATGAAAAAAATTGGAAATTTAAAAAAAAATAAACAAGTTAAAAAAAAATTTGTAAACCCGAGTTGTTTTAAAGTCCAAAGTATAAAGTGAAGTCGAAGTTCGGACTTTTTTTTTCACAAGTCTGAGCAAAAGACTTTTTGTTGTTTAATTCCCGACTTGGATATAATTTTAATGGCAAATTAAACATTTTAATTAAAAAAAATTTAAACTCCAGACTTGACTTTAAATTGTGACTTATAAAAAACTCTGGTCACTATACAAATCAAGTCATTTGACTTTATTTTTGTACAAGTCTGGTTTTCTTTATTTATGCCCTCAAAAGCTTTGATATATTTATTGAAAATGGCTTCTAAGCCACAAAATACTTGGCATTTTTTTCATTTTTTCAACAAAATCACTCAACATTCATTTTCAAAATCAAGCTTTTTATAATTACCTGAAAAAATTCTATTAATTTTAGAAATAATTCTTATTTCAAAAAAGATAAAAAATAATAGAAGTTGTTTAATTTATTTATCTTTATATTTTTGAATTAGAACCTATAAAAAATTCTAAAGATGTGGAAGGAAAGATAAATTTTTTTCATTTTCAAGTTCAATTGGTATTTTTCATTAAATTTAGTGTTTTAATTTGAATGAAAAAATTAAAAGTAATTAAATAGCTATAAGAAGATTGATTCAATAAAGTTTGATTATTTTGCTGTCGCTTTGTTAAGTAGGCCTTTATGTAATTATATTTTTGAATTTTCTCTCTAAATTAAAAAGGAAAGCTAACAATCAGCATCAAGTCTTAATTGTTCATTAAAGGGAATTTAGTTGCAGGGGCTTTTTTTAAATTTGATAAAGAAACAGATTAAAAAAAGAAGAAATTTTTATTTTATTTTTGAATTGTCTCTAAAATATTTTTAAAAGAAAAGCCAACGATCACCATCATCTCAAAATTTTTCATTAAAAAAAGAAATTTTGTTCAAGATACTTCTATTGATTTTCAAGAATATTTAAAATTTTTATATCAATTTTTAAAATTTTCAATTTTTTATTTTTATTTTTATGATTTTTTTTAAATCTGAATAAAAAATAACAATAAAAAATTAAAAGAAATTATTTTAGTTAATAAAATAAGAATTTTAAAGACATCTTTAAGAAGATTGGTTCAGTAAAGTATGATTTATAAACCGTACTTCGGCTAACTGGCTCTTAAACAAAAAAAGAAATATTCTCACCACTCATTTTTTAATCAGACCAAAAAAGGAAATTTTAAAAAAAATTTTGGACTAAAAATATAAGCAATAATAAGAAAATCAAATGTTTAATTATAAAAAAGAGAAAAAAATATTTATGTTTTTCGATTGAATTAGATTAAATTAAACATTCATTTTTTTTATTGATCTTAATGAATAAAAAAAAAAGTCTTTATAATTATCCATCTTAATAGAAAAATAATTTACTTTATATCTGGCTGCTATTTATTTTAGTATCTAATTTTCAAAGTAGAAAATGTAATAAAATTAATAACTAAAATAATTGAATAGTACCTAAATTAATTTGTTAATACCTTATTTAATTTTTGAGTTTCTAATGTAACAATGAATAATGAGAAATGGGAATTGAGTAAATGTTCATGTCTTTATTGGAACGAAAATTTGAAATGCAAACATTCTAAATTTGAATCAGTTTCTGGGCTTAAACTTAGATATATATAACGCTAGACGTGGTCAACGTAACAAGACTGCGCAAGCTCTCGTTGTTATTATTATTATTAAATTAAAATTTGACCTACGGTCTGCTGCTTGAAGAAAGAGCGCTCTCCTTTCAGCATAAAAAATAATTTACAAAATTTCAAGTACAAAAATTAATTAGATTAAGTAAAAGTTTTCAAAATAAAAAAAGAGTAAAAAATTAAATATAAAGTAAAAAAGTAGTTAATAGTTTATAAGAAGTTTTTTAAGATGGATTTTTTATCACTTCTACTCCAATCACAACTGCTTATTAAATTCTTGATTCCTTTGCTAACGGCGCTAGAATTTATAATGAAGTTTTTTACAAGTTTTTTGACTCTAGCTTCTAAAGGTTCTAGGTTTGAGATAGTGTTTAGTAGGTTTTGTGGTGTTGATCGGTTAAGTTTAAATATTGTTCTGATTGCTCGGTTTTGCACGATTTGTAGCTCATTTTTGCTCTTTTTAGGGGATATTATAAATGGTAACATGCTGTATTGTATTTGTGATAAGACTGCGGCTTTATAGATAGTCATTAGATATTTTGAGTTGATTGCGTAGCATTTTGAACTGAGTATTCTTAAAAGATTTAATTTTGTTTCACATTTTGCTCTTAACTCTTTAAAGTGTTCTCTAAATGTCAAGCCTGTGTCAAATTTTATTCCTAGTATTTTTGGACTCAGTTCTTTCTTAATTTTCATGTTGTTGATTTTAATTGATAGATTTGAGCTGAAATAGTATGATGGGCGGTTATAATTTCCTGAAAACACTGAATAGCTACATTTTTCAACGTTTAATTTGAGACCACGACTTTGTGAAAATTTATGAATAATTGTAGTTGCTTTTTGCAGAGTTTTATTTATAGATTTTAGTCTGGAGTTAGCTGTCCAAATTGAAATATCGTCAGCAAAGAGAGCGTAATTTAGGGCTGGGCCAACTTTTCTTAATTTTTTGCCTAAATCGTTGATGAATAATGCAAATAAAAGCGCACTTAGACACCCGCCTTGCGGTATTCCGGCGTCAATACGTCTTTCGTTTGACAAGTGCTGGTTGCTTACTATTTTGAATTGTCGATTTTCGAGGTAGGACTTTATCCATAATCCTAAACGGACGGGACATTTAACTTTGTTGAGAGCATTTAAGATAGCTGTGTGAGGTACAGTGTCAAAAGCCTTGGCATAGTCAAAGAGAACTAGGCCTGTTTTCTGTTTGTTCTTTAGATTTTTTGCAGTGCTTTCTATTAGTTTAAATACTATATCTTGAGTCGATCTGCCTCTTCTAAATCCAGATTGCTCGTCTATTAGAAGATTTCTTGATTCAGCCCATTGCGTGAGTCTTTGGTTGATGATTTTTTCTAGAAGTTTACTAAGGCAACTTATCAAGGAAATCGGCCTATAAGAGGTAATAAATTCTGGATTCGTATTTTTTTTATGAATAAGTGTAATTTTGGCTAATTTCCAACACTGTGGAACGTATCCTAAAACGAGTGACGCGTTAAATATTTCTAGAAGTTCTTTTTTTTGTTCATTAGTAAATATTTTGATCATTTTGTTGCTTATTCCGTCGAAGCCTGATGATTTTTTAGAGTTAAGATTTTTAATATTTTGGTTTAATTCTTCGCAAGTTATTGTGTTATTGTATCTTCTAGGATTTTGCGTTTAATTTTGTTTGAGATATTATTAAGCTCGCTTTTTGTTATAGGGTCATGTGCTTTAGTGTATAACCTTTCAAGTTTCTTTTTTCGTTTTATTTCTTCGATTAGTTATTTTGGTAAGGTTATTTTGTATTTTCCGACTTGTTTGGTTGAAGTTGCTTCATTTATAGATTCTTGAACAGAATTACAGAAGGATGTGAGCTTATTCTCGATTTCTACTATAGAATTGATTTTACTGGTCGAATTGTATTTGATGTTGTTAAAATTTAAATTTAGCTTATCCCAATCGATATATGTGAAAGATTTTCGTTCAATTGTATTTTCTAATTCAAACATTATTGGCCAATGATCTGATATTTTTTGCTCTGTGCATACTTTAAAATTTTTTGATTTATTAAATAAATTAGTACTTAAAATTGCTAGGTCAATTATGTTTTCACATTTCCTAAAAGTCGGCTGTCTATTATTAATAACCGTTAATTCATTTTCCTCTAATTTATTCAATAATGATTTTCCTCTGTTATTTGGAGTTTTACAAAACCAATTTGGATGATGTGCGTTGAAGTCGGCTAGTATAACTACATTTTGATAATTTTTGGTTAGAGGTTGTAGGAAGTCGTAGTCTGAATTACTTTTTGGTGAGGTATATGCACTAATTATTAGTAGTGTTTTGCAATTGTCTGATATTTCGATTGCTAGAATTTCATGCTTTTGGGTTGATTCTTTTTTGATTAGTCTAAAATTAATATTTGTACGGATGATTAAGGCAACACCACCGCCACCTGCATGGGTTCTATCACATCGTATCATGTTGTATGCATTTAAAAAGTTATGATATTCATTGTTTTGATTAAAAAAAGTTTCGTTCAATGAAAGGACGTCGATTCCTTTCGTGTTTATGAAGTTGTAAATTTTATCGAATTTGTTGGCATAGGAATGACAATTAAGATGAGCTATTTTGAGGTTAGTATGCATTTATTTTTTTGATTAGTGATTCAAATCGAAGCTCTCGTTGCAAGAACTTCTGCTGGTTCAATAAATCAACTAATGCTTACATAAGACGATTTAGATCATCAAGGAATACTAGCTGAAACAACTCAAAAAGGACAAGAGCCAATACAAGTTCAATCATCAATTGAATCAGTTAATAATCATCCAGTACCTGTTTTAACTTTAAGTGAAACAACGGAGGCAAAATGTTATTTATTGTACATTTTTATATTTTTACATTTTTACATTTTTGAGAGAAGAAAAAGAAATCTCAAAATCAAAAAATCTAAAAAAATTTTCATTTAAGAAAAGTAATAATAAATTCGCAATTACTTAAAAAGGAGTTTTAGAAAAATTTAAATGTAAAAACCAAGGATAATTTTTTGAAAATCCCTTTTAATTAATTGCGAATTTATTATTACTTTTCTTGAATGAAATTTTTTTAGATTTTTTGATTTGAGATTTTTTTTTCTTCTCTCAAAAATATAAAAATGTAAAAATATAAAAATGTACAATAAATAACATTTTGCCACAACGGAAGGAAGCTCATATATTACAATCAATCCAATATCATCAGTACCTATAACAAAAAAGAGAGGAAGACCACGTAAAGTCGAAACAAAAAAAATATAAAAAATGCCTAAGAAAAGACGATGGAAGAAAATAAATTTTTCTAATTTTTCTTAAATTTTTCTTAAATTTTTCTAATTTATTTAAATTTGAAAAAAAATTATATAAAAAAAAATAAAAAAATTTTTTTTATTTGAAATTGAGTAATAACTTTATTTAAAAAATAAAAATAAGCTAAAAAAAACAAAAAAATTTATAATAATAATTATTAATATAATTTTTTCAGTAGACTTTAATGGTCGAATCAGAGTGTCAAAAAAAAGAAGAAATATTCACTATTGTTTGAATTGTCTTTAAAAATTAAAGAGAAAGCTAACGATCACCATCATTTAAATTGTTCACATAAAAAAAAAGAAATTTTGTTCTAGATGCTTATTTTAACATTCTATTGATTTTCGACAAATATTTAAATTTTTTTAAATTTTTTTTATTTTTAAATTTGTTTTTTCAATGTTTATAATTTTTTTTAAATTTGAAAAAATAAAATATAAAAAAAAAGAAAAAAAATTTTTTTTCGATTTGAGATTGAATAAACTTTAATTAGATTAAATTAAGCATTCATTTTTTAACTTAATAATTATATTATTATTAAATTTTTATGAATTGTTTCTAAAAAATTAATAGAAAAAATTAACGATCACCATTCATTCTTAATTGTTCACTTAAAAAGGGAATTTTCAATGAATAATTATTTTCAATAATTTTCAATTCTCAATAAATTATTTTAACATTCTATTGGTTTTCGACAAATATTTAATTTTTTTGTTTTTATTACTATTATTTTTAAATTTTGCTTTTTTAATTTTTCTATATTTTTTTTTAAATTTGAAAATAAATATGAAATAAAAAAAAAATTTTTTTTTCGATTTGACATTGAGTAATAACTTTATTTAAAAAATAAAAATTAGCTAAAAAAAACAAAAAAAATTTATAATAATCTTTTTTAATTTTTTCAGTCGACTTCATCAATGGTGGGCCCAGAGCGTCCAGCACTCTCAGGTCCAGCACCAGGCATACCACCGGGCATACCTCCTGGCATACCACCAGGCATACCACCAGGCATACCACCAGCTCCCTGATACAACTGAGTAATAATCGGCGAGCAAACTTTTTCCACCTCTTTGAGCTTGTGCTCGAACTCATCTTTCTCAGCAGTCTGATTCGAGTCCAACCATTTCAAGGCCTCTTCACACGCGTCCAAAATCTTCTTCTTATCATCTGCACTAATCTTAGCAGCCAGCTTTTCATCCTCCACCGTTTGTTTCATATTAAAGCAATATGACTCAAGCGAGTTCTTTGCCGCCACTTTATCTCTCTGAGCTTCGTCATCTTTCTTGAACTTCTCGGCCTCATTGACCATTCTCTCAATGTCCTCTTTGCTCAATCTTCCCTTGTCATTAGTAATCGTAATTTTGTTCGATTTATTGGTCGACTTGTCCATGGCGGACACATTCAAAATACCATTGGCATCAATGTCAAATGTGACCTCAATTTGGGGGACTCCACGCGGCGCCGGCGGAATACCCGACAGCTCAAACTTGCCCAACAAATGATTGTCCTTAGTCATGGCCCTCTCGCCCTCATACACCTGAATCAACACGCCCGGCTGGTTGTCTGCATAAGTAGTAAACGTTTGAGTCTGTTTGGTCGGAATGGTAGTGTTGCGTTTAATCAAAGCGGTCATGACCCCGCCAGCAGTCTCAATGCCCAGTGATAGTGGCGCTACATCAAGCAGCAATAAATCTTGAACGGCCTCGGATTTATCACCGGTCAAAATGGCCGCTTGGACGGCCGCACCGTACGCCACGGCCTCGTCCGGGTTAATCGATTTATTCAGCTCTTTTCCATTAAAAAAATCCTGTAGTAATTTTTGAACTTTTGGAATTCTAGTCGATCCACCGACCAACACAATCTCACTGATGCTTGACTTGTCCATTTTGGCGTCACGCAGCGACTTCTCGACCGGCTCGAGAGTACCACGGAATAAATCAGCGCATAGTTCTTCAAAGCGAGCTCTTGTGATGCTCGTGTAGAAGTCAACACCTTCGTGCAACGAGTCTATTTCAATGTTGGCCTGGGCTGATGAGGACAAAGTGCGTTTGGCTCTCTCGCAAGCAGTGCGTAGACGGCGCAGAGCTCGCTTGTTCGACGAGATGTCCTTTTTGTTCTTGCGTTTGAACTCGTCGACAAAATGGTTGACCAGACGGTTGTCGAAGTCCTCGCCGCCCAAGTGAGTGTCGCCTGCAGTGGCCTTGACCTCGAAGATGCCGTCCTCGATGGTCAGGATGGAGACGTCGAAGGTGCCGCCGCCCAGGTCAAAGATGAGGATGTTTTTTTCGCCGGCGCCCTTTTTGTCAAGGCCGTAGGCGATGGCGGCCGCGGTCGGCTCGTTGATGATGCGCAGGACGTTGAGGCCGGCGATGGCGCCCGAGTCCTTGGTGGCCTGGCGCTGCGAGTCGTTGAAGTAGGCGGGCACGGTGACCACTGCGTCGGTGACCTTGCGGCCGAGATAGGCCTCGGCGGTCTCCTTCATTTTGGTGAGCACCATGGACGAGACCTCCTCGGCCGAGAACGTCTTTGTTTCGCCCTTGAACTCTACTTGGATTTTGGGACGGGTGGCGTCGTTGATGACGGTGAAGGGCCAGTGCTTCATGTCGGACTGGACCTCGGCGTCCGTGAACTTGCGGCCGATGAGGCGCTTGGCGTCGAACACTGTGTTGTTGGGGTTCATGGCCACTTGGTTTTTGGCCGCGTCGCCGATCAAGCGCTCCGAGTCGGTGAAGGCGACGTAGGAGGGCGTTGTGCGGTTGCCTTGGTCGTTGGCGATTATTTCCACTTTGCCGTGTTGGAATATGCCCACGCACGAGTACGTGGTGCCCAGGTCAATGCCGATTGCGGAACCTTTGCTCATTGTGTTGTTGCTTTTGCAGAAAGTGGTTGGAAGTTTAAAATTTTTTTTTTGTTTTTGATGATGATCAAATTTTGTTGTGTGGATGAGAGCGCGAAGGCATTTTATACATGCGAGTTTAGACTCGACTAGAAGGTCTTAGAAGCTAGTAGATTTTGTTGAGTGGTAATTTTTTTGTTCGAGAATTTTCTAGATCAATTTTTTTCTAATTTATTCATTTTTTGTTTTTTATGCTTCTTTTTTGTTGTTGTTGCTGGATGTCGACACGAGGAGTTCTTTTTTTTTTTCTCTGTGTGTGTGAGTGTGTGTGTGTGTTGTTGTTCGAAGCATTTGTCGAATGCATTAATTTGGAATTTTTATTCTTATCTTCAAATTCTAGAAAAGTACAGTCACGTTACTCTGAATCAGCGTGAGAACAAAATTGCACAGCAACTATGACAAAAACACTGTTTTTTTCATACATTCTTTATAAAATTTTAGCTTGATTCTTAGAATTTTATTTTTTAATTTATTTCTTGTTTTCAATGCCATGAATCTAATATTATTTTAGTCAAATTTTTATGGTAAATTCAAAATCAGGATAAAATAATAATTTATGTGAAAAAAATTTTCCAATTAAATTTTCAAAAAGAAAATGCTAGGATTAAATTAACATTTGTTCTAGTCTTAAATTCTTCATTTAGTTAATAAATAAATTAAAATGTTTTAATTTGAAATTAAAAAAAAAATGAATCATTTAAAATTTTTTTTTAAAATTAAAAATAAAAAGATTTCTCCAAACAACGTGCTTTTCAAAAATCAAATATTTAAATTCTTTTTTAATAATCAAATTTTTAGAGTTCAATCTTTCTTTGTACTTTTTCCATTTGAATTTTTATTTTGGTTTTAAATTTTAATTTTAATCAAAAAAGAATATATATTTGCTTTTTAAACACAGTTTTAGTTTTAGTTTTCGGTCAAATACTATTTGACCGAAAACAAAATTTTTTATAATTTTTTACTAAGTCTCCATTCCAACCAGCCAGGGCTTTGTTGAAATTATTTTATATAAAAATCACATGGTTTTGAAAAATTTATAGAAAATTAAATTAACAAAAATTAATTTTAAAAAAAATTTATGTAAAATTTATGAAAAATTAAGTTAAATTTATGGTATCAAAAATGTATTCAAAAAATTTTGAGCATGTTTGAAATTTTGAAAAAATGAATTTTACTTAACTGGTTATGGATGCTAAAGCAAAATCCATTTACTCTTACTAGTTCATACAGTTTAATAAGAAGATGAAATATAGTAAAATAATATTAAATAAAAATATATAAAAAATACAGGAAATTTCATTTTTATTTTTAATAAATAAAAGATACAGGATTCTTTTAGAAGAAAGCATTTCGACCTATCAGCAGAGTTTTTCAACCGGTTATAGAAACCAGTGTTCAAACGATAGAAAAATACGATGTAATGTAAAACCAGCTAGAAAATAGAGACGGGTTAACCAAACCTGATGAAATTACTTAAGTTTAATATTGAATTGACTTTTTAAATTTTGAATTCTAATAAAAATAAAAAACCTTTTTCGAGTAAGTAATTTAACTATTCAGAATAAAAAAATTTTCTCTTTTAATTAATTTTTTTTTATTTGAAAAAATTTATTATTTTTATTAGAATATTAAATTGTAATAGACTGAAATTTTATCCATTAGGAAAAAATGCTTAAATAAAAAATAATAAACCATTTAAAACATATTTATCTATTTTTAAATTTAATTGCATTTAACTTAATTTTTTTAAAGTTTATTTTGAATTTTTTTAATTGAAAATATAGGTGGGAAAGATGAATCTTTTCTTTTACCAAATGTTTGGAATTTAAAATCTAATTTAATTTAATTTGAATGCTTAACACAAGTAATAATAATAATAATATAAGTTACAACAAGCTAGCAAGCTAGACTTGCTAAGATGGGAAACAGTAGGATCCCATCTATGATAACTGTGCTATGTTCACTTAATCATTAAAATTAATTATGTCAGTATAAAATTAATTTAAAGATGATAATAATGTTTGAAGAGGAAGAAGAGTGTCGTGGAGACTGGTTGGCTTTTGGTAATTTGGTTCGATGTTCAGAGGGATAGGGACCTCGGGCCCGATGCTAGGGTGGTAGCGTGTTCTGTGTTTAGAGAACTGTCACTTTCCCAGCACTGCCTTCATCACACTGTAGATTGTCATTCGTTAGGTCACCATTCCCTCTTGTCGATTCTACCGAGCCCCAGGATTCATCCATGGTAGGTTTCTTTTTACATATGTACTTATTAAGTCTGTTCTTGAATTGGTTGATGGATAGGGATTGAAAGATCTCTTGGGGTAGGGCGTTCCATGGCATAGTCACTCTATAAGTGAAGAAGTGCTCTCTCTATGGACTGGTGACTGGGAGTGGACGTACTAAGCTGTGCCGTGTAGAGTTTCTTCTTGTTCTTCCGTTGATTTAGACAGGTGAAGCTATGCGCCAGTTTACAATGTTGGTGTCTGTGTAACATTTAAAGAATTGATAAGATCACCTCTAGTCCTCCAGTCCTCAGCAGTGATAGGGACTCGTAAAATTTGAAAAGACTCGAGTCTGAATCCGAGTCTAAAGAGCTTTTCAGACTCGGATTTGAGTCTGAGTCTTTAAGACTCAGTCTTATGAAAAATACTTAGGGGCTCATGAGTCCGAGTCCGAGTCGGACTCGGGAGTCGGAGTTTGAGTCATTTGGACTCGAGTCTAAAAAAAAAAATTTTTTATTTAAAAAAAACTTAATAATTAAGTAATTTCTTATAAAAAAATTATTTTATTCTAATGTTTTAAGGGCAGTATGACAAAATATAGAAAGACAAAACGTAGAAAACGATTTTTTATTGGATAATATAGAATTTACCTGGAAAAAAAAATGTAGAAAAAAAAATGTAGAATTTACCTGGAAAAAAAAACGTAGAAAAAAAAAATGTAGAAAAAAAAATAGTCTAATTAATTTTATTTCAATTTTTTTCTTTGTCAATTAGGAAATTATTTCCTAAACCTTCTAAAAATGCTTCAATATTCTCAATTTTATAATCTGTCACTAATTAATACAAAGTAAAAGTCTCAAATATATTACTATAATAATATAATTAAAATTTTCTACATTTTTTTACATATAGTACTATTCTATATTTTGTCCTTCTATATTTTGTCATGTCTATATTTAGTCTTTCTATATTATGTCATGTCTATATTTTGTCTTTCTATATTTTGGAGAAAATTCTACATTTTGTCTTTCTACATTTTGTCTTCCTCCCGTTTTAAGTAACTAAATGTATTAAATTTATTTTAAAAAATTGATTATCAGACAGATTAGTAAAAAATAAAATTTAAATATAATTTAGTTTTTTTCGTTTTAAATCACTCTTTTTTCTTTCAAATAAATTAAATTATCAGTGAGTGTTTCAGCCATCTTATGACAAAGAGACACTAACCGCCTAAACGTTTCAGACTTAAAAGTTATTTGACAATTTTTTAGTAATTCTTAATTTATAAAATAATGTTCTTTAAGTGATAGTTACTTTCGACTTCAGCAAAATCGGACATGTTTGATAGATCAAATTGTTTCAATGGGAAAAAAATTTAATTTATTTTAACATGCGGTAGTCAGCTTTGATAAAAAAAGGAGAATTTTTCTTTCAACACAATGACTTTTTGTAAGAAAATAAAAAGCAGTAAAATGTTTAAATTCATTTTTGCAT
Source organism: Brachionus asplanchnoidis (assembly GCA_025491095.1). NCBI lineage: Eukaryota > Metazoa > Rotifera > Eurotatoria > Ploima > Brachionidae > Brachionus > Brachionus asplanchnoidis. The sequence continues at coordinate 3,885,166 of JAILYF010000011.1, read as the reverse complement.
GTATTCTTGGCACTTTTGAATAAAATGTAAATTGTTTCGATTGGGTCAATAGAAATCATAATTTTGACAAAAATATTTATTGACCATTAGAAATGTAAGAATTAAAAAAAATCAATTATTCTTAGCAACAAACCTAAAACCGAGTGTTGCCGACGATCCTTTGCTCATCTAATTAATTGCCTAAAATTTTTTAAATTTTCCTTTTTGAAATGTTCATTTTGAAAGACTCTAAATCGCTTTTTTTTAATTAAATAAACAAAAATGCACAAATAATTCAATATATATTACATTTTCATAATTTATCATCAATTTATTATTTTTTTTTATTTTTTTAAAGAAATATTGAAAGACTCGAGTCATTTAACCACACTTTGCGACTCAGACTCAAGTCTGAGTCGAGTTTTTTGATGAGACTCAGACTTCGAGTCCGAATCTCATTAAAAAATTATCTAAGATTCGGACTCGAGTCTCCCTATTAAGACTCGAGTCCGACTCAAGTCCCTAAAGACTCGAGTCTCATTTTTGGAGTCCCCATCTCTGGTCCTCAGTCGTCTCAAACGATTTTTTGGTAATTACACTTGGTTGAGGATGAACTCATCGAATTTGGGGAATCATTATCTGAAAAAAGATTAAACAAGTCAAAAAGGATAAACCGAACATATAAAACGAATGTGAGAAAACAAATTATTGGTTCTGGAAAAAATGATATGAGTCAATCAAACCCAATTGATTCAAATTACAGTTGTGATGCACAAGTTAACAATCAAATGGGGCGCCAGGGCGTTCGTCGATTAAAGTCTCAACCAGGGATGTGCATTAAGTACTTAAATCGTATTTTCAATACTTAAGTAAATGGACCATATTTTTAAGTAAATACTTAAACCTTAGCCCATTTTTCATTTTTTCTTAAAGTAAATACTTAAGTATTTATCAGGATACTTAAGTACATAAATTTTTTTCAAAATAAAGCTATTTTTTATCAAAATTTTATTGAAAAAATTTTTTTTTGTTTTTTTTTTCTGAACGACACGACCGAGTATCATCTAAGATAGACAAAGAGAGAGTTAATTTGAATCGAAGATTAGATTTTTTGGATTGGGACAATAATCAAGAAAGGATGAGACCAATAATAAAAGTTTCTTTTGTTTGTAAAAAAAGCGTCGAGAGAATTTTTTTTATAGCGGTTAAACAAGTTAAACGAAGGAGAGTCTTCTTAAAGGTTTATTGTTATCTATTTAACAAATAAGTAATGCTGCATAAAAAAATTATGTTTAATTGGTGTGTGAAATAAAATTTTTTTATTTGCAATCATAAACAAATGAAAAAAAAAATCTGAAATCATGAATGTTAGTCAAAAAGTTAAGTATTTTTAAATACTTAAGTAAATTCGGTCATACTTAAGTACTTAAAAAAATTCGAATTTTTCAAAATTTACACTTAAGTATTTACTTAATTTTAATTTTTTTAAGTACTTAAGTACTTAATACTTGATGCACATCCCTGGTCACAACACTCAAATTTCATCAGAATCAAATTTGGAATGATCAGATAATGATTTCTTTTTTGAAACAAATCAATACTTGCGTGGTCAAGCTGAAAAGGCAAGAGCTCAAATTCGTCGGAGTCAGTGAGTTAGAAAACCAGTTGACCGTTTAAAACATTAAGCTTAGTAACCAAAATCGTAAATAATAAGCTCGAAATTATTTAAAAAATATTTAAAACAATACTTACTAAATACAAAACAAAATAATTCACTTGATACTCAATTAAGTCAGAAATAACAATATTTAAAGAGAAAAAAAAATGATAATTAAACTCTAAACAAAAGTTTGTCTTCAAAGAAAAATGAAAGATATAATGATTCACGAGGTCCCGAAAATCTCAGACGCCAACGAGAGATTACGACTCAACACGGAGGACCACAAGGAAGATTTGGGACATATCCACTGGTTACGGGTTACGCCAGGCCCACCAAAACAAACCACAACCTATGGTTTCCTTCAGTACCAAGGCCCCTCAATTCACGCCAGAGCAGTCGAGCACTTCAACCGTGTCTAAATACCAAACACCCGGATTTGATTTGAAATCAACCCCGTTCCAATACAAGCTCACCGCCTACTCCATGAAATACCCGCAAGCCGAAGGGGAATACGACAACTCGCGGAGTTGGATCAAAAAGAGCTTGAACTCAAGCGTAAGCAAGCCTCAGCAGAAGTAATGCTGTGATCCAAAGGGTTGACATTGTGAAATTTCATAGAAAACTTCCAATACAAAAATAAAAAAATTTCATAACTTTTGTTCTAAGTGTCAAAAACTTGTTCTGTAAATGAAACAAAGTGAAACAACTTTTGTTTCCCAGTCACAAAAAAAACGACGATTAATCGATGAAAATTGATAGATGAATCATTAATGAGTTAGGAACCATTTCATCGAAATTCATCGATGAAAATTAATATATTTCATCTAAAATAATCGATGAAAAAATATTCTGATACATCGTAATTTATTTAATTTTTAAATATTATTTGTTTTTAATCTTTCAAATTATTTTTAAGAATAAGCATAATAATAAGCAGTAATTTTAAAAACATAATTTTTTTTTTCTAAATTTTTTCAAAGTTTATCAACACTTTTGATTCATGAAAAACATCAATTCACTTTGTATCAATAGAAAAATTTGAATTCTTGAATATTAAGTAAATTAATTGCTTTTGAATTGCTTTATTGTCTTTTAACTAGACTAAAGGCAGCTAAAGTAAATTTTTGAATCAAAGAACATTGCTAGCAATCCAACTAGATATAAAATTCTTTGTTAAGAGGAGATCCACTAGATACACAATTGATTAAGAATTTACACTAATTATCTGCTTTATGTGTAGTTAAATTTACAGAAGTATTAGCTTCATATCTTTCGGCTAGTAGAGTATGTAATTCTTCTAAACTGACTGAATTTCTTAATGTTTTCCTCATTTTTACAGTAATTTAAGATTTATTCCCTTAAATATCAAAATTGATTTTTTTTTAGGTTTATCTAAAAAAATTAAAAATTAGTTTTTTTAATTTTAAAACTTAAAATGAAATAAACAATTATTGATTTTTAAATAAAATAAAATAAGCGTAAATTTTTTTTATATTTTGATTATTTTGTTTTGGTCAAAAATGACCCGTCATGGTCGTTAACGTATTTTTTTTAATTTTGGACTGGTAAGATTTAATTGCTGTTAGAAAAATTAAGTTTTCTCATGATAAAAATCAAATAACAAGAGAAGAAGGGATGGCCTGTTGTTGACACAAGCCAATTAAAGAAAAAGTAAAGTCAAAATAGATACATCTATTTAGCAAAAAATTTTACAAAAAACCAATATTTTATCACAATAAATTTAAATAGTTCATAAACTTTTTCTTGGTTTTAATCCAAAAAAAATCATTCATAATTGATGGGATAATTCAAGAATGAAATAAAGATGAAAATGCTAAGTTTTTCATGATTGGGTCATTTCTAAATGTTTTGAAGAGAATCAATGAAGATTTTCTGGTTTTAATCCAAAAACATCTTTCATCTATAAAAAATGAGATGATTTATGGATGAAAAATACATGAAGTCATCGTTTTTAGCTTGACTGGGTTCACCTTCTGCGGAAGTCTGCAAAATCTATGCGAATTCTGCAAAATTGCCACCAATTTATAAACAAAATCTGTGCAAATTAATTCAGTTTTAAATTTAAAACTTTTAAATTGACACTTAGAACAAAAGTTATGAAATTTTTTTATTTTTGTATTTGAAGTTTTGTATGATATTTCAAAATGTCCAAAGGGTGCACGACAGAGAGAGAGCAATAGCGCAGGTCAATGATGACTTAATCAACCAACTCCGGACCTAAGTTGCTAATTTCCGTGACGAGAATGTTGCCCTCCGACTAAGGAACCAGGAACTTGAGAAAGTCCACGCAAACGACCAAACATCGAGGGGGAATACTCAAATGTTCCGCTGGGTACCACTACCACTACAGCAACCCAGCTTTCCTCGTCTAACCCTGGTACACACACTACAAAAGCCACCATCGGACTCAAATGCTCCCTTAAGTGAAGGAACCTGCGCCATCTGATTCGGAAAGCTTACCGGAGCAGGTACACTTGCTAGTATGAAGTGCGGCAATGTTTTCTGCAAGGTCTGCTTATACACATATGTCACAGCTTGGAGTGAAAAAGAAGACTTGGGGACCTTGGCTCGAACCTAACCGACTTTAATTGTCCGAATTGAAGCGAAACACTCGACTCCAACTTCTATTCTCGGTTCAAATACTGACGTTTTGGCAATGGTTAAAAAAATGGTTCACTCTTTTAATATTTTTAGTATTACAGTAAATATTCGATTATACAGAATTCACTTATCCATAAATTCGATTAACCATAATTTTGAAAAATAGTAACGACATTTTTTTTGTCTTAAGAATTAAATTTTTTTCTTGTTGATTAAAAAAAGATTAGAACAAGGTTTATTAATACTAATTGATTTTGAATAATCAACACCTTCTTACAAAAAATCTCTTATCTTGCCTCTTCCTATTATTAATTTTTTGATACCCGGAAATACTTAACTGATAATTTAAAATACCCTTAATATATAAAGAAACCCTAACTTGGATCAATCTCAAATCAATTGTATTAAAAATGTATCGCAGATGAAAGCGAAGAGGCCGATATTGAAGATAAAATAATCGAAAAAATACCGAAAATTTCAAACTACACAGCCATCAAGATGTGCGAAGAACTGACAAAATATTGTAAACTATTAATTAGAGTTGCCTAGTAATACCAATTAATATAATATATTTAATAACCACAATTAATATATCGTTGAAAGTTGTGTGTTGGCAATGTCGCTCAACAAAACAAACCAAAACCAACGGTGGATATTTAAAAATTCGGTCAAGCTAAATCTGAAGAGGTTAGAAAAACCGATTAGCCATAAGGTCTTATTTGGTGCACTGGATATCGTACTAAACCAGGTGGAAAATGATGCGATCACATCTGTCTACAATTTTTCTTCAAACAAAGTATGGATAATCGAGTTTAATGCTGCTTTAGATGTTCCCCAAATCTTCGATCGTGAAATCAATATTAATGGAACCAATTTCAGGCTTGAAGATGCAAATAAAGTCCCGGATCTCAGAAGGTATTGTACTTTTCGATTTCACTTTTTGCCCTCTGATTTCGAGAATCATAGACTTGAAACTTTTTTTAACGCTGTTCGGATTGATGGTCTTAAGATTGAAAGCATCACTGAAGAAAAATATAAAGATAGACCGGAGAGGAAAAATGGTGTCAGAAGAGTAAGAATATCATTTCCAAAAGAAGTTGAGAACATTATTGGAAGCTTGTCAGGCCCTACAATAATGTATGGTTTAAAGTGTCTTGTGTCAATTGTTGGACAAAAGCAGAAATGCTATTTTTGTGATGAAGAAGGGCACAACATAGCGAAATGCCCTGTCAAAGAAAAACTATGCGAAAAGTGTCATCAGAAAGGACACTTAACACAAAAATGCTCCATTGCTGAAAAGCTAAAGTCGCTTGAGAGGAAAAAGATTGACTACAATGATCTTTACATTGACCAAGAAGAAACCCAATCAATAATTGAAGCTGACCAAAAAGACAATGATGAAAATATGATGCCAAAAACGCCTGGATATCAGCCATCAAATCTCAATGACGTAATGTCACAAATTAGTCCTCAAGACCTCAAAACTTCAGTGTTAGAAGACAGTTTGGTAAGCCGTTTAAACGATCTTCTACCAATAAGTCAGAGACCTGTCAATGTCCTCTCAAATGATCAGAATGAGACTGAAGCTTTTTTCCAAACAAAAAATCAAATCAAGAGATTTTCCGAATCTGATCCAAATGAAAAAGAATTCACCGAAAACGAATCAAAGAAGCCATTAGTTGTCTTAGAAAATGAAAATGACAACACCTTCGAGTCTGATTCAAACAGTTCAACAACTGAATGTACAAGTCAAGTAGATCAATCATCCAGTGAAGTTGTTCAGCAAACTTCCAGTCAAAACAGCTTTGAAGAAGATTTAGAATGAACAAGAAGACAAATAAATCAATTTTTAGAACAAAACCTCTTATTAAAACAAGGTTAGTAATTACACACTGGAATTGTCTTCATTTACCTAGTAGGGTTCACCTCTTAGACAATTTTTTAGCTCAAAAATGTCCCGACATTGTTTTGCTCAATGAATTAAAGATAGATTTGAGGAGGCAAATATTTATCTTGATTTTCAAAATTATCAGTTCTTAACAAAACCACGCAACAAGTACGGAGGAGGAGTAGCCATTTTAATTAAAGAAGGAATCGAATTTATACAAGATTTTTCTTACGAGGAATTCAATTCCGAACTCCTTTGTATAAAAATGAACTTAGGAAAGAATAATGAATTGTTTGTATTTAGTCTTTATAATCCACCCAATGTGCTTCTGAACTTTGAGTTTTTTAAAACAGTTAATAAAACATGTAGAAACTACATTTTAGGTGGTGATCTAAACGCTAGAACAAAGCAAATAGGCTGCGTAGGGGAAAATGAAAACGGGATAATATTAGAAAGAATAATCAACGAGTTAGACTTTTCAGTAATCAATGATAAGCATCCTACTTTCAATATTTTTAATAAGAATTACTTTGAAATTCTTGACCTTTTTTTAGTTTCATCTTCATTAATTGACAAAATTACCGACTTTAGTGTCTTAAATAGTCAAGACATGACTAGTGACCATTTCCCAATCAAAGCATCGATTTCTATGGGCTATCAATTAGAAAATAAATCAGAAGCTAAAAGGTTTAACTATAAGAAAGCAAACTGGCAATTATTCAGCGAGATTTTAAATTCTCAAATAGTGAATGTCACTGAAAGTTCCATCACAATAGATCAACTAAATGATAAAATAACAGAAAAAATTATTTCTGCTTCACATAAAAGCATTCCATATCTTTCTCAGAAAATCTACAAAACAAGTCTTCCGCCAAACATTGTTAATTTGATAAAAGAACGTAGGAAAGTAAGAAGAAATTACCAGAAAACTCGCTGTAAAAAGCTCAAGCAAAAATTTAATCAACTTACATCTGAGTAAAAGGCCTCTTTAAAAAAATTCTGGAATCAAAATTGGTTTGATTTTATTGAGAAGATGGGAAAAAACCCACTGACAAGTAGACCTTTTTGGAAAAAAATAAATAAATTTAGAACAAAAAAAGGATCAAATTTAATTCCTAAATTGATTTTAAATGAAAGGGAATTCAAAACTAATGAAGAAAAGGGAAAATGCTTTGGAGAACTCTTATCTTCAATATTTAGTCCTAATTCTGATTTAATTGATACTGAGAAAGATATCGAAATACTAAATTCTAACTCTGTTTTCTTTAGGAATTATAACCAGTCTAATTTTAATGATCCAATTTGCTTAAATGAATTAATTATGGCTTTAAAGAGATTAAAAAATGAAGCGGCATCAGGACCTGACCAAATTCATAATTTAATGTTAAAAAACTTACCTAGAAATTCATTAATAGAAATCATAGAACTTTTTAATTTATCTCTTCGAGAAGGTAGAGTCCCGAAAGCGTGGAAAACATCTTACATTACTATGATTCAAAAAAAGGCCTCTACTTTACAAGATCCTTTAAATTATAGACCAATTAGTATAACGAGTTGTTTAGGAAAGCTACTGGAACGCATAGTTTATTCAAGATTATACAATTTTTTAGAGCAAAATTCACTCCTTATCCAGGAGCAATCTGGATTTAGGAAACACCGGCGAACAGCAGATAATCTTTTCTTCTTAATTCAAAAAATTGTGGAATCATTTAATAGAAAAAAAAGAGTTTGCGGCCTTTTTTTTGATATTTCTAAAGCCTTTGATAGGGTTTGGCATGAAGGTTTACTTTTTAAATTGATTAAAATAAATCCACCTCATTACTTGACTAACTGGATAAAATCCTTTTTAGACTCTAGGACATTTAAGGTAAATGTGAATGACCATTTGAGCGAAGAATATCAAATAACTGCAGGTGTTCCTCGAGGCTCAGTAATTAGTCCTCTTTTATTTAGTATATACATTAATGACATCCCTAAAAGAAACAAAACAAATAATGAATACTCTCTGCTTTTCGCAGATGATCTAGTTACATTCTTCATTTATAACAAAAAGGGGAACCTAGAAAATAAGATCAATAAATACCTCAACGAACTAGAACAATGGCTTATTAAGTGGAAAATGAAGATATCAGTTGAAAAGTCGTGTTCAGTAGTCTTTTCTAGGTACAAAAAAGAGAGTGATAATCTAAACTTAAAAATTTATGGAAACAGAATAGAGAGACAAAAAGAAATCAAGTTTCTTGGTATTAAATTTGATTCTAAATTAAACTTTAATATACTGGTAGATGAAATTAAAGAGCGCTGCAATAAAAGGCTAAATATTATTAAGATATTGTCAAACAAAAAATGGGGTCTTAATCAAAACACACTAGGAAATTTATATAAATCTTTAGTCGGATCAATTTTAGACTATTCTTTTCCTTGCTTAAATTCATTTTCAGAAAATAATATCAAAAAACTACAAGCAATTCAGAATACAGCAGTCAGATCTATTCTTAAGTTAAAATATGATACTCCCTCCAACATCGTACATCATGAGGCTTTTAATAAACTAAAATTACTAACAGTCTCGAATCGGCTTTTTGAATTGAGTGAGAGATATGTTGGGACAGGACTGAGTCATTCTATTCCATTGGTTGTAAGACTGGTGAAGGAATACAAAGAAGGTTTCGAATCAAGATATATTGACTACCCAACTCCATTGTGTAATTGCTACCTTACTATTTCTTCTTTTTTTCCTGAAACTTGAACTATTTAAACATGAGCCACATGTAACAATCTTTTCCAATTTTATATATTCTTAATTTTCATTTATTTAGCTTATTTATTTTTTTTTAATTCTTTTTTTTTTTTTTTTTTTTTCTTATTTTATTAACTTTAATTTTATTTTTATTTTATTTTATTTCATTTTTATTTTATTTTTTAATTTTTAACTTATTCTGAAGGAGCTCTAGCTCGGTACAGAAAACAAATAAATAAAATAAATAAAATATCTATCAAACAAATAACGTAATGCTTAACAACTGATCTAACTTAGTAAATCAGCCTTATAGCAAAATTTTACTGATAAAATTTATTAATTGGTGGTATAATTTTATTAAATCAATTGAATTTTATTTTAATTGACTTTAATAATAACTCATTTTTTAATTGTATTAATTCTTTTTTTTTGGTTTGCTCAATTGCTTAATTAATGTAAATTCTCGCAAACAATTCTTTGTGTTTCTTGTGTAAAATTGGCATGGTAATGAGTTATAAATAATCTTTCTTATTTTATTAATTAATGAAATCTATTGGAAACAATGGGTAATGAATTTAAAAAAAAAAAGTAAACATTAAAAAAAAATAAATGCTTCTTCTTTTGGTGATCTACCTCTTTACTTTGTTTGAAAAGCTTATTAAACTGAAGTTTTGATTTCGATTCAATTCAATGTTTTGAATCATGAGTTTATTGTATTTTTCTTTTAAGTATAAAAAAAGAATTTATAAAGAAATTTTCATATTATAAGCTCATGAGCGTATATTAATTTCAATTTTTAGATCACCATTAGACTATATAAAAAAAAATAAATATAAAAAAAATAGCACATCGGGGTTATAGTGGAAATTATATTTGATAGCTGTAAGGTAAATTTTTAATTTTCTTATTGAGTCCAGGGGCTAAAAGGAAAATGAAATAGAAAAAATTCCTATGTACTGGGCTTAAAACTATTTATAAACCAAAACCCCAGGGTAATAAGAAGAGATTTACGCTAAGCTTTTAGATTTAATAATTGAGCATTTGAAATCATTTTAACTATAAGAAATAATTTAGTTCTGTTAAATGCTTAATGTTTAAGCAATTTTGCTTAAGCCGAAAATATATGTCTGCAAAAACTCTGCAATGTACTTGCACAATTGATTTGAATACTTTTTAATGTTGTGCAAACTGCATAAAATTGCAGAGTATTTTGCAGACTTATTTTACTGAATTAAGCAAATTTGCTTATAATTAAGCATTTTATAGAATTAAATTATCTATTTTTGTAAAAAAGTTATTCAAGTTTTTTTGAATTGAAAAGATCGAATTGAAAAGAACTTCACAACTCCGAGTTCGACTTAAACGGGTTAACCTGTATTAACCACTACTTTTTTGAAAATAACTTCGGTTTCCAATAAGCGTTTTAAAATTAACTTGTTTAATCTTTTATTGGTTATAACCTAGAACCCCAATAAACTCTCTAGGTTTGGATTTCAACACTTTTATTTGAATTTATTATAAAATTTTTCTAATTTTTATATTTTTCTTTTATTTTTAACAAAAAGCTATAAATTATAAATATAAATTAAACTTTAAAAATCTACTAAAATATTTTTACAGTTTTTTAAAAATCCATTTTATTATTTGATTTTTTTTGTTTTTTATTTCAACAAAAAATAAGTTCAAGCATTTATTTAAATTGTTCATTTAATTTATTTATGACTGAAAAAGTAAAGAAAATAAATCAAAAAAACAAATAAGAGTTTTAATTATCAAAATTAGTTAAGCAAAATTTGAAAGAATGTAATAAACTAAGTGATCAAGAAAAATTGATCCAGAGTTGAATGCAGCTTCTATTTTTAAAACTTTGGAAAGCCATGAGCTAAAATCCCCCATTAAATTGATTGATGAATTTTTTTCGAATTTGTGATAGACAAAATAATTTTAATAAAAACCTCGATAAATTCGATCAATGTCAAAAAACTCATACCCAGTAAAAGTCCAGCAATGCCGCCCATATTCGATAAAAGAGTGGTTAAGTCAATTTTTGGATTTTCAGTAACAGATATGTAATCTAAAGTTTTATAATAAATATTTACCACTGCTAGATCATTACTGTTTACTGTTTTGTTAAAATATTTAGAATCTTCTCCCCTGTAGTTTGTTAAAATATCTTCATGCATTAAATTTGAAAATTGATTTGAAGTAATTGTTTTTTCAAATTTCACTGTTTCACACTCTAATGGACACTTCTTAATACATTCATCTTCCAAGTAATTACTTCGTTCCAAAAAAATAATTAAATTATCCAAACAGTCACTTTCTAGTATACCACAAGCTTTCGACTCAAAAAAACATGGTAAATTTGGAAAAAAGCACTTGCATACATCTATGAATACTTTCTGAATGCATTGAATAACACAAATCCTTTGATTATATCCTGTCAAATTTGAATGTACAAGCTTAAAAAAGTCAGAATCATGAATGTAATTGGTATTTCCGTCACATTCACTATAAGGCTTTTGATTAGAACTGTAAAAAGTTCTTGATAAGGCTATGTTTGTTTCAGCTCTGGGTGCAATTGTCAACTCTTCAACCATTAATGGATTAATAGTGTGATTGTGAATTAAAATAGCGGCACCGGCACTTGGGCTAATGGATTTTAATTTATCAGACACACTTGTATTTAAAATAAGTCTCAGTCCAAACATTCTATCAGCTAGAATAATTTTATTTTTTTCAATGGAGTTTCCGCTCATATTGGATCCAGAATTAAATTGATAGCAATTTCCATACTTAGGATGCAAAAAAAGGCTAAAATTTTTGGCATCGCAAAATTTGGTATTGAATTCACATAAGACAATTAATTTGTCGAATGGGTCACTTGTTTGAGAAATACTCCGGCTATGGCCTTGTATAAAAAATTGAAAGTAAACCAGTAATGGGTTGATGGTGAAGTTGATGGAAGTGATGGAAGAAAATATGGTGTTGACGTCAATATTAGACGTAAATTTGTTCAGATTGCAGATGGTAACTGTAGGAAATAGAGACCTAGGCTCGTTTACCACTCGTATCTTTGTTGCTACTTCATACTGTAAATAATTTCCTATATTCTCTGTGATCAAAAAGAGACAAAGTCCAAATGATAAACAGGTGAAAAATATCCATATAATTTTGATTAAAATATTTTTTGACTTGAAAATACTTGGAATTCCATGAATTGTTGATGAGAGTAGCATGTCCATAATTACTTTCTTGACTCTAAGCTTTTTGGAATTTATATCATCCATCTTTTTTTTTTCTTTTTTTTTTTATTGATTTTCAAAATTTAAAAGAAAATTTTTTAAAAGTATTTTTTCCGTAACTAAAGGGAAATTTAAAAATTTAAGCAGATAAAAATCTTCTAAAATTTGTCGATTAATGTTAATTTTGATTTTTTCCATTTCCAGTTAAATAAATTAAAAAAGCTCAAGTAATGAAAATAATTCCAAATTAAAATATCTTATGATTTCAAATGCTCATTTATTAAATTTAAAAACTTAGCGTAAATCTCTTCTTATTACCCTGGGGTTCTGGTTTATAAATAGCCATTAGCCCAGTACCTAAGAATTCTTTCTATTTCATTTTCCTTTTAGCCCCTGGACTCAATAAGAAAATTAAAAATTTACCTTACAGTTATCAAATATAATTTCCACTATAACCCCGATGTGCTATTTTTTTTATAATTATTTTTGTTTTATATAATCTAATGGTGATCTAAAAATTGAAATTAATATACGCTCATGAGCTTATAATATGAAAATTTCTTTATAAATTCTTATTTATACTTTAAAGAAAAATACAATTAACTCATGATTCACAACAAACATTGAATTAAATCGAAATCTAAACTTCAGTTTAACAAGCTTTTCCAAAAAAGAAAAGGGACCGTAATAAACTAATACTACAAAAATAGTAAAAAATACCACAATTTTAATAAAACATCCACAATTTTAATAAAACATCCACAATTTTAATAATTTTTCACATATTTAATACTTTTTCCACTAATTTAATTAAATCGCCACTATTATAGTACTTTTGACACAATTTTAATAAAATGACAATATATTCATTAAAAGTGCCACAAATTTAGTCAATTATTAATTGATAATTACCGATAAGTTTTTTTCTATTTAATGATTAATTTTTTAAAAAAATATTATCAGAAAATCGAAAAAAATCAGTGAAACACTATCTAAGGAGAGTGTATTAGAAGATCCAGCCAACCAAACATTGGAAGATGTTGATCAAGATTGGACAGATGTTCTCAAACCAGCTAATGAGATTAGAAAAAGGGGGAAAGCAATTACATATGATTAGTTTAAGTCGTTTGAAGATTTTGATGTGATTCTTAAAGAAATCAAAGACGGGACAATCAATGGAAATACTTGGATTTTTAAGAGTCAAGATGGAGATAAGCATCGATTTTATTGCAAATACTTGAAGCATGGATGTCGTGCAGCTTTATATTTACAGTTAACAGACGGTTTTCAGTATTCATTTGATTAAAATGAACAATAACAACTGGAAAAATAGTACTTGTACATGTGTAGACTGGTTGAAAAATTACAAATGTTCACATACAATAGCAGGAGCTTACAGACTCAATTTGGTAAATTTCAATGACGTTTTTATGGACCTACCAATTAGTAATAAGAGGAAAAAAGGCGCTCCACAAAAGACAGCAAAAAGCTTACAACATCAGCCATCAGATTTGGTTTCAAATGAAGAACTAGTTGACGATGAAGTTGTTCCTCCAAGTAAACGTGTTTGTGTTAGACCAACAACAAGTGCGATGGCTTCCGAAATCAACGATAATGCTAAACTCAAAAATAACTGTAAAACATGCGGCTCATTATTGAAAAAAAAAAAAATTTTTATTGTCAAAATAAGTGTAAACAAATTTAATTTTTTGAAATTATTTGGAGTTTTTTTATTATATTTTTGGTATGTTTTATTAAATTTATGGTGATTGTATTAAAATTGTGTCAAAAGTACTATAATAGTGACGATTTAATTAAATTAGTGGAAAAAGTATTAAATGTGTGAAAAATTATTAAAATTGTGGATGTTTTATTAAATTTGTGGTAAAAATTACTATTTTTGTGGTTTTTTTAATTATTTTTATGGTTTCAAAATATTAAAGCTCAAAGAAAAGAGGTAGACCATCAAAAGAAGAAGCATTTATTTTTTTTTTAATGTTTACTTTTTTTTTTAAATTCATTACCCATTGTTTCCAATAGATTTCATTAATTAATAAAATAAGAAAGATTATTTTTTACCCATTACCATACTAATTTTACATTAGAAACACAAAGGATGGTTTGTAAGAATTTACAGGAATTAAGCAATTGAGCAAACCAAAAAAAAAGAATTAATACAATTAAAAAATGAGTTATTATTAAAGTCAATTAAAATAAAATTCAATTGATTTAATAAAATAATACCACCAATTAATAAATTTTATCAGTTAAACTTTAACTGATTATTGCTAATTTCTTAATTTTTTAAAAATTAAGAAATCAGTAATATAAAAAATTTTCAAAATACAAAAATTAATTTTTGCCTTTACTTTTAATTTTTACAAATTTTTTTGACTGTTTTTTTTGTAAGCTTACTTCTCTTATATTTCCTAAATGGATAATTCTAAACTATTTGACTTTTCACCATTTTAACCAAAAGCAAATCCTAGAATGATTCTATGACAATACTAAAAAGAAATTGCTGGAATTTTTTTGTTGTTATAAGTTCTATTTAATTAAAAAAAGAATGTCCTTTAATACTTGTATATTCGGCAAATGGAAGTTTCAGGTTAAATTTTAAGATCAAAACGATCGTTTAAAATTTGAAAATCAAAATAATGATTTTGATAATTTTTAAGAAATAAATACAAAACATTACTAGGCATGTTATGTCTAATAATGGTTCATTATCAAATAAACATCAAAATGATTGATATCTAATTTATTTATTTCATTAAAATCAATTAAAAAATTTAAACCTATTAAATTTCAATATAAAAGGATATTTTAAAATTTTAAAAATGAAAATAAAATTGACATGACATGTCAAGTAATTGCTTTGGAATAGATTTATTTTTTCTCTATTATTAAAAACAATATTACAATTTATATTTTTATCTTTTGATCTTGATCTAAAACTTCAATTTGCCGTAAATTCTATGTTATATTAATAATTGTCATCTAATCTAGTCAAAGATTTTTGAGATAATTCTTTTTTTTTATAAATTAGGTGTAAAATAATTTTGATTTTTGGGAAAAAATTAAATTAAATTTTAAACCTTGGTTAAATTAGTCTAAAAACAATTTTAAAATATTTTAAATAGAAATAATTCTCAAAAAATAAATAAATTTGATAAAAAATATTTATTTTAATTATTGAATTTTATTTACAAAAATTGAAAAGAATTGAGACAAGAAATTTTTTTAAAGTTTAGTAAGCAGAAGTTGTATACAAGTCCAGATCAATTTTTTCTAGATTATTTACTTTGTTTAAATTCTTTCAAATTTTGATAAATAAATTGTGATAATTCAAAAAAAAAGTCAAAGACTCAGCATTTTTTAATTTGTTTCAAGTCAAGACTTTGACTTTAACTCTTTGTTTTTCCAAAATTATAAAGACAATTGTAAATTTATTTTTTTTTCATTTTACGTAGTATTATGAATTTTTATCTATAATACATGATTCTATAATTTTGACGGTTTCTATAATAATATATATATATATATTAATTCTTTCTCGTTTAGTTCTTTTTAAAAAAAATTTTTTTTACTTCTTTTGTAAAAGAGAAAACTTTAAATATTTTTCAACAAAAATAAACAATTCTATCTCATTTAAATATTAATCCTATTTTTAATGATTTTTTATCATATAATGCCTTTTTTTATTCCTTTTTTTTCTTAAGACTTTTCAAAAAATTATCAAAAGAAGACTTTATCGTTAAATGACTTTTATTAAATATATCAAATCGTGAGTATTTCACTTTATGACTTATTAAATTAAGACTTTTAAATAAACTGTTAAAAAATTATAAAATTTTCGAGTAAAATTTAATCTTTAGAATATTCAAAAAATTAAAAATAAATGGCTCTTAAAATATATGGCAATTTTTTATAAATTCTTTCAGTTTTTCCGCTTAATAATACAAAAACAGCGGGAAGCATTTGATAAAATAACCAACAATTAATTCCATAAGTTTGGTAATAAATTTTAGGCGCTGGTTTAATAGTACCATCAATATGACACTGTTTTGTCTTTTATAAAATTTCTAGACCTATTGTTGAAAAAATTTTTTTTTTCATTTCTCATTTTGATAAAGTCATATTTAGAAAAATGGTATAAAAATAAAATGGTATAAAATGATAATATACCATCTCTAAAAGCCGTGTCCAAAATAATTTAATTGAAAATTGAAAATTTTCTGCACTAAGTCTTTATTAAATCAAAATTTAAGTAAAAAAAAATTTAAGTTAAAATGATTAAAAAACTTTCTTAATCATGTTGGCTAATTTATCATCTTTGCTTGTTTTTGTCAATAATGATTTGATTTCATCTCTAGCTTTGGTAACAAAAGCCTGCGATGTCTTATTTTCCAAATACTTGTTCTTATTTGGATTAAATTTTCTTCTTCCATCTCCAAAAGCTTCAATGATTTCCTTTTCCTTGTCCAATAGCCAAATATTGTTGGTCGATACTACTTCCAAGGCTCGGAATCTCGCATTAGCTGTTGCACCAGTCTCAGTAAAAAACACCAACTCCAACAGCTCATAGAACAAAAACTCGTTCTCGAATGTTTTTGATATATCCAAAAGCATTTGGCCAAGTCTTGCATCATCTTCGCCAAACTCTTCAACAAGAGGACGGAAATTGATTCTGTAGTAGTCCCAAGTGATTTCTCTTCCCACTGGATTTTCACTCATCATTCTCACGGTGTCAAAAAGATCAATTTTTTCCAATTTAGCCTGCTGTTGTTCTTCAAGTAATTTGGCCAACAACCAAGGCAGTCTGGTAAATGTCAAAGACTCCAGGAGTCTTCTTCTTTCGGCCAAATCTTCTATATTCTCATACTCTCTCAAAATTAGATCCCATTCATTCACATTGTAAGTATTTTGAATGTGGTAGTTAAAGACAATTTCTCTCACATATGGAGGCAATCGGCTTTACAATTAAATTAATTTTTTTTTCTTTTTGTTTTTTAATATAAAATTACACTGGATCAAAAGTCCCACTCAAAAGACTTGGAATGACTCCTTGCCAGAGTTCGGTTGTTTTTTTCAAGCAGTAGCTGTCCTGAATGCGACAAGCCAAAGATAAAATAGTTTCTTTCAACAGTCTAAAAAAAATTAAAAATTTTTTTTGATTGAAAAATTTAAATAAATTAAAATATTTTTAAAATATCTTATTAAAATATATTAAAATATTTTATTAAAATATTTTTAAAATATCTTATTAAAATATATTAAGATATTTTATTAAAATATATAAAAAAAATCTTATTAAAATATATTAAGATATTTTATTAAAATATGTTAAGATATTTTATCAAAATATATTAAAATATATTAAAATTTTTTATTAAAATATATTAAAATTATATTAAAATATTTTTTTTTAAATTACTCTTCAATATGATTTCCGGTTGGTGACCACAAGTCAATGTCTGCTTCTATCTTTCTCATCATGGAAGTAAAAAATGATGACACTTGCAAGAACGGTTCCTTGTAGTCCAATATTCCAACCATGTCACTAATATGTTTGTGGGCAGTCTTCCAGGGCAAATAGTCTTTTTCCCGAGTGAGATAGCTGAGAACATCAACAACTTGAACATAAGATGTTCTTTCAGTGAAACCATTCACGAATAAATTGTGAATTATGTTAGCTCGATCTTCGGGCAAAAATTCCTTTTTTTTTTAATTTAAAAAAACATTTTTGAAAAAAAATTCAAAAAAAATACTCTATTTTCAGCTTTCAAGGCACGGCCTAAATTTTCCCAATTTTCAACAGTGTAATCGGTAGCATAGTAGCCGGCAAATTTTCTGTCACAATGAACCCACGTATATTTTTCTGACCCAGAATTTGGAACCATTTCGCTGACTTTACCCAACAAAAATTAAATTTCAACTAAAAAAAAATGAAATTTTCCTACATTCTTTTTGATCAATATAAAAATCTCTTTCCAAAGGAGAATTGTCATTTTCACTTCGACCAAATGAGCATGTCAATGGAATGTACCAAATAAAACTAAATAAAATTTAGAAAAATAAATTTTTTAAAAATTAACTTTTTTTTCTTACTCGTAAACAGATGGATAGAGAAGATCACCAGCAAAAATCGATGAGTAGGAATTTAAAGCTCTTGATTGAACGACTTTGATTACTTGCTGATCATTTTCATCAACAAGTTTAATGTCCAGCAATGGATAGTTGGATTGAGTGACCCATCTGTCAAAAAAGTCTTTGGCAGGCCACTTGTCAACTATTCCCAAAAACTCGTAGAATTTGTTGATCTCAGCAACGCCCCACGGATGTGCATTCAAATAAGCCTTTTGGACAAATTAAAATTATAAAAAGAATTACAAAAAAAAT
Source organism: Brachionus asplanchnoidis (assembly GCA_025491095.1). NCBI lineage: Eukaryota > Metazoa > Rotifera > Eurotatoria > Ploima > Brachionidae > Brachionus > Brachionus asplanchnoidis. The sequence goes on along the minus strand of JAILYF010000011.1, from coordinate 3,866,630 downwards.
TAAAAAAAAAATTAGAAAAAAAATTAGAAAAAAATTTAAAAAAAAAATTAATTTACAGTCAAAGCTTGTTCTATTTTGGCAAAGCCAACTTCTTCTTCAACCATTCTTAAGATAGCTGCTGTCTTGCTGCTTTCTATTTCATCAAAGTATTCTTCGATTTCATAAGGATTTGTAATCGGCTTGTAAATTGGATGAGAGGACGGATAGCCATCACTGACCAACACATTTATCAATTCTTCCGTTATAAATTGTTGGAGCTAAGTTGTATTTTTTTTTTAATAAAATTATTATTTTTAAATAATTGTAAAATTTACAATATTCCATTGAGGAAATGCTTGATTAACAGCTCTATATTTAATGTAGTCTGCCAAACCTTCTTGTAGCCAAAGTTCGTCCCACCATGCAAAAGTGACAAAGTTTCCAAACCACTTTGGTAAAACAGTCAAAAATTTTTTTTTTTTTTATTTTAAAAAAATTTACAAATTCAGCCAAATTTTTGGCAATCAAAAGAGCAATTCTTTGTAAGTCTCTTTCACTGGCACTTTCGAATTTAAATAAAACATCCTTTTCTCTGAAAATGGGGAGCCCATAGTGAGGAATGGCATCATACTAATTCAAAATAATTAAGATAGAAAGAATACTTAAATTATGGCTGTTTTAATTACTGGATATTCGGGAATTATGAACATGTCTATTTTAGATGGCAGGGCTGTTTCGTCGACATCTCTGAATATGTCCATTAGGCCTTCAAATATTTTTTCAGTCATGTTCAGCACGTCCAAAGCATCGTTGGCAAATTGCTTGCGTGCCCAGATGTTAAGTTCAATATCACCCGGCAAATATAGAGTTCTGCGTTCAAAATCATCATTATTGAACACAACTATGCCAATCAAATAAGATGGTAATTGTCGGCTAGTGGCAAAAGTAGTTTGTACTGAGTTATTGATAGTTGGAATTGGTTCATCATTCTAAATGTTTGAATTAAAATTAAAAATTTTAAAATATGATTTAATATTTTATTTTTTTTTTAATAAAATAGATTTTATTGTGATAGATAGAAATATATTTATTTTCAAAAGTAAATTTATCAAAAAGTATGACCAATGTTCAGATCCTGAAAATTCATTAAATTGGCTGGCTCAATCATTTTTACATTAATGAGCATTTTTTAAAATTATTAATTTTTATCGACAACATACACTTTAATATAAATATCATTCCAAAATTTAGCTTATTAATAAAAATAAAATTAATTTTTAATTTTTTTAAATAACTCAATTATTTATTATTTTTACAGAAAAAAAATACAATTTTTAAATAAATCAAATCAGTTTGCTATGTTGAAGGCACTAGTCTGATGATTTGCCTTGAAAATTAATTATTACAATAATTTAACTATTTAATTTAAATAAAAATAATAATTTTTAGTTGTAAATTTTTGTCACAACTATTAAATTAAAATTTTAAACAGTTAATATTATTTTTACATTCTAATTAAAAGGAACAATTTAGAACTAAAAAATTGAAAGAGTTCTGTAAAAATTAAATCAATTTCTCCAGATAAAAAAATGTAGTGTATTGTACCAGTTTTATCCTCTCAATAAATTCATTTTTTTGTAGAAAAAAAATTAAATAGATTTTTTTTTCTTAAATAAACCATCTCGGTTTTCAGATATCAAAATTTCATTATTTAAATTCTTAAAAGAATTTTTAAAAAAATAAATTTTAAAATCTTTGAAAGTTTTAATAATTTAATTATAACTTTTTAACACAATATCTTAAAAAAAATGCTGAAAATATTGACACATTAAAATTGGAAAAAAGAAAAGACAATTTTTATTGTGTCAAAATTTTTGTATTTATTTGTATGAAATTTTTAAAGTCTGATACCTTGATAAAAGATGATTCTAAAAAATAAATCTAATAAAAAAAAATACTTAAGGCTGAACCCTGAAAAATTATAGAACTAAAAAAAACTTTATGAAAAAATTACTTGTGCAGGAGTGTTGAATAAAGCAGTGGTGGTTTTTGGATGATCGATTTTCATTGACCATGTCGGCTTGAATCTTGGTTCATCAAAGCAAGGAAAAGCATTTCTGGCCTCAATAGGCTCAAATTTTGATGCCAGCATAGTTCTAAAAGACAAATTGTGTTAACTAATATTTTTTTAAACTTTTTTTTAATTACGATTCAGATCCGGGTGTTCCAAATTGGAACTCGAAAATACCACTGTCATATTCTGGCAAAATAGCAACAAACAAAAATTCAATAGACAATGGACCATTTGTGGGATTTAAAGCATTTTTTGTTTTTATAATGTAATAGTCATTTTTGTAGAAATTAAATTCACCAACACATTCGACTTCCACCTCTTGGTCATCTTTGTCTTTGATAAATTGAAGAAATGGAAGCTCTTTGGCAGCGTGGACAAGAATATACTTGTCATTTTCTGATGAGTACTCTGCAGTGATGTCAACTTTCATATCCATAAAACCATCGTAGACACTAAGTCCCCACTCAGGCACAAGTAGCTCAACATCGTAGTGTAGTGGAACATATCTGTCAGGGAGACGCGGCGAATACCATGGATAGGAAACACCTGGCTCTGGATTCAAAATTTCCGGACACAAATTGTAGCCATCGACTTTCAATTTTCTTGAAAATCTAGTGGACAATTCTTCTATTTTTCCTGGATACTTTTGTTTGAATTGGGCTATTCTTTCATTTAAATTTGGTCTTGGTTGTGCAGGTTCTACATCACGCGCTGGACGCTCAACGATTTCATTCAGTTTGGCGCCTGAAGCATCATCACAAGTTGGCTTGTTAACCAAGGGAGGCAATATGCCGACTAATAATGAAGACACGACCACAAATGCAGCATAGGATCCTATGACCACATAGGATATATGTAACTTTTCGCCCATCATTCCGAGCTCTTATTTTCTTTCTATATTTTAATTTTTTTTCTTGATTCAATTTCAAATTAATTCATCAAATTTTATAGATTTTTTTATCAAAATAATTTGGCTTTATTACTTTTATTTAAGTTGTAAAATTTACAGTTTTTGTTTTATTTTGTTGATATTTTAACTTGTTTTATGGTGAGAAGATTTTTTGGTTGCTTACAACAATTTTTTTTGTTTTAAATTTTATTAATTTATTTTAAATTAGTGCTCTTCTGATAATTTAATTTAGAAAATTGTTAATTTTTAATTGTCGACATAAATTTTAATCGCTGATTTTTTTAGGAAACTCCAACATAAAAGATATCATAACAAGCCATGATCAGAAAATTAAAAATATAAATCGACTGTGTCAACATATAAGGCATTGTGAATTTTGGTGCAAAAAACAAAAAAAGAATATTAAAAATGCCAAAGCTTAAGTTCTGAAGGACCAAGACATGTTCTGTAAATTGAAGCAGCTGATACATTCTTTGTTCCACCAATATACTGATTCTGCAAAACTCTGCAATGAATCTGCAAAATTCAGAAAATTGTGAATTTGGGATATTATATTATATTAAAAATCCGACTCAACTTTAAGTGGTGGTACAGAGGATGTATCAGTTGCTAAAATTTAAATAACATGCTTTGGTCCGACAGGATTTAAACTTTGGCATTTTCAATATTTTGTTTTTTGTACCAAAATTTACAATGCCAACATTGGACAATGCAAACAGTGGTGAGTTCTTGGTAAAATATAGAGATAAATGGTTCCCCACAATTAAAAAACTGTTCCTCACAAACTAAAAACTTTTCACCACAAACCAAAAACTTTTTAACACAAATCACTACTAAACACAATTTTTTGTGCCGAATTCAAAAAAAAATAATTTTTACATATTTATCCAAATAATTGGTTAACACAATTTTTTTGTGGTGTTAAAAAATTTTATAAATTTGTTATATAGTTCATTCAAATAGTGTTTATAAAATTAAAAAAATTAAATTAAAATCTATTTTAGTGAAAACCAATTTCCAGCTTATTTTGGATTAACTTTTTTAGGTTTATTAACAAATTCGTCGTTTTCCAGTAGCTTATTTAGGACTAACTAGTGACTACAATAACCCAACTTAATAAAATATTTGCATTTATTTTTTTAGATTTTTTAATCTCCAAAAATTCGGAAATTTTTTTTTATTACGTAAAATCATAGGCATTTTATTATCTAAAATATTTAGTGGCAATTTTTAAAAGATAATAAAAAAATTTTTCCTTAAAAATTTTTTTTTTCTTTTTTGTGTTGAACAGTTTTAAAAATTTATGAAAAAAATTGAGCTTATAAGTTTTTTTTATTTGTGGAGAGCAGATTTTGTCTTAGTCTAGTTATTTTTGTGCTGAAAATTTTTTCATTGTGGGTAAAAGTTTTTGATTTGTGGGTGACAGTTTTCTGTTTGTGAGGAATAGGTATAGACCCTAAAATATACAGTCTTTGAAAAAAAAAATTTTTTATAAATACCTAGAAGTGGTTGTTCGGGAGATGCCACAAAACGTGGCAAAAATTCTCATTCAAACAAATCAATTTAATTAATTTTTATTTAACTTACAATTTTTAGAAGAAAATTTTACCATGAATCTTCTCGACTAAAGTTTTTTAATCGCAGTAATTTAAATTAATGAGCATTTTTTTAAATTTTAAATTCTTACTGAACTCTCTTCAACTTGAATTTAAAAAAAACATTTTACTAGAACATGTCGAATTTCAAATTATTCAAAGTTTCAGGGTCTGAAATTTAATAGTTTGAACTTTTTTAAAATAAATTCTAAGAAGTTGAAAATATGTTTTTTTTAAATCAATACTAAATTTAAATTTTCGATCTTTTGATTTCACTTTTCTAATTTTTTAAATTTAAATTATTTGTTATTGTATTTTTAAAAAGAATTTAAAATTATTTCCTGGTAAATAAAGAAAAAAACGTCCTGTCGAATTTTATTTAACTGATTTTTCAGACTAAATATTTTAAAAATTAAATTTTTTAAATTATTTTTTAATTTAAATTTAAATTTAAAATTTTTTAATAGGGACAGGGATTTTAATAGTTTAAAAAAAAACAATAATGAATTAAAATCAAAAATTTAAATTCATTATTATCGTCTCAATAATGTTAATTTTTTTTGATCTTTTTGTTTTTAAATTTTGTATTAAATAAAAAACTTTGAATAAATGAAGTTTTGATCGATAGGTTTAATCATTTTTAATAAAACTGAGACAAATTTCTTTATAGAATCATTTTAAATTTTCATATAAATTTCTCTTCGAAACTAATCTTTTTAAAAAATTTTATTTCAGATTTGATTAATATGATTAGAAAATTTGTTTTATTCTTAAGATTATGTATATTTTAAAGCAAAAAACTATCAAGCCAAGTCTAATGACATGGGCACTAGCCTGTTGATTAACCTTTAAACTTTTTTTTTTATAAAAAAGATAGTTTTAAAAATATTTTTGAACTAGTCATTTGATTTGACTGTAAAAAAATTAAAATCATGTAAAATCTTCAATTCATGTGACTTTATTTGACTTTTGACTCGGTATCATCTCAATGCATTTATTGTGAAAAATTGAAGCTTATGATGATTTTTTTGAAAAAAAAATTACGTATTATTTATTTATAAAATTTACAACAACAAAAATGTTTATGCAGTAATCATTTACTGCTAAACTTAATTTTTAATTCTGCATATTCATATCATTTGTTATAGATAAAGATGATGACAAAAAATGTCTTTAGGTTATTATAGTAAAAAAAATTCAAAAAGCTTTTTTTAAATATAATTTTAGAGCATGATCAATAAATTTTGATAAATAGTCATAAACTTAAATTTTCCGATAAAGGAGACTAGAATTGTTCCAAAATTCTTAAGCAATTTAACAAAAAAAGTCGATTTAAAGGTGGTACAAGATTTCGATTTCAAACAGCAATAATCTCTGTCTATTTATTCATTCATTTGATTAAATTTTATTTCAAATTGTTAAAAAATTATTAAATATTTTGTACCAAATTTAATGACATTCGTCAAAAGCCCTCAAAATCAAATGGAAATTTCCTAAATCTTTTTTTATTTTTATCTTGGAATTTTTTAGTCGAATCTGACATGAGGATTTTTAGAATTTTTCATGACTAAACAAATTCCTATCAAAAAATATTTAGAATACTTTCAAAAATCTATAAATTAAACAAATTCTAAAGGAACCAAAATATTCAAAATGAAATTATTAACTTTGAGCTTAGTTTTAGTTGTGATTGCTTTGTTCGCCACAAAAAGTGCTTTTGGTCAATTGTCTCTGCAGGAAATCATCCGACTTTTGCAAGAAGAGGATCAATACTACCCAGGCCAGGGTTTACCAGGCCTACCTGGTGGTGGAATGAGTGGTGCAGGAGGCGGTGGTGGAGGATCAGGACTACCAGGTCTACCAGGAATGCCTGGTCGACGCTAAAAAAACAAAACTCAATAAAAAATCAAATAAAACTTTAGTCTATCTTTTATTTTAGTTATTAAAAAAAAATTTTAAAAATTGATCATTGAGCGCAAACTTTCTCCTTTGTGCATCAAATCAAAAGATTCATTTATGTCCTGAAGCCTTAAATTATGAGTTATAAACTCATCTACCTTTAGCTGTTTGCTTAGATATTTCTCGACTAGCTCGGGAACTTGATCTCTACTCTTCCATCCGCCAAACGCTGTTCCTTTCCATGTGCGCCCTGTCACTAGTTGAAAAGGTCTTGTGCATATCTCTTGGCCCGCACCAGCTACTCCGATTATCACTGAAACACCCCATCCTTTGTGCGCTGCCTCTAAGGCACATCTCATTGTCTTCACATTTCCAATGCACTCAAATGTGTAGTCAAAGCCACCATCGAATTTTTCAACCAAAGTCTGCTGAAACGGTTTGTCTGGATAATCAAGGGGGTTGATACACTGTGTGGCGCCAAACTCCAAAGCCACTTTAAACTTGTCTGCATTGATATCAATTCCAACTATTTCTTTGGCGCCTGCTTCCTTGGCGCCCATCAAAACAGCCAGACCCACTGCGCCAAGTCCCCAAACAGCAACCGTGGAGCCCTTTTCTACTTTTGCAGTGTTAAATACTGCCCCATAGCCAGTGCTTATACCACATCCCAAAAGTCCAATTTTATCCAAAGGAGCACTTGGGTTTATCTTGGTAACTGATATCTCACAAACTACCGTGTATTCGCTGAAAGTGCTTGTTCCCATATAATGGTAAATGGGTTCACCATTGATGCTGAATCTAGTCGTGCCATCAGGCATCACTCCTCTTCCTTGGGTCATTCTAATTTAAATTTTAAAATAAATAATTAATTTTTAGGGTCTCTTATAAATCAATATCATTGATATTGAATTTTCAATATCAATTAATTAATTAACACTTTACTGATATTTGTTTAAATATCAAGGTAAAAGTTTCATTATCAATGTAAAAATTTCAATATCAATGAATTAATTTCAAAATAATTAAAACTGTAAAGGCCAATTTCGAACATTTTTATCATTTATACTTTATGTATATTTTGAATTATTTTTATTATTTATTATTTTTATTCAATTTCAATTACTTTCTATTTTTAAAGGTATTATTTAAAAACAGCACCCGTCAAAAAAGCGAAAAAACAGCACCTTGTGTAAACCGCATTAAATATTATAAAATACCTTTTTTTTTATATATTTATTTCTAACAACCTCAATTTTAATTATCATCATTTTTTATATTAAAAAAATATTGTCATTATATGGCAAAATGAAATTTATTGTAAATTTTTATATTTTTACATTTTTGAGAGAAAAAATAAAAATTTCAAAATCAAAAAATCTAAAAAAATTTTCATTCAAGAAAAGTAATAATAAAATTCGCAATTACTTAAAAAGGAGTTTTAAAAAAATTTAAATGTAAAAACCAGGGATAATTTTTTGAAAGTCCCTTTTAATTAATTGCGAATTTATTATTACTTTTCTTGAATGAAAATTTTTTTAGATTCTTTGATTCTGAGATTTTTATTTTTTCTCTAAAAAATGTAAAAATGTACAATAAATTACATTTTGCCCATTATATTAAGTTTTCAGGTGTAAAAATAATTTGTACAAGCCACTTTAAAACACCCTGAAACACCCTTTTGATTCTGATAGAGGAGAAAAAGTTCTGCTTGGCAAATTATTTTTCATGAGGTCTGGACATGTGAAAACCCAATAAAAACCGCTAATACAGGTTTGGACCGGATTTTCAAAACACTCTGAATATTTCTTTTTTAATAATGTTTTTCAGTGAAAGAAACAACTTTTTGGTGGTTTCTGGGTTCAAGAAATACGATTTTGAGGTCGGTTTTACAAAATAAACTATTACCTCAGCTTAATCATGATTTAGCCAATCCAGACCCTCAAGAGCCCACTATAAGATTATTGAATTTTGATTTGGAAATTTTAATGTTGATTCTTGGGTTACTTTTTGTAATATAATATGAAATAAAAATTTTAAATAAAAAGCATTTTCCAACTTTTATTTTTTAAAGTATTAAAAAAATGAAATTTAATAAAAATAAAGACTATTTTTTGTCTCTTATTAGACTTGAAAAGCTGAGAATGAAATTATTTTAAATTGTAAAACTAGAAATTATGCAAATTTTTTTTTTTATCATGAAGTCTAATAAGAGACAAAAAATAGTCTTTATTTTTATTAAATTTCACTTTTTTAATAATTTAAGAAATAGATGTTGGAAAATGCTTTTTATTTAAAAATTTTATTTCATACTATATTACTTAAAGTAATAAAATAATTTGCCAAGCGAACTTTTTCTCCTCTATCAGAATCAAAAGGGTGTTTCAGGGTGTTTTAAAGTGGCTTGTACAAATTATTTTTACACTTGAAAACTTAATATAATGACAATATTTTTTTAATATAAAAAATGATGATAATTAAAATTGAGGTTGTTAGAAATAAATATATAAAAAAAAGTTATTTTACAATATTTAATGCGGTTTACACAAGGTGTTGTTTTTTCGCTTTTTTGACGGGTGCTGTTTTTAAAGAATACCTTTTTAAAAAGTTCAAAACTTTATGTTATTTTAATCATTTTTTTGCAATAATTGGGTTTAAACGAAGGCGTAAGCCATTGGGACGAACCTGGAGATAGCCCCAAAAATTATATTTTTAACTTAATTAAAATTAATCTTCATATCAAAGTAAAAGTTTCAATATAAAACTGGTTAATTTGATAATTAAATTTCCAAATTTATGTAAGTTGAAAATTTTTTGAATCTAAATGTAAATTATATTTTTCATGCAACAAATTTTTACATAAAAAAAGCAAAAAAAAAAATTTTATGTTTCTAACCGAATTGATTAATTCTAACAATATTGTGACGAAATAGTTTAATTTCTAAAAAATAATAATTTAATTCAAAATAAAACACCTCTTTGAAAATAAATAAATCTAAAGAAATATTGCAAAAAAAATTAAGTGATTTAGCAAATGAACATGTCGTTCAGAATGCTCCTGTAGGAGGTAACTCAAAAACGTATGTTAAAGAAAAGAGAGAAAGAGACAAAATGTAAAAATTAATACTTGATTTTTCTTCTTTTTTAATTGATTAATTTTGATATTATTATATAAAAAAAAAATTCAATTTCAATTAATTAATTTCAATATCAAGTTGGATATAGAAAATCACTGATATTGAAAATTCAATATCAATGATATTGAAGTATAATAGACCCAATTTTTATTTCTTTATTTTACCTTATTTTTTGACAAAGATTAGTTTTGGGATTACGGCAGTATTCACAAGATTTGCACTGAGGGATATAGAGAGGCATAACGTGGTCACCTGCAGCCACAGATGTAACACCTTCGCCCACTGATTCCACAATACCGGCACCCTCGTGGCCCAGAATCACTGGCCATACACCTTCGCTATCCTGACCACTAAGAGTGTAAGCGTCTGTGTGACACACTCCGGTTGAAATGATCTTTTTTTTTTTAAATTAAGATAAAATTTTATATTTTTATTCATTAAAATACTTTAATTCTAACTTCGCCGGCCTTTGGTGGCGCAACATCTACTGTTTCGATTTTTAAAGGCTGATTTGCAGCCCATGCCACAGCGGCCCTTGATTTAATCACCTAAAAAAAAGTGGTATGTTATAGAAAAAAAAAATTTTTTTCTCCTACTTGTCCCACAGTTGAAGACATAATAGCTTTTTTTTGTTGAATAATAATAGATAAGAATTTAAGTTTAAAACTTGTGATTGTTGCTTTATTTTGCTTGAATGTATGTTAATTTTGTCAGTGAAATTATATTTAAAAAAATTGTTGCATGTTTTATTCAATGAATTTTAAAGCGTTTGACTAGAAATTTCTGAATTATTTTTAGGGTAAGGAAAAAATTAAAAATATGATGTTTTTTTTTTTTTAATAAAATTTAAATTTAAATTGAGATTATAAAATTTTTTCAAATATAAATTTGAATTCATTAAAAGAGTGTTTTTTTAAAAATTTCTTTTATTAAAAAAAATTTGATCAAGAATTTCTTAGAAAAAAATTTTATAGGCTAGTAACAAATGAGTTTTCTGTAAAATTTGTAAAAATTTAAACTTTAAATTTAAAATTTAGATTTTGCTTTTAAAATAAAATGAATCTTATTTTTATGTCAAACGCAAATGGTAGTTATTTTTTGATTATGCTCCGTTTATGCGTTGATGGTTTAGGGTTTAAATAAGTTGGAGATTTGTTTTTAAATAAGATTAGGAATAATTAACTAAAACTAACAAAGTGATCCCTACATTCAAATTAAACAGTCGATTGTGTCGACTTGAAGAAAGCTATTTTTTTTGTATTTAAATATATTCAAGTGCATAAAGAGTAATTAATTTTGATACCTTTGTTATTTGAAAAAAATAACTTAATAAGTTTTAATATAAACTGTAGATTGTATTTTTAAAATTCAATAGAATACAACAAAAAACATCTAAAATAATAATATTTATTCATATAAAATATGTGAGATTCTATGATGTTTAAATACGAAAAAATAAAAAGTGTTTAGTAATGTTTGCCAAACATTACATTTTTTTAATTTTTAAGTCATTGAAAAAGCAAACAAAAAATTTTTTTTTATTTTAACATCACCGAATTTCGCATAATTTTTATATCTCCCTTTTTTCAAAGCAATTTTTATTTTTATTAAAATTAAAGATATTTTGGATGTGGTTTAATTTTTTGTGTTTGAATTACAAAATGTATCCAATGTTGAAATAAAATTGAAAAAGTGCGATGTTTCAAATAATAAAATAATTTTAAGTTAATATTGTAAGCATTAAAATCTTCTTTTTTTTATAAAATTTGACATTAGGTTTGTGATATGATGATCCTTACGATAATATTTGTAGTTTAAAAAACTATCTTAGCTCTGTTTTCCATTTTTTTTAGATTGAGTATAAAGTTGATGTCCGACAGATTTTTAAAGAAAAGTACATTAGCAGTTTTACTCTTACTTTGTTGAATTAAAAAAAAGATAAAAAAAAAACTAATTAAAAAATTTAAAGTTGGACGGGGTAGGTAAAATTTGCAAAAAAAGATATATCTATGTTACCCAAAGTCATACACTTGAAGGGTGATAAATAAATTTTAATTTTTTTTAATTTTTATTATTTATGTTTAAAGTCTAATATTTAGGTAGAGATGGCATTTGGGTATTTTCGATTTTTGAAAAGGTAATACCATGTAAACTAGATCAGAGCATATACTATTCCTAAAGCACCTTCAAATAAAACAAACAATAAAATTATTAACTTCAATTGTTTATTTTTATTACAGTTTTGAGAATTAGGCATTCTATTAAATAGCTATTCTATTCAATTTGTCCACAAAGTCTAAAATATTTAGGGAACGAGGTTTTTATTGAATATTAATTTAAATCTAAATGAATTATTTGTCTTTTTTTTCATTTTATTTATTTTTTATCTTATTTAAACTATATATTTTATTTTTTTCCATTTATTTTTATTCTGATACAGATAAACAAATAAATAAGCACATTATTTAATTTGTTAAAAAAAGAATTTTCAATATTTTTTTCAAATATTCAAATAAAAATTAAACTATTTCACTAAAGAGTTTAATTTCATATATTAAAATGCTTGCAATATTAACTTAAATTTTTTTTATTTGAAACTGAAAAAAAAAATTGAAACATCGCACTTTTTCAATGTTAGTTCAACATTGGGTACATTTTGTAATTTAAACATAAAAAAATTAAACCATATTAACTTTCAATTAAATTTTTAATCATTCTTTATTTTCTTAGAATTAATGAAAAAAAAATAAAATTTAAATCAACAATTATTTTACTAAAATTTTTTTTTTCATTTTCCTAGTATTTTTTTTAATAAATTACCTAACTGTTCATTTTTGGCATTTTAAAATTTACAAAGTTAAAACAAAACTTTTAAAAAGCCCATGTTGAATTTTCAATTTTCTTTGCTCCCTTTTATTTCACCATTTAAAAACACTTTTTGATCTTTAAGTTCTATTTATTTAGATTTAATTTTTATAAAGAATATGTCACATTTTAATTTATCTAAAAAGAAGAAATTTTATTTAAGAAAGAATAAAAACTAAACATTATATCTAGAAAAAAAAAAAAATATCCAAAGCAAAAATTGTGCCCTCTAATACCAGCTCTATCTATTTAAATAAAAATTATTAACATTATAGATAACTTTATTTAAAAATTGAAATGTCACAAAAAATTTTGGTAACAGGCGCAAATGGTTACATTGCAATGCATGTAGTTAGCATGCTAATAAAGCAGGGACATCATGTGCGAGGCACAGTTCGAAATTTAAGTGATTCAGACAAAGTAGAGTCTTTAAAGCGACTTGGACCAATTGAGCTGTACCAAGCGGACTTATTGGACGCAGAGTCTTGGAAAAAACCCTGTGATGGTGTAGACATAGTGATGCACATTGCTTCACCTCTTCCAGTGGTGGCTCCCAGTGATGAAAATTTGGTAATTCGTCCAGCAGTAGATGGTACACTAAATGTTTTTAATGCAGCCCTAAATGCTAATGTAAAACGAGTTGTTTTGACTAGCTCTGGTTTGTGTGTCTCTGGATATGACTATAAATCTAAAACATTTAATGAGGATGACTGGGTTGATATCTCTGAGGCCAAGACACCTTATCAAAAGTCAAAAATTTTGGCGGAACGCGCTGCATGGAATTTTGTCGATGAAAGAAAACAAAAAAAAGAAAAATGCTTCGAAATGGCAGTGATTGTGCCCACTTTTGTGCTTGGACCAGTGTTAAGTGCTGCTTCTGGTTCGTCAGTCACTAAATTTTCAAGAATCTTTGATCAAAATGTGCGTAAAATAGATGAAATGTACGCAGCTACTTGTGACGTGAGAGATGTGGCTTTGGCTCATGTAAAAGCTGCCTTCGAGGACAAAGCAGTTGGACACCGAAATCTGATCACATCTGGCAGGAATTTGTTTAGCATCAAGAATTGGCTGGATATTTTAAAGCAAGAGTTTAGTGGTTACGAATTTCCAGAGGTTGTCTCGGATCAAGAAAGGGCTAAAGAGATTCAAAAGACGGTTTTTGACAACAGTCGAATGAAAAGTATTCTCGGAATTGAACCCATTGATTTTAAGTCCACAATTTTAGATATGACCAAGAGCTTGATAGAGTACGGAATAATTACCAAACCATAAATTTAAATTTTAGAAAAGAAAAAATTTTTTTTTAGTCCAAATAAACAAATTAAAGAGCAAAAATTTTAATAAAATTTTTTATTAGTTTTTCTTCATTAATCTTAACAAAAATTAAAGTTTTACTCTTAACAACTCAATAATTCTTTTCTTAATTGCCGGTTCCACTTTTATTATTTAATTTTTTAGTTAACTTTTTTTAAAAGCTTAATACGGGAAAAATTTCAGCGCTATCTCAAAATAATTAATTGGATATAATATTAAAGCAAATTCGGAGAAATAAAAAAATGAGTTAATAAATTTTGCAGCATACTTTATATGGTCAAAAAACATAAATTTTTTTTTGACCTATCAAAAATTTTTAAAAAATTATTAAATTTTAAAAACATCAAAAAGTTATACTGGACTTTCGAGACATATTAAATTAATTTTTTTATTTCAATAATAGGTTAAACAAAATAAAATTTTATTTAAAAAATGGACTTAGAAATTCAAAATTTATTGAATACAAGAAATAATAATCAACTTAGTTATTAATTTATGAAAGTTAAGAATTGTCATCAAAAATTTCAAAGCCCATGTACATATATATGAACAAAAAAATACTATAAAATAATTGAAAATAATATGAAAGCCTATTTTTTTATTTATATATTTTTGAAAATTTTGTCTCATTAAGGACAAATATTATAAGTGTATTATAAGTTAATTTTGATTTTTATACAGGTTTAACACTAGAAAGGCCAAATTTTTTTTATACCGTAAAAGCCCAAAGTGGGTTTAAAAAACTCTTTTTTAAATTCTGCTATAATTAAGTTAAATTTAAGTTTTTTTTTTCCAATAAAGTTTTATTTTATGTTAAATATATTATATTACATATTTATAAATAAAAATTGTAAGTAATTATTATTTTAGATGTGTCAAATAAACCAAAAATGTTTGTGGGTTTGAAAACCCCACTTTGGGCTTTTATATATATCTGTTTTTGGCATTAAATTATAGCAATTTTAAACATAAAAATTAAAATTACAAATTTTATGCTATTTCAGATTGAAGAATAAATAATTCTTAAGATTTAATTTTTTTCCAAAAGTTTGTATTCATTTTAAAAAAAAAGCTTAAAAAACCCGTGGCCTTTCTAGTGTTAACAGAGTTGCTTAAAAGTCACAAGTCTCAAGTCAAGTCCAAGTTCGGCCTTTTTTTTTTAAATTTTCATTCAAAAGTCCAAGTCCAGGCTTTAAAATTTTAAATACTTAAGAAAAAATTTATGCTTAAATTGCAAGTAAATTCTGATATATGGCAAATATATTGCATTAGACAAACCAAGAGTATAAAAATTTTTTGATGTGAAGCCTGATCTAGCAAATTTTAAAAAAAAGTCCGGACTTGGACTTTTTTTTGGGACTTTTTTTAAGACTCTCTTGTAAACTGTTATATTTTTTGTAATAATCAATCACTTTAGCTTCGCCCCTGGCTTTTTTTGTTGGAATAATGTCCTCGCTTTCATTATCCGTGTCGTCTAGATTGTTGACAGCTGATCTTTGAATAATTGAAGTTGATGACGAGTCAGATCCTGAATCGTGAAACATTTTTTTAATTAAGATTTAATGATACTAAGTTTTTACTGTTTTAATGCTTTTTTATACTCATTTTAATAATAATAATAATAAAAAATAAGCTACGGCAAGCATGCTTGCGGAGACGTCTTACTAGGAAGACATCTATGGTAGCTAGATGCATTGAAATATAGTTACATAAACAAAGTTATTAATAGTTTTCTATTTAAAAATAGACAGATATATAAAAAGAAAGGGAAAAAACTAAAAAAAAAAAAAAAAAAAAAAACAAAACACAACGAGATCGAGAACAAAACAATCCGTCACACAATCATCCAAAAAAGTAACTACCCTTAACTTTATAACCTCCTTAAATTTCCTCAAGTCCACCGGAATATTTCCATGCATCGAGTCTATTCTTGAACTGGTTTACAGTCGAGGCATCGATTACTTTCTTAGGGAGACTGTTCCACACTCTAATCACACGATTTGTGAAAAAGTTTTCACGCTGGGCGCAGTTGGTAGGTGCTTGGACGGACAGGCGCCTCTTGTGCCCTCTAATACCTTGTGCTGGTCCAGGTTGGGAAAGTGAGCTGCAATACGGGGGAGGTCTGACCCAATCTATGTTGTTCAAGCCGCTTCTTATCTTGAACATTTGGATCATGTCTCCTCTTGTCCTGCGTTCGCTCAGAGTGGGCAAACCCAAGATGGAAAGGCGATCGCTGTAGCTTAAGTTACGGATTCTTGGAATGAGTTTGGTTGCTCGTCTTTGAACTTTCTCAAGAATGTTGCTGTCCTTGGCAGTGTAGGGCGACCAGACCACTGCTGCATACTCTAAATGGGGCCTGACATATGCGCAGTATAGCGTTATGAAGGTGGTGTTAGTCCAGAATTTGAACGTTCTTCTCAGCTGTCCAAGGATAGAGATAGCTTTATTTGATTGGGCTTTGATATGGCTGGAGAACTTGAGATTGCTCGTGAAGGTTACTCCCAGATCTTTTTCAGTACTTGTTTGATTAATTACTGATCTGGTCACACCCATGCAGAGGTCTATGTCCGAGTACTTGGTTTTGCCGGATCTGCTGCATTCCATTAATTT
The DNA here is from genome assembly GCA_025491095.1 of Brachionus asplanchnoidis. Lineage (NCBI taxonomy): Eukaryota > Metazoa > Rotifera > Eurotatoria > Ploima > Brachionidae > Brachionus > Brachionus asplanchnoidis. Next base: position 3,850,250 of record JAILYF010000011.1, on the reverse strand, counting down.
ACATTTTTCGGTGTTGAACAGCATCTTCCAAGTTGTTGACCACTCAGTCAATGCATCAAGGTCCCGTTGCAGCAATGCCAGGTCGTTAACATTACGGATTGTTGCAATGAGCTTACTATCGTCCGCGAAAAGCTTGATCACGTGGTTTACTCATTTTACATTTAATTAAAGTTATTAAGTAAGTATTTGTAAGTTATTTGTCAATTAGTATTAAGTGATAGTTTTCTTAATCGATAAAGATGAGAAAAATGATAATTATTTTTTTCTATTAGGAAAGTTATTTTTTCTTTAATCAAAAATATTTTTAATAAATTCATTTTTTATACTACGAAAAATATTTTTTCTACTACGAAAAATATAAGCCCAAAACATTTACTAATAAATAATCATTTTTTTGTTAATCAACTAATTCATTTTGTCATTCAAATAAATATTTTTGCCACTAAAATTAGTTTATTTTGTTTATAAAAAAGGTTTTATTTTGTTAGTGCACAATTATTAAATAGTCATCTCAGTATATACATTTGTTAGAATAATTAGTTTTTTTATGGTCAGCTAAAATAGATTAAAATAGTCACCACTTTTAGTTATTTTTGTCATCTTAAAAGAATTAAATTTGTCACCGCCAAAATATTTAAGCCAGACTTAATTATATTGCTGAGCTTAACAAAAAAAATTTTAATTTTTGTGGTAATTTTTTGAGTCAATTCAGAAAAATTTGCGAGTAAAATAAAAATTAAAAAATTTATTCAAACAAGAACAAACAAATAAACTTAATAAAAAGACTAAAACTAAAATACTAAAAAACTAAATCGGAAGAGCCTTTGAGTTGAGATCTAAAAAAATCAGGCATAATGTCCAATGGTTTTTTTAGAACTGCTTGAACGTCTTTGGGACGGATTGTGTCTTTTACTTCCTTGACTTGGCGATGAATAGTATGAGTTGCTATTGTAATAGCTGTTTGATGAAGGACGTCTATTGGACTTAGAACTTGGTCTGGAATAGTATGAGTCATCACTGTAATAGCTGCTTGATGAAGGTTCATAGTATCCATTGTCATCTTCATAGTATCCATTACTTGGTGATGAATAGTAGGAGTCATCGCTGTAGTAGCTGTTTGATGAAGGACGTCTATTGGACTTAGAACTTGGTCTGGAATAGTATGAGTCATCACTGTAATAGCTGCTTGATGAAGGTTCATAGTATCCATTGTCATCTTCATAGTATCCATTACTTGGTGATGAATAGTAGGAGTCATCGCTGTAGTAGCTGTTTGATGAAGGACGTCTATTGGACTTAGAACTTGGTCTGGAATAGTATGAGTCATCACTGTAATAGCTGCTTGATGAAGGTTCATAGTATCCATTGTCATCTTCATAGTATCCATTACTTGGTGATGAATAGTAGGAATCATCACTGTAGTAGCTGCCCCAAGAAGGCTCATAATATCCATTATCTTCTTCATAGTAGCCATTACTTGGTGATGAATAGTAGGAATCATCACTGTAGTAGCTGCCCCAAGAAGGCTCATAATATCCATTATCTTCTTCATAGTAGCCATTACTTGGTGATGAATAGTAGGAATCACCAATCGAAGAACCTCGGTGGTAATTTCTGCCAAGTCTAGAACGTCCTAATGCTCTGGCATTTACGGCTTAACAAATAATTTAGTTTTTTTTTTTTTTAAATAAAATTACTAGGCTTACAGATCTGGCAAAATAATACCGCTAAAATCAAAGCTAAAAGAAATTTCATCTTAACGCAATTTTTTTCTATAATTTTTTTTTATAAAATTGAAAATTTTTAAGAAAGCTAACAATTTAAAACAAACCAAGTGTTGTTAATAAAAATTTGAACAGTTGTTTTATAGTTGGTAGTAAAAGTTAGCTTGAATTTATGTAAGCGATTTATGAGAAAGATTTTTTAGAAGAGATTCGAAATGTGCTCTGTATCATTTAGTGTTCATGTGTTGATTTTAAGCTAAAATTAGAAAAATTAAATCAATTTTTGTTTAATCGGATATTTTGAACAAAAGCCATTGTTACGTCGAAAAAATATAAAAAATTATATATTTTAAGATAGACTTGTTTTAAAATAAAATGAAGCTTAAAATCGCTCATAAAAACAGGCATCGTTTTTTCAAATTTTTTTAAAATGTCAATAAATTGAATTAATTTTAATTTACGATCCAATTTTAACTACCAAAAGAATAAAAAAAAATAAAAAATTGAAAAAAGATTCGTTTTGATTTTTTTGATTAAAAAATTATTTAACTTTACTAAGAATAATTTGTTTATTTCATCAAAAATAAAAAATATTAATCTATATTTTAAAATTTTTCAAAACTGAATTTATCTTTATTTCGCAATAAATTTTTTAATTTAAATTATTGAAAAATGATTTTAGAGCTTGATTTACATAATGGCTTTTTTTTTTAATTTCACTATTTTATGTTCATTTAAAATGTGTCTTTTAAGTTTTCAGAAAAAATTAACAAACTCATATAAAAATTAATTTTTTACTTTTTTCTTCATTAATTTTAATTTTTTTTTCACAAAATGAACAGTAAATTTTTTTTTATAAATTTACATACACCAATGTTAATTAATGAAATATTGGATGTGTTGATTTTGAAAATTATTGTCAAGATCAAGATTAAATCAAAAAGAAAAATTTTAAAATTTTTTTGAACTCTTGACTTGTTTTTAAAATTAAGACTAGCTGAAGATTTGCCAAAATTTAATCTGGCTCGCCAAAACGACTAAATTTATTTTTATTTTTACTATTTGATTCTGATGATATTTTTCTTAATTTTTTTATTAGTCAGCAAAAAATTTGAATTTTAAAATTGATTGCTGAGATTTTTCTTCTAAAAATAAAAAAAAGACTAAAAGACTTTAGCAGCCCTATTTTTTAATTTTTTTTTTCAGGTTTGGAACAAAATACTTATTTAAAAAATAATTTATTTTTTTATCATAAAAATAATTAAAAAAAAGAAAAAAGAAAAAAAAATTGTGAATAAAAATCATTACAAAACACTTGATCAAAAATTTATCTGAATAAAATTCAAAATTATAAATTAAGAACCGTGTCGACCGTGTCCAAATTGGGAGTATACTTTCCATTTATGCCACATTCCGTAAAAGTAGGGTTATCAAATTCACTAGCCACTACATAGCCACTTGCTTTTTTTTCACTTTTCCCACTTCTTAAGCTGGTCTTGCGTATCACTTGTATAAAAGTTATTGCCCTGTGCCAAATCATGGCCACAAATTGCAGTATTAACATCATAACAAACAGCATCACAAAAGAAAAATATATCGGTTCATATTTTACCGAATTTTCAAACACAACTATATTGATATAAATTTTATCTATTAATTTATCTTTTAACAATTGCATTGAAAACACAAGAAGATACCACAATGAATTGACAAGCAAAAAATAAAAGCTGCATTTATTTCTAAGACTGTCCAAATTTTCTTTTACTTCTTCCTTGTCCACCACTATATTGGGATACAAATACTTGTTGATAAGCTGGTCGAAAAAATTTTTCTCCTCATCAGACATTACATCAAATTCAGAATTTTTCAGACTAGCATGTTCAGTCCAGTTTTTGATCTCGGTCCATTCAGCTTTGACATTTTCTGCACCATCACTCTGCACAACCATGTTCTCATTTGAATCTTCACTCTTTCTAGTCGTGTATTTGACTATTATTTTTTTTACCAGACTCATGATACCAGAGTTGCTGCTGACACCATCGGGTCCCTTGATTTCCCTGGTTCCCCATGATACATTGTTCAAGTTAATGACTGCGTAAATGTTCAGTAGGACAAAGGCAGATGGAAGAGTTATGAAATAGAGTACACCAGGTACGATGCATTTAAACTCTTTTGGATGTATTATGGCAGCCATAGTGAATGTGAAAAACAATGCAAAAAGTATAACTGAACTTGGACTCAATATTGGACTATTTAGGGTCCTAGCTGCGGCGCCAACCATTATGACAATCATTAAGTAGACAAAAATTGTGCTCAAAAAGGCTGCTACTTTGATTTGTGAGTCATTTTTGAGGCTGAAACAAGCCACTATGAAAATAAGTGTTGGCAAAACAGCCAGGAAATAGGCTAGCCATAAATTTAATTCTTTAAAATTTTTAAAAAATTTGTTAATTTAGCACTGATTTTGAAAAGAATTTAAGATTACCTAAGCTTGCATTTAGGGTATCGGCAATCATTAGAGTTATGGTTGCCGGACCGAGAATTGACGCAAAAAAGTTGACCAATATGTAGCAGACAAATAAATATGTAACTCTTTGATTTACTTTAAGGATGTGTTTGTAATCTTGAAGGAAATCGATTAAATTTGCCATTGTTGATGGAATCCATCTTCGACGTTGATTGTAGTATTCCTTTAATGTGAATATTCAATTGAAGGCAATTTATTAGTAATTTAAAAGAATGCAAAATTAATAATAGAAAAAATTAAAAATTTTTATTTCTTTTTAATTTTAAAAAATTTTATTCAGTCTTTACTAGCTAAGAGTTTTACAATTCCATTTGTTATTTAATAGCAGCAAAGATAAGAACAAATTAAATGAATCAAAGCATCAATGATGAATTCTAAAATAATTAAAATTTAAAAAATTTTTATAACTAAATTTTAAAATTGATGCTTTGATTTTAAATTTTTTATTTGAGTTTATTTCTAGTTTATTTATAAACTAATTAAATTATTCGTAGAGTTTTAAGGCTATTATTAATAGAGCTATTAAATTAAAAAAAATCTCTTTTCTTTATTTTTTTTTTTAAATAAAAATAAAATTTAATAATTCTTAATTAGCTATTCGTTGATTAGGAAAAAACAAAAGAAAATTCAAAATATTATTTTTTGAAAAAATGTTTAATCTTTGAAGTTTAAGTAAATTTGTGTGAAAATTCGGAAATTCCAAAAAAAGAAAAGATAAATAAATTAATAATATGATAAATTTCAAGCTAAAAATAAAGATTAAATTTTTTTATCTTTTAATCAACTCTTTGTTTGATGTTTTTTAAATTGTTCGCTATACTTCTAAATTTTAAAATTTATAACTTTCTTAAATCTGCATCAAAAATCAATTAAATTTATTTTTTTTCATATAAAGCATTTTCTAATTTATTATTATTATTAAATTTTTTAATTAATTTAAAAAAAAATAATTTTAATAAAATTTTTTGACGCAATATAAGTTACACGGATACCCAAATAAAAATATAAAAGTATTTATATAAATAAAAAAATTCAAAATCAAAGTATATTTTTTTTCCATTAAAGACTTGCAAAGAGTATCCAATTTTAAAAAATTGGATACTCTTTGCAGTTTGCAATTCTTTGCAATTTTTGAATTCTTAATTTTAGTCATATTTAGAACATAATTACTTCTATTCTTTCTTGCTAGTAAGATTTTTCCACTAAATCTTGAGATTTTTTCCTATTTTTCTTTACAAAAGACCATCAAACAGTTATTACTGAAATTTTCATTTTAGATTTTAGATACTTAATTAGCCTATTTTCTACGTTAAATTTTTATTTTTTAAAATAAATAAAAATATGACCAGGAAAGGGGAATTAAATTTTTTTGTTTAATCTCCTATTGGTATCTCATCAATAAATATATTAAGGAAAATTTCTTCAAAATTATTTAAAAATTGATTGAGAAATTGATTTTGTTTTTTCTGGTCAATGTAAAAAAAATGGAAAAATTGATTAATAATTTACATTAAAGGTTTCTGGCGAATATGTATAAGAAGTGGCTGCCGAGCAGTATGCAACATAATATCCTTGTTGTATTATCAGTGTACTCAACCATCTATCTTCTCCTGAAAAATAAAAAATAAAAAAAAAATTAGAAATTTTTAAATAATTTTAATTGCCTTGATCGTATTGTACATAATGACAAGCTTGTGTGGATTTCGTGGAGTAAACACTCAAAATGTTATCTTCTAGTAAAGTAGAACCTCTCAAAAGAGAAAAGCACCCAGGACTGCACATAACAGTGCCGAATATATGCTCGGACACTTTTTGCAACCAATGACCAACTGCATACTCAAATATTTGGTACCAAACAATTGGACCAGAGCCTATAGGGTGAACTCGTCCACACACTGAACCAATTTTTTTGCTTTCTCTCATTTTATCGATCATCAACTTCACTGAATTTGGTCTAAATTCAACATCCCCATCAAGCGTTAGTATAAACGTATTTTCTAGCTATACAAAAAAATTTCAAATAAATTTCAAAAATTTTTAAAAATTTCACTTTTTGTCTTAAAGAATTGTCAATATTTTTTAAAAAGTTTCCAAAGCCAAAAAATTTTTTTTTCTTGTCATGTTTAACATCATAAACATTGCTAGAGTGGTAGAATTTTTCCATGTTTTCGAGATCACCAAAATATTTGTAGCCCAACAAATAGTACATGTACATAATCTGACTCCAGCGTTTTTTGTTTCTTATTAAAGTTTTGTCTTTTAAATGTATTATTAAAAGGTTGCCTTCGGGAAGTTTGAAGCGCAATTGACCACCGTACGGAGTCACTATTTTAGTTGGTGGTTCGATCTGAACATCGTATTTGTGCGCAAACAAAGCTGCTTCTTCCACTGATTTAATTAAATTTTGAACAAAGTGGTTGGGCTCTGAGGAACCATTTGAAAAATGTGATATGGCATCATCGAAAAAAATGTGCGCTTCGTAGTCAAAACAATCTGATTTTGAACTACTTAGTCGCCTTTTTTCTGACTGGTCAATGTCGAGTCTAAAAAAAATTAATTTTTTAAATTTTGATTTTTTTCTTATTACGCAAAATTATAAGATTAAAAAAAATTATAAAGAATTAAAAATAAAAAACATTATTAGTTCAATAATTTTTTTTCTTTTGCATCATATTAATCGAGTAATTAAATAAAAACAGAATTTATTTTAAAGTTTGAATGAATTTATTATTTTATTTATTTATTTGTTTTCTGTACCGAGCTATAGCTCCATCAGAATAAGTTAAAAATTAAAAAATAAAATAAAAATGAAATAAAATAAAATAAAAATAAAATTAAAGTTAATAAAATAAGATAAAAAAAAAAAAGAAAGTATTAAAAAAAAAAGTAAATAAGCTAAATAAATGATAATTAAGAATATATAAAATTGGAAAATGTGGCATGTGGCTCATGTTTAAATAGTTCAATTCATAGAATTTTAATTTTAATTTTTATAAATACAGTCGAACCTCGCTATAACGAACCTCTTTTTAACGATCGAAAAAAAAGGACCAATTAAACTTAATGTATTTTGATTATATAAAAACCTCTTTATAACGAAACCTCTTTTGCAGATAAACAAAAAATTTCACTATGTAACTAATCTTAATTAAAATCAACCCCGTTAGAACGAATTTGTTAATAAAAGTTAATTGACATAAGAACAAACAATTACTGTCTTGAAATAAGTATAAACAAGAAAATTGATTAGATAAATCATTAAAATACCGTTGATGGTAATCGTTTACCATGTATCAACGGTTTTTAATACTTAGGACTTCCAATCGGTAACAACAAGTTTATGATGGACTTCATTGAAGATAAGTGGAAAAAAGTTGAGAGAAGTTTTTATTCACTCTATGGCCTTGGGGTTAAGTCTTCAATTTCAAACCCTAGTCTTATTGTGTTTCTGTTCAAAGAGTATTATCAGTCGATCTTTAGGCATGTGTTGGACAATATTCGTATTCCATGTAGTATGCTAAAAGAATTTGATAGCAGACAAAGTATGATAATTAAACGAATGATTGGCTTGAAAAAATTTACACATACAACTCCTTTGAATGAAGCACTCAATTTAGAATCGGTTAGCCAAATTTACTATAAACATAAGATTTTTTTTTAGAACAACTAACTAGAGATCCTGGTTGTTATGAGCTATTCTCTTACATGAGAGAGAATGAAACATTCAGCAAGAAAAATACATCATTTTGTGCTCAATTGAATGTTCTAGAAAATCGATTGTATATCAACTGCCTTGACTATCAGCCAAAAATGGTTAAAACTTTGATAGAATTTAGCTTTAAAAGCTTAAATACTGGTTTAGTCGATTCAATTAGATTTGTCATAAACAAAATTAACCATAGAGTCAACGAAGAGTTTAATATCTTTTTTTGGTACAGCTTACTTAATGGTCTTCTAAGAGTAGACTTTGCTCAAGTTTAACTTTTTATTTATTTTTTATTACAATTTTTGATATGAATATTTTTTCAACTCTTTTTAATCTTGTCAATGTGACTTTAAATTAATAAAAATAATAGTAATTAAAAATGAACAATCAAACGATGAATAGTCAAGCAAAAAAAAGAAATATTATTGATATCTAAACTAATATTGCGATCATCTATAAGAGTAATTCTACATCATCAATGGCGCAGGAATTTGGCCTTTCAAACTCAACTGTTTCGACAATTTTATATAATAAAAAAAATTGTAGAAAATTATCAAAGCAGTACCGTTCAACCGAAAAGTAAACGAATTAGAAAAAGCAAATATCAAGATTTTATAAGAACTTATATCGAACACATAAAGTTGGATTTGAATCAATTTGCGTACATCAGACTTGACGAAAATACACCTATCAACGAGCAGTTGAGCGACGAAGAAATAATAAAACAAGTGTCACAAAAAAGCAATCAAATACCAAATTCGGAATCAATTGAAGATGAAGTTGATCAAGAAGACGAACCAAAGCAAATTATTTCAAAAGCAGAATTTTTGGAAATGTTACGAAAATAAAAAGATTTTTTTCTAGAAGTTGACAATGATAATCGTTTTTTATTGAAAAAGCTCGTCGAATTAGAAAAGGAAATAGAGTCCAACTTAAGCAATCAAAAATATGTAAATATACAATTAGGATAATTAAAATCAATTAATTGTGCAGTCCTCAGAAATACAATAATTTTACTAAAATTTTCCAAATTATCTGCCTTTTAATTTTAGCATGGTGGTACTTGTGACAGATATCAACAAAATAGATCAACATAGTTGTAGTATAATGGAAAAATTGACCAAATAAACAATTGATAGTTTCAAAGTTTAGATTGGTCATAAGATGTCATAGAATTCTAAACCGCATTGAACTTCTACTTCTTCTACTATGGCAAGAATATTTACTTATTATTTATAATTTTTTAACATTTTTTTTTGGCATCTTGAAGTTTAGGATCAAAAAAAACAGATCAACAAGTAATTTTTTACAACTTTTGAAAGGTATTTGATTGAATCTCTCTACATAATGCTAAATAATGCAAAAAACATGCTAATTATTAGAAAAGGCTCTGCAAAAACTCTGCAATTTTGCTGGAAATACACTTAAAAGTATTTAATTCAACTGCGCAATTTAATTGCAGAGTTTTTGCAGAGCCTATTCTAATATTTAGCCTGTTTTTTGCATTATTTAGCATTATGCAGAGAGATTCAATCAAATACCTTTCAAAAGTTGTAAAAAAATTACTTGTTGTTCTGATTTTTTTGATCCTAAACTTCAGAAAATTCTCAGGAATTTTCTAGCACTTGCTTAAACATTTTTAATAGTAAAGATTAATTTAAAGAAAAACTGAATTAAGTGGACTTATTCAAGGTTTTATTAAAATTTTTTAATGAAATATCTTAATTTTCTTCGAATTTACTGCTTGCTTTACTAAAATTTTCAAAAAAAAGATAAAAGTAAGACTTTTAAAGATGCTTAGCTTGATTTTTAATATACAGAGGAAAAAAAAAATCGACTAAGCTAAATTTATTTATTTTATACTAATCAATTGCTTAAAAATTACTATTTTTCTTTTAAATTTTTTTTTAATTATTGATATTACTTCAGCTTAAATGATAAAATTAATAGATAAACTATAAATTCTTATTTTTTATAAGATTTATTATTTATTCTTTTTTTTTCTTAAAATATAAAGTTTTAAAAAAAGTTTTAAAATGACCCACTTTTAAACCGGCTCTTTTGTTAGACTTAAATATACAAACAAAAGATCAGCATCAGCTCTCAAAAAAAATGCGCTGAATAGGATGAAAGAAACTCAAGGAATTGAAAACACAATGCAAAATGGACCGAAATCTTATCGTTATTGCTTTCTCTAGGACTTGATTCATTCTAATCTCTATTTCTTTCTATTCTTATTTTTATCTGGTAAAAAGCTGGTGGAAAAATGGCAAAAGACTGGTTGGTATATATGAGATTTTTTTGGTAAAAAAAAATTTAATTTTTAATTTATTTGATTTTTTATGATATTCAATTAGAATCGGTCATTTTACAGAAATTCATGTGAAAAGACTATAGCAAGGCTTAAATAATGAGAAAAATCAAGAAAAAATTTAATTTATTTTGTCCATTTTGGCAACTTTAATTTTCTTATTTTTTGGTTGGAAAAATAAAAAAATTTATGACCAAAAAAATCAGAAAAATGTGTAAATTTAACCAAAAATTTCCTATTTACCTCATAATTGATTTGAGCAGCTGAAGCATTTCGTTTTCGTTCTCGTGCCACATTGTTGCACATATAAAAAGCGTAGTCTTTCCAGTGTACACATCCTGTTCTGATTCTGAGTCTTCAAGAGCCGCTTGGTCCTGATTTTTAGGCGGATAGTTGAACATCAATGAATTTTCAGCAAAAACTGTGTTAAAATTTTGAAATTTAAAAATTCTCTTAACATTTTTGAACTTGTAAGTGCCATCTGTTGACCAAATGTGACTACTTGACCAAAGATTGGACAACCACCAAAGACACAGTCCACACGCCAACTGCCATTTATAGCTCAGCACTCTGCTAGTGCAGATAAAATGACTGCTAAATACATCCATCCAATTATTTGCCATCAAGTTAGGCTTTCTGAATTCGCAGATTAGCACTGACGCTACAATGGAAAGCGGGGTTACCAGCGTCATTGGAAGAGCAAAGCTGAACCGGTTCATTCTCAGCTTGTAGGCCAAAGATGACGCCAAAAAACACATCATAGAAGACACCACTTGCACCAGCAATGGATACACATAAACAATTGGACCTTTTCCTAAAACCTCTTGGTCAAAAAGCCAAAATTTGAGATTTTTTTGCGGATAGAAAATGTAGCAGAACAAAAAAATGACACCAATCTTCCACGGATTGGTAAAGAGGCCTATTTTTTGTCTGGTCAAATCAATGTTGTGCTTAGAACGCTTCAAGTGATCGATCAGCACATTTTTTAGCTTAAATCGTGACTGATTTGTGGAGCTAAAGCTGAAATAGTTGAAAAGAAGCGACACTGAAACCAAAAAAATGGCCAGTATTGTTTTCCACTTGGAGGAGTCAAGGAAATCGGAAAAAATTAGAATTAATATGCCAGAAATTTGCATGAGTGCTGCCACCAAGTTCATGTTGAACATTAAAATTTGATCTTTTCTTCTGATCCCGGTCAATTTGAACAAAAATGTTTTGATGATGAAGTACAAGTTGTTTTTGCTGTGTGGGCTTTCGGAGCCGACAAGCACATTCACCACTGAGGGCACAATGCTCAAGAGATTGGCCAGCAAAATGGAGCGGACAAGATCAAGTTTTGAGAAGACCCCAAAGCAAAGTATGCTAGTGCCAATTGCGCTGATAGTCTCGAAAACAAGTGCCTAGATTTAAGAGTTAGATAAAAGTATGCTTGGATCAAAAAAGGGTGGTTTACGGTAAAAAATTCGACAAGGCTCGGATTGGGAACCTGTCGGAACATTATTTTTACCAAGCAAAGCATGAACGAAATGGCGTATGGAGTGCACATGGTGAGTAGCAGTGTCCAGAGCCATTTTTCATTAGTTTCATTCTAAATTTAAAAAAAATAAAAAAAAAAAATTTAAAATTTTTTATTAAAATTTACTTTTTCAAAATAGTCTAATTCATTTGTGATTAGTAGAAAAGATATTTTGCTGGTTATTGCCGAAGTTAAGACTGTCAAAGCCAAAAGAACATGAATTAGTAGTCTAAGAAGCTTGAGGATGAAGATTGTCCGCGACTCGTCGCTTTCATGCCGATTCTCTTTTTCTATCAAACGAATTAGTTGATTGCGTTTCATCACTTTCAATCGACCAGATTTAGTTCTAAAATAAAATTTATAAAAAAAGCATGTTTTTTTTCTATTAAAAGTGTCTACAAAGAGACTCTAAGTGATTAGTCTTTTGGAAAATAAATTGTTTTGATCAATTGAAGACATGTTGAATTTTAGATTTGTTAAGCTAACACTTGAGCATTTAAATGTATCCTTGGGCTAATCAACACAAAAAAATTAATTATCATTCAGCAATGTATCTGGACAAGCTTGTTGATCTGAAGCGAACTTATAAGCTAATAACCATTGGGATTATTCTAAACTTTTGCAAAAATGTCATTTGATTTTTGAAATTTTTCTTATCGAAATCAAGCTTTTTATGTAATTTTTTTCTATTTGTTTTTTTTTTTTTTCTGAATCGAGTTTAAAATCAAGGATCCCAAGATCTTGATCACTTTTTGATGGTATGATAATTTGATTTTGTCAATATGCTAAAAGGGTATTAAGATAAGTATTAATATTAAGACTAGCGGCATCTGTACTCAGATTAGGCGAAGTTTTGATTTATCTTTTAAATTATTGTTTTAACATTTTAGAGTAAATAAAATTTTTAATTTTTTTTTCTTCACATTTTAGATTAATGTGGTTTAAGATTTTGTTGTTTTTTTTTTTGAATGTCAAAAGAAATTTGTTAAATTTTGAACTATTTTATTAAGCTAAAATCTAACATTATTGTTTTGAATAAAAAAATTCTTCTATTTGTTTTTCTAAGTAGTAATGTTTTTTTGTAAATTTTTCTTAAACCCCTACACATTCTAATTGTTTGAGTTAGTATTAGTCTTAGGCGGAATTATTAATCTAAAGGAATTGTAACGAGAGTTTTATTAAACAATTTGAAGTCTTTGTCTGAAATACAATTTAATTGCTTGTTTTGTTAATTAAGAATGATAAAATTTATTTGAAAAATATAAAACTTTAAATTAATCTTAAATTAAAATGAGATTATTTTGAATCCAATTATAAGTTAATTATTTGAAATATTTTTGAAGTAAGGGTTTAAATCTTTTAAAAAAATGCCGAAAATATTGACCATATCCTCCAAGGAATCTAATATTTCCTGTTTAAAGTTTTTAGGAAGGAATAAAAATTTTTGTAAAATTTTTATTTTATTAATGATTTTAAAATTTTAAAATTGAATTTTTTTGCAAAATATAAATTAACTTTAAATTGAGCTTTCCATTTGAAAAAAAAAACAATTTTTTTTAAAAAATTCCTTTTATCATTTTGATACCTTTTAAATACTTTTATTAAAATTTTAATTCAAATTATTTGCTCAAACTATTTCTTCGAATTATAAAACAAATTACAAAATCTTTCAAAATTATATTGATATCATTGAAGCTTTTATATTATTCTTTAAAAAATTACTAAATGTTCTTAATTAAAAATTATTTAAAAAAAAGCAAGTTTAACTTTTAAATTATTTTTTTCTAATATTTTCTGTTCAATATAACATGATGAACACAATTGCCTAATTTGAAATGATTTTTTAAACTCAAGTGAACGATGTAATTTGTTTTCTTATAATTCATTTTTTCGAATTTTTTTAATTTAAAATGAAACATATTCGCCTTTTACCCCAATATTTCACCAGTTTAACAAAATTTAATTTTTAGCCATTAACAAAAAGGAAATAATCTTGAAAAATGATATAATTAAATTCTAAATGCTAAAATCTTGATATTAATTTTTTTTTTTAAACAAAATTTCATTTTAAAACTTTTTCACCTCTTTTACACTTAATTAATTAGTCCAATCGAGAGTTGTTTAAAAGTCTCAAGTCAAGTCCAAGTCCGGACTCTTTATTTATGTGACTTGCACTTTAATATGGGACTTTTAAGCATTGCAACTTTCTTTCCTGAAACGTTCTCTTCCTGAACATGAAGCATCTATAATAATTAATCTCAATTTATTGTGTAATTAATTTTTTAATTTTATTTTAATTTTTTTTATTTTTTTTAATTTGTAATAACTGAGTAAATTTATTTTAATAAAATAAATGTTTTTCTGCTAGACAAAAAAATTTTTTGAATGATTAATTAGATCAAATTTATACGTTTTATATTTGGTTCACCTTTTGATTTTTACACACGCACACGTAAGCCAAAAGTCAGGAAAGGAAAGGCACAAGTGAACCAAAATAAAAAGCACGCAGTTTTGTCAAATGGACTCAAATTTTTTGCTTGAAACAAACTGGCCAACGTTTGGACAAGGTGTCGTATCTGGGCATTCGAAAACTTTGCATGAATGGTATGGTGATATTTCGAAATTCGTCCTGGAGCCTTCAAATCATGTGAAACTTCTAGAAGAAAGAGAAAAGGTGAAAGACATTGAAATAAATAAACTGAAACCTGAATTGTCAGCAGCAAATAAAACAGCAAACTCATCCAACAACAGTAGCAGGAAGATCCAAACGGTAAAACAACTGTATAAAATGCAACCATTAGCGAAATGAATGAAAGAAATAGAAGAAAAAAAATGTGATTATATATGGTGTGCCAGAATCAAAGAAAGAGTTTTTAGCAGACAAGAAAGCAGAAGATGAAGCAAAAATCAATCAAATTCTATCCACTATTGGAAAAAGTGATATCAAGCCAGCGTATTCGAGACGTCTGAGATCTAAAGACCAAAGTAAACCAGGATCAATTCTAGTAGAACTCAAAGAAGAAGCAAACAGAAATCCACTACTACTAGCAGTGAAAAAGTTGAGAGATTCAAATAAATTAAAATCTGTTTATCTTAGTCAAGATTTGACTGAAACCGAAAGAGCTTTAGACTATGAATTGAGAAAACAAAGAAATGAAGCAAATAATGGCCTTTCACAAGACTTGCCCTTTCGATATGGCATCCGTGGAAATCAGATCGTCAAATTCAAGAAGCAATAATCGTTCTTCAGAAGCGTCATCAAGTGTAAATAGTCTCGAATCTTTAAAATGCATATATTTAAATGCTACTTCTTTGGACAATAAACTAGATGAATTCAGTGTTGTTATTGAAACATATAGCCCACAAATTGTAGCAGCTAGTGAGACTTGGTTCAAGAGTATCTCAATTACAAACGTTAAAGGATACAATTTGTACAGAAAGGACAGAAGTGATGGATGCAGTGGCGGTGGTGTATGTCTCGACATTGATGAAAAAATCGATTCATTTGAATTAAATGATCCAGATTTTAATTTGAGTAAAATAGAACAAATTTGGGTAGTAGTTAACTTTAACTGTGAAAAATATTTAGTTGGCTGTCTTTATAGGCCAAACGATTTTGTTGATATGAACGATTTCGATTTAGTCTTCAAACAAGCTAAAGACTATGTGGACGAGAGAGGTTATAAGGATCGCCTAATAATGGGTGACTTTAACTTTCCATCAATCATCTGGTCAAATGGCTGTGTGTCAGAAATCTTAAACGAAAATGGACTCGAACATAAATTCAGAGAGACACTAAGCGATACTTTTTTATATCAGCATGTTAATATCCCAACTTTTTAAATGTCAAACGAAAAAGCTGTCAACCTTTTGGATTTGATTTTCACGACTCAGCCTGGAAGTGTGTATGCAATCGATACAAAATTTGTTCTTGGCAACATTAATAAAGGACATCTGGTTATCTTTTTCAATATTGTTCTCAAAAACAAGGTAAGTAAGGAATCATATACCTGTAGAAAATTTATTTATAATAAATCTGACTTTGGAAAAATTTCTCATTTTCTATCAAATATTGATTGGTTGCACCTATTTGAGAATTTAAATATTCAGGAAATGTACAATGAGTTAATTTTCTATGTCAGCGAAGCTAGTAATCGATTCATTCCAGTGACGGATGGCTCTAAAAAGAAAAGTATCTCAAAACCTTGGATAAAAAATGAACTCAAAGTCTTAATAAGAGATAAAAAGAATCTTAGATATAGGAACTGTTCATCTTACTGGAAGGATATGAATCTATATAGTGATTACAAACGTATCTGTAAATTAGTCTCATTAGAAATAAAAAGAGCCAGACTAACTTATTAACAGAATTTAGTTGAAAAAGCTAAGAAGAATCCAAAAATAATGTACAAATACCTAAATGATCAACAAGTAATCAAAGAATCTATCAAAGCATTAAAAAAGTCAAACAATGAATTAACGCAAGAACCGAAAGAGATATCAAATCTTCTTAATAAATGTTTTCAAGATGTTTTTGTTATTGAACAAGATGGTGAGCTTACTCCTTTTGAAGTTAAATTTAATGAAAACTGGTCAGAATATATTGACATTGAGCCAAATGACATTTGTTATGAAATGGTTTTCAAAAAATTACAAGACCTAAATCAAAATAAATCATGTGGTGTAGACAAGCTTCATCCGTTATTGCTAAAAAACTGTGCAGAAGCCTTTACTATTTCTTTAACTATGATTTTCAGAGAATCATTAGCGAAAAGTCAGCTTCCAATACAATTCAGATCAGCAAATATTACTCCATTGTATAACAAAGGTGATAAATCAACGGCAAGCAATTATCGTCCTGTGTCTTTAACTTCAATTCCTTGCAAAATTATGGAAAGCATAATACGAACCATAATGGAAGACTACCTTTATAAGAATAATATTATATCTAAAGAACAGCATGGATTTGTTAAGAAAAAGTCATGTACATCTAATCTTCTGGAAACGCTAGATTTCATCTCAATGAGTCTAGACAAAAGTATTCCTATTGATGTGATTCTGCTAGATTTTGCGAAAGCATTTGATACTGTTCCGCACAGACGACTAATAGCTAAATTGAAAGCGTATGGCTTTGATGGTCTGACACTAAAATGGATTGAAGCTTTCTTGAAAAATAGTAGACAACGAGTTATTCAAGGTGAAATTTTGTCGGATTGGGTTGAGCTTTTTAGCGGTGTACCACAAGGGTCAGTGATTGGTCCACTATTGTTCGTTTTGTATATCAATGATCTACCTAAAGGAATAGAGAATGTTGTGAAATCGTATGCATATGATACTAAAATTTTTTCGCAAACCGTATTAGAAATAAGCGCCACGAAACTACAATCAGATTTAGATCTAATTTTCAAGTGGACTCAAGATTGGCTACTTCTCTTCAACACATCAAAATGTGTGGTTATGCATTATGGTCATAAAAACAAAGAATTTCCTTATTTTATTAATGGTAAGCAGTTAGCAACGTCAGAAACCGAAAGAGATCTTGGAGTTACTTTCAATAAAAATCTTAAATGGAAAAATCAAGTGATAGAGGCTACAAACAAAGCAAATCAAATGTTAGGTCGCATCAGGAAGTCATTCGCTCGTTTTGATTGAAAGTTATTAAGATCTTTGTATTTAACTTTTGTTCGACCTCTTTTGGAATTTGCGGTGCCTGTATGGTCTCCAATTCTTAAGTCTGACTGTGAGAATGTTGAAAGGATTCAACGCAGAGCTACGAAATTTGTATCGTCAATTAAAAACAAACCATATGAAAGCAGATTGAAGGCTTTGAACATTCCATCGCTTTTAATACAATTACCATTTTAATTTTTTAGATATTTTTTATAAAGAGAATTGAGCAAAAATCTGAATTTTGGTCTTAATTGATATTATTAAATAGAATAAGAATTTTTAACAGCAAATTGAAGTTCATGATCAAATTTAAATTTCAAATCATAATTTTTAGTTTTTAATTTAAATAAAAGGGTATTTTTTTACAATTTTTTAATAAAAAATTACTAAACTTTATTAAAAATGATTTGTTTAATCTATGCTTAAATAGAAAATTATTTTAATTTTTATCTTAAGCAAATTAAAATCTTAATCAATATTTTGAAATTTCGCAAGATAAAATTTAACTTTGTTTCGCCGTAGTATATTTTTATTAGAATTAAAATATCATTTAAAGCTAAATATGGATTTAAAATTTGTCTTTAAACTTTTGGAATAAAGATTTTAGAAAAATCAATTAAAAATCAATCAGAAAAAATAGATATGTTTTTTTTTCAATTAAAATAATAAACAACTTATGTTTAATTTAAAAATTTAAAAAAAGCTAATTTGAACATTTTTTATTAAGATTATAATCTATTAAATTTTGATCATTTGATCATGATCATGAACTTTAAGTTGCCTTTTTAACATGTTATTCATAAAAATAAAATCATTAAGTAATATTAGTCAAAATCAAAAATTGAGTTAAGTTAAAACGCCATTTTTTTTTATTAAAAAAAATTAAACCATCAACTTAGTGTGAAAATTTTATTTTCTTGATTTTAAAGTTTAAAAATTTAAATTTTGGCAATGATACTTGGTAAAAATTTATTTAAAAAAAAAATTAAAAAATATAAAATCAGATAAATCTAAATAAATAAAGAGACAAATTATCACACCAATTTTTGCAAAATTTTATAATCAAACAGCTCAGCACTCTAATTTTCTCTTGAATAATAAAAATAATTAAATAAAATTATAAAATCGCCTGCTTTTCCAATAAAAGAAATCAACTTAGCAACCAAAAAAAAAAAAAAGAAAAAAAAAATTCACTTCATCGCTTTACTGTATTTGAATACAAATTTAAAAATAAAATTAATAAAAAACTTGTCACTATATTTGTATATATAAAAATATTATAAGTCTTGAATTTAAAAATACACAAGCTGCTCAACAGCGATACCACAACTCCTCCGATAAGCACTGCGCCCCAAACAAAACTAAGAAGTACATTTGCTTTCAACTTTGTCACCAATTTTCTATCATCCTGAATCAAATTTACCAACAGCGGCACCGAGAAACTCAACACGAATGGATATAGTGCTCCAAAGATGAAAATGGTGTACAAATCAAGCTTAACATTGCCAAATATTGAGCTAAATGCCATCTCTGGTGTTCTAATGGATGTCCTATTGAAGAGCATGAGCTTCAAATTTTCGGTAAAATGATCCGAAGTCAATTGGAAAAGTGACAAAATAAATAGGACCAAAAAAAGTAAGCAAAGTGTGGAGTGTTTACGGTTGAATAAATTTTTAAAAATTTTTCTATTCAAAAATTTTGACAGACAATTCTGGTCCGCATGAACCACCTCAGTCTTGTTCAATGTGTAAGCATAGATGAGACTCAAAAATCGGCCGACAATAAAAGCCAAAATAAAAAACTTATTTATCAATTCTACTTGATAAAAATAGGACTGGGTAAGCCGCGAAATCAAGTAGTTGTCCATGAAAAGAACAAAGTTTAGAAAAAATCCGCCATAGGCTGCCAAAATGGCCAGATATGACCAAAAATTGGCCATTTTCAAGTAAGATTGTCGCTCTCGGACCGGCGACAAATTAACCCCTGTGCCGGTCCCCTCGTAATCATCCTCAATAAACCTGGTCTCTTTTTCATGATCGTACAAATCCTCATTTTTTAATTTGGTAAATTTAAACCCAGCGGAAAAGCTGGCCATTTTAGAATTTTGTCTTTTCACTCTTTTTGATTTAAATTTTTCCATGCACAAAAAACACTTGAGCGTAAAGCATACAAAATGGACCAGCTTTACCAAAACTGGTTTCATGTGGGACAATATCAAGAATGTGTACATAAATGCCAGTATCAGATTCACAACTCCAATTATTATAAAAAAAAATTGAAGCTGATTTGCGTTGGTGTAAAATTCCTTTAATTTTAGAATAGTATCATCCATTATGGTGTTTATTTCAAAGTTATTTTTTGTTGTAGTCATTTCAAGCAGTGTAGATTTAATTGTAGAAATTTTAGTTGTAGTGGTAGTGGTGGTTGTAGTGGTTGTAGTTGTAGAAGTGGTGGTTGTTGTAGATGTTGAAGTGGTGGTTGTTGTAGCTTGTGTAGTCTGGTACGCTGAGTGACAAGTGTTGAGATTTGTTTGGTTAAATTCACAGTTAAATTTTGTGTGGCAAATACTTTCGGAATTTTCATGCAGCAATGAACATGTGGTATTTTTTTCTGTCCCATCCTGGACCCTGTTCATTCTAGTCATGCTAAAGCAATTCAAGTCAGTCAAAGACTCATTAAGATTTAAACTTTTAGATTGTTCACAATTTTCGTCCATGGACTGAATATTGCCAAAGTTGTCCGGACTAAAAAAGTATTTGTAGTCGCATTTAAGCTCGTTTTTGTCGTCTTGAGTTGAATTGGTTTGTGTGCAGTTGAAAATTGAGAAGCTGCATGTCTTGTTGAGCTTGAGGACACATTCGGAAATGAGTTGGGATACTGACTTGGTGCTTTGTGGATCTTTGGTTGTTTTAAGATTGTCCAAGTTGGGTTTGGTTATTCTGTTTTGTTCCAGTTGACCGCCGTCTGCTATCTCGGGTTT
Organism: Brachionus asplanchnoidis; assembly: GCA_025491095.1. Lineage (NCBI taxonomy): Eukaryota > Metazoa > Rotifera > Eurotatoria > Ploima > Brachionidae > Brachionus > Brachionus asplanchnoidis. The sequence continues at coordinate 3,829,816 of JAILYF010000011.1, read as the reverse complement.
GGTTTTATGCTTGGGTGTTGTGGTGGTGGTGATGATGGTGGTGGTTGAAAAAATGGTTGAGTTTTCTCCATTACTAGCTAAATCTTCTAGATTATCTTGACGTTTTACTTCAAAGTTTTGCTCTGTGTTGTTGATTGTGTGGTTAATAGGCGAAAGTCCAATGTTACCTTGGTGTTTTAGAGTGGATACCATCATAAAGTAGCAAACAAAGAATCCAATAAATAATTGAATGTACAAAAGATTTAGTTTAAAAACGTTTAAACATTTTATTTTCTTCAAACACCATTTATAAGAAACTAAAAATTTGAAAATATTTATTAAAAAATTTCGTTTTTTTGATGAAAATATTTGATTTAATATTCTATTAAATTGTTAAACTTTTTTGAGAATTTACATTACCGATTTGGCAAGTGGATTTCTGGTAATTTTACGCAAATTTACGTAAAATTACGTAAAAATGAAGATGCAAAAAAAAATTTGAATTTTTTATTATTTTCTAATAAATTTTGAAAAATGTAGTTTCTATTAATTAAATCAAATTTTACCAAAAGTTACTTTTTTTTACAATATTTTAACTTTTTTTACATAAATTTACGTAAAAATTAATAAAAAAAAGTAACTTTTAATAAAATTTGATTTAATAAATAGAAACTATTTTTTTCCAAATTTATAAAAAATATGAACACATGATCCTAAAATTGATATAGTCAATTTAAGAACAAAAAAAAAATATTTTTTTCAAAAGCAAAAAAAAAAAATTTTTTTGTCTAATATTTTTTATTCAATTTTGAGACCACTTTTATTACATATTTTATTTGATACAAATTTTTTTTATAAAAAATGAAAGTATCAACACTTTACAGTTGTAAAGAACGTGATTTTTCCATAGCATGGACACAAACAAAATGGTCTGCCTATGCCGAAGTCTTAATAGAAAATAAAAAAACTCCAAAAAATTTTATTTGAGAAGAAGGAAAGAAAAGGCAGATATTTTTTTAGATTTTATATTAATTTTTATTCGGATTTATTATAATAATTTAAGTAAATTTTGTGATCACTTTTTTTTGCCTATGGAAAATAAATTTTTTTTTTGTTCATAAAATTGACTATGTAAATTTTAATAGTCAATTTCAAGATCATGTGTTCATATTTTTACTGAAGATTTTTTTAAAGTAAATTTTGTGACCAGTTGGTCAAACTTTGACCAGACCCAAATAATGAAATAAAATTTTTTATTTCTTTTTTAATTACATATCAAATTTTCAATAGTTTAAATTAAAAAGAATCTTAATTTTTCTTTGATCATTAATTAATTCTTCTAAATTCTTTATTTGAAAAATTTAAGGACAAATAAAAATCCAAACTGAATTATCTAAAAAATGGCTCAAACAAACGCTTTAAACGACATTTTAATATTGATTAAATATATTTAAGCGAAACAAAGTACAATTTTTGTATTTCAAAATATTGATTAATATTTAATTTTTACTTCAGGTAAAAATGAAAAAATAATATTGAAATTGTGAAATTCAAATACAAATTCAACAAGAATTTCCTTTTTTTGATAAATTAAAATTAAATTTAATTAAATAATATTAAAATAATATTGCAATATAGTGCAACATACAGATTTAGATTAATTAATAATTTGATTAAACAGAAAAAATGAAAATTTTACTTTAGCTATAAAAGGTACAATAAATTTGTTGCAGTATTTTATTTTAAATTTTAATTAACTTAAATTTAATTTATTAAAAAATGAGGAATTTTTTCACAATTTGTATATGAAATTTAAAAATACCAATATTTTTACTGGATTTGTAGATTAATAATATTTTTCTTCTAAATTTTAATTTACTAATTTTCAAAATTTAGGAAAAAGCAAATTTTTTTATCAAATTTCATATTTCAAATTTGATCAAAATAAAGATGCGGAATTAAATTTCAATGAAGTTTTTACAACTTAAAATCCTTTCTCAATTATTTTAAGAATATAAAATTTTTGCGATGAAATTTATTTACCCATTTAAAAATGTTCCAATCAATTTTAAAAAATAAAAATTGATCAAAAATTTAACTTTGCCAAATGTAGTTGCAAATTTTAGCGTAAAAATTTGGTCTCTGATATTTTTTTAAGTTTGTCAAATTACCAGAAAAATGTTACTGCATTTAAGCCTAAGTCACAAAATTCAAAAATTCAGGTTAAAAAAAAAGTCAAATATTTTTATTCTTTTAATAAATTTTAAAAAATAAATAATTAATTGAAAAAAATTTTATGCTAAAAATTATGCAAAAATCAAGTTTTTCTTTTTGTTTACAATTTTTCAATATTTATTTCTTATAAAATTTAAATTAACAAAAACACTTATTAGAAGATAATTTCTAAATAATTACTAAAAAAGTTTTTACTTTACTTAATTTATGATTTTTTTTTCAAATTATTTTTTTATGGTAAAAAATTTTATTTTTATATTTTTACATTATTTTTATAATTTTTCATCGCCAGAATTGGCGCTAATTGAATCTAATAAAATAAAATAATAAATCCAGTAACTGAAATGGGCTCATTACACATTAACAATAATTTCTTAGTTGGTCTCATAATTTAATTAAAATGAAAATCCTCATAAAATTTGGGTCAGAAAAATATTTTTTTTTTCTAAATTTCATTTTAAAAAAATTTAAAAATTTTAAATTTTAAATATTTTAAAATTCAAAAATTCAAAATTTTAAAAAATGAAATTTAGAAAAAAAAAATATTTTTCTGACCCAAATTTTATGAGGATTCCAAAAATTGAGTCAAATATATTAAAATTTGCTTAATTTAAATGATTTAATATATATTTAAAAAAACTTAAAATAACTTCAAAATAAAATTTAGTTTTAAGTTTTTAATTATTGTATAGGATATTAGGGTGTAATAGGGCCTATTAAAATCGAAACTAATAATAAAAAATTATGTGTTAATGGGGGAGAGGATTTTAGAAGGGGACACAATTTGCTTAAATATTAATAAATATAAATAAATATTAAAATAAAAATTGTTATCGTTTAAGAAATTTCGTAACTCTTATTTAGTAATTTTAGAGGCCAAAAATAATTAAAAAATGAGTCCAAAGTAGTAATTATATATCCCATAATTAATTAACTATTGAGTCCAAAATAATATTGAGCCCGTTTCAGTAATAGAATGAGCTCATTTAAATTATTCCCATAATAAATTAGTGTTTTAAAAATTAACAAGTGAATTTAATAAAAACGCAAAAAAGTAAATTGTGAATTAAATAAAAAATATTGAAAATTATAATAAATATTATAAAATTAAATATATTTTTTATACTTTTTTTAGCAACTCAAATTTATTTGTAGCCATAGAAAAATATGTTTTAGTATTAAATTTTCGAATTGCATAAATATTTTTAAAAAATTTTGATAATTATTTGTGAACTCGATTTTAAAAATTTGTTTTGTTAAATTTGTCATGGTCTTTTTCTGAATAAAATTTAGTAAAAATAATTTATTTGCACCAGTAAGTTCTTAACCAAGAAAATAATGGAAAAATTAAATCTTTAATTTATGAAATTGCTCAAATTTAACCAAATCTGTTAAAAAAGGGCTAAATATAAGCCATTTTCTATGCAAGATTATTATACACCTTTGTCAACAAAAATTCGATTGAGAGTGAAAAAAAATTTACTTCTTATGCATTTTTTTTTTGGGTAACCTCAACTAAAATTATTAAAATTGAGCATTTAATTAATATTCTAATATTTGAATAAAATACTTAATCAAGCTTATTTAATTAAAATTCAAAAAAACTTACTTATTTTAACTGTTCCGAAAGAAAATCCGAACAAAAAGAGTGCAAGCCAAAAGAATAGCACTGATTTTAAGAATGGAATAATGATTAAACAAACCGAAGCAACAATTGAACTAAAAAATATTAAATAAAATCGGTCGTATCTGAAAACAATAAAGACCAAAAATAAAATTTTAATTTTTAATATTTTCAATTTTACTTTAATGACACTATTGAAATTAGAACAAATCCGATGAAAGCTGAAAAAAAAGTGAATATTATAGCATTGGTTATTGATATAAAATCAAGATTTAACAGTTCGATAAAATACTCTTTCGAGTTGATTATTAAGCAAAAAGAAGCGCCCTTAAAATTTAAATTATTAAAGCAAAAAAATTAAATTTTTCTAAAACTTACATATATTAAAAAAGTTAGATTAATGAGAATGTATTTAAGGACTTTGGCAAAATTAGATTCGTCTTGGTCATTTTTGACAAAGCGATTCTTGATTGATTTTGATAGACTAAAATTTTTTTGCTGCTTATCATTGTTATAGGAAATTATAGAGGCTCGGGCTTTTATTAGATCCATTTTGAGGCTTTGATTTTGGATGTCACCTGCCGTGTAAACAACATCTTCTTCGTCATCTTCATCATCTTCGCCAGCCTGACTCATCTTTTCCTCATCGCTCTCCAGCAATATTTGATCGTACTGAGTTGTGTCCATTCTGATACTATTTTTAAACCAAGTAGATCAGAACCTAATAAATGGAATTTTTTGCTTAGGCGAATTAGTTCTAGATATAGTTTGAAAAATTTTATTAAAAATGTTAATAACGATATAATTTTATGGTGAATTTAAAAAATTTTGCTTGCAAATTAAAGTTTAAATTTATTCAGTAGGATTTATTGAAAAATTGAATGTTAATGGCATAATTTGGCAAATTATGATTTAAATTTTAATAATTTAATAAAATTAAATAAAGATAAAATTTGAATTAAATTTTTTAAATAAAGCAAAAAGAATGGTATTCAAAATTAAAATATCATTCGAGATGAGTTTGTTGAAATTTGATGCTGTTGAAATGGCTCGAAATTGCTTGTAAGCATTGCAGTGGTTGAACCAGCAGCAGTGAACCGAACGGGTTGAGTCTTTGAAATCCAAGCATGTGTTTGAGTATGATCTGGTTACTTTTGAAATTGTTTCACCATTGTAATGATAAGTTGCCTAGAAATTTTGATTAAATTTTTTAAAAAATTAATTTTTTTTTTAATTTATAAAGTTTTTAAATTACCATGCAAATGGCGTTTGTCGATGGTTTTGATGTTTGGATGGCGTCAAAAGGGCCATTCAAACAGTTCGACTCAATGCTTGAATCGCAAACGTAGCAAACTAAAGCTTCAGTTAGACTACTAAGGAGCAAAATGTCTATAAAAATTGATTAATTGCTTATATTCAATTTAAATTGGGCTTTGTTACTTGAGAAAATAAGAAATTTTAAGCCGAACATTGCAGATTGAAGACTTTTTTTAAATGTTTAGTAAATTTTTGAAATAATTAGAATTTAAAAAGAAACCTAATCGAGAACTAATTTAGAAATTTAATTTTTAAATAAACAGTTTTTAAAAAGGTAATATTGAGGAAAAAAACAAAATTCTTTTTTCAGCTTTTAATTTTTATTAATATTTCATCAAGCATATTTAAAAGTTATTTGATTTTTTTTAAGCTTAAAAGTTGGCCGTTAACACTTCTAACCATAAATTTTATTAAAAATACCATAAATTTATTAAAGTTTACCATAAATTTATTTAATTATAATAAAATAAAAGAAAATACAACAAATTTATTATATTATTATCAAATAAAAGAAATAAGTAACAAATTTATTAAAAAAATATCAAATTCATTAAAGATAAATCAGATTCATTAAGAAAATAATAAACTCATTTTTTTTTGGTTAAATTTGTTTATCACGCAATAATAATACAATTTTTTTTGTAAAGGCTTGCCGCAAGTATCACATAATTTACTAACACTGTCATCAAATCTTGGTCGCTTGGAAGTATCATCTTGAGATGTTAAGTCATCATCGAAAATGGCATTTTCTTCAGGTGCTTTAATTAGGTCAGAAGCTTGAACTTCTAGGCTCTTTACAGTTTTAGAAGGAGGGCCTCTTTTTTTATTATTATGTTTTGGTTTGTTTTGTTTGATTGACTCTTTGTTTGGCTTCTCTTCCTCTATCCACTCATCAGTGTCAGGACATTGTAAAATTAATGAAGATGAACGATCTCGAGACCAAAAACTTGATTAGGTTATTTTTGTATTCGTTCAAAAATTCTATTAAACCTAAACGCTTTTGTTTTAGTGCTTTTTTTATTTATTTATTTATTTGTTTTCTGTACCGAGCTAGAGCTCCTTCAGAATAAGTTAAAAAAAAATAAATAAAAATAAAATTAAAGTTAAAAAAATGAGATGAAAAAAAAGAATCAAAATAAAGTAAATAAGCTAAAAAAAATGAATATTGAAAATACATAAAAAGGAATAGACTTTTTTTATTTTATTTATTTATTTGTTAACTGTATCGAGCTTAAGCTCCTTCAGTAAAAAAAAAAAAAAAAATAAAAATCAAAAAAATAAATAAAATGAAATAAGAATAGAGTTAATAAAAAAAAAAAAAAAAAAAAAAAAAAGAAAAAGGATCTACTAAAAATAAAGTTATATGTGATACATGTTTACAGAGTTGAATTTTCAGAAAAATGAGAAGAAATAGTTAGGTAGCAATTACACAGTGGAGTCGGGTATTCGATGAATCTTGATTCGAAACCCTTCGTGTACTCCTCGACCAGTCTGGTTACTAATGGAACAGAATGGCTCAGTCCTACTCCAACATATCTCTCAGCCAACTCAAAAAGTCGATTAGAGACTTTTTACAGTTTTAGTTTATCAAAGGCCTCATTATGTAATATGTCGGAGGGTGTATCATATTTTAGTTTAAGAATGAATCGAACTGCTGAGTTTTGAATAGCCTGAATTCTTTTTATGTTTGATTCTGAAAATAAGTTTAGACAGGGAAATGAATAGTCTAATATCGAGCCTATTAATGATTTGTAGAGATTACTTAATGTATAAGTATTTAAGCCCCATTTTTTGTTTGATAATATTTTAATTAAATTTAATCTTGAGTTGCAGCGTTTTTTTATATCTTCAACCATAGAGTTAAAGGTTAATTTTGGGTCAAACTTAATGCCAAGAAATTTTACATTTTTTTGACTTTCGAGTTTATTCCCATATATCTCTAAGTTAAGATTTGAATTTTCCTTACTATACTTGGAAAATACCATAAAGCAAGACTTCTCTAATGATAATTTCATTTTCCACTTGCAGAGCTATTTTTCTAGTTCTTTTAGATATTTGTTTATCTTATTTTCTAGATTACCCTTTTTTTTATAAATAAAAAAAGTCACTAGATCATCTGCAAATAAGAGAGAGTATTCACTATTAGTTTTATTTCTCTTTGGAATATCATTAATGAATATACTGAACAGAAGAGGACTAATTACTGAACCTTGGGGGACACCTGCAGTTACTAAATATTCATCACTTATATGACCATTTACATTTACTTTGAATGATCTGGAATCAAGAAATGATATTATCCAGTGGATAAGATAGTCAGGCAAGTTCATCTTAATTAGTTTATAAATTAATACGTCATGCCACACCCTATCAAAAGCTTTTGAGATATCAAAAAATAAGGCATTGACTTTTTTCTTTCTATTGAATGATTCAGAAATTTTTTGAATTAAGAAAATAAGATTGTCGGCGGTTCGTCGATATTTTCTGAAGCCTGATTGCTCTTGAATTAACAATGAATTGTTTTCTAGGTGATTATATATTCTAATGTAGATAATCCGCTCTAGGAGCTTACCAAGACAGCTTGTCATGCTTATTGGTCTATAGTTAGTTGGGTCATTTAATGGTGAGGATTTTTTATGAATCATGGTTATGAAAGCTGTTTTCCATTCTTTGGGAATTCTAGCCTGAAGAATACTTCGGTTAAAGAGTTCCTTAATATCAAGAAGACAAGTTCGTGGTAAATTTTTTAACATGATATTTTGAATTTTGTCAGGTCCTGGTGCCCCTTCTCCTTTTAATTTCCTGATAGCTACATTGATCTCTTTTAGACTTATAGGTTCATTAATTATGAATGATTTGTGGCTTTTAAAAAAATTCGAGTTAAAATCAGTTATCTCACTGTCTGTTTTATTATTAATTAAATCAGAATTGGGACTAAAAGTTAAGGACAAGAATTCTCCAAAGAATTTTCCTTTTTCACTATCAGTGCTTAGTTCCTGATTATTTGCCAGTAAGGTTGGGATTAGTTTTGAACTTTTTTTTGATCTGAATTTATTTATTTTTTTCCAGAAAGGCCTGCTGGATAAGGGATTCTTGCCCATTTTATCGATAAAGTCAGACCAATTTTTGTCCCAAAAAATTTTTAAAGAGATTTTTAACTGAGAGGTTAGAAAGTTGAATTTTTGCTTTGCTAATTGTGAACGAGTTCTTTGAAAATACCTCCTGGTTTTCCTGCGTTCTTTAATTAAGTTTACAATTTCATGCGGGAGGGTAGTTTATATATTTTCCCTGACTGTAATGGGATGCTTTTATGGGCAGCACTTATTATTTTTTTTGAGATTATATTATTATAGTCGTCAACACTATCTGGGTTTAAAATCGGAACACTAAGAATTTCTTGAAAATATGACCAATTTGCTTTTTTGAAATTTAACCTTCTTGAAATCAATTCGGAAGTCATAATATGCTCAATTGATATGCAAGCTTCAATAGGGAAATGATCACTTGTCATATCATGTTTTGACAAAACCCTAAAATCACTGATTTTGTCTAAGAGATCGGATGAGACTAAAAATATATCAAGTAATTCATAGTATTCTCTATTAAATATGCTAAAAGTGGGTGACTTGTCATTTATAGTTGACATGTTTAACTTATTTATTATATTCTCTAAAATATTTCCATTTTCGTTTTGACCAAAACATCCTATTTGCTTGGACTTAGCGTTTAAATCACCGCCAAGAATAAGACAATACAGTTTTTACTGAATTGTTCAAAAAGCTCAAAATTTAGAATCTTATTAGGTGGGTTGTATAGACTAAAGATAAACAAGTAGTCATTTTTTATTTTTATTTTGATGCAAAGTAGCTCTGCTGAGAAGTTTTCAAATGATAAGTCTTGAGCAAAATCGAGTCCCTCCTTAACTAAAATTGCTACACCGCCTCCATATTTATTTCTAGGTTTGATTATTGATAGGTAATTTTTGTTGTTCAAAAAAATATTTTCTTCATTTGCATCTATTTTTATTTCATTTAGCAACATAATATCTGGGGAATTCTGAGCCAAAAAATTTTGCAATAGTAACACTCTACTGGGAAGATGAGAACAGTTCCAATGTGTAATTACTTACCTTTTTTTTGATAAAGTTGTTGATTTTTTTTTGTTCATTTTTATTTTTTTTTTATTTTGTGATGCTGATTGAGCCGTAGATCTATGGATTGAATGAGTGACTTTCTACGTAGGTTTGACTGCGAAAGAAAATCTTCTGCTTTTGTTTTTTTCATCTATTTTTGACTGCTGTATTTGAGTTTTTGTCGGGTTTTGTTTAGGATGTTCGTTTTGTAGTGAGAGTTGTGTATTGACTTGTTTTTGATCAGTTTTTGTCTTTGAAATTGGAATTTTTGTGATTTCATTTTTATGTTCTGTTTGCTTAGTTGTATTTGGAATACCTGAGTAACCATTGTTTTGGATATTAACATTATATTGCAAATTCTCAAAACCATGTCCGATACTTAGGCGGCCATTTTTCGAGTTGGTATCGTCAGTTACCGATTTATCAAGTGCATCAATGTTACGCTTGTAACTTGTTTTATCACAAGTTATCATTTTGTTCACTTCAGCAAACGACTTCTCGATTTCCTCGTTAGAGAAGAAACCAGATAGAGGATTTTCGTTTGTTTTTTGGCAGATAACTTCAGCTCCTTCACGATCAAGGTCATCTTCTGTGTTCATTTTGTCAAAATCACCGTCACGGATCATGTTTGCTGTAGTGTGTTCTTCGGTTGAGTGTCCTTTTTTTTGACAAATTCGGCATACCAGTGAAGAGCGTTCTCTATAAGTAGGACAATCAGCCTTAACATGGCCAAACTGATTGCAGCATTTGCATAAAATTGGATCACCGACTTTAAAGACAAATGCCTCTTCCCCATCGATTGTTTTGATGCCAATTATTTTTTGCTTTGTTTCATTTGAAATGGCAGTCTCTTTGACAATGACATGGACAATTCCAGAATCGATATGACTCATTTCAGGTTCTTTGCATTTAACACGAGTTATACGAATAATATCGTCTAATTTTAGACCAGATTTTAGGAAGTGTGATTCGATACATTTGTCTTCTACATTTGGTGGAAGATGAAGAACTTTAAAAAGACAAGTGTCAGTTAAAACATTAGGGTCTAAAATTCTGACTGAAACTGATTTGATGTCGATTTCTTGGTTGAAAAGTTTTTTGGCGTCAAATTCTCCGCTAAAAGTAACTAGCCAAGTTGAAATCGAGCGGTAGGGGCTAATTGAATTGATTGAGTCAAGATCTGAAGCGTTCAAAGGTTTTTTAAGACCATTGAAAATGACGAGACGAGTTGGTACGACATTTTTTGGGACTCTTATCTTGATTGTATTGGTGAATTCACGTTTTTTTTTTGCTTCTGAGTCCTTGTGGGAACCCTGAAAGTGATTGAGTGAAGTAATGGACTTGTCCAGGTCCATTTGAGTGATTCATCATTTTTGAATTTTCAAATAAAATGAGTCACGTGATTAAAAGTTTCAAATTTTAATTTTGAAAATTTTTTTTTTTTTTATTTTCTCATGACTATATATTTGTTACAAATTAATTTGCTAACAATATTAATAAGTGTCAATTAATTTATCTTAAAAGTGTAAATCTAATGAGTTTCTTAATTCTAATGAACCAATTAATGTTCTTTTTATTCAAATTAAGGTTGTTTTAATCAATTTAGGATAATTTTCTATTTTCTATTACTTTTTTATTCAATTTGATAAATAACTGTTAAGTTTATTCTATTTTTAATAAATTTATGGAAACTTTATTATATTTATGGTCATTTTTAATAAATTTATGGGTATAGATTATATTACGCGTTAAAAGTTTACCACAATTAATAAACTAATTAGAACAAAAATAAATATTTTAAACACAAAAGTTGACTTAACACAATATTTGTGGGATAAAAAATTATATTTAATTTTTTCTAAGTTTGACTAAAAAAATCCTAAAAAGTTTTAATTCCTTGCTCAGACAGATTTTTAACAGATCTTTAACAGGCTCATTAAACAGATTTTTGTTCTTTTTTTTTAATTTAAATCAAAGTCATTTTGGAAAGTTTTACATTTTACATCCTTTTTTTTACAGAAAATCTACCATCCATTTTTCCATGAAAACAATAATTACCGTAAACTCGTGACCATTACTCTTGGAACTATGTCAAAATTTGGGTTTATTCCATACGTAACTAATACCGTCGAAACCATATTATAAAATGATATATTTTTTTTTAGAATAAACCTTGACGTCTGACTTTAATTTAAGAGTAAGCGCAAAAGTTTGATTTTATTCTTAGAATAATTTCGAATTTATTTTGTAATTAACTTAAAAAATTGAAGAGTTAAATTCGAAATTAAAAATTAAAGTTTATTCTAATTTTTGTATTTATTCTAAGAGCAAAAGTTAAATTCGATTAAAAATTAAAAATTAAAATTAAATTTAAAAAAAAAAATTCGATTTAAAAGCCAACAAAAACTGTATAAAAATAATAATAATAATAAGAATAAGCTACAGCAAGCAAGCTTGCGGAGATGACCTACTAGGAGGACATCTATGGTAACCAAAATTGCGCAGAAAAGATGGAAAATAACAGACAAATACATATTTTTTTTTTAGTTCGGTAAGAGTCATTGTTTAATTTAATCTAAGAAAGTATTGTGTGGAATTAAGAAGTATTATGTACAAGAATTTTACAAAGGAAAAATATGCAAGAATACAAATATAGAATTACATAATAAATAGATTATAGTTTAAATACCATTACAAATCAAATAAAATTACAATTTAAATAGAATTACAAAGAAAAATTAAAATAGAAGAGAATTAATAAAAGATGGTATAAAAACATTTATTTATTACTTTGCCTAATAATTTTACCATTTTCGTCACGAGGTATTCTTTTCTACCACGTTTCTATGGTGTTAACTGATTTGAACAAGTTTCGATTTTGGAATTTATTGAAATTTGAGATTTGAGAGAGAGAGTTTCTATTAGTTGGCTGTTGATATGCACTGCGTATCTGAGTAATATTGAATATTACTCAACAATAGATATAGATCAAAAATCATATGTTTCACCAGTGTCAACTCAAACCGTAAATACAAATAGACAACAGCCAAGTAATCGAAACTCTCTTAGGGAATTGAACCTTCAGACACACCCAGCCAAATCCCAAATTTCAATAACTTAATTTTAATTTTTAATCGAATTTAACTTTTACTCTTAGAATTAATACAAAAATTAGAATAAACTTTAATTTTTAATTTTTTTTAATTTCAAATTTAACTCTTCAATTTTTTAAGTTTATTACAAAATAAATTCGAAATTATTCTAAGAATAAAATCAAACTTTTGCGCTTACTCTTAGTTAAAAGTCAAACGTCAAGGTTAATTCTAAATAAAAATAAAAAAATTTTATAACATGGTTTCGATGGTATTAGTTACGAATGGAATAAACCCAAATTTTCATTGATTGGTCACGAGTTTACGGTATAAATCTTTTTTTCTTAACCTTTTTATTAAAATATTTATTTTTAGCATCGATTAAGTCCAAAGGTTTGATGGCACAATTTTTTTCCGATCAATAAATAAAAAAAATTATGATAATAGAAATAAAAAACAATAAAATAATAATAAAAAACTTTGCTATTTTTTTTATAAATTTTGACTTTGGGTTTGTGATATGATGACCCTTAATATAATATATCTAGTTTTAAAAAACTATTTGGGCTCTGTTTTTCAATTTTTTTAAATTGAGTTTTTGTTAAAATGCATCAAACGAACGTCAATTTTCACTAAAGTTAAAATTTTCAAAGAAAAAAACAAAGCATTTCGGATCTAGTCGTTTAGGTGAACTATGGTTCATTTATTACTGGAACAATTCTTGTTCTCAGTTTTTTGAGTTATTTGTTCATCTAATCAAAAAATTGTTCACCTATTTTGATATTTTTTCATCTATTTAGAAAAAAAACTAAATGTCATATTAAAAAAATTATAATTCAATTGATAAATAAAAATTTAACAATTCAAAAGTCCAAATCCAGGCTTTAAAATTTTGAATATTGAAGAAGAAACTTATGCTAAAATTGCAAGAAAATTCTGTGAATGGCAAATCTATTGCATTAGACATCCCAAGAGTATATAAATTTTTCGATATGAAGCCTGATCTAGCAAATAAAAAAAAAAGTCCAGACTTGTTTTTTGTGTTTGAATAACAAAATGTATCCAATGTTGAAATAACATTGAAAAAGTGCGATTTTTCAAATATTTTTTTCAGTTTCAAATAAAATAAAATTTTTTTCATCTATTTAGAAAAAAAACTAAATGTCATATTAAAAAAATAAAAATTCAATTGATAAATAAAAATTTAACAATAATAAAGAATAAAATAATAATTAGATAAAAAAATTTAAAGTTGGGAGGAAAATGTAAATTTGCAAAATAGATGAATATATGTTCCTCAAACAAAAAAAGTCAAACAACGTCTAAAAGTTTTTCACCTAATTTGACATTTGATCACCTAATTTTATTCACCTTTAGGTGAACAAAAAAATAAATAAAAAATTATAAAAAAATTAATTTTAATTAATTAATTAAAGTTTTATTTATTTTTTATCTTGTTTAACTTTTTTTTATATAATTTTTTTCTGAAGGAGCAAAGCGGCTATTACTAAAACGCTGAACGGTGTTAGTGAACCATTGTTCACCTATTATGCGAACATTTATTGCTCTCGGGTTCTGTGGACTATTAGTTCACCTAATATTTTTGTTCACGTAAAGGTGGGCCAAAATAGAATAAGGTGATCAAATGTCAAATTAGGTGAAAAACTTTTAGACGTTGTTTGACTTTTTTTGTTTGAGGAACATATATTCATCTATTTTGCAAATTTACATTTTCCTCCCAACTTTAAATTTTTTTATCTAATTATTATTTTATTCTTTATTATTGTTAAATTTTTATTTATCAATTGAATTTTTATTTTTTTAATATGACATTTAGTTTTTTTTCTAAATAGATGAAAAAAATTTTATTTTTTATTTGAAACTGAAAAAATATCTAAGACATCGCACTTTTTCAATGTTATTTCAACATTGGATACATTTTGTAATTCAAACACAAAAAATCAAACCATATAATTGTTAAAATAAAAAAATATTTATATTGTAACTCTATGATCTTTTTTTTTGTTTAATTTAATCTCAGAAATGTATCAAATTTAGATTTCTGATTGTCAGTTTTTCTTGAATAACATTTTAAAATTTATTTTTAGATATATCTATACATTTATCTGTACTATAAAAATATGTTTTAACAGATTTTATTTTTGTTAAAACACTCTAGTTTTTAATTAGTTTTCTTAAAAAAATATTTTTGAAAAAATTGGATATTTTTATAGTAAAATTTGTAAAAAAAAAAGGATATTTTTTATGGGTTAGGGTTAGGTTTAGGTTTTTAACTCTTGGTTATTCTGGCTGAGACTTGGAATTTATTCTTTTTATTCATACTTTTAATCCAATTTTTAAAATGTTTAAACATAACTAAAATCAATTCAAATTGTTCAATTCATATGGAAATATTTTTGTCTTGTCTAATTATCTTTATTTTGAATAAAAATTCTTTATCTAGATTTTTTCTTGCTTAATTTTATTCAAAAAAGTGAATTTAAAAATGAATTAAAGATTATTCATACCAACGACAAATGCACTCATCGGGACACTTTTTTTCAGGTGTCATACAGTTAATAAAGCAATTAACACACATTTCAACATGTTGATTAAACAAATTTGAATCAAACCAGAAATCGTTGCGTTTGTTCCAGCAAATTAAACCACTTCCATTATACATGTTCAAGTCTGGTTTTGTGTTTAATTCAAAATTTGGTTCCTTCCATGTTTCACACTGGAAAACCGGTCTAATTTTTTTTGTTCTTTGCGGAGGGTTTTTAAATTCTTCTGGAACTTCTGGTATATTGGGATTAGGCAAAATTTTTATGTCAGCACAATTTCTAGAATTAAAAAAAAAATTATTTACACATCATGAAAATTCACAATAAAGAACCTGAATTCTTGCTGAGCTCCTATACCAATCAGTTCAGTTCCGTTTGTAACGAGACCCTTCAAGAAAAAATTCAATTTTTTCAATTAAAATTTAAAAAAAAAACACAACTTTTTTTTGATCATTGACCCATTTCCATCGGAGAACACATCTTTCACATTCAATTCCATCAGGTAATTTTACTCTTAATAAGAATTTAAATTAAGAAAAAAATTTTTATTTTTTTGTTACTCAAATTTTTCAGAAATGAATGGAGCATCACCAAAAGGAACGACATCACCCAAATCAATTGAGTACTTAAAATCATCGTTTGAAGATCTTTTAGGATGAGGCAAAATTCTAAGGGGAAATTTTTCGAAGCATTCTTCAGTAGCCTCTTTCATTGAACCAGTTAATGGACATAGGAAAATTTCTACAAAACCACCATGATATCCATCCAGAACTACCTGAAGCAGAAAAATGAAATTTAAATAAATTTATTCAAATATTTAATACATAATGAGAGATATTTATTATTTGTCCGCTTAAATATGATTCCACAATTGTTCCAGTAGCATAAAGACCATCGTTTTCAAACAATTTTGGTGCATTATATTCATCTCCACATAAACCACATTTTCCATCTTATTAAGTAAAAAAAAAAGAAAAATTAGAAATTAAAAATTATACAGGAGTTCAGAGTTGCTTAAAAGTCCCAAAAAAAAAGTCCAAGTCCAGACTTTTTTTTTAATTTTCTAGATCAGACTTAATATCAAAAAATTTATATACTTTTGGGTTTTCTAATGCAATAGATTTGCCATTCACAGAATTTTCTTGCAAATTTAGCATAAATTTCTTCTTCAGTATTCAAAATTTCAAAGCCTGGACTTGGACTTTTGAATGAAAATTTAAAATAAAAAGTCTGGACTTGGACTGTTTTTTTGAAAAAAAAAAATTTTAAGTCTTTGGTCGGACTTTTGAAAAAAAAAAGCCTTGACTTGGACTTGACTTGAGATTTGTGACTTTTAAACAACTCTGCAGGAGTTATCTCCACAAGATGAAATCAGCGTAAATCTACGTAAATTTTCATGTGGAAAATATTTTTTGTGAAATGTCGCTACCATTTAAATAGTACTGATGTTCGAACGTTCCACAATACAAAGCTGATGGATCTTTATCGTAAGCAGGAATCTCAGGCTTGTAATGGGGAATAAATTGTCTTGGCAAAGGGTCTGTTAAAAAACCATGTGGTTCAACAGATGAAAGACAAGTAAAAATGCTCAAGGCAATCAGAAGTTTCATTTCTTGAGGGAATATTTTTTTTTTTAGTTTGAATTTTTTTTATTGCTCTCTAACAATTTATATTAAATTTAAAGTAAATAAATTCAAGAATATTTTTAGCTAAGATAGTTTGAAGCTTTTTTTTTATTTAATCGAAAGATTTTCTATCAGATATAAAGGTTCGTAAGAATTTATTAAAAGCATCATTTTTCAAAAAAGAAGTGAGTAAATACTGAAATTTAAAACTCTTAATTTAATAAAAGCAAATTAATTTTGAAATTAGTAATCAAAATTGTGATTAAACATATATTGATTGAAAGATCATTATAATTTCGTTGACCAAAAAAATGTCTCATTTTGTAAACAAACACAAAGTGTGGAAAAAAATACATATTGATACGCTAGGTTACAGTCCTTAGACGTCACTCGTTGTAATTGATCACATTTTTAAGAACAATCGTGGTTTGGTTGATTCAATTGAATATGTTTTATTTATTTGTTTTCTGTACCGAGCTAGAGCTCCTTCAGAATAAGTTAAAAATTAAAAAAATAAAATAAAAATGAAATAAAATAAAATAGAAATAAAATTAAAGTTAATAAAATAAGATAAAAAAAAAAAAAAAAAAAAAAAAAAGAATTAAAAAAAAGTAAATAAGCTAAATAAATGAAAATTAAGAATATATAAAATTGGAAAAGATTGTTACATGTGGCACATGTTTAAATAGTTCAAGTTTCAGGAAAAAAAGAAGAAATAGTAAGGTAGCAATTACACAATGGAGTTGGGTAGTCAATATATCTTGATTCGAAACCTTCTTTGTATTCCTTCACCAGTCTTACAACCAATGGAATAGAATGACTCAGTCCTGTCCCAACATATCTCTCACTCAATTCAAAAAGCCGATTCGAGACTGTTAGTAATTTTAGTTTATTAAAAGCCTCATGATGTACGATGTTGGAGGGAGTATCATATTTTAACTTAAGAATAGATCTGACTGCTGTATTCTGAATTGCTTGTAGTTTTTTGATATTATTTTCTGAAAATGAATTTAAGCAAGGAAAAGAATAGTCTAAAATTGATCCGACTAAAGATTTATATAAATTTCCTAGTGTGTTCTGATTAAGACCCCATTTTTTGTTTGACAATATCTTAATAATATTTAGCCTTTTATTGCAGCGCTCTTTAATTTCATCTACCAGTATATTAAAGTTTAATTTAGAATCAAATTTAATACCAAGAAACTTGATTTCTTTTTGTCTCTCTATTCTGTTTCCATAAATTTTTAAGTTTAGATTATCATTCTCTTTTTTGTACCTAGAAAAGACTACTGAACACGACTTTTCAACTGATATCTTCATTTTCCATTTAATAAGCCATTGTTCTAGTTCGTTGAGGTATTTATTAATCTTATTTTCTTGTTTCCCCTTTTTGTTATAAATGAAGAATGTAACTAGATCATCTGCGAAAAGCAGAGAGTTTTCATTATTTGCTTTGTTTCTTTTAGGGATGTCATTAATGTATATACTAAATAAAAGAGGACTAATTACTGAGCCTTGAGGAACACTTGCAGTTATTTGATATTCTTCGCTCAAATGGTCATTCACATTTACCTTAAATGTCCTAGAGTCTAAAAAGGATTTTATCCAGTTAGTCAAGTAATGAGGTGGATTTATTTTAATCAATTTAAAAAGTAAACCTTCATGCCAAACCCTATCAAAGGCTTTAGAAATATCAAAAAAAAGGCCGCAAACTCTTTTTTTTCTATTAAATGATTCCACAATTTTTTGAATTAAGAAGAAAAGATTATCTGCTGTTCGCCGGTGTTTCCTAAATCCAGATTGCTCCTGGATAAGGAGTGAATTTTGCTCTAAAAAATTGTATAATCTTGAATATACTATGCTTTCCAGTAGCTTTCCTAAACAACTCGTTATACTAATTGGTCTATAATTTAAAGGATCGTGTAAACTAGAGGCCTTTTTTGAATCATAGTAATGTAAGATGTTTTCCACGCTTTCGGGACTCTACCTTCTCGAAGAGTTAAATTAAAAAGTTCTATGATTTCTATTAATGAATTTCTAGGTAAGTTTTTTAACATTAAATTATGAATTTGGTCAGGTCCTGATGCCGCTTCATTTTTTAATCTCTTTAAAGCCATAATTAATTCATTTAAGCAAATTGGATCATTAAAATTAGACTGGTTATAATTCCTAAAGAAAACAGAGTTAGAATTTAGAATTTCGATATCTTTCTCAGTATCAATTAAATCAGAATTAGGACTAAATATTGAAGATAAGAGTTCTCCAAAGCATTTTCCCTTTTCTTCATTAGTTTTGAATTCCCTTTCATTTAAAATCAATTTAGGAATTAAATTTGATCCTTTTTTTGTTCTAAATTTATTTATTTTTTTCCAAAAAGGTCTACTTGTCAGTGGGTTTTTTCCCATCTTCTCAATAAAATCAAACCAATTTTGATTCCAGAATTTTTTTAAAGAGGCCTTTAACTCAGATGTAAGTTGATTAAATTTTTGCTTGAGCTTTTGACAGCGAGTTTTCTGGTAATTTCTTCTTACTTTCCTACGTTCTTTTATCAAATTAACAATGTTTGGCGGAAGACTCGTTTTGTAGATTTTCTGAGAAAGATATGGAATGCTTTTATGTGAAGCAGAAATAATTTTTTCTGTTATTTTATCATTTAGTTGATCTATTGTGAGGGAACTTTCAGTGACATTCACTATTTGAGAATTTAAAATCTCGCTGAATAATTGCCAGTTTGCTTTCTTATAGTTAAACCTTTTAGCTGCTGATTTATTTTCTAATTGATAGCCCATATAAATCGATGCTTCGATTGGGAAATGGTCACTAGTCATGTCTTGACTATTTAAGACACTAAAGTCGGTAATTTTGTCAATTAATGAAGATGAAACTAAAAAAAGGTCAAGAATTTCAAAGTAATTCTTATTAAAAATATTGAAAGTAGGATGCTTATCATTGATTACTGAAAAGTCTAGCTCGCTGATTATTCTTTCTAATATTATCCCGTTTTCATTTTCCCCTACGCAGCCTATTTGCTTTGTTCTAGCGTTTAGATCACCACCTAAAATGTATTTTCTACATGTTTTATTTACTGTTTTAAAAAACTCAAAGTTCAGAAGCACATTAGGTGGATTATAAAGACTAAATACATACAGTTCATTATTCTTTCCTAAGTTCATTTTTATACAAAGGAGTTCGGAATTGAATTCCTCGTAAGAAAAATAAGAATAATATGTTGTTTCACACTTTAGTTATAATATGTCACAAAAAAAAAACTTCTTCCATTATTTTAATAATTTAAATGACTTACTAAAAGTGGGTTTTTCTAGATAATTCTATTTCATATGTAATTTTTATGTATTATTTTTATTTATTTGTTTTCTGTACCGAGCTAGAGCTCCTTCAGAATAAGTTATAAATGTCTTTTTTTCATTATTTTTGAATTAATGGTTTCCAGTAATTTTGAGAGGTAAATTTCCGAAAAGTAATTTCTTCATATCAAAAATAATGACCAGAATAAAATTTAGATCTGACTATTTTAAAAATTGCGGAAATTTGAAAGAAAATTCCTAGAAGATTCATTTTTAACCAAAATATTTCTGAAATATTTATTTATTTATTCATTTAATTAAGTCTCATAGGCAAGTTTATAAAAAGAAAAAAAAATTAAAAAAAAAATAAAATAAAAATAAAATTAAAGTAAATAAAATGAGATTAAAAAAAAAAAGAATTAAAAAAAAAGTAAATAAGCTAAAAAAATGAAAGTAGTAATTATGTAATTAACTTAAATAGATATTTTATATTTAGATATTTTTTTGTAATTTTTTTTTCTTTTTATAAACTTGCCTATGAGACTTAATTAAATGAATAAATAAATAAATATTTCAGAAATATTTTGGTTAAAAATGAATCTTCTAGGAATTTTCTTTCAAATTTCCGCAATTTTTAAAATAGTCAGATCTAAATTTTATTCTGGTCATTATTTTTGATATGAAGAAATTACTTTTCGGAAATTTACCTCTCAAAATTACTGGAAACCATTAATTCAAAAATAATGAAAAAAAGACATTTTTAAGACTTAAAAAAATTTCAACTCACCTGACAAGTCATATTGCTTTGTTGAAAAAAAAACTTTTTCTTTTTTAAAGATAAGAAATTTCGATCTTAATTAGTGACATGTTACTTTTTTTGAAAGGAAACTGCTTGGTTTATTCGAACAAAATAGATTTTTAATATCATTATTTTTAATATTCTATTTAATTAAGTTCGAAGAATTGTGAAGTTGACCAAAAGTTAAAGCTTGACTTAGACTTGGAAACTTAAGCTTCATTTAAAACAAGAATTTTGAGAAACATTTTTTAGCCTTTAAAAAAAATTAATTAAAAATTTTATAATTAAGTCATTTATGTAGACTTGAGTTCAATCCACACATTTACTGAATTCTTCCAAAATACAATAAATGATACTATTTTTTAAAATTAACTACTTCAATTTTTTATTTAGTTTTTTAATCTTTGTAAATTGAAAAAAAAAATTTTTTCAAAATTTTTAGTTTTTTTAAACTGAAAGAGGGTGTTGTGAATTTCTAATACAAATTGAACAAAATTCTTCATTTTTGGACAAATTAAAATATAAATACTGTATTATAGTGAAACATAATTTGTTGCACCTTAAATAAAATGTTTATTTTTCTTTTTTTATAATAAATCAAATCAATAATCAATTAAAATCTTATTTTTTATTTATTTTTATTTTATTTATTTCAATGAACGCCTTTAAGGCGATTTAAAAAAAAATTAATTTTTTTTCAGAGCAATTGTTTGCCATTTATAAATTATAAATTATAAAGAAAAAGTTATAAATTTGAAGTTGAGAATTTACTTAACCTGAATTATTTAAATTATTGATTGTTTTTGCTAAATGAAGTAGAAATCCAACATTTTGATGTTAATTTGATAATGAACCATTATTAGACTTAGCATATCTAGTAATGTTTAGTATTATTTTCTTAAAAATTATCAAAATAAAAATTTCATCCTTTTTTCATTTATTTAGGTCATTTTCTTTTTATTTATTTTTTATATTATTTTATCTTATTTAACTTTATTTCTAATTTTTTTGTTTCATATATTTTTATTCTGAAGATTGGTACAGGTACAGATTAACAAATAAGTAAATTATTTAAAAGTAAAACAGAGAGCTTTCAATATTTTTTTCAAATTTCTAAATAAAAAATAAACTCATTCTATTTCACTAAAGAGTTTAATTTCAAATATGAAAATGATTGCAATATTAACTTTAAATTATTTTTTTATTTGAAACTGAAAAGAATATTTAAAACATCGCACTTTTTCAATGTTATTTCAATATTAGATACATTTTATAATACAAAAACAAAAAATTAAACCAAATGAACTTCAAGTTAAAAGAAAGATTTGAAATGTAACTTAATTTAATTCTACTTAATCAATTTTAATTAAAAGTAAATTATATCCGAAAAATAACTAAAATAAAAATTAATATAAACTGAAAATTATCCCCGTTTATATCATTCCCGTAGCAAATTATTCCCAAAGTAAATTATATCCGAAAAATGACTAAAATAAAAATTAATATTAACTGGAAATTATCCCTGATTTTCCAATGATAAATTATTTTTCAAAAAGACAATTTTTTCATCAGACATTTTTCAGGGATAAAAATTTATTTTTTGATTTGGAAAGATTATTTGGATAATTTTGGGAGCAAATTTGGCCATTTTTATACAATTAAAAAAAAATAATAATAAAGTAATAAGCAAAAAAAATGGATTTCTCAATTTAGCTTTAATAAACTTGTGAGTTCTTAAATAGTTATAGATCATGTTTTGAATAAAAGTGAAAAAAAACTTCAGTCTTTTTTATTATTGAATTATTAAGCAATATAATTAAATTGGACAATTAAACATTATTATTTTATCAATTAAACAATTAAACATTAATTAAACATTTTACTACAAAAAATTTTACTGATCTAATTTTTTTGGTTTCGGAAATTATTTCAACGGGGATTAATTCCAGATTTTCGAAAAGGGTATAAATTATTTTGGGCATATTTCGATTCGGGGACTATTTCCTTTTTTTTAAACAGGGATTAATTCCAGATTTTCGAAAAGGGAATTAATTATTTTGGGCATATTTTGATTCGGGGACAATTTCCTTATTCTTTAAATGGGGATAAATTCAACGGGGATAAATTCACGGGTATTAATTATTTCGGGGACAATTTACAGACAATCTTTCTAAATAAATATAAAAGAGAAATGTTAATTTTTTTTTTAATTCAACAAAATTATTATTCATTTTTTCATTTTTCAATTGAAATAAAAATAAGAATAAAGCAACACAAAATGCGATTCAACATCGATGGATTTCCATAAAGTATTTTTTTTTTTTTTACGCTATTAAGTAGGATATCAATTAGATTTAATATTGATAGTATTTATAGTGGGGTCTTCGGTTAAGTTGGTAAGGTGGGGTGGGATGTGGAAGAGGATGACAATTAGGACTGCAACTCTCTAGGTAGCTTCCTGACCAAAAATCTTAATTTACCTTAAAATGTTAGGGTAAAGCGAGTCAATAATTGAGTAGTTCCTTTTGCCGGTGTATGGTTTGAATTCGTTTATTAGATTGTTTGTGCTTTTTATTTTATTGGTGCGGGCATTAGATATGTAGTTAATGAGTAGTGTTTTGATTTTTGTGTTGAGTGGTTGGGTGTTAGCTAAAGTGTGAACTAATTTGATGGGAGTTTTTTGTGACACTTTGAGTATTCTTTTAAGCGTTTTGTTTTGATCGATTTGTAATTTATCTCTTATTGATTTGGAAGCGACAGTGAACGGGAGCATACTGTATTTGATTTTGGAGAGGATGAATGCTTTAAGAATGGTTATGAGGTATTCGGGATTGATATTGTAATTTTTACTGCTCAGAAGACGAATAAGGTGAAGTTTCTTGGCTAGGGATTTGTGCATATCTTGGAAATGCTTATCGAATGAGAGATGTTTGTCTAAGTTGATGCCAAGTAAGATCGTATTATCGATTTTAAGGATAGAAGTGTTGTCTATTTTGAGTGAGAGAGTAGGCGATTTGTTGAAGGCTGTTTTATATTTTTTTTGTAATATAATATAGTTTGTTTTATTTGCGTTGATTTTCATACCCCATTAATTTGCGAAGTCGTGCATAATCTTGGTGGCTTTTTGTAATTTACATTCGATTGTTTTGAGATTTTTGCTGTCACACTGTTATGTCGTCGGCAAATAGGGCAAAGTGGATTTTAAGCAGCCGTAGTTTTTTTGCTACGTCGTTTATGTATAGAGCGAAAAGTAGAGCACTTAAACAGCCTCCTTGTGGCAGACCTGCCTTTATGTTGTGACTCGATGATGTACTTTTATTTATGTTGACTCGAAGGGTTCTGTTGTCGAGATAGGATTTGATGCATTTCCCTTATTTGGTTGGGCACTTGAGTTTGTGAAGCTTTTGAGTCATTAGATTATGTGGGATAGTGACGAATGCTTTTTCGAAATCGTAAAGTAGGAATATTACGATTAAAAAGAGTTCTTATAAATAGTGAATCATTAAACATGAAATCATTCTTTTCCTTAAGAAGTTGCATTAATTAACTTATTTTTGAAACTTAAAACGAATCTAATTAATGATTTCATTCCTTATTAACAATATATGTTTTAAAATATTCTTTGACGTATTGTATTTTTATTTAAATAAAATCTTTTTAACTTGGAAACTTTGTTATATTTTCTATTTTTCAATTTTTCTTAGAATTTTCTAAATATTAATTTATTTATTTATTATTTTTGTTTTTTTTTAAATTATTTGGTATTAAAATTTTTTTTTAGCCTGAAGAAAAGACATAGGCCTACGAAACCGATCGTATTTTATTTGAAAATATTAATAAATCGTCTTTTAATTAAATTGTTTTTGTTCTTTTTTGTCATACTGTGTAAATAACTGTTTACGGAAACGTTTGAAAGTTCTCTTAAACTGAATGTAAAAGAAGAGAATATGGTGCTGTGAAACCATCACAAAAAACTTTGGATGTGAGAGATCAAAAATATTCACATTTTTATTCCACTGATGAAAAATCCCAGTTTTGGACTGAAATTAAAAATGTGTTTAAGTAAATCTTGGACAAAAACAACGAACTTTAGAGTATAAAACTTCATTCGCAAGGAAACTGTAAGAGAGACTAATGTACAGTATGAATCAAACAAGAATAAGTGAGTGGCA
Source organism: Brachionus asplanchnoidis (assembly GCA_025491095.1). NCBI lineage: Eukaryota > Metazoa > Rotifera > Eurotatoria > Ploima > Brachionidae > Brachionus > Brachionus asplanchnoidis. The sequence continues at coordinate 3,804,972 of JAILYF010000011.1, read as the reverse complement.
AAGTTCTTAAAACATTAATTGAGATAAATTTAAAAGAATTTTTAAATGTGACAATTGGGTAAAGAAAAAGAACACTCAGTCAGTTTTCTAATCAAAGAAAATTGAATATTAAATTCAATAATTGAATTTTGCTTTGATTTTTAAATATTAATCAATTATATTAATTTGTTTATTATTAAATTTAAAAAATATAATTAATTACGCTCAATATCTTTTTTTTTTAAACAATATTGAATAAAATATACATTTAATGCTATAAATACCTTTATTATTATTAAAAAATATTAATCATTGGTATTTAAAAATGATATTTAATATTTAATTAAAAAAGACGCTATTGTTAAGCCCAGAATACAAATTGCAAGCGAATAATTTGATTTAATTTGATTTTGGGTTGAAGTTGGTGGAGAATTACATTGATCTCCCGAACAGCAATCAACTTTGCTTACTGAATTACTTCCTCCTATTTGATCATTAAAAAATGATTCCAATTCATTAGAACTACATAATGTTGATACAAAGCATCCGGAATATTTTACTTGATTGCCTCCGATATTTGCGACGATGTTCTATAAGAAAAAAAATTAATTCGCTAAAGAATTCAGTTGATATTGGATTAGAAAGAAATTAAAGAAAATCAAAAATTTCAAATGAAGACTATTTCTAATTTTCGATCTAAAAACTTCATCATCAATTTTTATGATATAAAATACACTTGTGACAATACAATCATTTAGAATGCTTTAATTCTTTAGAGTAGTATGAGTTTTTGACATTGTATTTGTTTTGAGACAAAAATAATATTAAACTAAATTTTGTATCATTTTATTTTTCACTTTTAAATGAATTCTTTTATTGAAATAAAGTATTTTTAATAAGGAAAAAATAATTTGAGAGTTTTTAATTAAAAAAATCATTTAGCTTTAAGATGTATCTTGTGAAAACTGAAACTTTTTGCTTTTTTAAATTGTAGCTTCAATAAAAATACTACTAAAATAAAAAATTAATTATAAAATACCTATTTTGAAGTGTTTATTTGTCTTTTTCTTTGCCTTTCATTTCTTTTTTTAAAAAGAAAAAATTTTTTTAAGCAATCTTTTTAGGAAATTATATTTTCATTCTAAAAAATCATTGATTTTCTTTGAAACTTTATATCAGCCAAGTTAACATTTTTAGTTTTATTGAGGCAGAAAACTTATTTTTACTTTAATTCATTTTGAAAAATTAGTACTTTTGGACTATCAAAAAAAAATTGAAAAAAAAAATCTATTTACAGCGCATCTATCATCTTCATCTGAACACGTATGTAAATTGTTATTCGAGTTTTGATCAAAATTAAGCAATGTGCTGAATGAAGAACAAATTTGACCTTCACAATTGAGATAGCATTTTAATGCAAATGATTGTGCCGCTAAAAACAGCAGTAAAGATAATTGGAATTTCATTTTAACTTTAATAAAAAAATAAAAAAATTTCACATTTTTATAGTCATTCCTTGTTTATTGGAGCAAAATTTTGAAATTATTAATTTTTTAAAATTAAAAAAAATTAATGACATCATTTAAATAACAAAACTTTGTTTGTTTACAGAATAAACTTGGATTTAGTAAATTTTCTTTACTAGATCCAAGGTAACGATCTTTTGATTAAAAAAAAACTTTATAAAAAAACCCCATTAAATTAGGTATGTTTCAGTCTGAAAAATTACTTACCCCTGTTAATTACGTCAATCAGTTAACAAATAAAAATTACGTCTTTTTAAAAATTCCCTTTATTTAATCCAAGGTAACAAACTTTTGTTAAAAGTAAACAAAATATCAACAAAATAATGCTTCAAACAAAAAAAATTTCTTGATTCATTTTTTCTTTTCTTTAAGCTAGATCTTTAAAACTCCAATTTGTCTAAATCTGAACATTTTTACTTTTTTTAAGCTTGATCTATTATTAAATTAATTGTTATTAAAATTGATTTTAATTTTTTTTTTTAATTTTAAAAACTAACAAGTCGCGGAGGGGACTGCGTCCCCTCCGCACCTCCCCTGCTTTATTGGTTTATTGGGTTTTTTATCCCTAGAAAGTCCCATTTTTTTATACCGTTAAAGCCCGGTCGGGTCAATTAGACCCGGCAATCAATTTTTTGATTTTTTGGCCAAAAATAAGAACATGAATAAAGATGAATATTTATATTTGATCAATAAAGAAATCGATTTCTGAGGGCAAAATTTTAATAAAGAAAAACTTGCATTGAAAAAATACCAATACATTTTTTTATGGACTTTTTTTTAATCTTTTAAGCCAAATCTTTAAATTTAAAGAATGATCTGAACTCATTTTTAACTTATTTTTTTTAAATTAATTTGGTTTAATTTTTTTTATTTGAATTACAAAATGTATCCAATGTTGAAATAACATTGAAAAAGGAGGATATTTCATATATTTTTTTCAGTTTCAAAGAAAAAATAATTTTAAGTTAATATTGCAAACATGAAAATCTTTGTTTTTTTATAAATTCTGACTTTGAGTTTGTGATATGATGATCCTTAAGAAAATATTTGTAGTTTAAAAAACTATCTAAGATCTGTTTGGCATTTATTTAAAATTGAGCATTCAATAAATTGCATCAAACGAACTTCAATTATCATCAAAGTAAAAGTTTTTAAAGAAAAAAAAAAGAAGTTTTTTGGGTCTAGTCGGTTAGGTGAACAATGGTTCATCTATTACTGGATCAATTTTTGTTCTCAGGTTTTATGAACCATTAGTTAACCTAAACTAAAAATTGTTCTTCTAATATTAAAGTTTTTCACCTAATTTGACATTTGATCACCTTTACGTGAGCAACAAAATAGATGAAATTATAGTTCACAAAACCCAAGAACAATTGTTTGCATAAAAGGTAAACTATGGTTTATGTATCCGACGAGACCAAGTTTTTCAACGATTGAATATTAAGAAAAAACCTAAATAAATATTTTATCTTTTTTTTCTTTTTAATTATTTTTTATATTATTATATCTTATTTAACTTTATTTTTAATTTTTTTGTTTTACATATTTTTATTCTGAAGGTTGGTACAGGTAAATAAGTAAATTATTTAAAAGTAAAATAAAGAATTTTAAATATTTTTTTCAAATTTCTAAATAATTCAGGAATTTACTATTCTATTAAAAAAAGAAATAGAAGTGCTTAAAATTATTTTTTATTTGAAACTGAAAAAAATATTTGAAACATCGCACTTTTTCAATGTTATTTCAACATTTGATACATTTTATAATTCAAACACAAAAAAATCAAACCATTTCTTTTCTAATTTTGAATTTTTTCCCACAATTTTTTTAAATGTAATTGATTAACCGCCTAATAAAAGCTTAAATTTTTCAAATTCAAGACAATTTGTAAAGTTTATATTTGTTTTAAAATTAATAAAAAATGGAGGAAGAGTGCAAACCTCATATACAAATCCTTTAACATAGCGATTCGCAATTTTTTTTTCCTATCTTTTTAACATGGAAAAAAAAAAGAAATTTTATTTATAGTATGTTAATTAAATAGAAAAAATTTCAAAAATACAATTATAAATTAAATTTTTTTCAATTTTTATGAAATTATTTGAAATTCTCGAAAACTTTACTTCCTTGAGAAAAACTAAAATTAAAATTAATTTAATTAAAAATTTTAGACATAAGTAGTAGTAGTAGTAGTTTTGACTGTAGCTGGCTAGCCAGCGAGTGTGCTGATAAGGCACACTAAGACAGCTGATGTGATTGATTGCTGCTCATCCAGCAATCAATGCCTGCTTTAAAGCTGTTAACATTGGGGGCTTCAACTAATTCATTTGGCAGCGAGTTCCATATGTTAGCGGTTCTGTTGAAAAAAAAGTTATCTCTATGTTGGAGCCTCGATATTTCTTTGTGATATTTGAGGCAGTGACCTCTTCCTTGGTTTTTTGTGACATTAAAATTGTTGCTTTTTTCAACCGATTCTATTCCATGCATGAACTTGTATAATTGAATTAGATCACCTCTTTTTCTTCTTTCCACCAGATTTGGAATGTTCAAAGCCTTCAATCTGCTTTCATACGGTTTGTTTCTAATTGACGAAACAAATTTCGTAGCTCTGCGTTGAATCCTTTCAACATTCTCACAGTCAGACTTAAGAATTGGAGACCATACAGGCACCGCAAATTCCAAAAGAGGACGAACAAAAGTTAAATACAAAGATCTTAATAACTTACAATCAAAACGAGCGAATGACTTCCTGATGCGACCTAACATTTGATTTGCTTTGTTTGTAGCCTCTATCACTTGATTTTTCCATTTAAGATTTGTATTGAAAATAACTCCAAGATCACTTTCGGTTTCTGACGTTGCTAATAGCTTACCATTAATAAAATAAGGAAATTTTTTGTTTTTATGACCATAATGCATAACCACACATTTTGATGTGTTGAAGAGAAGTAGCCAATCTTGAGTCCACTTGAGAATTAAATCTAAATCTGATTGTAGTTTCGTGGCGCTTATTTCTAATACCGTTTGCGAGAAAATTTTAGTATCATCTGCATACAACTTCACAACATTCTCTATTCCTTTAGGTAGATCATTGATATACAAAACGAACAATAGTGGACCAATCACTGACCCTTGTGGTACACCGCTAAAAATCTCAACCCAATCAGACAAAATTTCACCTTGAATAACTCGTTGTCTTCTATTTTTCAAGAAAGCTTCAATCCATTTTAATGTCAGACCATCAAAGCCATACGCTTTCAATTTAGCTATTAGTCGTCTGTGCGGAACAGTATCAAATGCTTTCGCAAAATCTAGCAGAATCACATCAACAGGAATACTTTTGTCTAGACTCATTGAGATGAAATCCAGCGTTTCCAGAAGATTAGATGTACATGACTTTTTCTTAACAAATCCATGCTGTTCTTTAGATATAATATTATTCTTATAAAGATAGTCTTCCATTTTGGTTCTTATTATGCTTTCCATAATTTTGCAAGGAATTGAAGTTAAAGACACAGGACGATAATTGCTTGCCGTTGATTTATCACCTTTTTTATACAATGGAGTAATATTTGCTGATCTGAATTGAATTGGAAGCTGACTATTCGATAATGATTCTCTGAAAATCAAAGTTAAAGGAACAGTAAAGGCTTCTGCACAGTTTTTTAGCAATAACGAATGAAGCTTGTCTACACCACATGATTTATTTTGATTCAGGTCTTGTAATTTTTTGAAAACCATTTCATAACTAATGTCATTTGGCTCAATGTCAATATATTCTGACCAGTTTTCATTAAATTCAACTTCAAAAGGAGGAAGCTCACCATCTTGTTCAATAACAAAAACATCTTGAAAACATTTATTAAGAAGATTTGATATCTCTTTCGGTTCTTGCGTTAATTCATTGTTTGACTTTTTTAATGCTTTGATAGATTCTTTGATAACTTGTTGATCATTTAGGTATTTGTACAATATTTTTGGATTCTTCTTAGCTTTTTCAACTAAATTCTGCTCATAAGTTAGTCTGGCTCTTTTTATTTCTGATGAGACTAATTTACAGATACGCTTGTAATCACTATATAGATTCATATCCTTCCATTTAGATGCACAGTTCCTATATCTAAGATTCTTTTTATCTCTAATTAAGACCTTGAGTTCATTTTTTATCCAAGGTTTTGAGATACTTTTCTTTTTAGAGCCATCCGTCACTGGAATGAATCGATTACTAGCTTCGCTGACATAGAAAATTAACTCATTGTACATTTCCTGAATATTTAAATTCTCAAATAGGTGCACCCAATCAATATTTGATAGAAAATGAGAAATTTTTCCAAAGTCAGATTTATTATAAATAAATTTTTTACAGGTATATGATTCCTTACTAACCTTGTTTTTGAGAACAAAATTGAAAAAGATAACCAGATGTCCTTTATTAATGTTGCCAAGAACAAATTTTGTATCGATTGCATACACACTGCCAGAATGAGTCGTGAAAATCAAATCCAAAGTGTTGACAGCTTTTTCGTTTGACATTTGAAAAGTTGGGATATTTACATGCTGATATAGAAAAGTATCGCTTAGTGTCTCTCTGAATTTATGTTCGAGTCCATTTTCGTTTAAGATTTCTGACACACAGCCATTTGACCAGATGATTGATGGAAAGTTAAAGTCACCCATTATTAGAAGATCCTTATAACCTCTCTCGTCCACATAGTCTTTAGCTTGTTTGAAGACTAGATCGAAATCGTTCATATCAACAAAATCGTTTGGCCTATAAAGACAGCCAACTAAATATTTTTCACAGTTAAAATTAACTACTACCCAAATTTGTTCTATTTTACTTAAATTAAAACCTGCATCATTTAATTCAAATGAGTCGATTTTTTCATCAATGTAGAGACATACACCACCGCCTCTGCGTCCATCACTTCTGTCCTTTCTGTACAAATTGTATCCTTTAACGTTCGTAATTGAGATGCTCTTGAACCAAGTCTCACATAAACTTTATCTTTTTTATTTAATTGATTTAAATTATAAAATAAATCATATTTTTTTTTTCTTAAATTTACTAAATGATATATTAAAATTTTGAAAAATATTTTTGCCTTGCAAAATAAAGGGGGTCAGAAAATTTTAAAAAATTGGGGGTCAGTATTTTAGTAGGACCCAAGTATTAATGACATTTTTTTTTTCATTTAAAAAGTCATTTACCTAAACCTTTGTCCCGATTTTAGAGACGATTTTAAAACCGGTTTTAAAAAAGAAAAGCTTTTAAATCAATTTCAAACCCTTTTTTTCGCTAAATAGAAAACAGTTGTTATTATTAAAGTATTTTTTTTGTAAATGAAAGAAAATGATTATTCTTAATAAAAATTCTAATTAATGACCAATACCAATGCAAGACCTAATTTTACGTAATGTTGAAAATTTAAATCCTTTTTTTTTAAAGCTGATAAATCAAAAGACTAGAAAAAATCCAATAATCGGAAAAAGAAGAACATATTATTCTAATCCTAATAGATAATCCTTTAGGTATATTTTAAAAATATGATCTGGGTGGTTTCATTCTGTCGGGGTTGTGAAGTTCGTTTCAATTCGATCTTTTCAATTCAGAAAAACTTGAATAACTTTTTTACTAAAAGAGATAATTTAGTTCTACAAAATGCTTAATTATAAGCAAATTTGCTTAATGCAGTAAAATAGGTCTGCAAAATACTCTGCAATTTTCTGTATTTTGCACGCCATTATAAAGTATTCAAATCAACTGTGCAAGTACATTGCAGAGTTTTTGCAGACATATATTTTCGGATTAAGCAAATTTGCTTAAACATTAAGCATTTTACAGAACTAAATTATTCCTTACTGTAAAAAAGTTATTCAAATTTTTCTGAATTGAAACGATCGAATTGAAATGAACTTCACAACCCCCATTCTGTCGATAAAAAGCTAAAACTATAAGTTGGTTTAATATAAATTTTAAAAATCGTTTTACATGTAAAAGAATTTAAACTAATTGCTTTATCTAAAAAAACTATCTCATTTCCACAGCAGATATTCAATTTCAATGGTTTAAAAAATTCCTTAAGCTGATCAATCTTAAATTCTTTTTAACAGCTAAAAAAATATCATCAATGAATCTTTTGTAAAATAAAGGTCTATGCATTGCTAAAAATTTTTCTTCAAAAAAATTTACAACTAAATTAGCAATAGCTGTTACAAACTTGGTCCCCGTGGCAATACCTTTGATCTGTTAAAAAAAATTATTCTCAAATTTAGAATAGTAATTGAATAGAACTATTTTTAGATTTTCGTTAAAACCTTGAATATTCAAATGATTAGCATCCAACTTTTTCTTCATAAAATCAGTGAGAACGCGTAGAGCTAAAGCTAAATCAATATTTGTATACAGAGACTCCAAAGACCATTTATTTTGCAAGGCAAAAATATTTTTTAAAGTTTTAATATATCATTTAGGAAATTTAAAAAAAATTAAAAAAAAATTATAATTTAAATTTAAATTAATAATTGTAATTTTGATATTTTTTTTTCATTTAATTAGTTTTGAAAATTTTTTTAAAAAAATTAAAATTAATTTTAATAACAATTAATTTAATAATAGATCAAACTTAAAAAAAAGAAAAAATGTTAAGATTTCAAATATTAATGGTATTTTTTTTGTCATTTAAAATTTGCTTAACTTTAACCCTTTTCCTATTATTAGAGACGATTTTAAACCGGTTCCGAAATAGAAAAGGCTTTTAAATCAATTTCAAACTCTTTTTTCTCCCTAAATGGATAAAGTTGTTTTAAAAATATTTTTTTTTTTTTCAAATTATAGAAAATGATTATTATTAATAAAAATAATAATTTTTGATTGAATATTTAATATCTATTAATATACCTAGAGTTCAGATGCTTAAGATTTTTTTAAGGTTTTTGGGCATAATGATGTCCTATCATTTGATAATTTCAATATTTTATTTGCAGGCCAAGTCATAATATTTTTTTTTACGATTATTTAATTTCAAAGTTTATATTTGCAAAAAAGTTGATTTTTTAATTAAAAGATGAATTTTAGAACAAATAAGTAATTTTTTATATTTCTCTTCTTTTTTCTTTCTTTTAATTTTTTTTGAATATAATCATAAAATTTTTAAGTAGTGAAAATTTGAAATAAAAAAAGTTTATCATAAAATAGTTTATCTGCAGTCCAAATTTAAATGATTTATCATATTAAGTTTTTTTCATTAAAACAGTGCAATATTTATTAGAAAAAAAATGCAACAAATAATTAACATAATTTATTGAAAAAAAGACCAATTAAATTTACAATAGAAATTATTTTACCCAATCAAAAACTATTACAACTGCATTTCGAATTTTTTTTATTTAAATATTGCACAAAAAACTCCATTTGTTAGATATTTACAATAATTATCGAAAATTGATTTTAATGCAAATAAGTCTGCAGCTCTATTGATCCAAAAAAGTAAAGTTAATGATTTACACTACTTTACTCTTAATAGCATAGAAATACCTCAAGTTAGTAATTTAATTTATTTGGGTTTATTAATTGTTTTAATTGCAGAAAGTGAGTTTGTATCGAATTTTATAGAAGAAAAGAGGAAGAAAGTAGAGAAAAGTTTTTACCCTTTCTATGACCTTGGTTGTAAGGCATAAATTTAAAGTCTTAATATTGTTGGTTTTTATACAAACAATTTTGTCAATCTATTTTCAGATATCATTTAGATCTACTGATTATTTGTGAAAAGAAACTTAACGAATTAGACATAAGACACAATTTACTGCTGAAAAGAGGCAAAGTAAAAATTTTGCTCAAATTTCATTTTTCAAAAATTTCAATGAAATTTATAAAAAGCTATTATTAGCAGATTTTGCATTGTTGCATTTTTATTTATAAATTATAATAAATACAAAGTAAATTTGCATATTTTTAATATTTTATTTGAATCTAACTTAATGTAGCGGTTCTTTCATTGAAAAATGCAAGTGTTCGGAAATAAACATTAGAAAAATTGGAATTAGATTAGCTCAATTTCTAACCTTTTATTAATCGATTGATTTTAGCTTCAAATGGTACTATCTGATATTATTTAGGAACTTTTATATTTGCTCATATATTAAACTTAATAGTTTCTTTTTTCTTATATTATTCGAAATTATGGATAGAAAGGTCATCTGAAAAAAATATCAATAATAAATATGTGCAAAATTTATTAAGATTTAAGAAAAGTCTGTTAAAAAAGTAAAAAGGCGAAATATTTTGTAAAATCAATTTCTTAGATTTAAAATATTTTAAAAGGTATTGTCGCAATTTTTTTAGTTATATTGGAAGTTTTTTAAAAGTCACAAGTCAAAGTCAAGAAAGGACTTGTTCGAAAAATTATATTTAAGTACAAATTTCGAAATTTATAAAATAGAAGTCCAAACAAGTCTAATAGAATTCAAACTGATTATTGATAGCTTTTTGAATAATATTTTAAAAATCTAAAACGCTGAACAGTTTTGAGCAGATAAATTAAAATTTACGCCATAGTTAAGATTTACCTAATTCTTGTTATTTTTAAATATTTTTTTCAATTAATCTAAATATATTTGAATATAAAATTTATCTAAAAATAATATAATGTGAATATTAAATAATTTAATTCACGAATAAAAATATATAAAACCAGAACATTAGATTTCAAATAGATAATGATTTTGTAATTTAATTGCACGCTTTTATTAAATATTTATTATAATATCAAAAGACGAGTTTATTTTATTTATAATAGTATTTAAAAAAAATTACAAAAGTAAAATTATTCAAACTAATCATTTTAAAAAAATGAAATAAAATATTTGAATTCAGCATCGCAAAGATGCTATAGATCATTTTTATCAATTTATAATAAAAAGATTAATAAAAATTTGATAAAAATATTTCTATTACTCACAGAACATTGTGAAAAAGGAAAGACAAAAGGTTAATAAAATTATAAAAACAAATTAAAAAAAAAACTGAATTTTTAAATGAAAAATTTTTTTTGAATTATTTTAGAATTTTGATTTTAAGATAAAACATATGAAAAAAAGCTTATTTAAAATTATACTGGTTAAATAATTGATTGAGTACTATTGGGTGATCTTCGACTGCTAGAAAAATTAAGCTTCAACAATTATTTTAAATATTATTTAAATTAGCCAAGAGTTTAACTGTACTTTTCAGTTTTATTTAGTTAAACTGGATAAAATAAGAGCTACTCAATCGTCTTGGTCGCAGTTTGGTCCCAAAATAATACATTAAAATCTTTTTGAATATTTAATTTGCGGTAAGTATACCATGATCCTTAAGGAGCTTCAACCATTTTCTTTAAAAAAAATCGATTAGTTTATTGTTATGAATAAGATAGCGCATTTTTAACAAGCTGAATTTAACTAAAAATTATTTGGACTTCTTGTAAATGTTTCTTCTATTTGGATCTCCTCTTCCAACACTTTCCCAGACGAATTTTTAAAATTTTTAGCTTTTACTAAATCTTCAAGAGCTTCTTAAGATTTTAATTAATCATTATGATTACATATATGATATACCATTTTCTGGATTAAAAAAAACAACGATTATCTTCTTGTATAATTTGTTTTAAAAAATTATTTTTCAACTGTAAAACCAAATTGCTGATGAATGAGATACAAATTTAGCTAATAAAATCCCAATTTCCGCCAAAATCTTGAAATAATAAAATTTAGATTTAAATAAAACATTAAGAATATGCTAATTAACTTTTAATTCATTATAATATATGATAAAAATGCAACAATGCAAAATCTGCTAATAAAAGACTTTTACAAATTTCATTTGAAATTTTTGAAAAATGAAATTTGAGCAAGATTTTTACTTTGCCTGAAAAGAGCATATGGTATTAAGAAATTTGCAAGATTAAGGGTAATGTTAGAAGCAGTAAAAGTCGAGTCAATTGAAAAAATGAATTTGAAACACAAGATCTTTTTTAGAAGCAAATACGTCAAAGTAAAATTTGCAATGATTTATTGTTTTTTTGAAAGATCATTATAATTTCTTTGACCAAAATAATGTCTCATTTTGTAAACAAACACTAAGTGTGGAAAAAATACATATTGATACGTTAGATTACAGTCCTAAGACGTCACTTGTTGTAATTGATCATATTTTTAAGAACAATCGTGGTTTGGTTGATTCAATTGAATATGATGTTTCACTCATTAGTTATAATATGTCACAAAAACAAAACTTCTTCCATTATTTTAATATTTTAAATGACTTACTAAAAGGAGATTTTCTAGATAATTCTATTTCATATGTAATTTTTATGTATTATTTTTATTTATTTGTTTTCTGTACCGAGCTAGAGCTCCTTCAGAATAAGTTAAAAAAAAAAAAAAAATAAATAAAATAAAAATAAAATTAAAGTAAATAAAATGAGATAAAAAAAAAAAGAATTAAAAAAAAAGTAAATAAGCTAAAAAAATGAAAGTTGTAATTATGCAATTAACTTAAATAGATATTTTATATTTAGATATTTTTTTGTAATTTTTTTTTCTTTTTATAAACTTGCCTATGAGGCTTAATTAAATAAATAAATATTTCAGAAATATTTTGGTTAAAAATGAATTTTCTATGAATTTTCTTTCAAATTTCCGCAATTTTTAAAATAGTCAGATCTAAATTTTATTCTAGTCTTTATTTTTGATATGAAGAAATTACTTTTCAATAAAAGAAAATAAATTGACAATATTTAAAATAACTCGAAACAAAAAAAATTTGTATTGATCTAATGGATTAAGAAAAAAAAAATTTATCGTCAATTGACTAAATCTTGTATAGTAATTAGACCCCATTGATAAAGTTCACTTTATTTTTATAATAAATCTTAATTAATGGTCAATGGGTTGTAGTTATTTTTAAACCCAATAAAAATTTTAAATAATTTATTCATTTTGAATGATAAGAGTTTTTTTTTAAACTTAATTAAAGAATTTATCTCAATCTTTTTTCATTACCAAGTAAAATTTTAATTTATCAAGAAAAAAAACGAAATCGTTTGATTGCCGATGAAAAATAAAGAGACATCATAATATTTTAAAGTCCTTATTATAATATAAATTTTTCTGCATTCATTTTCCATAGTAAATTACTTTTCTATTAGTCTAAAATTAAAATTTTATGCAATCAATTTAAATACCTTTAAATTAATTTTAATTTTTGTTAATTACTTGATTATTAGCTGAGAAAAAAACATCAAAGGCGAATTTAAATTCATCTTCAAGGCAAACATAATTTTGGACTAGTCCAATTCATTTGGGTATTTCTCTATTTTTATTTGAGTTTAATAAGTTTGATCAACTTATTTCTACTAAATAATTTAAGAAAACGAAAAAGCTCATTTTTCTATTATTTTAATATCCAAATTTAAATTACCTGTATGTGTATGTACACCTTATATTTTATTTTTAGCAAAAAAAAAACAACCGTTTCTTGAATTTTAAAAATTAAATAATTAAATTAAAATTAATCATTTTTAGCTATTTTGTGAATGATGCCCTGTCTCATTGAGCCAAAATGCTGAGCAATTTAAAGAGAAATGAAATGTGCAAGTGTTGCTTGAGTGGCGATGAAAGGCTTCAATTAGAACGTAGTAAACGAATAGACCGCGAACTTGGCGACCTGAAGCGTCGCTTTTTGGCCACCCAAAAAATTGTGCTTTTGGGCGCCGGCGAGTCTGGCAAGTCCACTTTTCTGAAGCAAATGCAAATAATTCATGGAGCTGGTTTCAATGAACAGGAAATAATTGAATATCGCACTCAGATATATGAAAATATTCTAAAAGGAATGGTGGGCTTAATAAATGGAAAGACCCATTTGGGTCTTGCTTGGGGAGATGACCAAAGTGACACTACAGTCAAGATGAAAAAAGTTGTTTCCGCATATAGAGTTGTTTTCAAATGTCTTATGGATGATAGGGAATTGGACGCTAAACGTTTGGGACAAAAAATTCCCATCTTTCCTGAAAAATTTTTGGCCAACAGCTCCATAGATTTGATCAATGAATTGTGGAATGATCCTGCGATCAGACAGGCTTATGATAGGAGAAGAGAATTTTCAAAATACTTTGTCGAGAATGTGCCTTATTACATTGAAAATTTGAATCGTATAGCAAATAAAGTAAATATTTCTTTTTTTTTTTATTTTTAATTAAGTCAAATTTTCAAGAATAATGTCTGTAAAATTTTTAATTAATTTTTGCTTTGACTAAAAAATTTTCTCTTTTAGAATGTAGTTTGTAACAAACAATGTATCTCTTATTTTACCAAAAAAACACCAAATTTACCTCTCAAAATTACTGAAAATCCTTAATTCAAATTTTTTTTAATGAAAAAAAGACATTTTAAGACTTAAAAAAAATTCAACTCACCTGACAAGTCATATTGCTTTGTTGAAAAAAAAACTTTTTTTTTTAACGATAAGAAATTTCGATCTAAATTAGTGACATGTTACTTTTTTTGAAAGGAAACTGCTTGGTTTACTCGAACAAAATAGATTTTTAATATCATTATTCTTAATATTTTATTTAATTAAGTTCGTAGAATTGTGAAGTTAGTTGACTTAAAGTTAAAGCTTGACTTAGACTTGGAAACTTAAGCTTCATTTAAAACAAGAATTTTGAGAAACATTTTTTAGCCTTTAAAAAAAATTAATTAAAAATTTTATAATTAAGTCATTTATGTAGACTTGAGTTCAATCCACACATTTACTGAATTCTTCCAAAATACAATAAATGATACTTTTTTTTAAAATTAACTACTTCAATTTTTTATTTAGTTTTTTAATTTTTGTAAATTGAAAAAAAAAAATTTTTCAAAATTTTTAGTTTTTTTAAATTGAAAGAGGGTGTTGTGAATTTCTAATACAAATTGAACAAAATTCTTCATTTTTGGACAAATTAAAATAAAAGTTAATAAAAAATCATAATAAAAATACTGTATTATTGTGCAACATACTTTGTTGTACCTTAAATAAAATATTTATTTTTCTTTTTTTATAATAAATCAAATCAATTATCAATTAAAATCTTATTTTTTATTTATTTTTATTTTATTTATTTCAATGAACGCCTTTAAGGCGAATTAAAAAAAAATTAAAAATTAGTATAAAGACAAAAATAAGACAAAAATAAGTATTTATTGTTGCATTGCTTTTTGTTTTTAATTCCATTAGAAAAATTAAATCAGGCAAAAAAGTTGAAACAAAGTATGTTGCACAATGTTACAGTATTTTTTTAATATTGCTTATTAACTTTAATTTTAATTTATCAAAAAATTTAGAATTTTGGTTCAATTCATACTAGATATTCAAAACGCCCTCAATTTTTATTTTGAAAAATTAAAATTTTTGAAAAATAAATTTTTTCAATTTACAAAAATTATAATATAAAGAAATAAAAAATTGAAGATGTTTGTTTTAATAAAAAAGCATATCTGTTAAGGATTGTTATAAAATTAAAAATGTAGATTTCTATTAAATTTGGTGTTGATTTATTTTTAATAGACAAACTTAATAATTGGTGAATTTTATTTAATATTTATGGGAAAATAATGAAAAATTGCGATTTTCTTTCTAAATTTTGTGGTATCGATTTTAATGGCCCATTAACCAAGGCTTTAAATTTATTTAATTCAATAATTGGTTTAATTTTTTGTGTTTGAATTACAAAATGTATCCAATGTTGAAATAACATTGAAAAAGTGAAAATGTTTTTTTCAGTTTCAAATAAAAAAATAATTTTAAGTTAATATTGCAAGCGTAAAAAACTTTGTTTTTTTTTATAAATTTTGACTTTGTGTGTGTGATATGATGACTTTTAAGATATTATTTGTAGTTTAAAAACCATCTTCTCTCTGTTTTCCTTTTTTTATAAATTGAATTTTTGTTAAAATGCATCAAACGAACGTCAATTATCACTAAAGTCAAAATTATTAAAGAAAAAAACAAAGTTTTTCGGGTCTAGTCGGTTATGTGAACTTTGGTTCATCTTTAACTAAAACAATTCTGGCTCTCAGGTTCTATGAAGTATTAGTTCACCTAATCTAAAAATTGTCCATTTAATTTTATATTTTTTGATCTATTTAGAAAAAAGCTAAATTTAATATTAAAAAATTAGATAGATAAAAAAATCATTACTTAAAGTCAAACACTTTAAGATTGAAAAATTAATAATTAATTAATAACAATAAAAATAATTAATAAATAAAAATTTATTGGCAAATTGAAGTTTGAGATCAAGATCAAAATATAAATTGTAGTATTTTTTTATTAATAGAGAAAAAATAATTTTTTTCAGAGCAATTGTTTGACATTTATAAATTAAAAATTGAAAAGAAAAAGTTTTAAATTTGAAGTTGAGAATTAACCTAATCTGAAACAACATATAAAAAGTGAATCAAGCATAAAACTATTTTTATTTTATAAAAATGTGAATCAAAACATAAACTTATTTTTAAATTCTGTGAATAAAACATAAATTAAATTTATCAAAAAGTGATCCGAAACATATAAATTTATACAAAGTATAAAAAAAATTTAAGTCAATTTGATCAATAAAAAAGGTGAAAAAAACATATATTATTCCATTTCACACCATGGCCCGACTTTTCGTTTTTTTGTTTTAGATTTTGAAACAAAACGTCTAATCTTTACATATTGCTGCGTCCAAGAAATAACTGCATGTGCAATATAGAGCATTTGTTTAAATTTCCATGAGAGGAAGTAGCCTTCGGAAATTGGTTTAAATAAAACTCGAGTTCGATATCGGAGTTGAATTTAGCCATAAAAATCCATTCGATTTTTCTTTTCATGGTTGAAAAAAAATTAAATATTTAAATTAAAGGTTTATGTTTTAATCACTTTTCTTCAAAATAATTTCAAGTTAGTTTTTTTTTTATTTCGATATGTTTTATTCACTTTTTGAATAATTTATTTAGTCATTTATGTTTTATTCACATTTAGCAAAAAGTGTATATGTTTTAGTCATATTTTAAGTTAATTATGTTCGAATTTATGTTTTACTTCACTCTTTTACAAAGTTAAAATCTCAATTTTTTCTTTATGTTTTGTTTTTTAAGATTAACATTTTATATGTTTTTTTAATCTTCTTCCTTCTATTTCACTAAAGATTTAAATTTCAAATATGAAAATGCTTGCAATATTAACTTAAAATTATTTTTTTATTTGAAACTAAAAAAAAAATATTTAAAACATCGTACTTTTTCTATGTTATTTCAACATTGGATACATTTTGTAATTTAAACACAAAAAATTAAACCAATTCATAATCAATATATTTTTGTAAATAATAAAAAGCAAATAAATTAAAATTAAAAAAAGTTATTTATGATTTAAGGAAAAATTTTAAATATTTTTTTAAAGGATTATATTCCAAGTTTAGACGACATTCTTAGGTCCAGACGAGCTACAACGTCCATTAATGAAATCGAAATGGTCATCAAAAATGTTCCATTTCGGTTTGTAGACGTCGGAGGTCAGCGAACTCAGCGGCAAAAATGGCAACAGTGCTTCTCCGATGTGACAGCCATTCTTTTCTTAGCCTCTTGTAGCGAATTTGACGAATGTCTCCGTGAGGATGGAACTACAAATCGACTGGAAGAGTCGTGTAAAATATTTGAAACTTTGGTCAACTACAAATATTTGCAAGATGTCGAGTTTATACTTTTTCTAAACAAATATGATTTACTTAAAGAAAAGATAAAAACATCTAACATAAAATTATATTGTAATGATTTTTATGGAAATCCAAGCTCATTGATAGATGTTGAAAATTATTTGGTCAAGAAATTTTCCAATTTAAGGCATACAGATGATTTTCATGAGAAAAAAATAAATTATTTTTACAAACGGGACATGGACGACTTTGACTCCATTGGATACGATGACAGGCAAAGAATAGCGCAAAAGATTGATCATCGTTTAAGTCATAAAATAGAGGAGAAAACAATCTATTCACATTTTACCACTGCCATTGATACCAACAATATAAAGACCATATTTGAAATGGTTCGTTTGATGATATTCGAAAAAAATTGTAAAGCAATTATGTTGGCTTGATTTTTTTTTCAGAGAGTTTTTTTTTGTAACCCGAGCGAGAATCAAACTTATTTCATAATTATTAGTATTTTACTATTTTTCTTAAAAAAATAAAAATTGAAAAAAAAAGAAGTAATTTTACATTGTTTGAAGAGCATCTTTTGATTCAACAAAAAAATTCAATTTTTTGATTGATCTTAATTCTTATTATCTATTAAAAATATTAAAGAGAAAGAGAAAGAAACTAATTTAATTAATTAAAAGATAATTGACAATTTTTTATTTGTTTTTTACTTAAAAAAAATTTCCAATGATCTGTAAACCAATTTATTGAGTAGAAAAAACTGAATTATTTACAGATAGTCATTTTTGGATCATTTTGAGTGATCGAAGAAGACATACCAAAAATGTACCAAAATAGCTTTGAACTATTTTCCATTTAGGAACTAAAATTTAAGATGAAAAAAATCCAATTTTTTCGGCAATTTGAAGTTTATGATCAATTTTTGATGCTTAAAATGATCATATCAAACTAAAACTATTAAATAAATTGTTATTTCTTAATAGAAATAATGCAGAGATACATTTTTGGATTTAACATACTTTGTTAAATAAAAATATAAACTCTGCAATATCAAAATGCACATTGCATAATGCCTAATATTTGCCGTTCCATCGACAAAAATTGCCGTTCTTCTGAGTTAAAAAGGCTGCCCAATGTTTTAGTTGCCGTTCCATTTCAAATATTGCCGTCCCCCCTAATATTTGCCGTTTCATTGACAAAAATTGCCGTTCCCATGAAATATTTGCCGTTCTTCTGAGTTAAATTGGCGGCCCAATGTTTTAGTTGCCGTTCCATCACAAACAATTGCCGTTCCTATGAAATATTTGCCGTTCTTCTAAGTTAAATAGGCGGCCCAATGTTTTAGTTGCCGTTCCATCACAAACAATTGCCGTTCCTTTGAAATATTTGCCGTTCTACTGAGTTAAATAGGCGGCCCAATGTTTTAGTTGCCGTTTTAGGTTAAAAAAGGACGCCTATCTTAATTCAAGACGCTATAATCATTAAAAAAATTTTCTCCCCCCAGTATTCTTGACGTTCCCGGTCAAAAAAGGACCTCAATCTCTATTTTTACCTCATAAATCTTTAAAAAAAATTTTCCCCGATTAAACTTGACGTTCCAGTTTAAAAAAGGACGCCTTTCTCTCTATTTATACTCCAATCTTTCTAAATTTTCCCATCCAAATTAAATGACGCTCCAAGTTAAGAAAAAGACGTCTATCTATATTTTTCACTTAAAGTAATTTTTAAAAGAGTCCATTAACTAATTTGACGTTCCAAGCATTAAAAAGATATTTTTATTTTTATCCATATTTTTCAATTCAAGTATTTAAAAAAATAGTCCTAATAATTAAAATGACGCTCCAGACAATTTAAAGGACGTTTTCTATATATTTTTCAAATAAAGTAATAATAATAATAATAATAAATTGAGTCATAGCAGGGAATCACCCTGCGAGCAATCCAAAACAACTTGAATCGCTATGATGACTGGTTGTGCGTTTGGCAAGAAGGAATGTGGTACGGTGAGTTTCCGAGCTAAGGCCACCCCAGTCCTAGCATAAACGCTTCTGGGGATTGCCCAGGCCTTCGACTCACCGTCTCACTGACTGGGCCATGGTTGGTCGTTGAGGTTTAGGTGGTGGTGGTGTTCGTGCGGGCAAGATGTATGTCGAGGCGGGCCTTGAAGCTGTTAAGGGTTGGAGCGTTGACTGTCGAGGACGCGAGGTTGTTCCAGGTAGATGCAACTCTGTTGTTTAGGAAGTTTGTTCGCGCCGGGCAGTTGGATAGTTGGACAAAAAGGCGTTTTTTGTGACCCCTGATTGCGTTGGCTGGGCCGTGGCAGGCGATGGACGACATAAGTTTGGTTGAGGCTAGCCAATTTACGTCAAGTAGTCCATTTGCGATCTTGTAGTGGGCGATGAGGTCACCCCTTGATCTTCGTGATTCTAGGGTGGTTAGATTCAGGATGGCGAGCCTGTCTTGGTAGCTACGGTCTCTGATGCGACCTACTAATTTGGTTGCTCTCCTCTGGATGTTTTCGATGATCCTTACATCTGCTCGTCTATGGGGATTCCATACTGAGCTGGCATATTCGAGGTGAGGACGGACAAAAACAGTGTACAGGGACTTGAAGGATTGAGGATTCCAGGCATGGAAGGCCTGGCGGAGTTGTCCAAGAATGGAGTTGGCTTTGGCCGCCGAGTGTTGGCAGTGGGTTCTCCATTTCAGATCACTAGAGAAATATACGCTGAGGTCCTTTTCCGTTTTGATCTCTTCAAGTGTCAGTCTAGAACCGGTTTCAGCTGATGTCATGGTGAGCATGAGAGTAGTGCAAAAGTGATTTGTTTTATTTTTGAAAACCATGAATTTGCATTTCTCGACGTTGAAACTCATGTTCCAGGTGTTAGCCCACGTCGCGAGCAGGTCTATATCGGACTGTAGTTGGGCAATATCGAGGCCGTTCTTGGTAGTGGCAATGATCTTGGTGTATCGGCAAAGAGCTTGCAGTGGTGGTGTACTCCGTTTGGCATGTCGTTGATGAACAGGGTGAATAGTAGAGGACCAAGAACAGATCCCTGAGGTACACCGCTCGTGACCTGGCACCAGTCTGAAGAGCTGGAGCCGATAACTACTCGTTGTTTACGGTCGGAAAGGAAATCGGAGAGCCAGTCGAGGAGGAGGCCGTCGAAACCGTATGACTTAAGCTTGGACAGCAGTGCTGAGTGGGACACTTTATCAATAGTAGTTACTAAAAGAGTCCTACACCATCTTAATGATTCTATTTTAAGTAGATAATTTTTTGCAGACTTTTGCAGATTTTACCTTAAGATTTAACAGAGTATGTTAAAACCAAAAATGCACCTCTGCACTAATTATATCAAATAATCACAATTCATTTAATATTTTTTAAAATTTTAAACCTGGATGCCTAAATTTAAATCTGAAAAACTCATAAAGTTTTTCTATTTTTGACCCCTATATCCTCATCAAACCAAAAGCTTTCATGGGTTCCTTTCGCTTAGTTTTTTGACCTCTATATCATATATTAAATTCAACCATTGTGACGAAACTGTTCGTAAGAAATAAACAAAAGACATTTCGGGTTATCTTAATTCGCAGTCATTATTTATTTAGCTTCTATAATTATTTGAAAAGACGCTAAAAGAAACTAAATCCAAACAAAAAATACTAAAAGTAACTTAGAATAATTAAGATGAAAAAAAGATAAAAAAGGAGCATTTTAAAATAATTAAATATTTTTTCTTAAATATTTTTATCAAATTAATAATATAATTTAAAAGAAAAAAATTTTATTTTATTTTGTACTTTAAAAGTTTTTTCTTTATTATTAATTTACTTTTCTTTTATAAAATTTAGAAAAATGATCATGTTTTATTTCTAATAATAAAATATAAATCAAATAAATTAATTTAAATAAAAATTGGAAATTAAATGAGAACTTAAAGACATGAATGGAATAATAAAATTATTAAGAGTTTTGTAATAATTGAATATCTCCGCAAAAATTCCAAGTCTTTTCAGAACAAGTTTTCTTTATAAAAATTCCTAATTTCAAAAAGTTTTTCGGGATAAAAATAAAAACTGACTAATTTTTATTATTAACCCTTTAATTTAGGCAATTTATTAAAATAAAATACTAAAAAATTATTTTTAAAGCATGACAGAAAAAAAAGTTGACATAATTTTTCTACTTTTAATTTATTTTATTTTTCTTTTTTTTCTTTAATTTAATGAATAATTTGTTCGTAAATAAATATTATTAATTTTCATTTAAAAATAAAGACTTAAAAAAATTCATAAATTTGAAAAAATTTATTTTTTCATTACTTTTAAGCTCTTAGTATTTTTAATTATCCTTAGCATATATGTTTTGAATTATGTATCTACACCTCTAAATATTTAATTTAGTCCCATAATTTAAAATTTTTTTCACTTTTAATTCTTTATTTGGTACATCTCCAATATTTTTAGTTATTTTTCTTTTCAACTCTAGACTTAAATTATTATAAAACAATCGTTTAAATGTAAATTGATCATTTTTTCAAATTTTCTATGCTGATAACAAAAAGGACAATTATTTTTTAAAAGTTGTTAATTTTTTTTAAATCTGCACTTTCAAAACACTTATATATAAAAAATCATTTGAGGTCTAAAAATAAATTTAAATGAAATCAATCGATTCAAGTCCCTTACCAAAAAAAGAAATAAGGACCATTATTTTTTAAGAGTTTTTTTTTTAATCGGTAATTTCATAATTAATAATCAAATATGCAATTGAATTTATATGAGATAATAAAATAAGGAGCCGAAATAGTAAAGGTGATAAAATAAAAATTAAAAAAATCATTTTTATCATCAAATTCTCTCAATTTCAATAAAATTAAATTTTTTTAACTTTCGATCATTTTAATAATTAAAAATTCTATTTTTTTTCTTTAATTTATCAATTCTTTTATAATTATTTTAAATTTTCTTTTAAACAAAATAAGATTATGGTTTGAAAAAATTCATAAATTTACAAAAAATTTATTAGCTCAAGTCCGGTCTTTATTATTTTAATTATTTTAATGCAAATAATACAAAATATTATTTAATCTTTTTAATTATTTACATTAAAAAAATTAATTCTTAAATTAGTTAAAAAAATTAAAATTCTTATATAATATTTGAAAAAATTATTTACTAAATAAAATTCGAAAAAGATTTAATGCTTAAAAAAAATTTCATTTTTGATTTTCTTTGACCATTTTACCCATTTGTTCCATAGCTTCATAAATACCCTCTCCAGTCAAAGCACAAGCACTTTGAATGAACCATTTATTTTGAGTTTTGGACAATTTTTCAAGATTCAATTTTTGAACCAAGTCAGTGCATGTGATGGCATTGGGAAGATCTTGTTTATTGGCAATAACAACCACTGGCACACCACGCATCGAATCATCTTCCACAATACCATGAAGTTCTTCTGCAGCGTCATGCATTCGTTCACCATCACTACTATCAATTATAAAAAAAAGACCATCTGTATTTTGAAAATAATGTTTCCATAATCTTCTAATTTTTTCTTGACCACCAACGTCCCATACAATAAAGCTTACTCCTTTACAAGGAGATACTGTTTCCACATTGAAGCCAATAGTTGGTATCGAACATATATTTTCATTTAATTTTACTTTATAAAGTATAGTTGTTTTTCCAGCATTGTCTAAGCCTAAGAGCAATATTCTACTGGGGTTACCTTCATTCCAGCTTGCGAACAACTCAATCAACTTTGAAAAATAAAGTCCCATTTTTACTTTTGATTTAAATTATTTTTGCTCATTCTTAATCCAAAAAAGGAAGTATTTATAATCAATAGTGATTAAATGTGGTCTATAATACGTGTTTATATAAATTTTATTTTTTAAACTGTATTTTGAACACGCTGGAAATTTTTACATTTTAAAAAAATTATGAATTTTTCTGTTCAGTTTTTTTTTACGCAAAATTTCGACAGTCATCTGAACACAACAAGTCATAAATAATTATGAGAAAATTTCTACCTTTGGATGCAATTAAAAAGTACTTTTTATTGAGAAACTAAAATATTCCAAAATTATGCTGGCTAAAATTTATTAGACAAATTTTTAAAATTTTGATAATTAATTAAAAGCTTGGAAAACAAATGGGGGCTTTGAATACAAAATTTGGCAATGGTGATAAAAGAAAATTGACAGCACAAGTTTTAATCTTGGGTCTGAACCATAGTGGAAAGACAACAATTTTCTTCACCATGAGAGATAAACATAACATATTTACCATACCAGCAATCGGTTTTAATTCAGAAACTTTTATTACTGCTAATGGAGTATCAATGCGAGTTTGTGATTTGGGAAATTATAAAAAAGTAAAACCAACATGGAGAGATTATTTTCAAGAGAGTATTGGATGTTTTTTTGTATTAGACAGTACTGATGAGTTTAGATTAAACGAGGCAGCGCAAGAACTTCATGGAATTGTGGAAGATGATTCGATGCGTGGTGTGCCAGTGGTTGTTATTGCCAATAAACAAGATCTTCCCAATGCCATCACATGCACTGACTTGGTTCAAAAATTGAATCTTGAAAAATTGTCCAAAACTCAAAATAAATGGTTCATTCAAAGTGCTTGTGCTTTGACTGGAGAGGGTATTTATGAAGCTATGGAACAAATGGGTAAAATGGTCAAAGAAAATCAAAAATGAAATTTTTTTTAACAATAAATCATTTCTGAATTTAATGTAAATAATTGTTTATTTTTTAATGATATTTGGTAAATTTTTATTGAAAATCTTTTTAATGACTAAATAAGCTTTAAATATATTTAGTGATGTAATTACATAATTTCGAACATAAAATTAATTATTCCTAGACGATATTTCCTAAAAGTACTGGCTTATTTATTTTATTTAAATTTTGATAATTTTTTTTTAAAAAAATAAATTTTTAAAAGCTCTTTGATGGCTATGCGATGTTTTTTAAATTTTTTTGTAATAAAACTGAGACGAATTTCTTTATCGAATCATTTAAAATTTTCATTTTAATTTCTTTTCAAAATTAATCTTTTTAATAATTTTGATTTTAGATTTGATGAATATGATTTGAAAATTTGTTTTATTCTTAAGATTTTGTTTATTTTAAAGCAAAATAGGATGCTAACAATTCATGGATTTTTAAATGAGGTGGCTAGACATTTTTTTAGAACTGACTCTATTTTTATTCTGAATTTTTTTGCGAAGATGAAGTTTACAGTATAAAATAGTAAAGCAAATCGGCCCTACCGTGTTATGTGAGCTGAGTTCACGAAAATGTGTGAACTTGACTAATTTTTTTGGTTTCGTGATCTCAGCTCACCTGTAAAAAATTATGTGATCTTCAGATCACGTGTTATGAGCTAACTTTTTGTGATCTTTGTTATGTGATCTTAAATTTTAATTTAATTATGACTGATGCTGTCGATGAGAATGATAGCTTAGATGGTACTTGGACTAGTATTACTTATTTATTTAAATACATTAAAAAACAAAAATAATGATGTTAGTTACAACTTTATTTAACGATTAAAAAAAATTGTGTAGAATGATGAAAATTCAAAAAAAATTACAAAATTTGAATTTTTTTACAAAAATAATTTATACTTATCTTTTTTTTTATTTTATAATCTAGCCGATCCAACGCGTTTTATTTTTGTTTTTTATGTACTGAATTTTTATTTTATTTTAATACCTATTTATTTTTATTTGATTATATTTTATTTAACTTTATTTTTATTTTTTATAAATTTCATTCTAAAGGAGCTTAAGCTCGGTACAATAAAGAAATAAATTTATAAATTAAAGTTGTTGATCAAATCATCCATTTTTAGTATTAAAAAAAATGAAACCCAAAAAAATTGCTTTTTACTGATTTAGTCAAATTAAGCCCCGTTATTATGAAACATGGCAAATTTAAGTCTTGTTAGCAATAAACTTGTCTATTTTAATAATGTCAAATTAAAACTCGTCATAATTAACAAGTCAAAATAAAACCTATTAAAATGAGTTCGTCAAAATATCGCTGTTTTAAAAGAAGTTCAAACGACAAATTATTTATTAAAACTTCCAAAAAAAATATTGTTTAAAAAACCCCTAAAATAAGATCTGCTTTTTAGATAAAATAAACTAGATTATTTATTCAAATTTTGTTAAAAAATGTTACAGATTGCAAAAATAAATGTCTTTTATCATTTTTGTTATACTTTCAAAAAAAAGTATGTCTAGATTTAAGTAAATTCTAAAAGTATTTTAAAAAAAATTTGATAAAAATTCAAGAAAAAAATTTTTTTATCAAAAAAATTAAAATTTTATTTAAATTCTCAGTCCTTGATCGTAACAATTTTTACAAATCGATTTGAAAACCTTCTCCCCTAGACAAGGACCACATGTAAATTGTTTGCATTTGTCACAATTAAACTTCGATTTGTTTCCATTACATAACCTAATTTGACACTTTTTTTTTGCAGATGAATCAATCTCAGTTCTTGCTAAATATTTTCTAGAAGCAACTGGAGCAATTGGAGTTGTAGGCTGTACACTTTTATTCACCATTTCCAGTAATTCATCTGCCAATGATTTCAAATACATTCGACGCGAAATCTTACTTCTGTTACAAGTTTTATACAAGATCCAGCTGTTTATTCCTACTAAATTTAAAATATTGTAATTTATCTTTTTTCTAAGACTTGTCTCTTTTCCATCTTTCAATCTTATCCATATCATTCCATTTTACGAAGTTTTGTCTATGTTATTTTCTTCAGTTTCTTCTTCGCCTTCATTTTCTTCATTATCAGAGTCTTCATCTGAATCATATTCAGCATTAGGCTGATTTGTTGTTTCCATTTCATCTTCAAAATCATTATCAAAGTCATCATTATCCTCATAATCATTATCATCATCATCAGAGGCTACTGATTGGGTATCATCCGCATTTCTAAGAAGTTCAAGGGCTTGTAAGGCAGCTTTTCGTCGAGACATGGTTCATAAAATTTTAATTTATAGAAGGAATTATTTAATTTAAGTAGATTCTGAAATTTAAAGCATAATTAGCTTGGTCTTCAATTTATTTTACAAAAAAAAAGACAATATTTCTGTTGGGTCCAAAAAACCCCTTTTGGGCCTTAACGTATATATTTTGCTTTTTTTTCGCTTTTGTGATGGGTGCTGTTTTTATAGGTATCCTAGAAATTTATTTGAAAATAATTGTTAATTAATAAAAGTAAAACTTGTTTTAAAAATTAAATAAAATATATTTTGTAGCATTTTTTTTCATGTAAATAATTTAAAAAGACAATTTTAAAGTCAATCCAAAAATTTCAAAACTGATTTTTAATTTTTTTAACCTGAAGAAAAAAAAATATTTTCTATATGCACAAACATCAAACCACTGCAGATATCCAAACAAGCATTTAAGCTCTAGAAATTACAAAAAATTAAAAGCATTTTTTCTAAATTAAAATTTAGTTAAACAAATTTTTTTATAAATTAACTCGACGTGATGTTTACTATATCCGTGTTTCACCTGAGACTAGTCCATGATTAACTTTTTAAAATAGCTGATTCGAGTTAAATTCCTAAACGGGTACTGATGATGACATTTTTTTCTGATTTAAAAAAATGATAATTTATCAAAAATAATATACGCTATACTGAACAGTACCCAGCTAAAACACTTGATCCAATTTATCTAATGATGACACTCTGTCTACAATTATTAGATTTAATCTATGATTTCGACTTAGGTCCCTGAAGATAAATAAACTCTTGAAAAAAAATCAAAAAAAATTCAAAAAAAATTTAAAAAAAATCAAAAAAATAAAAAATTTTTGTAAAAAACCAAAGAATGCTCTCCCTTGCTTGAAGAGCTCAAGTCTCGGTCTGACACCGGTCCCTAAAAGCAAACTTTGCATCACAGAATACAAAAAAAAATGATTTAAATCTCGTACAGAGTGCTGGATTAATAGTATTTAAATATTCTCTAGACTAACAAATTCAAATCTCTAAAGCTTCATGTTAATTTCTAAAAACTAGCTAAAATTTTAGATTTTTGACCAAGAATGACATCACAAAATTGTGCCAAGTGTGCCGAGTACGAGAACGCTTACCAAGTCCTATTGAGAAAAATACACAGTTTGAGCAGCGATAAAACAGCTCTGGACACCCATCGGCTAAAAACACAAAAGCTCATAGACGATCTAAAGCAAGAACAAGAAAATGCGGTGCAAAATTTTACCAACAACTTGGAAAATTTGCTCGCACAACCCGATCCATCGGCAGTCCAAATCATCAGCTCACTCAGCGATCAGCTCAAAATTTTCTACCAGTGTTCGTTTATACCTGACTTTGAGGCTCAACACGGCACCAAACTATTCGCCAGAATAGACAGCCTGGTGGACAAATTGGACAAAAAAGAGAGTGAGGCCCATCTGGCCGATCTGGCTACTGAACTTGGTGACTTCAAGAGCCGAAGCGTGTCAATTAGAACCAAGTTAAAAGAGCAAAAAAAGCAAATTGAAATTTTACTGGGAAAAAATGGCAAAAAAAGCCACATTGGTTCATCGCCGTACACTTCGGTCACCTCAAGCAACACGACCATAGCCAGCTCCAGTACCAGTGGTCTCGGCGATAATCTAGTTGTCAGCCAAGACGACTTGTACACGTGTCCAATTTGTCTCACTTCCATAGAGTCATGTAAAATAACTAGCAAAAAATTTAATAGTCACGTGAGAAAATGTGACGAGACCAAAGTTTGCTGCATGTTTTGTCTTAAGTTGTATGACAAGAGCGAGCATGTTTTGTTGGAGAACCATGTCCAAAAGCATATGATAAAGCAGTATTTGACCAGGTCGCCGACAACTACCATTTCTGTGGTTAAAAAGTTGAACGATGACCAAAAAGCCTCGGAGCCAGATTTGGCAGCAAAAACTGGCAGCAGTAGTGGAAATAGCAGTTTTTTTGTTAACGATGCAGCGTTGGACCAGACTGATGAGACTGGCAATGCTGTTGACTACTCCACCGTAATGCACTATTTAAAGCTTTCCGATAGTAGATAGCCAAACTTTTTTTTCTCAATTTAACCATTTTTGACTATTATTTTTTTGGAATTTTTTGTACGAACATTTTTTGCTTTTTTTTTTGGCCTGCATGAAAAATTAATTTTGGACAAATTTTTCCAGAATTTTTTTTTAATTTTCCATATTGTTTATTTTTTTTGGTGACCTTTTTTTTTGTTGCTAATTATTTAAATTATTAAATAAATTTAATGTAAATTGATAATGAATAATTTTGGTCTTGAAAGTTATTTGATCAAAAGTGATGTGAATTGATAGTGACTCGTTTTTCTTAAGGAATATAGCAAAAATTTGAATCAATATTTTTTTGAATTAGTGAATTTTTGATTAAATTAATTAATTTAGGAGACTTAAAGAAAATTGTAAAAATTTTGTACAAAAAATCGTAAAAAAATGATACAATTTATTTTATTAATTTGATTTTATCACTTAAAAAGATTTATTAAAATTAAATCTTAGGAAATAATTTTCAAGTCATGTTGACAACTTAATGTAAAAAATAAAACGAACCCACATAATTTTAGTCAAATTCATTTTTTTATTTAAAAAAAAAAATTAAAAAAAGACAATATTCTGAAACGCACTAAAAATTATTATTAACTAACAAATTTTTGCCATTGTGAAAATGCAAATACAAATTGAATAAAAATTCTTCATTTTTTTTTATAAATTAAAATTGAAGTTTTTAATTAGTAAAAATAAAATAATGCAACATAGTGCAGCATACTTTGTTGCACCTTTTTCACCAAAAATTTATTTTCTGATGTAAAAAAAAAGTAAAATATTTCTAAGATTTAAATTGATAATTGACTTGATTAACGGAAAATAAATAATTTATTATAAAAATTTTATTTTAAGTAAAAAAGGTGCAAAAAAGTATGTTGCACTTTGAGGATGCATTTTTCTTAATATTTCCTATTAACTTTAATTTTAATTTATCAAAAAATCACGAATTTTTGTTCAATTTGTATTTGATATTCACAACACCAAAATTTAATTTTAAACAATTTGTTTTACTTAAAACGAAATGAAAATACCTCATAGAAAATCAAAAATCATTTTTTTTATAATTTTTAACCAACCTGTAAATAATTAAAAATTCTAAATAATATTTTCAAGTTAATATTTGCATTAAAATTTTCAAAATAATACAGGCAACTTGAACTTTATGATCATGATCAAATGATCAAAACATAACTCGTTATAGTATTAATAAAAATGATGAAATTAGCCTTTTTTAATTTTTTTTATATTAAACATAAGATGTTTACTATTTTAATTAAAGAAAAAAAACTTCTGTTTTTCTAAATGATCTTTTATTGATTCTTCAAAAATTTTTTTTTGAAAACTTAAAAGGCAAATTTAAAATCCACATTAAGGTATCCAAATTATGACTTTAAATTATATTCAAATATTAATAACAGATCAGTTTAAAAGTCACAAGTCTCAAGTCAAATCACGATTTTTTTTTTCAAAAATCCGACCAAAGACTTTAAATTTTTTTTTCAAAAAGAAAGTCCAAGTCCAGGCTTTAAAATTTTGAATACTGAAGAAGAAATTTATGCTAAAATTGCAAGAAAATTCTGTAAATGGCAAATCTATTGCATTAGACAACCCAAAAGTATATAAATTTTTTGATATTAAGACTGATCTAGCAAATTAAAAAAAAAAGTCTGGACTTTGACTTTTTTTTAATGACTTGGACTTTTTTTTGGGACTTTTAAACAAATCTGATTAATAAAAATATATTACGCCAAACAAAGTTAAATATTGTATTGCAAAATTTTAAAATATTGATCAAGATTTTATTTTTACTTTAGATAAGAGTTTATATAATTTTCTATCTAATTAAAGATTAAACAAATCATTTTTAATAAAGTTTAGTCATTTATCATAATGATAACAATAATAATATAAGTTACAACAAGCTAGCAAGCTAGACTTGCGAAGATGGGAAACAGTAGGATCCCATCTATGGTAATTGAAACGGGTATTATTAAAAAATTGATTAGAATACCTTTTTATTTAACTCAATAATTAAAAATTTTGATTTGAAATTTACATTTGATCATGAACTTCAATTTGACAAAATAAAAATAAACTAAAATATCCTTCAAAATATTTTGATAGATCACCAAAACCCAAATATGAGACCCGAAAAAAAATTTCAGTTCACTAAACTGGCATAAGTCATAAGACCCACTTTTTCGTATCATGCTATAGGTCTTTAATTGGATTTAAATCAGGTGAATTAGCTGGAGTTGTAAGATTTCAATAAAAATTATTAACTTTAAGTGATCATGATTTATATGCTGCTTTGACGCAAACCCAATTTATTACAGAAAATTTTAAAATTATTTTCAAAAGTCTGAAACAAATTTAATAAAAATTTCATTTTATTAAAATTAAAAACAAACCAATAAAATTTTCTAGTCCCTGTGATGATGCTCCTCTTAAGATATTAAATAATTGTCCTTAAAATTGCTCTAAAGCCTTTTGTAAGCCCTATTTACCTGTATTTTTTCAAAAAATTTAGCCAACAAAATTTTAAAAATGTATCTAAATCATTCTAGCCAGAATTATTTTTGAATTTTTTAATTTCTTAATAAAAAGTTTATTTTATGCAACAAAAAGTAAACATTTCTTATAATTATTGAGCATTTTGATATAAATAAAAAACAGAAATAGAAAAATATTCATAATTTTTTTTTTTAAATGTAAAAATTTCCAGCGTGTTCAAAATACAGTTTTAAAAATAAAATTTATAAAAACACGTATTATATCACTATTGATTATAAATACTTTTTTTTTGGATTAAGAATGAGCAAAAATAATTTAAATCAAAAGTAAAAATGGGACTTTATTTTTCAAAGTTGATTGAGTTGTTCGCAAACTGGAATGAAGGTAACCCCAGTAGAATATTGCTCTTAGGCTTAGACAATGCTGGAAAAACAACAATACTTTATAAAGTAAAATTAAATGAAAATATATGCTCGATACCAACTATTGGCTTCAATGTGGAAACAGTATCTCCTTGTAAAGGAGTAAGCTTTATTGTATGGGACGTTGGTGGTCAAGAAAAAATTAGAAGATTATGGAAACATTATTTTCAAAATACAGATGGTCTTTTTTTTATAATTGATAGTAGTGATGGTGAACGAGTGCATGACGCTGCAGAAGAACTTCATGGTATTGTGGAAGATGATTCGATGCATGGTGTGCCAGTGGTTGTTATTGCCAATAAACAAGATCTTCCCAATGCCATCACATGCACTGACTTGGTTCAAAAATTGAATCTTGAAAAATTGTCCAAAACTCAAAATAAATGGTTCATTCAAAGTGCTTGTGCTTTGACTGGAGAGGGTATTTATGAAGCTATGGAACAAATGGGTAAAATGGTGAAAGAAAATAATAAATGAAATTTTTTTTAAGCATTAAATCTTTTTCGAATTTTATTTAGTAAATAATTTTTTCAAATATTATATAAGAATTTTAATTTTTTTAACTAATTAAAGAATTTATTTTTTTAATGTAAATAATTAAAAAGGTTAAATAATATTATGTATTATTTGCATTAAAATAATTAAAATAATAAAGACCGGACTTGAGCTAATAAATTTTTTGTAAATTTATGAATTTTTTCAAACCATAATCTTATTTTGTTTAAAAGAAAATTTAAAATAATTATAAAAGAATTGATAAATTAAAGAAAAAAAATAGAATTTTTAATTATCAAAATGATCAAAAGTTAAAAAAATTTAATTTTATTGAAATTGAGAGAATTTGATGATAAAAATGATTTTTTTAATTTTTATTTTATCACCTTTACTATTTCGGCTCCTGATTTTATTATCTCACATAAATTCAATAGCATGTTTGTTTATTTAATTATGAAATTGCAGATTAAAAAAAAAAACTTTTAAAAAATAATGGTCCTTATTGTTATCAGCATAGAAATTTTGAAAGAATGATCAATTTTATATTTAATTATTTGATTAATAATTATTAAACTATAAAATTAACAAAAAAAATGACTAAAAGTATCTAAGATGAACCAAAAAAAAACTAATAACGAAAAAAAAATTATATATTTAATTTAGTCTTATAAGTTATGAGACAAAATTAAATATTTAGAGGTGTTGATACACAATTCTCAACACATACTCTAAGGATGATAAAAAATTCTAAGAAGTAATGAACTTTAATATTTTTTTTTTAATTTATGAATTTTTTAAGACTTTATTTTTAAATGAAAATAAAAAATATTTATTTACGAATAAATTATTCATTAAATTAAAGAAAAAAAAAATAAAATCAAAAAAATTAAATATAGAAAAATTATGTCAACTTTTTTCTGTTATGCATTACAAATAATGTTTTTTAGTATTTTATTTTAAATTTTAAATCGCCTAAATTAAAGTTTAAATACAAAAATTAGTATAATTTTATTTTCATATAGAAAAACTTATTCAAAATTAGCTTTCTTTTAAAGAAAACTTTTTCTGAAAAGACTTGCTGATATATTTAAAATTGTTATTTTGTTTTAAATAAATTAAAAATATCATGATAAATAAAACAATTTTTCTTATCACCCAGTGGTTTCAAAATGCCTTCTTTAAAAAAAAAATTGTAATCAAGTGTTTAAAGACTTAATCATTAAATCAGAGTTGAGCAAAAGTCTTTTCAAAGTCAAGTCTGCAACCTGAATTAAAAAAAATGGATAGATTTGATTTTAATTTTTGAAATCAAAAGCTTGTAAAAATGCGAATTTATGAAAAATACTGCATTAAATAAAATAAAATTTACAAGAATTGATCCAAAAATTGAATAAAAAATTTTAAATCATCATAATTACAAAAAATCTAATTATATTTTTTAGAACCTTAGAAACTTAATTCTTTTGGTAGAAATTTCAGAAATTAAGTTTAAAATTTTTTTTTTAATAACACTATTAAGATGAGTCAATTATTCTCAACTTCAAAATATAAAAGTCAAAATTGTAATTCAAGTTAAATAATTTTCATGAACAAAAATTAAAATCAAAAGACTTGTTTTTGACTTTATGACTTTAGAACAGCATTTCATTAAATAATAAAAATTAGCAAAAATTTAAGTACAAAAGATGAATAAAGTATTTTTTTCAGATATTCTAATAATTTTTTCATTAATTCAGTTTTTTCATTTTATAACAAAAAAAACATTATAAATTTCAAAAATTTACCAAAATTCACAAATGTTAAATATTAGACTGTTTTAATTTTTTCAAATATTCTCAATGTGACTCATTTTCTGATCTTAATTAATAACTGTCTCTATGGCGCAATCGGCTAGCGCGTTCGGCTGTTAACCGAAAGGTTGGTGGTTCGAATCCACCTAGGGACGAATTTTTTTAATTCTTCAATTAAAAAAAAAATTTGAAAAAAAATAAAATTTTCCTCCCTTGATGGAGAAAAAAATTTAAAATTGTGTTCCATAGAAACCTAAAATTCAAGTAACTTGGTAAAAAATTATCTCGGCCTTGTTTGTTTTCTAAATCTATGATGAAAAATTTTTTTGGCTTTTATAAATCTGACAAAAATGAAGAGAAAACCTCCAAAGAGTCAAAATGGTCATTTAGCTCATCTATGAGCTTTGATTTTGATTTGAACAGCAACAATGAAAAAGAGGCTGTTTCTGTGTCATCAAAAGAACAATTGAGCTTTAAATTTATTAAAATACTGTTGATCTTGTGGCTTTTTTTAACTGTCCTCATAATCGGACTGCTAATTTACCGATTTTTTATCGACGTACCCGATGACACTGGTCTAACTGAACTGAAGTTATAAATTTAGAACTTATATTTTTAGATTTTAAAACAATTCAAATTGACGATTTTTGATAAAGACCCAAATTATTTTGCCTCTAAATTCAAACAATTTTTAAAATTTCGATTTGATAACTGTCTCTATGGCGCAATCGGCTAGCGCGTTCGGCTGTTAACCGAAAGGTTGGTGGTTCGAATCCACCTAGGGACGAATTTTTTTAAAAAATAAATTTTTCTAATTTTTTAATTTAAATTTTTTATTGTGAATGAGAAAAATTTAGTGATTTCTTACTGATAATTTACATTTTGTTCGTCCCGCAGGACTAATGGTGGAATGTTGAGCTGGATAGAAAATTTGCTTTGGATCAAGTTCAAAGTCAAAATTCTGGAAAAATTTTGTCAAACAAACTTTAGCTTCAATCTGTGAATAAAATTTAAAATTTTTTTTTAAATTTAGATTTTTGAAAAAATCATGAAAGTGGTTACTTGTGCAAAGTTTTGACCGATGCAATTTCTGGGCCCAAGACTAAAAGGAAAATAGGTGTAATTTTTAATTTCGATTTTTTCACATAAAAATCTTTCAGGAATGAATTGTGTCGCATTTGGAAAAAATTCCTCACAATTTCCGCTCACATATGACGATGTCTTGAAAGAAAAATAATATTCTGGAAAAATAAAAATTCTAAATTTACCTGAATATTTGAACCGACTGGTATGTCAAATCCTAATATTTTCAAAGGCATATCTACTTTACGGCTTAAAAAAGGAACTATGCTCCACTTCCTAAGGGTTTCTTTGATTACACAGTTCAAATATTTCAGCTTGGTCAAGTCTTCGTATTTGAGATCAGTTTTGTAGCCAATTTCATTCTTAATTTCTTCTTTAATTCTTAAGAATAAATAATAAAAAATTTCTAAAAAATATTTATTTACTTTTTTAATATTAGAGGCTTTTGTCCCACTTCTAGGATTGCTGCGGCTATCAAATTCGCAGTCGTTTCTTGGCCAGCGATGAAAAATGACACAAAATCGTCAATCAAATCCTCAATTTCGAATACTTCATTTCCTTTTTAAAATATTATTTTTAATTTTAGAAAAAAATCATAATGGTTCTAGATCTTATAATTTTTTAATGGTTTAAAATGAAAATAAAACTATTTAGCTTATGACTTTTGAAATTAATTTGCTGAGTAAAATTTTAAGAAATTTGTCATTATCACCTTTTTAATAAAAATTTATAAAACAAAATTACCAAAAAAGTCATTCTTTTGATTAAATTTATATATTTTAAATTTATTTTATTTTATTTTTGTTGAAAAAAAAAGCGAAATTAAATTTTGCCACTAGAAGCAACTTTCAGTAATTTGGAAAGTTTGCTTTACTTGGAAATTTTGACAAATTGAAATTCAGATCAAGTTTTAAGATCAAAACGATCATTTAAAATTTTAAGACTTAATTAATCTAATAATTTCGAAAATTAAGCAAAATAAAAATTAAACATAACTCGAAATGTTATGTCTAATAGTGGTTCATTATTGAATTAACATCAAAGTAATTGATTTCTAAATTATTTTAAAAAAAAATTTTTTTATTCATTTATTTAAGCTAAAATAGTTTTATTTTTCCATTTAAAAAAATTTAAATTTTAAAACACTAAAGTTTTTTGTCTTTAAAATTTATCAAAAAATTAAAACCTATTAAAGTTCAATAAAAACGGGATATTTTAAATTTATTATAAAAAATTTTGAATTATGTACTTTAAAATTAATTTATATAAATTAAAAATTGATTCTCTAAAATAGTCAAATTAAAATTTTTAAAAAAAATTTTTGATCAAAAATTGATTATAATAAATATTCGATTTAATATTTGAAATATTCAAAATATTATCTGTAACCTTTTTTTCAAAACCTTTAGTTCGTTCCAAAAGCATGTAAATGGGCAAAATGTAAAAAATTCTACATTTTCATATTTTTAGATTTTTTGTGCAACATCTCTTAAAATATATATTTTTCATTTTGATAACTAAATAAATTGGGAGAGTTTATTTTGAATTTCTTGAGGATTGCACAAAAAATCTAAAAATATTAAAATGTAAAAGTGTAAAATTTTTTACATTTTGCTGTAAATTTTATTTCTATGATTTTCTTTCTAATAATAATCAGATTGATTAATAGAATTCAATTTGGTTCTTTTTTTTTAAGCATAATTTAAATAATTTTACATTTTTTGATTTTCATATTTTTTACATTTTTTGATATTTTTTTGTGCAATATTTCACAGTATTGAAAAAAAATCATGAAAATCTAAAATTAAAAATTTGCCGAAATATTGCACAAAAATTATTATAAAATGTAGAAATATGAAAATCTAAAAATGTAAATTATTGACATTTTTTTTGTTTTGGACATTTAATATTTTACTTTTTTTTTAATGAAATGTAATTTTAATTTTATATTTTGCATTTAAAAAAAATGTTAAATTCAAATAATCAAATGAGTACTTTATCAAAGTTATTAAATAACCCTAAAAAATTATGGCACAAAATCTTACGATTTTTTTTTAGCATTATAGTAATTAAATCATCGGATACATATGAGCCATCTTTGATAGATTCGATTCGCTTCAAAATCTGATATCTTCCCAAATCTCTAAGATTCTTAAGTATGTGCTTATAATTTTTAATGTAAGACCAGCCTGATACAGAAAACTAAAAATTTAAAATTCAATTAATCATTAAAAAAAATTTATTTTGAATTACTTTTAGTAATGGATCTAGCAAAATTTTGTTAAATCCTTCCAAGCTTTTTGACACATATCCCTTCAGATTGTTATCTTGATTAATACTATCTATATCCATACTAAATCCAACCTTTATAAAAAAATTTTTTTATATCTTTTTAACACCTTTACTTAGACTTACTGAAGCAATGACATCCATAGTCATGTTATTTGCCTCGTCTAAAATTAAAACCTCCTGATCTTTGTCGGCCATTGAGCGCAATTTTGTCATCAAAGCATCGCTTTTTATGTTAAATTCCTCTAAAAAGGTCATTAAAGCTCTTTAATTAAAAAAAATTACTAATTAAAATTTATTAATGAATATTAATACTGTTTGTGAAAAGATGGATTGAACAAATTGCGTCTGTGACGCCATCTTTGGTTATCTAAATCAGTTACAAGACCATTTCCTAAAAATCTGAAGCCAAGTGGAAACCCGAATATTGAGTAAACATGGTGATGCTTGGGAAAATTGTATGTTATAAAAATATCCTAAAAAAAATGAGAAATAAAATAAATAATTATCTAGCAGAATTTACTTTAATAATCTCTGGATTAATGGTAAAAACAACCATTCGGTCAGCAAGCTGAAATTTGATGACATGGCCAAACTGGCTAACCCAGTCGGCCACCAGATCTGGAAATATTTTATTTTTTGGCAAACTTTTGATATCTAGAACATTTCCGAGATAAAATCCTAGAATTCCTTTTGTTTTCGGACCAGGTATGTGTCTATATTTTCGTCGAAGGAGATAGATTTTTAATGTTTTGTAACCAAAAAAGACAAGACTTGTTCCTACTACAGCTGAAAGAACATTTTTTCTTGAAATATTCGACAAATAACTTAAAATTGACATACTTTATTTTTTTAAATAAAATTTTTTCTATTTTTTTAAATTTAAATATTTAAATAACCTTTTGGATTTAAACGTGAGAAAAAAATGTGAACGTTGTGTAATAAAAAACGTTTACAGGTCTTAAGTGTTTGTTTAGATAAAATAGGTAATTATTTATAGACATAATAGTTTTATGTAACTATAATAGTGAAAAGGAGATAGTGTTGTATTTTTTTTCAAGTATCTAAGTCTCTATGGCGCAATCGGCTAGCGCGTTCGGCTGTTAACCGAAAGGTTGGTGGTTCGAATCCACCTAGGGACGATATTTTTTTATTTTTCTTTAATTTAAAAAAAATTTTTAAATTAAAAGAATTTTTAAATAAAAAAAGTCATATCAATAATTAAATGTCAAAAAAAAAATGAATTGCCAAATAAAACATAAATAGTCATATATTTAATTAATGTGTCAAGTACAAAAATAAAGATGTCATATATTTTGTATAAAGTCAAATGCTTTTTTTTGAGAAAAAAAGAAATAAAACAATTCAACAAACATTGGAGAATTTTATTCTAATAATAATAAAAAAATTAAAATGCCATTACCTAATTGTGATGATAATGAATTTCAAAATTAAATTATATTCAAACAAAAAAATTTTTTTTTAGCTTTGTAAAAAAATCCATTTAAAATCTTTGAAAAATTTACTTTTTGAAAAAAATATGGCAAAGACTTCTCTTCGAGAACTTGCTATAACTCATCATGTTGCAGGAAAGTCGAATAGACAAATCTACGAGATTCTAGCAGCGAAAGTTACTATCCAGACTATTTCTATATTATTTCTATAATTGATATATTTTATTGACATAATGGTGTTTTTTTTTGGTCATTTAATCTATTCATAAGTGAAAAGTGCTTTTTTGAAGTTTTTTTAATAAAAGTGATAAAATTAATCAAAAATTATATTAAATTCATACTTACTCTAAAGCTTATTCTTACCATGATATTTGTTAAAAATTTCAAAATATTTGGGCTTTCGGTTCGCTAGATATAACAAAAAGTGTATGGATACTAGTGTTGATTATCGAAAGGAACTTCGCTAATCGATTAAAAAAAAATCATTATCGAACTGTTTAAACTAAACGATAAATTTTTGTAACGATAAAATTATATCGAAAAAATTCGATATAATTTTATAGATCGATTTCTTCTTTAGTCGATCAAGTTCATTTTTATTTTATTTATTCGAATTAACTGATCGAATATTGATATCAAATATATTAGTCAATTTTAATCTACCAAGCTTCATGTTCGAAACATTTTTTTTGAAAAAAATTATTACTTCAATGATATGAAAATATTATAAAGGAAAGTAATGTTAAATTTGTTTCAATAATATTTCAATAATAAAGACTTGATTTTTAAAAGTTATTTAATTAGAATTTAGAGCTAAAAGATACACTTTTGTTTTATAAATTTCACAATATTAATTTACCAATACTAACTAGTATTATTAAAGAGCTATTTTGTTTAATTGGTACTTCATTTCCTGCAGAAAGTCTTTTTTCTGTTGCTGGCTTTATTCAAAATGAAGAAAGAAACAGACTGAGTGCAAAAAATCTGGAAAAATTTACTTTTATAAAGCTTAATTCAATCGTTTTAGAAAACAAAAAATAATTTTAAAGATTTTTAAACAATTTTTTAATATTTATTTAATTTCGTAACTTATTCAATGATTTTTTAAATTAATTTTTCAAGTTTTGTTTTGTTTCGTAAATTACTTATCTTTTTAAAATATCGAATACATTTTTTTTTACACTTTTGAATTAGATTTTTTCATTAATCGATTTATAAAATCGAACAATATTATCGATTTAGCTATTCGACTAACTATTCGAAAACAAAGGGATACTTTTGTCCAAAATTTGTTCGATAGCTTTTCGATATTTGTAAAATTTATCAAATTAAGTAAATTAAAATTCTATCAATGAATTTTTGATCGATAAAAATAAGACATTTTCGATAAAGTTAAAATTTCATCGAATGTAAATTTAACCGATTTAATCGATTAACGCTTAGACGATTCAGAACCCTAATGGATACCTTATATTTTTGAAGAAATTAAAAAAGGCAAATTTCAGTGTCTTTTTTAAGATTACTTTTGATACAAAAGTCATTGAAAAATGATCATTTTAATCAGTCTTTTTTGCTATTTAAAATAAAAACTAGCCATACTTATAAATAAAAAAAATTTAATTTTTTTTATTTATTCGAAATTTATACATTAAATAAACTTTAAATGTGTCCGACTCTGAATCTTCGACAAACATTGCTCGCACAGAATAGCTTTTTAAAAGTCTGAGAAAAAAAATTTTGATTTCTTTTCATTATTATTATTTATTTTAAGATTGAAAAATTGATTGGATATTTTTTTTATATTTTTGATAATAAATTGGCTCTGATTAAATAATATTTTTTGCATAAGAGCAATTGTTAGATTTCATGTATCAAAACCTCAACCCTGGGAAAACCAAAAACTTAAAAATTTGAACAATTTCCCTAATCACTATTTTTCATATTTTTAAATATTTAAATTAAGAATGAGATGTTCTTTTTTCTCATATAACTCTTATCAAACATTTCTTAAAATTTAAATAAAAAACTTTACTCATTTAAAACATGAAAAAATTTAGTTCATTTATTTTTTTAATAAAAAACATTGTTAATTTATTTATTTTATATACTAAATATAGAAAAAGCAACATTTTTTTAAAAAAATAATTTCAATTTAAATAAACAAGACCTGAATTATCAATTATCAGCTAAATCAACAATTATAAAAACAGTAAAAATTTGGGAAACATTAGACAAAAGTCAAATAAAAATCTACTTTTTTCCGGCTAGCAGACCAATTTTTAACTTAGAAAAAAAATCCAAGCCCTCATTTCATTAATATTTTTGAAATAAAAAATGTAATTTTGATGCCATTTTATTTTGAGGATAAGAGATAATTCAAAACTTTACTTTATTATTATTTTTATTTATTATCCTTCAACAAGCCGATGGCTCGCGGAGCTGATAACCCGCTAAAGCAGGTAAAACGTCTCCATTTCTGATCAAGTCTGAGGCCTGTAATGTATTATTTGATTTTTATGCTAAAATTTTCAAAATTATTCAATTTTAAAATATTTTGCTTTGATTTATTTTTTTTGCTCCAAACTTTTTAAACTGATCTAAAAAAAATTAATAAATTTATCATTTAATTTATCTTTGTCGAGTGTCCTCCAGATTTAAAATAAAATTCAAAAATATCAAAATATAACAAAATATTTAAAAAAAAATTTTCTAATCTTTATGATAGCAGCTATTTTCTAATGGCCCTTAATTTGATAATACAATAAATTTTTAATTGAATGTTTAACTTTTTTAAATTGATGCTCAATTTAATATTTTGCCTTTTATTTTAAATTGAGTTTATTTTAATTAATTTAAATTTAAATTTATTATTCAATTTGAGCCAATTTGGTATTTATTTGCAGTTTCTATAAGCATTTTAAAACATTATTTAAAAAACTTGAAAAAATCTTGTTCATATTATTTTCGATTTTCATTAATTTTTCAACAAAATAAAAAATAATTTTTAATTTTTTATTAAAACATTTGAAAAAATAATTTACATTGTTATGATCCTCTATAAGTCGAATAGCCATATTGGTTCATAACTAAAGGTACATGAAAATTTTGTGTGTTATTTTCCACTTTGAAATAGATCACAACTTGGGGATAAAAAGTTTCCAAATTTTGACTTCTGTAATATTTTTCAGTCTCGAAAACAAGTTTGTATGTGGCTACTTCAAGTGTGCTGTTGTTCAAAAAGTTATTCATGCGTCCATCTTGATTAGAAATATCTCTGCCGACCAAAACCCAGTCATTGTTTCTTTTTATGTATAGGGCAGCTTCTACATTTGGAGAAGGCTTTCCAGTAGCCAAATTCAAAACATGAGAACTTATGTGACCATTTTGTCTCTGTTTAAAATAATTTTAATTTTTTAATTTAATAAAAAATATTGCTAAAATTTACAAATCTTTTTAGATTTCCTTGCTCTGCCATTGTTACTGCTTTAAATAAGCATAAACTCAAAACCAGAGTGCATATTACTTTTTGATACATTTTAAAATTTTGGCTTTTTCAAATAATGAATAATTTTTTTAAATGATGGCGCTTAAATATTTAAAGTCTACCCTCTTGAAGGTGTCTAAAATGCAGGTGTTAAAATTGAATAATTAAAAAATTATATAACACAGATTAGAATAGAAGAAAAATCATTCAAGATGCCTATCAAGTTTATCTTTTACAAAAATTTATGTAACAATGATTAAATATTAAACCAACAAAATATTTTGGTTTGACATTCTCACGTTTTACTAAGTGTTTTTAGTTATTTTTAACACAAATAGAAACAAAAATCTGATAAGAAAAATGATCTAGAATTTTTTGTATTTTTTTCTAAATTCAATTTGATTTTATCAAAATTATAAAAATATTTTCAAAATTTTATTTGAGAATTTATTTCTAAAAACTTATGTCTGACGATTTGACTCCAGTTTCCTCTAAAAATTTGTGAATAATTTTTTGTTGATCCTCTGAAAAAATGTCTATTACATCACTTGGTTGATCGACGCCAGCTGTTTTTGTAGCTACTTCTAAACGATTGTAATAATCTCTGAGCACTTTTTTCTCCTCCTCATTTCTTTTGGCATAAATTGGCGATTGCAGATAAGACTTAGATCCTTGCTGTTTTGTAGTTTGAAGAATGTTTGTATTTAAATTTCGGTTTAGAGAAAAAAATCTGACGATAAATGGAAGTTTAGTTGCCATAATCTAGAAATAATTACTTTGAATTTTTTTTATTTGAGTTTTAGCTTTTTGATTTAAAAATATTTTTATTTTTGGAAATTTTTATTTAAGAGCTATTAATAGAAAAAAGAGAAAATAAATTTTATTAATAGAATATACGTAAAAAATTTACAAATTTTATTAACAATAGGAGATTATTAA
This sequence comes from Brachionus asplanchnoidis, assembly GCA_025491095.1. Lineage (NCBI taxonomy): Eukaryota > Metazoa > Rotifera > Eurotatoria > Ploima > Brachionidae > Brachionus > Brachionus asplanchnoidis. Next base: position 3,762,142 of record JAILYF010000011.1, on the reverse strand, counting down.
TAAAAAATATTATGTTGATATATTTTTTAAACTTTATATTTTAAGAATCAACCATTATGAGAAAACTATTTTAGTTTTTGGACAGAACTGACAAAATGGTTTGAAAGAGGAGTCCAAGAGATAGCATTTCAAATGAAATTGAATTTTAATAATTTTGACACAAATGGAGTTAAATTTAACATTTTGATAGATTAGTGATAAAGGATGGGGAACAAATTTCAGCTATTTTTTAATTAATATCTTCGATGGATTAATTGTTAAAATTGAAGTTTTTTTTTTATTTAAATAAAAACTAATGCATAGGGACATAAAATTTTTTAGGATCTTCTAGATTTTTTGTTTTCAGTCTAAAATATTATTTTTAACTTATTTATTTGTTTTCTGTACCGAGCTAGAGCTCCTTCAGAATAAATTTTTAAAAAAAATAAATAAAATAAAAATAAAATAAAAAATAAAATTAAAGTTAATAAAATGAGATAAAAAAAGAATCTAAATAAAGTAAATAAGCTAAATAAATGAAATATAAGAAGATATAAAATAGGAATAGATTGTTACATGTGGCACATGTTTAAATAGTTCAAGTTTCAGGAAAAAAAGAAGAAATAGTAAGGTAGCAATCACACAATGGAATTGGGTTTTCAATATATCTTGATATCTTTATCTTGATTCAATATAACTTAAATATTAGGGTCCTACTAAAATACTGGAATATGACTCCTATAAGATAGATAATGTTATAGGAGCAAAATTTTATAACACATAATTATCTGAAAATAACCAGGTAAATTTTTCACAGATAAATTATCTTTAATTAATTTACTCTCCAATAAGATAAATTAATAAAAAAATTATTGATCAACACATTAACTAATTGCTATCTAAAATGATATATTATATGATCTTTTATCTTAACTTTATGATCTTTTAGCTTTTTGGTGAGCTACTGGCTTCAACGTTTACTCCAAATCCTGACCTAATAAACTCAACCACGGAATACGAAGTCGACTATGAAATTTCGATTTTTTTTTCTGAAAAAAACGAGAAAAATCTTTTCGAATCCATTACCATTACTGGAATAATACTTGCAATTAATAAAATAAAAGAAAATTCAGCATCTGGTCCTGACTTTATTCACAATAACGATAAAACTAATTTTAATAAAATTAACATCAATAGAGAATTTGTTCATAAAGTAATTAAAAACTTACCAAATGGCAAAGCCAGAGGCTTTAAGATGTTTCAAACGAACTGTATAAATATGGCTCAACCCGATCGCTGATTGAATTGACTGCAATCTTAATGGAAAAAATAATTAATATGGGACTCATTCCAACTCTCTTTAATGTAGGCAAAATTCTACCGATAATTAAAGATGAGAAAAAAAGCAAAACGGATGTGATTAACGTGAGACCAATAACTATTTCAGACACACTTGCAAATATATATGAAAAAATTATACTAAATGAAATAGACAAAACCCATTCAGGGACCCCAAATCAATTCGGTTTTAAAAGTAACTCATCTTGTAGCCATGCAGTATTTACAGTAAAGGAGTAAGCACTCAGGAGCTTAAAAAAGAATAAACCACTTTACGCGTGTGCGATTGATGCTAGTAAAGCATTTGATAAAGTAAATAGGGTCATATTATTTAATAAACTAATAAAAAAGATGAATCCACTCGTATGGCGAAAACTAAAAAACTACTACGAAAATTCGTACGCGTTCGTTGAAAATCAGGGTAAACCCTCACCGATTTTCAAAACGACCGTTGGTGTTAAACAAGGAGGGCCTTTATCGCCGAAGCTTTTTTCAATGTACATTGAAGATATTGTTGAGGAAATAAACGAAGCTGAGATAGGCATAAAAATAGCTGACATAAATATTGGTATCCTCCTTTACGCAGATGACATTCTCCTACTTAGTGAAAAAGCCTTAGAAATGCAAAATGCCATCAATATCTGTATTTCTTATGGTTGAAAAACGAAATAAAATTTAACGCGGAAAAAACTCAGTTAATTATTTTTGGAAACAAAAAGCAACGGTCCACGAATCCACGACTTAACATGGACAATAAAGAAATTGAACTTCGTGAAAGGATAAAGTACCTAGGGATTGTCTTGAACTCAAAGAATAACAACGTTGATTTTATTGAAGAAAGAATTCGAAAAACCTTAAAAAGTGTGTTTCAGCTGAACTCCATTGGAATGAATGATCCTAGCTTAAAAATGGAAATAGAGTCTCAACTGTACAAAACTTATTGTAGACCTATTCTAACTTACGGATGCGAGGCAACAAAAATTAAACGGACTCTCCAATGGAAAATAAAAAGCACTGAGTCTACAATCATTAAAAAATCATTAGGATTGAGTAAAAGATCGAAAACAACTAACCTCTTGCACGCATTAAACATAGCACCAACTGAGAAAACTAGAAAACTAGCATTTGCAAAAAGATTAGAAAATAACGTCTTTACCAGAAAATTAGTCAATAAAATAATTGAAGAATCCGAGATTAGTAGAAAAGAGCTAAACAAAAATTCTCTGATTGCAGAATTCAATGAATTACTTGACGATGAACCAAGAAGTAAAGAAGAGATCAATGAAAAGGCTGCACTTGAAATGCTGATAAGAAAGAAAAAGATTAAAGATGAAAAAAAAATGGAATAGCTGAATCTATAAAATATTGCTTAAATAAAGAGTACCCGGAAGAAACAAGAAGAAAAATATTAGAGTTACTTACCAAAGCTTTTTGAAGCAACCAAACATCTAACCCATTTTATTTTATTTTTTTTGCATAATCTAATATTATTAAAGACAAAAAAAAAGAAAAGAATCAAGATTATTCTATTAGTCAAAATATAAAATATTCAGAAATTAACAAAAGAAAAAAAAAACAAAAAAAAAAAGAAAATTAAATTAACTTTCTCCTATCTAACTTTTAAAATTTTTTTTTATTTTTTCTTTTTTTTTGTAACTTAAATTTTTTTACTTTCATCACCCAAGTGGTGTTTTTTTTGAAATAAATAAAAAAAAAAAAAAAAAAAAAAATTTAATGCTCAAAAATCTGCCTGAGTCAACTCTTTATGACATTTTAGACCTCTTCAATCAAAATTTAACAACTAGCAATCAGGATTCAGAAAACATAGACGCACAGCGGACAATCTCTTTTTTCTTATTCAAAAAATAACTGAATCGTTTAACAGGAAAAAAAAATGTGTTGTCTTTTTTTTGATATATCAAAAGCATTTGACAGAGTCTGGAATGAGGGGCTTGTGTACAAAATGATCAAAATGCAATTGCCAAAGTACTTAATTTTTTGGACCAGATCTTTTCTAAACTCAAGATCATTTTGTGTAAATGTGAATGGACAAAAAAGCAATGATTTCCCAATCAAAGCCGGAGTACCGCAAGGCTCAGTAATTAGCCTCCTATTTAGTATTTTTATTAACTATATACCAATAAAAGAAAAAAAAAATAATGAATACTCTCTTCTTTTCGCTGATGACTTAGTTAACTTTTTTATCTATAAATCTAAAAGAAATATTGAACTTAGGATCAATACTTACCTAAAAGAATTAGAACCATGGTTAACAAAATGGAAAATGAAGATTTTAATTGAAAAATCTTGTTACATGATATTCACAAAATCAACAAGAGAAGAGCTCGATCTTGATTTGAAAATATATGAGGACAATTTAAAGCGACAGGACGAAATCAAATTCTTAGGCATCAGATTTGACTCACGGCTAACCTTTAGTCCATTGATTGATGAATTAAAAGAGCATTGCAACTCTAGGCTAAATTTAATTAAAATTTTATCTAATAAAAACTGGCGTCTACATCACAAAACACTTGGAAATTTATATAAATCGCTTATTGGTTCCATTTTAGACTATAATTTTCCCTGTTTAAATTCTTTATCTGATACTAACATTAAAAAACTTCAAACTATTCAAAATTCAGCAGTTCGATCTATTCTTAAACTAAGGTTTGACACCCCCTCAATCATTTTATGCCACGAGGCCTAAAACAAACTAAAATTTCATACAATTTCGAACCGACTTTTTGAATTGAGCGAAAGATATGTTAGGGCTGAACTTACTAATTCTGTTCCATTACTTCTTAGACTGGTAAATGAGTATAGACGAGGTTTTGAATCTAGATTTGTTAACTATCCAACTGGATTGTGTAATTGCTACCTTGTCATAGACTCTTTTTTCTTTGAAAACTAAACCGATTTAACTTTTGTGTCTATTTTCTGCCTTTCAAAAACGATTTTTTATTTCTTTTCTTCTTTCTTTTTTTCTTTTCTTTTATTTCCTTTTCAAATTTCAATTATTTATCTGTATTTTTTAATTCTTATTTTATTCATTTAATTTTATTTTAATCATTTTTTTTATTTATTTTTATTTTTCTCTGAAGGAGCTAACGCTCGATACAGATTTACAAATAAATAATAATAATTAACTATTTATTGATTGTTTTCTATGAATAACCACTTAAAGCTTCTCCCGTGATCTATCTATTGATCGTCCCTATATTTAAAATACATCTTTAACTTTACTTTTACTAAAAAAAATACTTTTTTGATTAGACTTAATAAAACCTTTAATGATTTCTCTGAATTCTATGTTGAATTTAAGAAATACTGTGCTACTTCTTTCACAATATATTCGATAAGCGGAAGTCGGTCGGACTCCGAGCCTTTTATTATGTGTACGATTTGTAATGTTAAATATCATTTAACTTGTAATAAAATATATATTACGAAAAAGAAACCATGGAAATGTTTTACGTGCAAGAAATAATTTTATTTATTTTCATTTACAATTTCAAATTACTTAATCTTAATCTTTATCTTACTTATTAATTAATAAAACATTATTTTTCAAAACAAATTTTTTTTCGAATATTTTTTGAATTATGTATCCATAGTTAAAATAAACCATAAGATATATAATCTTTACACAGAAAAAAAAATTTTCAGATAATTATGTGTTGTAAGATTGACTCCTTTAAGATGGCTCCATAACAAAATAGCATACACCATATCGAGTTTTTCAGTGACAGTTTTGAAAACAGAATTTATGATAATTAGGTATCAAAAATGTCAACGTATATTGATTGAAAGTATATTGATTGGATATTTTGTCCTACTGTTCATAATAAGTTCATTAATCGTCTTTGAAAATAGGTTTGTTTAATCTGTGTTATCTTGATTCTGAGACATCGTAAATAAAAGCTTAAATTCTTATGGCTTATTAAATTTTCTGGGTTTGGGTTAATTATAATAAATAAATTTTTCTTTTTGTAACTCAGCTCAATTTAAAAACTCGATATACACATAAATTACCTTACTAAATAGCATAAATTATAACTCTATTACAAAATAGCAATCACGCATTACGAAATAGCAAGATTTTTTAAAATTAACATAACATGTCAAAATAGCACACGTATGCTAATATGTAATCAAAATCTTTCAAAATAGCTTAAAAAAAATTCAAAAATAAAATGAGTTTAGCAGCAGATTTTTTAGACGATTTTGATAATTTGACAGTTTACAAACTAGTAGATGCTTTGAGGTATGAAAACGGAGCAAGCAATTTCAATGCTATCAGAGCTTTAAACGGCATTACAACTAAAAGAAAAGCATCGTTCATTGAACATGACATTTATATTAAAAATATTTTAAAAGATGATAAAATCGAAACACAACATGAATGATTGTTGAAAATTTGCGAACATGTGTCTTACAAATCCAAATAAATAATTAGTTTATATAAACGATAATTGATTTCTGACACTTAATAAAAACACTTTTTTGCTTTAATTTTTCTTTTAACCTTCATACAGCTTTGATCGGGTCAAAAATGACCCGATCTAATTTTTTCTTCGTTTTTTTAGGGAATTATTTAATTGGATAAAATAAATTTTTTGATTGACTAATATTTGCCAATTAAATTTAACCTTGTTAGAAAAGAAATATTTGACATTATGTGTTAAATTGTTATTAACCAATAAATTAAAACCAAATTTCTATTGAGTAATTGAGTTTATTTTATTGGTTTAAAAATTACACAGGGTCATTTTTGACCCGTCTTAGTAAAAAATGATATTTTTTTTACTCTTAGCTGTATGAGGGTTAAAAACTAATTTTTAATTGGCTATTTCGTAATGTGCTATTTCGTTATATGCTATTATGTAAAGACCCCCTTTAAGATAATCTATGTTATAGTAGCTTCATTCGAAATACTGGCCCCCATTTAATTCTAAAGGAGAATTAAACAAGCTTTCTAAAAATTTGACTAGTTTTTCTCGAGAAAGTATAGTTTTCGAGATATTTTGATTAAGGTTCAAACCCGTCGGGTTAAATGAGCGAGTAACGTGCCGTTATTTTATTATGTTAATTTATAAATTAGAATTAATTAAATTCAATCATATTTGATAATTAATCTTTAAAAAAATCAAAACAAATAGTAATAATCGGCAATCGTTTTGATTTCCATTCGTTTTATTCAATCTTCTTATTTTACTCGAGGGGCTAAACAAGACGATTCGCCTTAATATAATTTTTTTTTAAATATTTTTGTAATAAAATTATATAAATATACAAACTTATTTTTTTAAGTCTTTCTAATGTGAATGGAATTATAAGGAAGTCTTTATAATTACACAACCTCGACAAAGCTACAAAAGTCAATCCTAATGTTTTTTCACTTTTTCCTAAATCAATTACAGCTTTTTTAAGTGTTGCTCCTTGACTTTTATGAATCGTCAGTGCATACGCTAATTTTATTGGAAATTGTTTACGTGAAGCTTTAGTTTCAGTAGAATAACAACCATAAATACTAATTGGTATCCAATCTTTTCTGATATCATCTTCATAAAATAATTTTGGACCACTGTAACTCTCAAATTGAATAAGCAAAGCCGTTGGATTCGGATTATTTGCTTCGATTATAACGTCTTTAATGATTCCATTAGAACCATTAACTAGACCTTTAGCTATCCATATATTTGTTGTTAAAGTTATTTTCGCATCAACTGCTAAATTGATGACATTTTCAAGACCTCTATATTTATCATCATCGTGACTTCTGGCATAAGAAGGCGAATTTTTAGCATGACATTTGAAAATGGGCTTTTTTAATAATTTAAGCTTTTCGTTGTTATATTTTGAACAGCTGGCCCGGTCTGGAAATAACCTAATAGCATCTTTGAATTCTTCTAAATGTTTAGGCAATAATTGTCTTTGGAGTAAAAATTTCCAATCTTCTTCGGATTTCTGATCGTAAATACCATTTCTTAATCTAAGAAATAGATCGATGAAATATTGTTGTTTAGGGTCATTATCAGGATTCTTTTGTCTTTCGCTGACTTCTAATACTATTACTGTTGTGAATTGTTGATAACAATTGTAACCATGTGTTTCAAGATCTTTTTTAGCTTTCATACAAGTTTGATAAAGAGGTGAACCTCCAACAGGTGATAATTTACCGGGATCTCCAACAAGTATTACAGAAATACCTCCAAAATAAAGATTTGTTTTACCTGTGGCTTGACGTAATCGTTTATCGATAACTGCTAACATGACTTGATGTACCATTGAATATTCGTCTATTATAATGTGTGTTGTATCCTTAAATTTGCTTTGAAATTGACTTAATTTTGCCCCTTTCATTTCTTGACAAATCGGTGGATCGAGTTTTTGGTTGAAATTAAAACGACTATGAACAGTTTGGCCTGTGATTATAAATGCAGCTTTGGCAGTTGGTGCACTTCATTTTAAATGATGTTTTAACAAATGCGAAAGTGAAAAAATCGTGAAAGACTTGCCAGTCCCTGCGCTTCCATTAATTATCATTAATAACTGTTCTTGTTTTCTTTGTTTCTCGCTTATAAGATCAAATGCAAATTTTTGGATTTTGTTTAACTGATTTCGATTAACAAGCGGCGTTTCGTTTTCGTTTTCGTTCTCATCACCAGCCATTTCTTTTTGAACATTTATTAAATTATTTTTAGTTGTTCGGTTGTATAATTGTTTTCGTGATTTTAAAAATTGTAAGTGGTATCTGCAATTATATCGTCCGAGTCATTTTCTGTACTATCCTGTGGTCTAATCTCAGATAAAATTTGCCAATTATCTCTTAAATACTTCGGCTCGACAAATTCTTCTCTACCTTCGCTTCTTGCTATTTTCAATTGTTTTGACAAGTCAGTGTGAAAATTAATAATTTCAATAATATCTGGTTTGGCTACCTTTAAAAATAATTGCCAACGTTCTAATGCTGTTTTTATGTTCACAATTTCATTCATATCTTCTATTGTCCAGTTACTATATTTAATTAAATTATTTAGACAATAATTTTTGTTGTTTTGGTTATTACCTGGATCCCATCTAAGCTTTGGATATGTAACTACGATAACTTTTTTTGGAAGACCGTAATACCAACTCATTGCGTGCATTAATACTGAATAGTTTGACAAAATCTACTAAGTTGTTTATTTTAGATAAATGACCCTGACAAAGGCCTAATTGTTTTCTAATTGCATAGTAGTCTATTAACGACTTTTTGAATGCTGATGCGTTTGTTGGCAATTCTGGATTTGTATTTATTTCTTTTGATCTCAAATTGGTGCAAATAGTAACGTAATCAAAGTTGAATGAAATAAAGGCTGACTCATAAGAAGTCGTGATACTTCACATTGTCCTATGTCTCGATCGCCGGCTATATGTTTAATCATCAACGATCGTATTTTTGACTTTGGATCGTCTTCTTCTGTTGTATGCGAAATGACGTCTTTAAAAACTTTACTCAAAGCTTGTCCTTTTTTTTCACTCTTTGTTGCATATTTGACCATATAGCTAATAGCTCGATGTCGATCGAGAATTATTGACATGTCGACATTACCTCGCCAGTGATGACAAATCAGTCTATTGTGAGGATTGGTGTTTGGGTCATTTCGCTTCAAATTTATTTCACATTTAACTGAATAAGGCGTTTTGGTAAAAACTAGTTTAGATTTTTCCAAAATATCGAAGGGAAAGCCAAATCGGCATCCTTTTTTTTATGAACAATATCCTCCATTTGTTCTGCATACATGACGTTGGCAACAATTTATTAAATCTTCAAAATCTTTGTCTAAATAATTTTATTCGATTTGATTTGTATTCAGAGAACAGGGGTGAGGATCTGGTACTTCATTAGTAATGGTATCTTTTCTCGGGTTCATAGCAGTGATGAGAGTTTCGGTATATCTAAGATATTTTGATTATAATAAAAGACCTTAGTTATTTTGAAATCGGATTTAAAGTTTTTAGTTTGATATACCATTCGATCAAGAATTTTCTAAGCTTTTTGGCTGTTATGTTTGTTTTCTTAATTTCAATATTATTTTTTAGCGAAAAAACTTTAATCTACTTTTAAAGAAACCTGACACCCTTTGACCCCCATTTTTTTTGAAGAGAATTTAACCAGCTTACTGTGCCTAGTTTTTCTCCAGGAAGTATAGTTTTCGAGAATTTCAAATGATTTCATAATAATTGAGAAAAATTCAATTTATAATTGTAATATTTGATATTTTTTATTTTATTAATTTAGTTATAAAATTTAAAAAAAAATTACATTTAATTTTAATAAAAATTAATTTAATAAAAAGATAAAGTTTATGTCTAAATTTTTTAATTATGTAAAAATATGATAAACTTCAATGAGGCGAAATTTTTATTTTTTTTTATTGCAATCTTTTGCCTCTTTTTTCTGATTTTCGTAACGGCAAGTTACGTTTTTTTTAATTTAATTTGATCTTTTGGTGGTGGAATCATTTTAAAAAATTTTCTGGCAAGATTTTTTTGCTTTTCGTCAGTAAGAAGAGACCAAGTATGACTTTAGACTAATAATTTTCTGTAAAGATAAGCAATTTCATAATCACCGGAGCCATAAATCGTATTGGCTTGATTTATCTTATTGATTGAAACAGTCTTAAAATTCTCAAGTTCCTCTGAAATTGAGTTTGTTTTCAATTTTATTAATTCAGTTTTGATTTGTTGTTGAAACTTTCTATATCATTTGTAATTAAATACCTTGAGAGCATATCTGGGAAATCTAAACCTGGTTTTATAACAAAATCAAAAATATTTTGTGCTTTTTATTTCGCAAACCAATAACCCATCATCAAATCATTCTTCCTTTTTGGTTCAAAAAAATTAAGTTCCTCGATAAATTCATTAACTTTAAAAATAAATTCATCTTCGTTTTTACTAGAAATTAAGGCATCATCCCGATTTCTTTTTTTTAAAATATCTTATTACATTTTATGTCTTTTTCAACTTCCCTTATTTCATAATCATCTAATTTTCTATATTTGTTTTTCTTAAATATTTACGGCACAAAACAAAATTATTTAAATTAAAATTAAATTTAAAAGCGTCCGGTATTGATGAATCATCGTCGGTTATTATGATTTTAATGTTTTTTATTGAAAATGCTTGCTTCCCATAGTTTAGATTGTCATAAGCTAAAAGGCGTTGAGTAAAATAATTATAAATTGTATGTTCATTTTTTAGATGAATCATTCCATGCCCAAGGAAAATTTGATGGGTTTTTGAGTCATTTTTATATAAACATAAATTTCTAAGAGTAACAATTGTTGCGAAAATTTTTCCTTTTAAAAATGTTAATATAAATTTTAATATTACCTAGAACAAATGTTGTATCTATTTTTAAGACAGTAAAATTAAACTCAAAGGAATCAAATCTAATAAGATCAAAAAACTCCTGATCTTGAAAAAATATTGTGATAATTTTTTCTTTATCAAAATATAATTCTCTCCTAAGACCATCTAATTTAAAAAAAAGATTAAATATTTAGCTTTTTAAAAAATGCTCTAATATTAATGTTTTTCATGTTGCAAATAATATCAACATATTGGTCACGATTTTTTTTATATTTAATTTTTTCCAGATCTTTAAATTTTTGAATAAAGCTATAATTATAATATGGATGAGTATTTCTAGGAACTTCGCTTGCCGAAAACCCCTTATTTGCCTTTTCTATCAAATCGTTAAAATGGGAATGAATTGACTCTTTCTTTGTTATTGCCTGTTTTATACTGTCTTTGACTGAATCTGAGGATCGATAATATGGTTTAATTGATTTTTTTTGAATTTTGATGAGGTATTTCAGTTAATTCTTATTTCCGTTTTCATTTTGCCAAAAAAAACTCACAAAAGCTTTGTTAAATTTGTTAGTCTAGGGAATTGGAATATTCACATTCGTCAGACACTTCAAATATCAAAGCGAAAGTCATCGAAACAATAATGGAAATAAAAAATGGTTTAAATATGATTTTTACGAAAATATTTGAAATAATTGCATTTGTATGTTCTCGTATAGCAATATTACTAGGATGCAATTTTTGTGTCAAATGTTTCCTCTACATCTCAAAATTAATTCAAAGACAAATAAATTATCTAATATTTTAGAAGATCAGCAAAAATCAGAATTAGAGAAAATCAAAAGAAAGGTACCATTGAACAAATAGAATTGGCAATTTTAAAGGAAAAAATAGTTGTTGAGCCCAACATTCAAAATCAAGATAATAGCGAAAAAAGTTTAGACTCAATCACAAATCAGCTTATTTTTTCAACAAATAAAAGTTGAAATTAATCTACCCTTGTTTTAGTCCATTCGAGGACGAATGAAATGAATGATTTTTTCAAGGGGGGTTTAATGTTACGGTGCGAAAATAATCGTTTCAACTATCTAAATTAACCTTATCAATATTCACAACTTATCTAGATTTTATCTTTATGCTTTTTTGAATCATTAATCATATGTGATAAATCTATATTACCGATTTAATTCACAACTTATCGTTATTTAGATTCTTTATGATCAATGACCTTTTTAAGTTACAACTACTGAATATAAAAAGAAGTTGTAATTCTTAAAAAGGGAGATCTTTTAACTTTGTATTTTTCTTATTTACTTTAAATTCATAATAAACGATTATTCAACTTAATTTCGTTCTTTGTCTTCTCTCTATCTCCTCTTAAGTTAATCTTGATTTTGAATGTTGGGCTCAACAACTATTTTTTCCTTTAAAATTGCCAATTCTATTTGTTCAATGGTACCTTTCTTTTGATTTTCTCTAATTCTGATTTTTGCTGATCTTCTAAAATATTAGGTAATTTATTTGTCTTTGAATTAATTTTGAGATGTAGAGGAAACATTTGACACAAAAATTGAATCCTAGTAATATTGCTATACGAGAACATACAAATGCAATTATTTCAAATATTTTCGTAAAAATCATATTTAAACCATTTTTTATTTCCATTATTGTTTCGATGACTTTCGCTTTGATATTTGAAGTGTCTGACGAATGTGAATATTCCAATTCCCTAGACTAACAAATTTAACAAAGCTTTTGTGAGTTTTTTTTGGCAAAATGAAAACGGAAATAAGAATTAACTGAAATACCTCATCAAAATTCAAAAAAAATCAATTAAACCATATTATCGATCCTCAGATTCAGTCAAAGACAGTATAAAACAGGCAATAACAAAGAAAGAGTCAATTCATTCCCATTTTAACGATTTGATAGAAAAGGCAAATAAGGGGTTTTCGGCAAGCGAAGTTCCTAGAAATACTCATCCATATTATAATTATAGCTTTATTCAAAAATTTAAAGATCTGGAAAAAATTAAATATAAAAAAAATCGTGACCAATATGTTGATATTATTTGCAACATGAAAAACATTAATATTAGAGCATTTTTTAAAAAGCTAAATATTTAATCTTTTTTTTAAATTAGATGGTCTTAGGAGAGAATTATATTTTGATAAAGAAAAAATTATCACAATATTTTTTCAAGATCAGGAGTTTTATGATCTTATTAGATTTGATTCCTTTGAGTTTAATTTTACTGTCTTAAAAATAGAAACAACATTTGTTCTAGGTAATATTAAAATTTATATTAACATTTTTAAAAGGAAAAATTTTCGCAACAATTGTTACTCTTAGAAATTTATGTTTATATAAAAATGACTCAAAAACCCATCAAATTTTCCTTGGGCATGGAATGATTCATCTAAAAAATGAACATACAATTTATAATTATTTTACTCAACGCCTTTTAGCTTATGACAATCTAAACTATGGGAAGCAAGCATTTTCAATAAAAAACATTAAAATCATAATAACCGACGATGATTCATCAATACCGGACGCTTTTAAATTTAATTTTAATTTAAATAATTTTGTTTTGTGCCGTAAATATTTAAGAAAAACAAATATAGAAAATTAGATGATTATGAAATAAGGGAAGTTGAAAAAGACATAAAATGTAATAAGATATTTTAAAAAAAAGAAATCGGGATGATGCCTTAATTTCTAGTAAAAACGAAGATGAATTTATTTTTAAAGTTAATGAATTTATCGAGGAACTTAATTTTTTTGAACCAAAAAGGAAGAATGATTTGATGATGGGTTATTGGTTTGCGAAATAAAAAGCACAAAATATTTTTGATTTTGTTATAAAACCAGGTTTAGATTTCCCAGATATGCTCTCAAGGTATTTAATTACAAATGATATAGAAAGTTTCAACAACAAATCAAAACTGAATTAATAAAATTGAAAACAAACTCAATTTCAGAGGAACTTGAGAATTTTAAGACTGTTTCAATCAATAAGATAAATCAAGCCAATACGATTTATGGCTCCGGTGATTATGAAATTGCTTATCTTTACAGAAAATTATTAGTCTAAAGTCATACTTGGTCTCTTCTTACTGACGAAAAGCAAAAAAATCTTGCCAGAAAATTTTTTAAAATGATTCCACCACCAAAAGATCAAATTAAATTAAAAAAAACGTAACTTGCCGTTACGAAAATCAGAAAAAAGAGGCAAAAGATTGCAATAAAAAAAAATAAAAATTTCGCCTCATTGAAGTTTATCATATTTTTACATAATTAAAAAATTTAGACATAAACTTTATCTTTTTATTAAATTAATTTTTATTAAAATTAAATGTAATTTTTTTTTAAATTTTATAACTAAATTAATAAAATAAAAAATATCAAATATTACAATTATAAATTGAATTTTTCTCAATTATTATGAAATCATTTGAAATTCTCGAAAACTATACTTCCTGGAGAAAAACTAGGCACAGTAAGCTGGTTAAATTCTCTTCAAAAAAAATGGGGGTCAAAGGGTGTCAGGTTTCTTTAAAAGTAGATTAAAGTTTTTTCGCTAAAAAATAATATTGAAATTAAGAAAACAAACATAACAGCCAAAAAGCTTAGAAAATTCTTGATCGAATGGTATATCAAACTAAAAACTTTAAATCCGATTTCAAAATAACTAAGGTCTTTTATTATAATCAAAATATCTTAGATATACCGAAACTCTCATCACTGCTATGAACCCGAGAAAAGATACCATTACTAATGAAGTACCAGATCCTCACCCCTGTTCTCTGAATACAAATCAAATCGAATAAAATTATTTAGACAAAGATTTTGAAGATTTAATAAATTGTTGCCAACGTCATGTATGCAGAACAAATGGAGGATATTGTTCATAAAAAAAAGGATGCCGATTTGGCTTTCCCTTCGATATTTTGGAAAAATCTAAACTAGTTTTTACCAAAACGCCTTATTCAGTTAAATGTGAAATAAATTTGAAGCGAAATGACCCAAACACCAATCCTCACAATAGACTGATTTGTCATCACTGGCGAGGTAATGTCGACATGTCAATAATTCTCGATCGACATCGAGCTATTAGCTATATGGTCAAATATGCAACAAAGAGTGAAAAAAAAGGACAAGCTTTGAGTAAAGTTTTTAAAGACGTCATTTCGCATACAACAGAAGAAGACGATCCAAAGTCAAAAATACGATCGTTGATGATTAAACATATAGCCGGCGATCGAGACATAGGACAATGTGAAGTATCACGACTTCTTATGAGTCAGCCTTTATTTCATTCAACTTTGATTACGTTACTATTTGCACCAATTTGAGATCAAAAGAAATAAATACAAATCCAAAATTGCCAACAAACGCATCAGCATTCAAAAAGTCGTTAATAGACTACTATGCAATTAGAAAACAATTAGGCCTTTGTCAGGGTCATTTATCTAAAATAAACAACTTAGTAGATTTTGTCAAACTATTCAGTATTAATGCACGCAATGAGTTGGTATTACGGTCTTCCAAAAAAAAAGTTATCGTAGTTACATATCCAAAGCTTAGATGGGATCCAGGTAATAACCAAAACAACAAAAATTATTGTCTAAATAATTTAATTAAATATAGTAACTGGACAATAGAAGATATGAATGAAATTGTGAACATAAAAACAGCATTAGAATGTTGGCAATTATTTTTAAAGGTAGCCAAACCAGATATTATTGAAATTATTAATTTTCACACTGACTTGTCAAAACAATTGAAAATAGCAAGAAGCGAAGGTAGAGAAGAATTTGTCGAGCCGAAGTATTTAAGAGATAATTGGCAAATTTTATCTGAGATTAGACCACAGGATAGTACAGAAAATGACTCGGACGATATAATTGCAGATACCACTTACAATTTTTAAAATCACGAAAACAATTATACAACCGAACAACTAAAAATAATTTAATAAATGTTCAAAAAGAAATGGCTGGTGATGAGAACGAAAACGAAAACGAAACGCCGCTTGTTAATCGAAATCAGTTAAACAAAATCCAAAAATTTGCATTTGATCTTATAAGCGAGAAACAAAGAAAACAAGAACAGTTATTAATGATAATTAATGGAAGCGCAGGGACTGGCAAGTCTTTCACGATTTTTTCACTTTCGCATTTGTTAAAACATCATTTAAAATGAAGTGCACCAACTGCCAAAGCTGCATTTATAATCACAGGCCAAACTGTTCATAGTCGTTTTAATTTCAACCAAAAACTCGATTCACCGATTTGTCAAGAAATGAAAGGGGCAAAATTAAGTCAATTTCAAAGCAAATTTAAGGATACAACACACATTATAATAGACGAATATTCAATGGTACATCAAGTCATGTTAGCAGTTATCGATAAACGATTACGTCAAGCCACAGGTAAAACAAATCTTTATTTTGGAGGTATTTCTGTAATACTTGTTGGAGATCCCGGTAAATTATCACCTGTTGGAGGTTCACCTCTTTATCAAACTTGTATGAAAGCTAAAAAAGATCTTGAAACACATGGTTACAATTGTTATCAACAATTCACAACAGTAATAGTATTAGAAGTCAGCGAAAGACAAAAGAATCCTGATAATGACCCTAAACAACAATATTTCATCGATCTATTTCTTAGATTAAGAAATGGTATTTACGATCAGAAATCCGAAGAAGATTGGAAATTTTTACTCCAAAGACAATTATTGCCTAAACATTTAGAAGAATTCAAAGATGCTATTAGGTTATTTCCAGACCGGGCCAGCTGTTCAAAATATAACAACGAAAAGCTTAAATTATTAAAAAAGCCCATTTTCAAATGTCATGCTAAAAATTCGCCTTCTTATGCCAGAAGTCACGATGATGATAAATATAGAGGTCTTGAAAATGTCATCAATTTAGCAGTTGATGCGAAAATAACTTTAACAACAAATATATGGATAGCTAAAGGTCTAGTTAATGGTTCTAATGGAATCATTAAAGACGTTATAATCGAAGCAAATAATCCGAATCCAACGGCTTTGCTTATTCAATTTGAGAGTTACAGTGGTCCAAAATTATTTTATGAAGATGATATCAGAAAAGATTGGATACCAATTAGTATTTATGGTTGTTATTCTACTGAAACTAAAGCTTCACGTAAACAATTTCCAATAAAATTAGCGTATGCACTGACGATTCATAAAAGTCAAGGAGCAACACTTAAAAAAGCTGTAATTGATTTAGGAAAAAGTGAAAAAACATTAGGATTGACTTTTGTAGCTTTGTCGAGGTTGTGTAATTATAAAGACTTCCTTATAATTCCATTCACATTAGAAAGACTTAAAAAAATAAGTTTGTATATTTATATAATTTTATTACAAAAATATTTAAAAAAAAATTATATTAAGGCGAATCGTCTTGTTTAGCCCCTCGAGTAAAATAAGAAGATTGAATAAAACGAATGGAAATCAAAACGATTGCCGATTATTACTATTTGTTTTGATTTTTTTAAAGATTAATTATCAAATATGATTGAATTTAATTAATTCTAATTTATAAATTAACATAATAAAATAACGGCACGTTACTCGCTCATTTAACCCGACGGGTTTGAACCTTAATCAAAATATCTCGAAAACTATACTTTCTCGAGAAAAACTAGTCAAATTTTTAGAAAGCTTGTTTAATTCTCCTTTAGAATTAAATGGGGGCCAGTATTTCGAATGAAGCTACTATAACATAGATTATCTTAAAGGGGGTCTTTACATAATAGCATATAACGAAATAGCACATTACGAAATAGCCAATTAAAAATTAGTTTTTAACCCTCATACAGCTAAGAGTAAAAAAAATATCATTTTTTACTAAGACGGGTCAAAAATGACCCTGTGTAATTTTTAAACCAATAAAATAAACTCAATTACTCAATAGAAATTTGGTTTTAATTTATTGGTTAATAACAATTTAACACATAATGTCAAATATTTCTTTTCTAACAAGGTTAAATTTAATTGGCAAATATTAGTCAATCAAAAAATTTATTTTATCCAATTAAATAATTCCCTAAAAAAACGAGGAAAAAATTAGATCGGGTCATTTTTGACCCGATCTGATTTGATATGTGGATTCAGTTTGAAAGTGCCAAAAATTGTGTGCCTTTTCAATAATTTCTGCCCGCAATTCTGGCTTAAGTACTTCTAAATATTTTCTAATTTTTTGGATAAGAAGTTTATTGTTTTCAAAACGATAATTTTTTACAAAATTTTGAATGTTTGTTGCTTATTTTTTGAAATACCTGGTACAAGCTTTTCAAATTGGATGAAGTGGAAATATATAGGTTAAGGGATTTGCAAAAAAGTAGATCCCGAAAAAATTAAAAAATGTCAAAATTTTCCAATTTTTATCCGAAAAAATTTTCAATTTTCTTTTTTCAATATAACCAGTTCAGAATATAGAGCATTTTATTCTCTATCAGAAAATGTGTCGATCGAGTAGATTCGATTGATTAAATTCTGAGATAAAAAAACTTAAATAAGATATACTTTATATAAGGCTGTAAAGATTCAGACCACCATAGTTAAAAAAAAAAATTCTGACCCCCCCTAAAATTTTGGCTAAACCTAGATTTTCATATACGGTTGATGAGGTTGAAATCCATATCTGGAGATAGTGTGGAAGTTTAGCAACGCGCGAACTTTAAATAATTATTTTTTTTTAAATTGAAAAATAAACTAATTAATATTATATTTAAAATATTTAAATAATGTTTAAATAAAATAGAAAAAATTAAAGCAAAATTCAATTATTGAATTTAATATTCAATTATCTTTGATTAAAAAAATAGCCGAGTGTTCTTCTGAAAAAATTAGATCGGGTCATTTTTGACCCGACAATCATTCATGTTGTGTTTCGATTTTATCATCTTTTAAAATATTTTTAATATAAATGTCATGTTCAATGAACGATGCTTTTCTTTTAGTTGTAATGCCGTTTAAAGCTCTGATAGCATTGAAATTGCTTGCTCCGTTTTCATACCTCAAAGCATCTACTAGTTTGTAAACTGTCAAATTATCAAAATCGTCTAAAAAATCTGCTGCTAAACTCATTTTATTTTTGAATTTTTTTTAAGCTATTTTGAAAGATTTTGATTACATATTAGCATACGTGTGCTATTTTGACATGTTATGTTAATTTTAAAAAATCTTGCTATTTCGTAATGCGTGATTGCTATTTTGTAATAGAGTTATAATTTATGCTATTTAGTAAGGTAATTTATGTGTATATCGAGTTTTTAAATTGAGCTGAGTTACAAAAAGAAAAATTTATTTATTATAATTAACCCAAACCCAGAAAATTTAATAAGCCATAAGAATTTAAGCTTTTATTTACGATGTCTCAGAATCAAGATAACACAGATTAAACAAACCTATTTTCAAAGACGATTAATGAACTTATTATGAACAGTTAAAAATTGTGTACATTTATTTAATGATTGTGGTATCATTTTAAAAGATTGTTGTATTCTATTAAAAAATTGTGTAACCGATTTTTATGGGCCATTTAAAAATCAAAACAAAATTCAATTATTGAATTTAATATTCAATTTTCTTTGATTAAAAACTTGCTGAGTGTTTTTTTATTACCCTATGGTATGGACTGGAATTAAAAACGCATTTAAATAAATCTTGGACAAAAACTACGAACGAACGAACGAACGAACGAAAGTATAAAATTTCATTCGAAATGAACTTATAAAAGAGAGTAATGTGCAGTATCCAGCTAGAATCAGTCATTGGAAAAACTATATTTAAGATAAATTAGAAAGATTATATAAATTAGAAAGATTATATAAATGTGACAATTCCTATCTACTTCTTCTACACCAAATTTATCATCATTTTGTTCATCTTGGTTGCAATATCAAACGATTAGAACATTTAATACAATTTTAAATTTAAGATGCAATTTTTTATTTTAAACGTTGTCATTTTTTTGTGGTCAGGTAAAAATAAAGCTGGCCAGGTTAAAAAATTGACGGCCAATTATGAATATCTTGATCAGTCTCTCCTTTTTTGTCCTCCACTCTTGTTTGAATCAACAACTTCTGAAACGACTTGATGCTATTTGATGGGGATTAAGCTTACAATTACCAAATCTGACGCTGCTGTTTATCTCGCACTAGTATACGGAATTTCGAATACTTCACCGGACTCATACAAAGGGATTTCAGTTTTATTCCTATCTACTTCTTCTACACCAAATTCATCATCATTTTGTTCATCTTGGTTGCAATATCAAACGATTAGAACATTTAATACAATTTTAAATTTAAGATGCAATTTTTTATTTTAAACGTTGTCATTTTTTTGTGGTCAGGTAAAAATAAAGCTGGCCAGGTTAAAAAATTGACGGCCAATTATGAAGGTTAATTGGTCACTAATTGACAAAAAGTTAATTGGCCCGGCCAATTGGCCATATAAGCAACAAGACCCAAAATTTTTAGTTTTTGATTTAAATAAAGAAGTTTTTATTTTCAATTTGTTAATAGAAAAATACTAAACTTTATTACCGTAAACCCTTGCGCATAGACGTAGCAATTAATACCTAGCCCTGCCACTAACGCAATGCGGCTAATCCCAGTCATTTCATGTTAAAAAAAATTAAAGTTGAATAAAAAAGATTTTTCGCGCCTAAGACAGGAATCGGTAATTACCATGTGGTAAACCCAAGAATTTGTCGTTTTACCGCATCATAAACTGATTCATAAGCGCGAAAAAAAAAATTAAAATAAGCATTCAAATGCCGTTATAGGTCGATTTTAATTTATTAAAGTTTCCAAACAATGCGGTAAAATTAAGTTTTTAAGGAAAAACAAAAATATTTTTTAAAAAGAGAAAAAAATTGATTAAATTTTTAAGTTACATACCACAATTTTTATAAAAAAACCTCAATTAATAATAATATCCATTAAAATTAAGAAAAAGCTTTTTATTATATTTCAACACAAATTTATTAAAAAAAACACAAATATTAAAAAAAACTATATTATTTTTTTTTAATTTCACAAAAAAATTTTTTTAACCACACAAAAAATTCAAAAAAATTTATTTAAAAAAAAACAAAAAAATCCTTTTCACCACATTTATTCGGACCAGTATCTTCTTTTCGTCATTTTACTGCTATAGTTTTCGCAAGAATTCATCTAACGATTCGCAATCATGCAAAAAATCAAAAGTCCAACCCGTGCTTTATTTTTTTTTGTTAAAGGTTCAGCATCTTCTACTGAGTCGTTAAAGTTATTTTCTAAAATACTTACACTGGACATTTTAAATTTTTTTAATTTTCACGAAATAAAATTATTTCTATTTTACTTCCACTTTCTATATTGAGTAATTTCAACATTTGTAAATAGTGTAAAAAATTAAAAAGAATGAGTTTTATAATTAATTAGTGGTCTTCTTAATCAAATAAGTGTCAATCTTATATAAAAAGTGTTTTTTTATTTATTTAAGTGTTAATCTTTATTTTTATGGATTATTTTAAAAATTGTGTACATTTATTTAATGATTGTGGTATCATTTTAAAAGATTGTTGTATTCTATTAAAAAATTGTGTAACCGATTTTTATGGGCCATTTAAAAATCAAAACAAAATTCAATTATTGAATTTAATATTCAATTTTCTTTGATTAAAAACTTGCTGAGTGTTTTTTTATTACCCTATGGTATGGACTGGAATTAAAAACGCATTTAAATAAATCTTGGACAAAAACTACGAACGAACGAACGAACGAACGAAAGTATAAAATTTCATTCGAAATGAACTTATAAAAGAGAGTAATGTGCAGTATCCAGCTAGAATCAGTCATTGGAAAAACTATATTTAAGATAAATTAGAAAGATTATATAAATTAGAAAGATTATATAAATGTGACAATTGGGTAACCATAAAGAACACTCGGCTATTTTTTTAATCAAAGATAATTGAATATTAAATTCAATAATTGAATTTTGCTTTAATTTTTTCTATTTTATTTAAACATTATTTAAATATTTTAAATATAATATTAATTAGTTTATTTTTCAATTTAAAAAAAAATAATTATTTAAAGTTCGCGCGTTGCTAAACTTCCACACTATCTCCAGATATGGATTTCAACCTCATCAACCGTATATGAAAATCTAGGTTTAGCCAAAATTTTAGGGGGGGTCAGAATTTTTTTTTTTAACTATGGTGGTCTGAATCTTTACAGCCTTATATAAAGTATATCTTATTTAAGTTTTTTATCTCAGAATTTAATCAATCGAATCTACTCGATCGACACATTTTCTGATAGAGAATAAAATGCTCTATATTCTGAACTGGTTATATTGAAAAAAGAAAATTGAAAATTTTTTCGGATAAAAATTGGAAAATTTTGACATTTTTTAATTTTTTCGGGATCTACTTTTTTGCAAATCCCTTAACCTATATATTTCCACTTCATCCAATTTGAAAAGCTTGTACCAGGTATTTCAAAAAATAAGCAACAAACATTCAAAATTTTGTAAAAAATTATCGTTTTGAAAACAATAAACTTCTTATCCAAAAAATTAGAAAATATTTAGAAGTACTTAAGCCAGAATTGCGGGCAGAAATTATTGAAAAGGCACACAATTTTTGGCACTTTCAAACTGAATCCACATATCAGAGACTAAAAGACACATTTTACTGGAAAAATATATTTGATTATATGAAAAAAATTGTAAAAAAGTGCACTGTTTGCAATCGAAATAACAAAGAAATTGTAAAATACCGTCCTGTACAAACAAGTTAGATTAGCTAAATTTTTTAACGTGTTATTATAGACCTTATTCTTGGTCTCCCTGAAATTGCTGAAGGCTTCAAGGGTTTATTAGTGATCATTGAATTTGTTACAAGATTTTTTTTTGGTTTAGCAAAAAAAAATAAGGTCTTAGATCGGGTCAAAAATGACCCGATCTAATTTTTTCCTCGTTTTTTTAGGGAATTATTTAATTGGATAAAATAAATTTTTTGATTGACTAATATTTGCCAATTAAATTTAACCTTGTTAGAAAAGAAATATTTGACATTATGTGTTAAATTGTTATTAACCAATAAATTAAAACCAAATTTCTATTGAGTAATTGAGTTTATTTTATTGGTTTAAAAATTACACAGGGTCATTTTTGACCCGTCTTAGTAAAAAATGATATTTTTTTTACTCTTAGCTGTATGAGGGTTAAAAACTAATTTTTAATTGGCTATTTCGTAATGTGCTATTTCGTTATATGCTATTATGTAAAGACCCCCTTTAAGATAATCTATGTTATAGTAGCTTCATTCGAAATACTGGCCCCCATTTAATTCTAAAGGAGAATTAAACAAGCTTTCTAAAAATTTGACTAGTTTTTCTCGAGAAAGTATAGTTTTCGAGATATTTTGATTAAGGTTCAAACCCGTCGGGTTAAATGAGCGAGTAACGTGCCGTTATTTTATTATGTTAATTTATAAATTAGAATTAATTAAATTCAATCATATTTGATAATTAATCTTTAAAAAAATCAAAACAAATAGTAATAATCGGCAATCGTTTTGATTTCCATTCGTTTTATTCAATCTTCTTATTTTACTCGAGGGGCTAAACAAGACGATTCGCCTTAATATAATTTTTTTTTAAATATTTTTGTAATAAAATTATATAAATATACAAACTTATTTTTTTAAGTCTTTCTAATGTGAATGGAATTATAAGGAAGTCTTTATAATTACACAACCTCGACAAAGCTACAAAAGTCAATCCTAATGTTTTTTCACTTTTTCCTAAATCAATTACAGCTTTTTTAAGTGTTGCTCCTTGACTTTTATGAATCGTCAGTGCATACGCTAATTTTATTGGAAATTGTTTACGTGAAGCTTTAGTTTCAGTAGAATAACAACCATAAATACTAATTGGTATCCAATCTTTTCTGATATCATCTTCATAAAATAATTTTGGACCACTGTAACTCTCAAATTGAATAAGCAAAGCCGTTGGATTCGGATTATTTGCTTCGATTATAACGTCTTTAATGATTCCATTAGAACCATTAACTAGACCTTTAGCTATCCATATATTTGTTGTTAAAGTTATTTTCGCATCAACTGCTAAATTGATGACATTTTCAAGACCTCTATATTTATCATCATCGTGACTTCTGGCATAAGAAGGCGAATTTTTAGCATGACATTTGAAAATGGGCTTTTTTAATAATTTAAGCTTTTCGTTGTTATATTTTGAACAGCTGGCCCGGTCTGGAAATAACCTAATAGCATCTTTGAATTCTTCTAAATGTTTAGGCAATAATTGTCTTTGGAGTAAAAATTTCCAATCTTCTTCGGATTTCTGATCGTAAATACCATTTCTTAATCTAAGAAATAGATCGATGAAATATTGTTGTTTAGGGTCATTATCAGGATTCTTTTGTCTTTCGCTGACTTCTAATACTATTACTGTTGTGAATTGTTGATAACAATTGTAACCATGTGTTTCAAGATCTTTTTTAGCTTTCATACAAGTTTGATAAAGAGGTGAACCTCCAACAGGTGATAATTTACCGGGATCTCCAACAAGTATTACAGAAATACCTCCAAAATAAAGATTTGTTTTACCTGTGGCTTGACGTAATCGTTTATCGATAACTGCTAACATGACTTGATGTACCATTGAATATTCGTCTATTATAATGTGTGTTGTATCCTTAAATTTGCTTTGAAATTGACTTAATTTTGCCCCTTTCATTTCTTGACAAATCGGTGAATCGAGTTTTTGGTTGAAATTAAAACGACTATGAACAGTTTGGCCTGTGATTATAAATGCAGCTTTGGCAGTTGGTGCACTTCATTTTAAATGATGTTTTAACAAATGCGAAAGTGAAAAAATCGTGAAAGACTTGCCAGTCCCTGCGCTTCCATTAATTATCATTAATAACTGTTCTTGTTTTCTTTGTTTCTCGCTTATAAGATCAAATGCAAATTTTTGGATTTTGTTTAACTGATTTCGATTAACAAGCGGCGTTTCGTTTTCGTTTTCGTTCTCATCACCAGCCATTTCTTTTTGAACATTTATTAAATTATTTTTAGTTGTTCGGTTGTATAATTGTTTTCGTGATTTTAAAAATTGTAAGTGGTATCTGCAATTATATCGTCCGAGTCATTTTCTGTACTATCCTGTGGTCTAATCTCAGATAAAATTTGCCAATTATCTCTTAAATACTTCGGCTCGACAAATTCTTCTCTACCTTCGCTTCTTGCTATTTTCAATTGTTTTGACAAGTCAGTGTGAAAATTAATAATTTCAATAATATCTGGTTTGGCTACCTTTAAAAATAATTGCCAACATTCTAATGCTGTTTTTATGTTCACAATTTCATTCATATCTTCTATTGTCCAGTTACTATATTTAATTAAATTATTTAGACAATAATTTTTGTTGTTTTGGTTATTACCTGGATCCCATCTAAGCTTTGGATATGTAACTACGATAACTTTTTTTTTTGGAAGACCGTAATACCAACTCATTGCGTGCATTAATACTGAATAGTTTGACAAAATCTACTAAGTTGTTTATTTTAGATAAATGACCCTGACAAAGGCCTAATTGTTTTCTAATTGCATAGTAGTCTATTAACGACTTTTTGAATGCTGATGCGTTTGTTGGCAATTTTGGATTTGTATTTATTTCTTTTGATCTCAAATTGGTGCAAATAGTAACGTAATCAAAGTTGAATGAAATAAAGGCTGACTCATAAGAAGTCGTGATACTTCACATTGTCCTATGTCTCGATCGCCGGCTATATGTTTAATCATCAACGATCGTATTTTTGACTTTGGATCGTCTTCTTCTGTTGTATGCGAAATGACGTCTTTAAAAACTTTACTCAAAGCTTGTCCTTTTTTTTCACTCTTTGTTGCATATTTGACCATATAGCTAATAGCTCGATGTCGATCGAGAATTATTGACATGTCGACATTACCTCGCCAGTGATGACAAATCAGTCTATTGTGAGGATTGGTGTTTGGGTCATTTCGCTTCAAATTTATTTCACATTTAACTGAATAAGGCGTTTTGGTAAAAACTAGTTTAGATTTTTCCAAAATATCGAAGGGAAAGCCAAATCGGCATCCTTTTTTTTATGAACAATATCCTCCATTTGTTCTGCATACATGACGTTGGCAACAATTTATTAAATCTTCAAAATCTTTGTCTAAATAATTTTATTCGATTTGATTTGTATTCAGAGAACAGGGGTGAGGATCTGGTACTTCATTAGTAATGGTATCTTTTCTCGGGTTCATAGCAGTGATGAGAGTTTCGGTATATCTAAGATATTTTGATTATAATAAAAGACCTTAGTTATTTTGAAATCGGATTTAAAGTTTTTAGTTTGATATACCATTCGATCAAGAATTTTCTAAGCTTTTTGGCTGTTATGTTTGTTTTCTTAATTTCAATATTATTTTTTAGCGAAAAAACTTTAATCTACTTTTAAAGAAACCTGACACCCTTTGACCCCCATTTTTTTTGAAGAGAATTTAACCAGCTTACTGTGCCTAGTTTTTCTCCAGGAAGTATAGTTTTCGAGAATTTCAAATGATTTCATAATAATTGAGAAAAATTCAATTTATAATTGTAATATTTGATATTTTTTATTTTATTAATTTAGTTATAAAATTTAAAAAAAAATTACATTTAATTTTAATAAAAATTAATTTAATAAAAAGATAAAGTTTATGTCTAAATTTTTTAATTATGTAAAAATATGATAAACTTCAATGAGGCGAAATTTTTATTTTTTTTTATTGCAATCTTTTGCCTCTTTTTTCTGATTTTCGTAACGGCAAGTTACGTTTTTTTTAATTTAATTTGATCTTTTGGTGGTGGAATCATTTTAAAAAATTTTCTGGCAAGATTTTTTTGCTTTTCGTCAGTAAGAAGAGACCAAGTATGACTTTAGACTAATAATTTTCTGTAAAGATAAGCAATTTCATAATCACCGGAGCCATAAATCGTATTGGCTTGATTTATCTTATTGATTGAAACAGTCTTAAAATTCTCAAGTTCCTCTGAAATTGAGTTTGTTTTCAATTTTATTAATTCAGTTTTGATTTGTTGTTGAAACTTTCTATATCATTTGTAATTAAATACCTTGAGAGCATATCTGGGAAATCTAAACCTGGTTTTATAACAAAATCAAAAATATTTTGTGCTTTTTATTTCGCAAACCAATAACCCATCATCAAATCATTCTTCCTTTTTGGTTCAAAAAAATTAAGTTCCTCGATAAATTCATTAACTTTAAAAATAAATTCATCTTCGTTTTTACTAGAAATTAAGGCATCATCCCGATTTCTTTTTTTTAAAATATCTTATTACATTTTATGTCTTTTTCAACTTCCCTTATTTCATAATCATCTAATTTTCTATATTTGTTTTTCTTAAATATTTACGGCACAAAACAAAATTATTTAAATTAAAATTAAATTTAAAAGCGTCCGGTATTGATGAATCATCGTCGGTTATTATGATTTTAATGTTTTTTATTGAAAATGCTTGCTTCCCATAGTTTAGATTGTCATAAGCTAAAAGGCGTTGAGTAAAATAATTATAAATTGTATGTTCATTTTTTAGATGAATCATTCCATGCCCAAGGAAAATTTGATGGGTTTTTGAGTCATTTTTATATAAACATAAATTTCTAAGAGTAACAATTGTTGCGAAAATTTTTCCTTTTAAAAATGTTAATATAAATTTTAATATTACCTAGAACAAATGTTGTATCTATTTTTAAGACAGTAAAATTAAACTCAAAGGAATCAAATCTAATAAGATCATAAAACTCCTGATCTTGAAAAAATATTGTGATAATTTTTTCTTTATCAAAATATAATTCTCTCCTAAGACCATCTAATTTAAAAAAAAGATTAAATATTTAGCTTTTTAAAAAATGCTCTAATATTAATGTTTTTCATGTTGCAAATAATATCAACATATTGGTCACGATTTTTTTTATATTTAATTTTTTCCAGATCTTTAAATTTTTGAATAAAGCTATAATTATAATATGGATGAGTATTTCTAGGAACTTCGCTTGCCGAAAACCCCTTATTTGCCTTTTCTATCAAATCGTTAAAATGGGAATGAATTGACTCTTTCTTTGTTATTGCCTGTTTTATACTGTCTTTGACTGAATCTGAGGATCGATAATATGGTTTAATTGATTTTTTTTGAATTTTGATGAGGTATTTCAGTTAATTCTTATTTCCGTTTTCCGTAAGCATTTTCAATAAAAAACATTAAAATCATAATAACCGACGATGATTCATCAATACCGGACGCTTTTAAATTTAATTTTAATTTAAATAATTTTGTTTTGTGCCGTAAATATTTAAGAAAAACAAATATAGAAAATTAGATGATTATGAAATAAGGGAAGTTGAAAAAGACATAAAATGTAATAAGATATTTTAAAAAAAAGAAATCGGGATGATGCCTTAATTTCTAGTAAAAACGAAGATGAATTTATTTTTAAAGTTAATGAATTTATCGAGGAACTTAATTTTTTTGAACCAAAAAGGAAGAATGATTTGATGATGGGTTATTGGTTTGCGAAATAAAAAGCACAAAATATTTTTGATTTTGTTATAAAACCAGGTTTAGATTTCCCAGATATGCTCTCAAGGTATTTAATTACAAATGATATAGAAAGTTTCAACAACAAATCAAAACTGAATTAATAAAATTGAAAACAAACTCAATTTCAGAGGAACTTGAGAATTTTAAGACTGTTTCAATCAATAAGATAAATCAAGCCAATACGATTTATGGCTCCGGTGATTATGAAATTGCTTATCTTTACAGAAAATTATTAGTCTAAAGTCATACTTGGTCTCTTCTTACTGACGAAAAGCAAAAAAATCTTGCCAGAAAATTTTTTAAAATGATTCCACCACCAAAAGATCAAATTAAATTAAAAAAAACGTAACTTGCCGTTACGAAAATCAGAAAAAAGAGGCAAAAGATTGCAATAAAAAAAAATAAAAATTTCGCCTCATTGAAGTTTATCATATTTTTACATAATTAAAAAATTTAGACATAACCAGTTCAGAATATAGAGCATTTTATTCTCTATCAGAAAATGTGTCGATCGAGTAGATTCGATTGATTAAATTCTGAGATAAAAAAACTTAAATAAGATATACTTTATATAAGGCTGTAAAGATTCAGACCACCATAGTTAAAAAAAAAAATTCTGACCCCCCCTAAAATTTTGGCTAAACCTAGATTTTCATATACGGTTGATGAGGTTGAAATCCATATCTGGAGATAGTGTGGAAGTTTAGCAACGCGCGAACTTTAAATAATTATTTTTTTTTAAATTGAAAAATAAACTAATTAATATTATATTTAAAATATTTAAATAATGTTTAAATAAAATAGAAAAAATTAAAGCAAAATTCAATTATTGAATTTAATATTCAATTATCTTTGATTAAAAAAATAGCCGAGTGTTCTTTATGGTTACCCAATTGTCACATTTATATAATCTTTCTAATTTATATAATCTTTCTAATTTATCTTAAATATAGTTTTTCCAATGACTGATTCTAGCTGGATACTGCACATTACTCTCTTTTATAAGTTCATTTCGAATGAAATTTTATACTTTCGTTCGTTCGTTCGTTCGTTCGTAGTTTTTGTCCAAGATTTATTTAAATGCGTTTTTAATTCCAGTCCATACCATAGGGTAATAAAAAAACACTCAGCAAGTTTTTAATCAAAGAAAATTGAATATTAAATTCAATAATTGAATTTTGTTTTGATTTTTAAATGGCCCATAAAAATCGGTTACACAATTTTTTAATAGAATACAACAATCTTTTAAAATGATACCACAATCATTAAATAAATGTACACAATTTTTAAAATAATCCATAAAAATAAAGATTAACACTTAAATAAATAAAAAAACACTTTTTATATAAGATTGACACTTATTTGATTAAGAAGACCACTAATTAATTATAAAACTCATTCTTTTTAATTTTTTACACTATTTACAAATGTTGAAATTACTCAATATAGAAAGTGGAAGTAAAATAGAAATAATTTTATTTCGTGAAAATTAAAAAAATTTAAAATGTCCAGTGTAAGTATTTTAGAAAATAACTTTAACGACTCAGTAGAAGATGCTGAACCTTTAACAAAAAAAAATAAAGCACGGGTTGGACTTTTGATTTTTTGCATGATTGCGAATCGTTAGATGAATTCTTGCGAAAACTATAGCAGTAAAATGACGAAAAGAAGATACTGGTCCGAATAAATGTGGTGAAAAGGATTTTTTTGTTTTTTTTTAAATAAATTTTTTTGAATTTTTTGTGTGGTTAAAAAAATTTTTTTGTGAAATTAAAAAAAAATAATATAGTTTTTTTTAATATTTGTGTTTTTTTTAATAAATTTGTGTTGAAATATAATAAAAAGCTTTTTCTTAATTTTAATGGATATTATTATTAATTGAGGTTTTTTTATAAAAATTGTGGTATGTAACTTAAAAATTTAATCAATTTTTTTCTCTTTTTAAAAAATATTTTGTTTTTCCTTAAAAACTTAATTTTACCGCATTGTTTGGAAACTTTAATAAATTAAAATCGACCTATAACGGCATTTGAATGCTTATTTTAATTTTTTTTTTCGCGCTTATGAATCAGTTTATGATGCGGTAAAACGACAAATTCTTGGGTTTACCACATGGTAATTACCGATTCCTGTCTTAGGCGCGAAAAATCTTTTTTATTCAACTTTAATTTTTTTTAACATGAAATGACTGGGATTAGCCGCATTGCGTTAGTGGCAGGGCTAGGTATTAATTGCTACGTCTATGCGCAAGGGTTTACGGTAATAAAGTTTAGTATTTTTCTATTAACAAATTGAAAATAAAAACTTCTTTATTTAAATCAAAAACTAAAAATTTTGGGTCTTGTTGCTTATATGGCCAATTGGCCGGGCCAATTAACTTTTTGTCAATTAGTGACCAATTAACCTTCATAATTGGCCGTCAATTTTTTAACCTGGCCAGCTTTATTTTTACCTGACCACAAAAAAATGACAACGTTTAAAATAAAAAATTGCATCTTAAATTTAAAATTGTATTAAATGTTCTAATCGTTTGATATTGCAACCAAGATGAACAAAATGATGATGAATTTGGTGTAGAAGAAGTAGATAGGAATAAAACTGAAATCCCTTTGTATGAGTCCGGTGAAGTATTCGAAATTCCGTATACTAGTGCGAGATAAACAGCAGCGTCAGATTTGGTAATTGTAAGCTTAATCCCCATCAAATAGCATCAAGTCGTTTCAGAAGTTGTTGATTCAAACAAGAGTGGAGGACAAAAAAGGAGAGACTGATCAAGATAAAAACTGATAAAGAAAATTTTTTTTTTTATTAAAATAATAGTAAGGGGAGGAGCCCGGGCAGTTTGGAATGGTAATAAACCTCCCTTTCAGTCCCGTGTTAAGTAGTTTTGATAATTAAGAAAAAAGTGAACAAAATTTTGAAAATGATACAAGACAAGATAATGAGAACAATTGTATTAATCATAAAGAGTATAACTTGAGAAAAAGAAAAAATCAGATGATTATATTTGTAATTGGCCATCATTTTTTTTGATTGGACACCAATTTTGTTAATTGGACTTGAATTTTTTTTAATTTTTTCAATAAATTTTTTTTGGTCACTAATTGACAGAAAGTTAATTGGCCTGGCCAATTGGCCATATAAGCAACAAGACCCAAAATTTTGATTCGATATTTAAATTTGATCATGAAATTCAATTAGCCATTGTTAAGTCCAGAATGCAAATTGCAAGCGAAAAATTTGATTCAGGGTTCTTAATTTGATTTGGAGAATTACATTGATCTCCTGAACAGCAATCAAATTTGCTTATTGAATAACTTCCTCCTAATTTATTATTTAAATATAATTCCAATCCATTAGAACTACAAAATTTTGATGCGAAGCATACGGAATATTCTACTTGATTGCCTCCGATATTTGCGACGATGTTCTATAAGAAAAAGGCATAGTTTTTCGTTAGTAGATAATTGTTTTTTTCAGAAGATAATTTTATTTTAAAAAAAAGATAATTTAATGAAAAGATAAATGTTTTTGTTAGTAGATTTTCACCTTTTTCGGTAGATAATTATTTTGTTACGAAGATAATTGTTTTGTTAAGTAGATAATTTTTTTTATGTGTTAGATTAACTAATTATACTTAATTAGCACTTAATAAGTGTTTCTTATTAATTAAAAAGTTTCGTTCATTAATAAAAATAAGTTTTCTTAATTAATTGTACTCTAAAACAAGTATAAAAATCGATATCTATAAACAAAAAACTTATCATTAATTAACAAATTAAAAATATGGAAATATCTGAATCATCTACTACTTCAATTCTCGCGGTAAATAACTCGCAAGAAAATAATGGTGACGATACAGATAATGAAGTTGAAGAAATCAATTTATTAATCAAAATTCAGCTACAAATTTGATTGATAACGAAAATCTACAAAGACCGGTTCTTAGTTCAATATCAATCCAAAACGAACAAATAAATGAAAATCATTCTATATTTGTTTCAAATGGTATAGCATCATCAAATAACGATCAAGTTATAGTTACACAAGCTCCTGTTGAATCCACTTCAAATAATTTTAGAGCCCCTGAAAAACGTGGACGTGGAAGACCTAAAAAAAACAAGGAAAATGATGCCAATTTAATTACAGAAAATCAAACAAATGATGAAAATTCAAATCAAAGTGCTAGATTATCAAAGAGAAGAAAACCGTAATAAACGGAATTAATTTTTTTTATTTTTTTCTTAATTAATTTTTTTTCTTAATCAATTTTTTTTTTTTTATCTATTATAAAAAATTAATTTTTTTTTCTTAATCAATTTTTTTTTTATCTATTATAAAAAAATTATTATATATGATAAAAAACATTTATCTTTTTCTTTGTATTTTTTTATCTTTTAAAAAAAAATAAAATATCTTCTGGAAAAAATAAATATCTACTGACTAAAAATAGTCTCATAAGAAAAATATTAATTCGCTAAAGAATTAAGTTGATTTTGGATTAGATAGAAATTAAAGAAAATCAAATCATTTAGAATGCTTTAATGTTTTTGAGTAATTTGATTTTTTGACATTGTATTTTTTATGAGAGAAAAATAATATTAAACTTAATTTTGGATCCTTTTATTTTTCACATTTAAATAAATTCTTTGATTGAAATAATGTATTTTTTATAAGGAAAAAATAATCTAAGAGACTTTAATTCAAAATATTATTTAGCTTTAAAGAGTATCTTTTGAATACTGATCCTTTTTGCTTTTTTAAATTGAAGCTTCAATGAAAATACTACTAAAATATAAAATAAAATATAAAATATCTATTTTAAAGGTTTTATTTATCTTTTTCTTTCCCTTTTATTTCTTTAATTAAAAAAATAATTTGTTAAAGCAATCTTTTTAAGAAATTATCTTTTCATTCTAGAAAATCATTTAATTTTCTTTGAAACTTTATATTAGCTAAGTTAACATTTTTAGTTTTTTTTAGGCCGAAAACTTATTTTAACTATAATTCATTTTGGAAAATTAGTTCTTTTGGACTATCAAAAAATTGTTGAATAAAAAAAAACTTTTTAACTATCCATCTATCAACGCCTCCTGAACACGTATGTAAATTGTTAATCAAAGAATTTATTTAAATGTGAAAAATAAAAGGATCCAAAAAAAAACCTAAAAATCTTAGAATGTAAAAATGATAATCAGCAATATTTGAAAAAATATCTATATATAAAAATTGAACCCGTTTAAATTAATTTGAATTTAGAAGCATTTATACGTCTAGTATAATTTTAGCACCCCAATACGATTTAAATGAAATGTTCAGATTCAAACAAAATGGAGTTTTAAAGATCAATTTTTAAAAAAAGTAAAAATCATCAAGAAAATTTTCTTTGTTTGCAGCTTTATTTTCTTGATATTTTGTTTACTTTAATCAAAATTTCGTTACCTTGGATGAGGTAAAGGTAATTCAATTACCTTTACCTCATCCAAGGTATTTCAAGTTGAAAAAGACGTCATTTGAGCTAGTTAACTGATTGACGTAATTAACAGGGGTAAGTAATCTTACAGAGTGAAACATAACCAATTTAATTGGTTTTTTTATATGGTTTATTTTAATCAAAAATTCGTAACCCTGGATTTAGTAAATGAAATTTGAAAAAGACGCAATTTAAACTTGTTTACTGATTGACTCAATTAATAAATGCAAGTGATTTTTTCAGACTAAATTATTTTATATTTATTTAAAAAAAAAATTTTTTATTCAAATGATGTAATTTATTTTTCTTTAATTTAAAAAAATTTATAATTTCTAAACTTTGCTCCAATAAACAAGAATTGACTATAAAAATATGAAATTTTATTTATTTTTTTTATTAAAGTTGAAATGAAATTCCAATTATCTTTACTACTGTTTTTAGCTGCACAATCATTTGCATTAAAATGCTATCTTAATTGTGAAGGTCAAATTTGTTCTACATTCAGCGAATCGTTTAATTTTGATCAAAACTCGAATAACAATTTACATACGTGTTCAGAAGAAGATGATAGATGCGCTGTAAACAGATTTTTTTTAATTCAACAATTTTTTGATAATTTGTTAAAGTTACAATAAAAATCAATGATTTTTTAGAATAAAAAGATAATTTCTAAAAAAGATTGCTTTAACAATTTTTTTTTTTAAATAAAAAATAAAAGGGAAAGAAAAAGATAAATAAACACTTCAAAATAGGTATTTTATATTTAATTATATATTTTAGTAGTATTTTCATTGAAGGTACAATTTAAAAAAACTTACGCAACAACTAAAAAAATATGGAAATGTAATGATTATTCTAATTAGTTAATCTTTATTAATAACTTGTTATTTAATTTTTTTCTTTAATTTTTTTTATCTTAATCACTTTACCTGAAATTAAATAAATTTTTTTCTTACATATTCACATAATTTACGTGATTTTCATTTAATTGATTTTCAGATAAGTTGTGTGAAAATAAACGTACCCATTTAAAAAAGCAAAAAGTATCAGTTTTCAAAAGATACTTCTTATAGCTAAATGATATTTTGAATTATAGTCTGTCAGATTATTTTTTCCTTATAAAAAATACATTATTTCAATCAAAGAATTTATTTAAATGTGAAAAATAAAAGGATCCAAAATTAAGTTTAATATTATTTTTCTCTCATAAAAAATACAATGTCAAAAAATCAAATTACTCAAAAACATTAAAGCATTCTAAAATGATTATATTGTCACAAGTGTATTTTATACAATAAAAACTGATAATGAAGTTTTTAAATCGAAAATTTAAAATAGCCTTCAATTAAAATTTTTGATTTTCTTTAATTTCTTTCTAAACCAATATCAACTGAATTCTTTAGCGAATTAATTTTTTTTCTTATAGAACATCGTCGCAAATATTGGAGGCAATCAAGTAAAATATTCCGGATGCTTTGTATCAACATTATGTAGTTCTAATGGATTGGAATCATTTTTTAATGATCAAATAGGAGGAAGTAATTCAGTAAGCAAAGTTGATTGCTGCTCGGGAGATCAATGTAATTCTCCAAATCAAATTAAGAATCCTAAATCAAATTTTTCGTTTGCAATTTTCATTCTGGGCTTAACAATAGCGTCTTTTTTAATAAAATTTTAATTTTCTTTTTTAAATACCAATGAATAAAATATTAATTAATAATAAAGGTATTTATAGCATTAAATGTATATTTTATTTAAAATTGTTAAAAAAAAAGATGTTGAGCGTAATTAATTATTTTTTATAAATTGAATAATAAACTAATTAATATAATTGATTAATATTTAAAAACAAAGCAAAATTCAATTATTGAATTTAATATTCAATTTTCTTTGATTAAAAAACTAGCTGAGTGTTCTTTGTCTTTACCAAATTGTCACATTCATAAAATCTTTCTAATTTATCTTAAATGTAGTTTTAGAACTTTGCCTCTGACTGATTCTTGCTGGATTCATACTGCACATTAGTCTCTCTTATAGTTTCCTTTCGAATGAAGTTTTTTACTCTATAAAAATATTTTTGGGATGAATTTTAAAATCTCTTTTAATATTTAATAATTGAAGAGCCCCTTTTAAAATTAAGATTTTTAGTCTAGAAAAAAATTTAGTGAAAATTAGTAATTAAATAATTTTTTTAGCAGATTTTTTGAAATATCTGGCATTTAAATTGAAATCAATTTTATGATCACTAATGTTTTAAATTAAGATTGGTTGCCTTAAGCTTTTTGATTTTATTTGTTTGATTATGAAAAATAAATTTTTCGAGCGTCTCAAAAAAATTCAATGGATTTCAACGATTGAGTCTAGGCTTGTTTATGTAGATAAAAGAAACCCAAGCATTTTGGCTATAATCATCTTATTTTTTTTCTATGGCAAATTCAAATAGGTTTCATGATTTTTTGAAAAATTAAAATTTTGTGACATTCACAAAAATGAACAAAAAAGTGGAAAATTTTTTTAAATAGTCGATCACCAACTGGATTTAATAAGTCTGATAATTAAACTTCAATCTGTTCAGCGATTTAAAATAAAAATTTATTAATTGAAAATAATTTGAGTGTAAATTTTATTTTCTAAATAATTTAATTTACTAATTTAATTTTTAGTTATAAAATAATTTGGCCTTGTATTTTTTGTAACAGGAAATAATAACTAACTTTTTTTAATTCGAATTATTTCCATTATTTCTATTTTTGTTTCACTGGAATTAAAAAAAGCAAAAAAATTATAACTTTACCAGTAACTTTCTTGGAACTTTATTAATACCTAGTTTAGAATTATTTTTTGTCAAAAAATTGTTGAAATTAATGCTTCGATAATACTTTTAGTATTATCAAAATGCTAATATTTTTTTTCTAAATAATAAAATTTTTTTAAATATTTTTTGTATTTTTCAATTTAATTTAAGTACAGTCTGTCCTCGATTTTGTGACACGCCTGGGGAACACTGAATTTATGTCACAAAATCAAATCGTCACAAATTTGAATTTGTGACATAAATGTCATAAAATCAAATAAGCATTATAATTTAGATTTATTAGTTTTATTATAAAAATACAAATCTGTTAAATGCAAAACAATTTAATCTTAATATTAAATACAATATTTTAAAAAACTAAACGCTTCTGGACTAATTTAGTTTGTCTAGCATAAATTTTATTTTTATTAGAATAATAGTTAGGGGAGGACCCCGGGCAGTTTGGAATGGTAATTAACCTCCCTTTCAGCCCCGTGTTAGTAGTTTTGATAATTGAGAAAAAAGTGAACAAAATTTTGAAAATGATACAAGACAAAAAGTTTTTTTTTTTTTTTTTTTTTTTTTTTTGATCACTTGAGAGACACAAATTTTGAATAGAGCATAATTAATTTTGAATGAATTTAAAATTAGAATAAGATTTTTTTTTTTTTTTTTTTTTTTTTAGGAGTTGAGTTCGATGTTGATTTGACGATCCAGGTTCCAGGTAACATGTCTGAACTTGTCAAAGGGTGTCCAGTATTTGTGAGATGGGCTTGTTGTGCTTTGTGAGTCTTTAAGGTCGTCGTTAATTTGGGTATGGCTTTGACGGTTTGCTACAAATTTTTCGAAAAGGAGATCGGTTCTAACTGAAATCGTTTGGAGGCTTAACTTTTGGTGAATCGTGGAAATTCTGGTTCTTAACGGGAAGTATTTTATCGTTTTTAAAATTTTGTTTTGTATTTTTTGAAGATCTTTTAAGACTCTTTGAGTAGATGTAGACAGTGCGATGAACAGGTAATCGAAATGAGGTCTGATAAGAGCCATAAAAACGGTTTTACATAGGTTAATTTTATTCTTTATTTTGAGTATCTTTAGCTTTCTTATGATATTTAATTTAGGCATCAGTCTAGTTGATAGATCGTTAAAGTGGCTAATAAAAGAAAGGTTCGGATCAAGTTTATGTCCAAGAAAAGTCGGGAAAGGTTCCATTGGTATCTGATTGCTATTTATAGATAAATTCAATCGGTAAGTGTTTTCGTAGTTTTTTCTGTAGCCGGCTGTCGTGAAAACTGTATAAGTAGTTTTGTTTGAGTTTATTTTGAGTTTCCATTTTTGACAGAATCCTGCTATTATGTTAATTGCTTTTTGTAGTTTCTCTTCAATTTTCTTAAGGCTACTGTCAGTAAACCAAATCGAAATGTCGTCGGCAAACAACGCTTTATTGATGTCATCTGGAAGCTTTTTAACTACGTCACTAAAAAATATTGAAAATAATGTGGGAGATAGACAGCTCCCCTGTGGCACTCCTGATGAAATGTTGAAAATTTTTGATTTTATGTTTTGGTTAGCAACGAGGAACTTTCTGTCGGTGAGAAAATTTAGAATCCAATTGTATAAAACTTTGTTTATTTTTATATTTTTTAGTTTTTGCAATATTGCTTGGTGATTGATTTTGTCGAAGGCCTTTTCTAAGTCAAAAAACACAATACCAGTTCGGGCATGTTCATTGAAACCGCTTATTGTCGCTTGATACAGACGTAGGAAGTGATCGTGTGTGCTCATTTTTTTCCGAAAACCAGATTGGCATGGTGGGAAGTGTCCTTTGTCTTCTAACCAGGTGAGAAGCTTTTTATTTATTATTTTCTCAAGCCATTTAGCCAAACATGATATGAGGGAAATTGGCCTATATGAGTCGGCTCGGTCAGGTGGTTTGTTTTTTTTTGGGATCATGATTATTTTGGAAATCTTCCAGTTTTTTGGTAGATAGCCAGTTTTGAGTGAGGCGTTGAAAAGTTTAAATATTCGTATAAGGAATTCGGTTGGACATTTTTTGAGAATTTTGTTATTTACCAGGTCGAGACCGGCTGATGCTTTATTTTTGAGTTCTTTGAGGGACGAGAGAAATTCGTCTTTTGTAATCTTTTCCACCGAAACTGGAGAGATACTTGTTTTCATACTAGGTAGGTTTGTGGAACAGTGATCCGCCGTAAAAATTTTTTCCAGATGCTCTCCGAAAAGATTTGCTACTTCTTCAGGATCTTCTGAGATAGTTTCGTTTTTACGAAGTTTGATGATTTGTTTGTTGAGTGAAGCCTTGTTTGGATCTATGAAGGTATTGAGTAAATTCCAACATTTCGATTCGGATTGATTAAATTGATTTAATGCTGAAAATTTCTCACTAAGAAAGCTGCCTTTTAAAGCTTTTATTTCATTGCTTATTTGTCGACTTATTAAATTTAGGAGCTTTGTGGTTAATTCTGTTTTACATTTTTTGTTAAGACGACAGAGTTTCCTTTTAAATTTTATTTTTTTAACAAGGTTTTCTGGAATAGGTATTGGGTGGGTTGCTGTAGTTGTAAAATTACAAAGTTTGGTTGCTTTGTTAATAGCGTCTAAAATGTCAGCTATAATCTTATCGGCTTCTGTGTCAATGTTTAAAGGGGTATCTAGTGCATGGGCTCCTTTTTTAACTTTCAGAATTTGATCAAATTTTGCCCAATCTATTTTATTAATTGTAAATAGTTTTTTCCTTGGTATTAAGTTTTTGAATGAGGTAATTGTGGGCTGGTGATCGCTTATTTTGTCAGCGAGCACTTTGTGTGAGTGAAAGAAATCGTACATATTTGGTGAACAAATTGTCAAATCAATAATGCTATTTCCTCTTGGAAAGGTTGGTTTTTCACAATTAAGTACATGACAGTTTGATGCATTTATAAAGTTCTCAAGTATTTCACCGTTTGTGTTTTCTTTTATGCAATGCCAAGTTTTGCTTTTGCTGTTGAGATCACCGACAATAATGAATTTTGGAAAGTGGCTATTGATAAAGTGTAGAGTCTCGTCGTTTAGTACAGTAGAAGGACTGCTGTAAATTGTGAAAATTGCCAATTTTTCATTTTTACCAATTGTTATATTAACACCGACTATATTTTCGTGTGTTGCCGAACATAATCTGGGAATTTCATGAAATTCTATGGAATCTTTTATGCATAGAGCAGTACCACCGCCTCTTCTCTGCAAACGGTCATCTCTTACAATAATGAATCCGGGTAGGGAAAAGGGGTCATTTGGTTTTAGGAAAGTTTCATTTATACTAATTATGTCTATTTTGTAGATTTGGATGAGTCGAGTGAGTTGGAGTATTTTTGAGTCTGAGTTTGATGAATGAATGTTGATATGGAGTATTTTAAGCGAGTTAGTAGTCATCTTGCATTTCATCGTCAAATGTAGTGTTTGTAATATCATTTGAAAGTTTTTGCTCGATGTTTTTTGCACAAATTGGGCCAAAAAAATTTTGAACCAGTTTAGATATGTCAGAAGGGTCATTGTCAATTGATTCTTGATATTTAGACAAATTCTTGAATAATTCAATGATAAAGAGAATTAAATTCGGAGTATGATGGTCATTTTTTTCGTATGTTGATTGGAGATGGTTGGTTGGTTGGGCAGACTCTTTTCGGGTAAATTGTTCTGATTTTTTTGTGATTGATTTTGTTAAAAGTTTTTTCTTCCTCTCAATCTCTTCGATCATTTTAGGACAAGATTTGCTGCATGAAGCGTGATTACCATGGCAGTTGACGCAACTAAATTCAGCTGGATTGGTGATTTTGCAAGGATGGTTATGTTTTTTTCCACATCTTACACAAGTTTGCATTTCATTTTTTACTGGACAGTTTTGTCTGATGTGTCCAAATTTTTGACAGTGGAAGCATTGATTTGGCTGAAGATCAAATTTCCATGGAGCAACTTTCACGTAGCTGTGACCAATTTTTATTTTTTTTGATTCGATTATTTTTTGAAGGATTCGTGGTCGTTGATTATAGCTTTTATAATTCCGGTTTGAGTATTTGTGCTCTTTTTGACGATTCGAAGCATATTGGATATATTGTATTGGTCTGACATGAATTGTTTATTTTCCTTGTCGTTGACATCGAAAGTTGTCTTTACATCATAAATAGCGAGATAGAATTTTGATTCGACCTGCAGTTTGGAAACTCCGTGTTCAAAGGCACGTGAGTCCCATGGTCTATTGATATAGTCAAGGTCTTCTTCTGACTCGGTTTTGATAATTAGTTGTTCTTTACTGTTTATGTAGGCATTAATTATTTTGGAGTTTGGTTTACATCGTTTTATTTCATTGAAAAGTTTGACATAGGATTTCAGCATTGTTGGAAAAGATTTGTTACTTATAAATTTAGCAGTGTAAGTTTTTTGTTTTGAAGGTACGGTCGTGGTGGGATTGTTATGGAGTTGGTTCGTTTGAAGCGGTAAGATGGTTTTGGGTAGTGTCTTTGTCAGAGTGTTGCAGGGGTCATTTTGATTCGTAAATTGGACGCGTTGTTGATTAATATATTGGCTGATTAATGCTTGGGCGAAGTTGTAAGAAAAATTATTATTGAGATTGTTTTGTTGTTGGTTTGTATTGCTTTGGGGATTCAGAGACAGAGGCGGAAAATCCGAGTCAGATCGGGGTGTTTCCTTTGTCATACTGACGCGGGAAAACAGGAAGAGTTAATAGGATAATTAGGTATAAATTATGTTAAACAGAAGAATTTTCAAATTTCAAAAATTTTTTTTTCTTTTTCTTTGTCTAGCATAAATGCTATATTTGCTTTTTTTTAAACTCTTTCTTAAAGGAGATTGATTGGAATTAAAACTGGCAATAATTTTTTCTCTGTTTTTTTTAATGCTAACAATATTCGTATGACTTTTAAAACCGAATCTAGATTTAATAACCTCGTAGCTTGTGCCATTGTCTAATTCATCAATGACTTGTTTCTTTGTTAATAAATCGAATGAATTTCTCGGCATTTTTATTTTTAAATTAAAAAATAATAATTGCTATGTCATATGTGCAAAAAAAAATTCGTCATAATATCGAAATTTTTTAACATGTAAAAGATTCAAAAGTGAACTAAAATTTGTCTTTTTTTCATGTCATAAATTCAAAATGTCACAAAATTAAATGTCATAAAATCGAAAAATATTAACATTGAAAGGATGGGGAATTTCGGCGTTACACTGATTTTTAGTCACAAATTCAAAATGTCACAAAATCGGGAGTCATAAAATCGAGGGCAGACTGTAGTAGTTTAGATATCTAATATTACTCCATTGTATAAAAAAAGTGATAAATCAACGGCAAGCAATTATCGTCCAGTGTCTTTAACTTCAATTCCTTGCAAAATTATGTAAAACAAAATAATAACCAAAATGGAAGACTATCTTTATAAGAATAATATTCTATCTAAAGAACAGCATGGATTTGCTAAGAAAATGTCATGTACATATAATCTTCTGAAAAACTCTAGATTTCATCTCAATGAGTCTAAACAAAAGTATTCCTGTTGATGTGATTCTGCTAGATTTTGCGAAAGCATTTGATACTGTTCTGCTTAGACGACTAATAACTAAATTGAAAGCGTATGACTTTGATGGTCTGACACTAAAATGGATTGAAGCTTTCTTGAAAAAGAGAAGACAACGAATTATTCAAGGTGAACTATTGTAGGATTGGGTTGAGATTTTTGGCTGTGTACCACAAAGGTTAGTGATTGGTCCACTATTGTTCGTTTTGTATATCAATGATCTACCAAAAGGAATAGAGAATGTTGTCAAAATGCATGCAAATGATACAAAAATGTTCTCGCAAACGGTCTTAGAAGTCTTAGAAGATTTAGATTTAATTTTAAAGTGGACTCAAGATTGGCAACTTCTCTTCAAAATGTGTGGTTATGCATTATGGTCATAAAAATAAAGAATTTCCTTATTTTATTAATGGTAAGCAGTTATCTACGTCAGAAACCGAAAGAGATCTTGGAGTTATTTTCAATACAAATCTAAAATGGAAAAATCAGGTGATAGAGGCTACAAACAAAGCATATCAATTGTTAGGTCGCATCAGGAAGTCATTCGCTCGTTTTGATTGAAAGTTATTAAGATATTTGTATTTAACTTTTGTTTGTCCTCTTTTGGAATTTGCGGCGCCTGTATGGTCTGCAATTCTTAAGTCTGACTGTGAGAATGTTGAAAGAATTCAACGCAGAGCTACGAAATTCGCTTCTTCAATTAGAAAAAAACCGTATGAAAGCAGATTGAAGGCTTTGAACATTCCAAATCTGGTGAAAAGAAGAAAGAGAGGTGATCTAATTCAATTATTAAAAATTGAATTTTTGAACATTAACAGTAAATCTTGATCATAGACTTAAATTTGCTTCAATAATGTATTTAAACTACCAATTTAACTCGTAACATTGATAGCAGGTCCAGGATTCTGGCTAAATTTTTTTTAACAAATTAAATTATTATTGTATTAAATTTTGAAGTTTTAGATTCATTTTATAAAAAATTGTTTTTATTAAAAGTGAAAAATATAAAAAGAAAGTCAACTTATTTAATTTTACTTTCAAAAATTTAATTTTATGACAAGATGGTAATTTAAGTATTAAAAAAGATTCAACAAACTATGTTTCACCTTTTTTGCCAAAATTATATATTTGATTCTTTTTTTTTTACTTTTGGAAGTCCAAAATA
This sequence comes from Brachionus asplanchnoidis, assembly GCA_025491095.1. Classification (NCBI taxonomy): domain Eukaryota; kingdom Metazoa; phylum Rotifera; class Eurotatoria; order Ploima; family Brachionidae; genus Brachionus; species Brachionus asplanchnoidis. Next base: position 3,718,749 of record JAILYF010000011.1, on the reverse strand, counting down.
GGGGATGCAAAAATAACTTTACTTGACAATATTAGATATCTAAACTACGATATCTAATATACAAAACGAACAATAGTGGACCAATCACTAACCTTTGTGGTACACAGCCAAAAATCTCAACCCAATCCTACAATAGTTCACCTTGAATAATTCGTTGTCTTCTCTTTTTCAAGAAAGCTTCAATCCATTTTAGTGTCAGACCATCAAAGTCATACGCTTTCAATTTAGTTATTAGTCGTCTAAGCAGAACAGTAACAAATGCTTTCGCAAAATCTAGCAGAATCACATCAACAGGAATACTTTTGTTTAGACTCATTGAGATGAAATCTAGAGTTTTTCAGAAGATTATATGTACATGACATTTTCTTAGCAAATCCATGCTGTTCTTTAGATAGAATATTATTCTTATAAAGATAGTCTTCCATTTTGGTTATTATTTTGTTTTACATAATTTTGCAAGGAATTGAAGTTAAAGACACTGGACGATAATTGCTTGCCGTTGATTTATCACTTTTTTTATACAATGGAGTAATATTAGATATCTAAACTACTACAGTCTGCCCTCGATTTTATGACTCCCGATTTTGTGACATTTTGAATTTGTGACTAAAAATCAGTGTAACGCCGAAATTCCCCATCCTTTCAATGTTAATATTTTTCGATTTTATGACATTTAATTTTGTGACATTTTGAATTTATGACATGAAAAAAAGACAAATTTTAGTTCACTTTTGAATCTTTTACATGTTAAAAAATTTCGATATTATGACGAATTTTTTTTTGCACATATGACATAGCAATTATTATTTTTTAATTTAAAAATAAAAATGCCGAGAAATTCATTCGATTTATTAACAAAGAAACAAGTCATTGATGAATTAGACAATGGCACAAGCTACGAGGTTATTAAATCTAGATTCGGTTTTAAAAGTCATACGAATATTGTTAGCATTAAAAAAAACAGAGAAAAAATTATTGCCAGTTTTAATTCCAATCAATCTCCTTTAAGAAAGAGTTTAAAAAAAAGCAAATATAGCATTTATGCTAGACAAACTAAATTAGTCCAGAAGCGTTTAGTTTTTTAAAATATTGTATTTAATATTAAGATTAAATTGTTTTGCATTTAACAGATTTGTATTTTTATAATAAAACTAATAAATCTAAATTATAATGCTTATTTGATTTTATGACATTTATGTCACAAATTCAAATTTGTGACGATTTGATTTTGTGACATAAATTCAGTGTTCCCCAGGCGTGTCACAAAATCGAGGACAGACTGTACTTAAATTAAATTGAAAAATACAAAAAATATTTAAAAAAATTTTATTATTTAGAAAAAAAATATTAGCATTTTGATAATACTAAAAGTTTTATCGAAGCATTAATTTCAACAATTTTTTGACAAAAAATAATTCTAAACTAGGTATTAATAAAGTTCCAAGAAAGTTACTGGTAAAGTTATAATTTTTTTGCTTTTTTTAATTCCAGTGAAACAAAAATAGAAATAATGGAAATAATTCGAATTAAAAAAAGTTAGTTATTATTTCCTGTTACAAAAAATACAAGGCCAAATTATTTTATAACTAAAAATTAAATTAGTAAATTAAATTATTTAGAAAATAAAATTTACACTCAAATTATTTTCAATTAATAAATTTTTATTTTAAATCGCTGAACAGATTGAAGTTTAATTATCAGACTTATTAAATCCAGTTGGTGATCGACTATTTAAAAAAATTTTCCACTTTTTTGTTCATTTTTGTGAATGTCACAAAATTTTAATTTTTCAAAAAATCATGAAACCTATTTGAATTTGCCATAGAAAAAAAATAAGATGATTATAGCCAAAATGCTTGGGTTTCTTTTATCTACATAAACAAGCCTAGACTCAATCGTTGAAATCCATTGAATTTTTTTGAGACGCTCGAAAAATTTATTTTTCATAATCAAACAAATAAAATCAAAAAGCTTAAGGCAACCAATCTTAATTTAAAACATTAGTGATCATAAAATTGATTTCAATTTAAATGCCAGATATTTCAAAAAATCTGCTAAAAAAATTATTTAATTACTAATTTTCACTAAATTTTTTTCTAGACTAAAAATCTTAATTTTAAAAGGGGCTCTTCAATTATTAAATATTAAAAGAGATTTTAAAATTCATCCCAAAAATATTTTTATAGAGTAAAAAACTTCATTCGAAAGGAAACTATAAGAGAGACTAATGTGCAGTATGAATCCAGCAAGAATCAGTCAGAGGCAAAGTTCTAAAACTACATTTAAGATAAATTAGAAAGATTTTATGAATGTGACAATTTGGTAAAGACAAAGAACACTCAGCTAGTTTTTTAATCAAAGAAAATTGAATATTAAATTCAATAATTGAATTTTGCTTTGTTTTTAAATATTAATCAATTATATTAATTAGTTTATTATTCAATTTATAAAAAATAATTAATTACGCTCAACATCTTTTTTTTTAACAATTTTAAATAAAATATACATTTAATGCTATAAATACCTTTATTATTAATTAATATTTTATTCATTGGTATTTAAAAAAGAAAATTAAAATTTTATTAAAAAAGACGCTATTGTTAAGCCCAGAATGAAAATTGCAAACGAAAAATTTGATTTAGGATTCTTAATTTGATTTGGAGAATTACATTGATCTCCCGAGCAGCAATCAACTTTGCTTACTGAATTACTTCCTCCTATTTGATCATTAAAAAATGATTCCAATCCATTAGAACTACATAATGTTGATACAAAGCATCCGGAATATTTTACTTGATTGCCTCCAATATTTGCGACGATGTTCTATAAGAAAAAAAATTAATTCGCTAAAGAATTCAGTTGATATTGGTTTAGAAAGAAATTAAAGAAAATCAAAAATTTTAATTGAAGGCTATTTTAAATTTTCGATTTAAAAACTTCATTATCAGTTTTTATTGTATAAAATACACTTGTGACAATATAATCATTTTAGAATGCTTTAATGTTTTTGAGTAATTTGATTTTTTGACATTGTATTTTTTATGAGAGAAAAATAATATTAAACTTAATTTTGGATCCTTTTATTTTTCACATTTAAATAAATTCTTTGATTGAAATAATGTATTTTTTATAAGGAAAAAATAATCTGACAGACTATAATTCAAAATATCATTTAGCTATTTATTTATTATTTATTGAATTGAATTAACCTCCTTTAAGGAGAAGTAAAAGAAAATAAAGATAAAAAATTTTTTTTTTTTTTTTTTGTGTTTTTGTGTTTTTTTTAAAAAATGAAAAATTATTACCTAAAAATAAAATTACAAAAATAAAAAAGGAATGTTAGTTCGAAAATAGAAAAAGGCATGAAAGTTAGAAAGCAAGATAATTTGGACCAAAATTCATGAATTTCTTTTATTTTGAATTAGCTCATTTAGGAGAGTTCTGTAATGTTTTAATTTTAAATTGCAAAGACATAACCAAATTGAATCAGATATACCATCATTAGAAATCAGATTAATCTTAAGATTTTGTTTAAGTTGGTTTATATTTACTGAAATTTTTGAGGTTTCAATTTTAAAGTACTTGGAAATAAGTACTAAGTCGGAGGAAAAAGATTTATTAGAGGGGGGGTCACTTAGCATATATTTTAAAAATTGTGATGATAGATAATTATATTTAATTGTATCAATAAAAGTTAGTTTTGAAAATAGATAAAGTTCATCAAAGTTGAATAATTTTAGTACTTTTAAGACTCGTGACATGTGACAGTAGGCTTTTAAACCAAACATTTGTCTAATTAAGTTGTTTTGTAATTTATTTATTGAATCCTTTGTGGTCGAATTAAGAGTAAGAGCCTCAAGACCATATGTGAATTTAGATAAGCAAAATGTTTTGTATATAAATGATTTGAATTTAGGTGAAGAGGTAGGACTATTTTTAGGGAGAAGATATGAAATTCCAAAAAAGCTGCTCTGAACTTTTTTAAAATTTATAACTGCCTGTGTGTTAAGGTCAAGATTAGAATCTATAATGAATCCTAAGTATTTTAACTGATTTGCTTCTTCAAGTTCGGATCCATTAAGGTGAAATACCGACTTAAATAATTGAGTGCCAAAGTTAACAACTTTTGTTTTATTAGGATTAAATTTTATTCTCCATTTATTCCCATAAGATCCACAAATATCCAAAAGCATTTGTAGATGGGAGTCAACTGGGCTTATTAAGATTATATCATCTGCGTAGACAATGATAGAAACATTAAGATTTTTATAAAGAGCTCCAAGCTCATTGTTAAGGCATTCTATTATAAGATCATCAATATATATGTTGAAAAGAAAAGAAGATAAAATAGCTCCTTGTTTTACACCAGTTTCAATTTTAAAGGGTTTAGTTGTTAGATTATTTGGAAGAGATAAAACAGCTAGTGCTGAGTTATAATAAATCCTAAGCAATACCCAGTAGGAAGTATGCAGTCTCTTTAATAGTTTATAGAATAAGCCATCACGCCAAATTTTGTCAAAGGCCTTTTCTGCATCTAAAGATGCTATCCTACATCCAGAGCCTTTATTGATGTAGTTAAGAGTTGTTTCTTTTAATACAAAAATGGCATGGTTACATGAGGTTTTTTTCTTAAAACCAAATTGGTTATTACTAACTTTGTAAAGATCAGGGGAGTTAATTAGAATAAGTTTTTCTAGGATTTGAGCAAAGCAGTTTGAAATAGAAATAGGTCTTATATTGTTTAGATCATAGCTGTTTTTTAAATTATCTTTTAGAATAGGATTAATTTTTGAAGTATTAAGATTTTTTGGGATTTTATTGAATAGTAGAAGTTGGTTGAAGAATTCAAGTAGAATTTCATAAAAGCCAACAAAATTTACATTTTTTAAAAGGTTATAGGAGATTTTGTCAAAACCAGTTACTTTTGAGTTATCAAATTCTGATATTATTTTCTTTAGTTGAGACAGCTCAAAAAAAGGCAGATTAGCAGGACGAGTGTAGTTCACAAATGTTTCATTCACATGTTTTTTAATATTTATCTGATCACTTGAGAGAGAGGATTCATCCTCTTTGAATAAATTTAAGAAATGAGAAAAGAGTTTATCCGGTGGGAGGGTTATTTCTTTTCTAACATTTCTTTTATTTTTAGACTGTGCAAGTCTTTTCCAAAATCTATTCCTATCTTTTAAAGAGAAAAGACTTTCTATTTTTGCTTGCTCTTTTAATTCATTTAGATAAATTTGTTGTCGTTGAGCTCTTCTAAATTCTTTCTTTAATTGTCTTCTTTTAGGTTCAAAGGAGGGATCCGTTTTTATTTTTTGATTGATGTCAATTAACTTATCTTTTATCAATTTTAGTTCCTTATTGAACCAATTGTTTTTCTTTGGCTTCTTAGCTAAATTGGAGGAAAAGTAAATATTTTGATAGTCTAATGCTTCATTTGAGGCTTTAGAGATTGAGTCACATATTGATTTATAAAAGAGATCAACATGCTCTTGTGCATTAAAAATAGGTTTCGAGGGATCAGTGTAATCGAGACAAGAATTAAAAAAATGATAAGATAAATTATTATTATAGAATTCAGATACTTCAGAAATTTCAAGTTTTAGTCTGGGTTGGACTTGAGGCTTAACATATAGAGATTCAGTCTCACAGTGGAGATTTTCATAAGTAACATCTAATTTAAGGGCGAGATGATCACTAAGATTTCCCAAGTCACTTAAAATGTTACATTGAATAGATTTTAAGATATTCCCTTGATCTGAGACTAAAATATGGTCAAGGTTAGCATAATATGGGGGGGAATTTTTTTTATACTTTGTATAGGTATACGAAGTAAATTGTGTGTTTAATGAGTCCAGTAGGACCAGGTCATTATCATGTATAAAATTGTACAGTAGAGAATCTAACTTATTTATATTTGAGGATTTTTTACAAGTGAGCCTGAATGGATCTGCATTGAAGTCACCTATTATGAACATTGGAATATTTTTGTCTTTAAAAAATTTCATGTGAGCTATTAAGATTGATAGAGTAGTCTCATATAAAGCTATCGAATCAACCTTATTCTTATTATTATAAAAGGGCATATAAACCCCAAAAATTACAAATTCTTGACCTTTGATTTTCAAATGGACATAGCTCGAATGTCTATTAAAAAAGTCACTTTCAATCAAATCACAAGAGTCGTCAAGAAACCAGCATTGGCCACCATAAGGTCGCCCTGAAGATTTACCTAAGTAATCAGGCATATCCGACTGATAGAGTGGAGTATTTTTATGATACCTAGATGAAGCTAAATCCTTTATAATATGAAATTCATTTTTTTTGGTCCATAATTCATTCAAATAGCAAATATTTGAAATATTAACTAAATGATTACAATAAGATAAATTTGATTTTAAATTGTAACAATTAAGAAAAGAAATAGAAAAAGAATTTAAAGGCATAATAATTACGTAACTATTGATTAGGAGTATTGCTCGTATTTGCTTCAGATGAAGATTGTGTATTTTCATTTGTTCCACTTGAGGAGGGTTGGGCATTTGAGGATGTTGATATCGTGTATCGCTGGCGTAATGCAAATGGTTTATGGTAGCGATTAATTACAGCACCTCTCGGCCAGTTATTTTTGTCTTTAATTTTTTCAAGATCGAACACACTAATGGAAAATTTAAATGATTTAAATAAACCATGAGTTGTTGTGATTTGTTCAAAATTGAAGTATTGTACAATTGAATGAACTGCTTTTTTCACATTTTCTATCGACTCTTCATTAGAGATGCGTCCAAGGTATATTTCTACAGTACGTTCACAAGATTTTAACCCGGTTATATTACCTTGACCAGATGTTTTTACATATGTTTCAATTGACGATTTTTTTGCCTTTTTTCGTGGGCCAGCTACTTTATATTCGTTTTCTCTACTGTTTTCTATGGGTTTAGAAGAGCTATCAGGTAGCGATGAATCAAAGGATCGAACACTTTTTTGGTTAAATGGCTGAGTGTTTGGTCTGATTGGGAAAGCCGAGCTAGAGCTGTTGTTTATAGCCAGGGTCGGAGTATGGTGAGTTTTTTGGGTTTTGTTTCCATTTTGATTGGAATTGGTTTTCGATGCCAGATCGTGTGGTGCAGACCTTTTCTGTGATCGCGAAGTGTTGTTTGTTTTAGATGAACTTGAATTTATAGCATGTGCAAATGAGTGGTATACTTGCTATACTTACGTATGTTTTTGAGTAATTTGATTTTTTGACATTGTATTTTTTATGAGAGAAAAATAATATTAAACTTAATTTTGGATCCTTTTATTTTTCACATTTAAATAAATTCTTTGATTGAAATAATGTATTTTTTATAAGGAAAAAATAATCTGACAGACTATAATTCAAAATATCATTTAGCTATAAGAAGTATCTTTTGAAAACTGATACTTTTTGCTTTTTTAAATGGGTACGTTTATTTTCACACAACTTATCTGAAAATCAATTAAATGAAAATCACGTAAATTATGTGAATATGTAAGAAAAAAATTTATTTAATTTCAGGTAAAGTGATTAAGATAAAAAAAATTAAAGAAAAAAATTAAATAACAAGTTATTAATAAAGATTAACTAATTAGAATAATCATTACATTTCCATATTTTTTAGTTGTTGCGTAAGTTTTTTTAAATTGTACCTTCAATGAAAATACTACTAAAATATATAATTAAATATAAAATACCTATTTTGAAGTGTTTATTTATCTTTTTCTTTCCCTTTTATTTTTTATTTAAAAAAAAAAATTGTTAAAGCAATCTTTTTTAGAAATTATCTTTTTATTCTAAAAAATCATTGATTTTTATTGTAACTTTAACAAATTATCAAAAAATTGTTGAATTAAAAAAAATCTGTTTACAGCGCATCTATCATCTTCTTCTGAACACGTATGTAAATTGTTATTCGAGTTTTGATCAAAATTAAACGATTCGCTGAATGTAGAACAAATTTGACCTTCACAATTAAGATAGCATTTTAATGCAAATGATTGTGCAGCTAAAAACAGTAGTAAAGATAATTGGAATTTCATTTCAACTTTAATAAAAAAAATAAATAAAATTTCATATTTTTATAGTCAATTCTTGTTTATTGGAGCAAAGTTTAGAAATTATAAATTTTTTTAAATTAAAGAAAAATAAATTACATCATTTGAATAAAAAATTTTTTTTTTAAATAAATATAAAATAATTTAGTCTGAAAAAATCACTTGCATTTATTAATTGAGTCAATCAGTAAACAAGTTTAAATTGCGTCTTTTTCAAATTTCATTTACTAAATCCAGGGTTACGAATTTTTGATTAAAATAAACCATATAAAAAAAACAATTAAATTGGTTATGTTTCACTCTGTAAGATTACTTACCCCTGTTAATTACGTCAATCAGTTAACTAGCTCAAATGACGTCTTTTTCAACTTGAAATACCTTGGATGAGGTAAAGGTAATTGAATTACCTTTACCTCATCCAAGGTAACGAAATTTTGATTAAAGTAAACAAAATATCAAGAAAATAAAGCTGCAAACAAAGAAAATTTTCTTGATGATTTTTACTTTTTTTAAAAATTGATCTTTAAAACTCCATTTTGTTTGAATCTGAACATTTCATTTAAATCGTATTGGGGTGCTAAAATTATACTAGACGTATAAATGCTTCTAAATTCAAATTAATTTAAACGGGTTCAATTTTTATATATAGATATTTTTTCAAATATTGCTGATTATCATTTTTACATTCTAAGATTTTTAGGTTTTTTTTTGGATCCTTTTATTTTTCATATTTAAATAAATTCTTTGATTAACAATTTACATACGTGTTCAGGAGGCGTTGATAGATGGATAGTTAAAAAGTTTTTTTTTATTCAACAATTTTTTGATAGTCCAAAAGAACTAATTTTCCAAAATGAATTATAGTTAAAATAAGTTTTCGGCCTAAAAAAAACTAAAAATGTTAACTTAGCTAATATAAAGTTTCAAAGAAAATTAAATGATTTTCTAGAATGAAAAGATAATTTCTTAAAAAGATTGCTTTAACAAATTATTTTTTTAATTAAAGAAATAAAAGGGAAAGAAAAAGATAAATAAAACCTTTAAAATAGATATTTTATATTTTATTTTATATTTTAGTAGTATTTTCATTGAAGCTTCAATTTAAAAAAGCAAAAAGGATCAGTATTCAAAAGATACTCTTTAAAGCTAAATAATATTTTGAATTAAAGTCTCTTAGATTATTTTTTCCTTATAAAAAATACATTATTTCAATCAAAGAATTTATTTAAATGTGAAAAATAAAAGGATCCAAAATTAAGTTTAATATTATTTTTCTCTCATAAAAAATACAATGTCAAAAAATCAAATTACTCAAAAACATTAAAGCATTCTAAATGATTTGATTTTCTTTAATTTCTATCTAATCCAAAATCAACTTAATTCTTTAGCGAATTAATATTTTTCTTATGAGACTATTTTTAGTCAGTAGATATTTATTTTTTCCAGAAGATATTTTATTTTTTTTTAAAAGATAAAAAAATACAAAGAAAAAGATAAATGTTTTTTATCATATATAATAATTTTTTTATAATAGATAAAAAATAAATTGATTAAGAAAAAAAAATTAATTTTTTATAATAGATAAAAAAAAAAAAATTGATTAAGAAAAAAAAATTAATTAAGAAAAAAATAAAAAAAATTAATTCCGTTTATTACGGTTTTCTTCTCTTTGATAATCTAGCACTTTGATTTGAATTTTCATCATTTGTTTGATTTTCTGTAATTAAATTGGCATCATTTTCCTTGTTTTTTTTAGGTCTTCCACGTCCACGTTTTTCAGGGGCTCTAAAATTATTTGAAGTGGATTCAACAGGAGCTTGTGTAACTATAACTTGATCGTTATTTGATGATGCTATACCATTTGAAACAAATATAGAATGATTTTCATTTATTTGTTCGTTTTGGATTGATATTGAACTAAGAACCGGTCTTTGTAGATTTTCGTTATCAATCAAATTTGTAGCTGAATTTTGATTAATAAATTGATTTCTTCAACTTCATTATCTGTATCGTCACCATTATTTTCTTGCGAGTTATTTACCGCGAGAATTGAAGTAGTAGATGATTCAGATATTTCCATATTTTTAATTTGTTAATTAATGATAAGTTTTTTGTTTATAGATATCGATTTTTATACTTGTTTTAGAGTACAATTAATTAAGAAAACTTATTTTTATTAATGAACGAAACTTTTTAATTAATAAGAAACACTTATTAAGTGCTAATTAAGTATAATTAGTTAATCTAACACATAAAAAAAATTATCTACTTAACAAAACAATTATCTTCGTAACAAAATAATTATCTACCGAAAAAGGTGAAAATCTACTAACAAAAACATTTATCTTTTCATTAAATTATCTTTTTTTTAAAATAAAATTATCTTCTGAAAAAAACAATTATCTACTAACGAAAAACTATGCCTTTTTCTTATAGAACATCGTCGCAAATATCGGAGGCAATCAAGTAGAATATTCCGTATGCTTCGCATTAAAAATTTTGTAGTTCTAATGGATTGGAATTATATTTAAATAATAAATTAGGAGGAAGTTATTCAATAAGCAAATTTGATTGCTGTTCAGGAGATCAATGTAATTCTCCAAATCAAATTAAGAACCCTGAATCAAATTTTTCGCTTGCAATTTGCATTCTGGACTTAACAATGGCTAATTGAATTTCATGATCAAATTTAAATATCGAATCAAAATTTTGGGTCTTGTTGCTTATATGGCCAATTGGCCAGGCCAATTAACTTTTTGTCAATTAGTGACCAAAAAAAATTTATTGAAAAAATTAAAAAAATTTCCTGTCCAATTAACAAAATTCATTTCCAATCAATAAAAATTATGGCCAATTAAAAATATAATCATCTGATTTTTTCTTTTTCTCAAGTTATACTCTTTATGATTAATACAATTGTTCTCATTATCTTGTCTTGTATCATTTTCAAAATTTTGTTCACTTTTTTCTTAATTATCAAAACTACTTAACACGGGACTGAAAGGGAGGTTTATTACCATTCCAAACTGCCCGGGCTCCTCCCCTTACTATTATTTTAATAAAAAAAAAAATTTTCTTTATCAGTTTTTATCTTGATCAGTCTCTCCTTTTTTGTCCTCCACTCTTGTTTGAATCAACAACTTCTGAAACGACTTGATGCTATTTGATGGGGATTAAGCTTACAATTACCAAATCTGACGCTGCTGTTTATCTCGCACTAGTATACGGAATTTCGAATACTTCACCGGACTCATACAAAGGGATTTCAGTTTTATTCCTATCTACTTCTTCTACACCAAATTCATCATCACTTTGTTCATCTTGGTTGCAATATCAAACGATTAGAACATTTAATACAATTTTAAATTTAAGATGCAATTTTTTATTTTAAACGTTGTCATTTTTTTGTGGTCAGGTAAAAATAAAGCTGGCCAGGTTAAAAAATTGACGGCCAATTATGAAGGTTAATTGGTCACTAATTGACAAAAAGTTAATTGGCCCGGCCAATTGGCCATATAAGCAACAAGACCCAAAATTTTTAGTTTTTGATTTAAATAAAGAAGTTTTTATTTTCAATTTGTTAATAGAAAAATACTAAACTTTATTACCGTAAACCCTTGCGCATAGACGTAGCAATTAATACCTAGCCCTGCCACTAACGCAATGCGGCTAATCCCAGTCATTTCATGTTAAAAAAAATTAAAGTTGAATAAAAAAGATTTTTCGCGCCTAAGACAGGAATCGGTAATTACCATGTGGTAAACCCAAGAATTTGTCGTTTTACCGCATCATAAACTGATTCATAAGCGCGAAAAAAAAAATTAAAATAAGCATTCAAATGCCGTTATAGGTCGATTTTAATTTATTAAAGTTTCCAAACAATGCGGTAAAATTAAGTTTTTAAGGAAAAACAAAAATATTTTTTAAAAAGAGAAAAAAATTGATTAAATTTTTAAGTTACATACCACAATTTTTATAAAAAAACCTCAATTAATAATAATATCCATTAAAATTAAGAAAAAGCTTTTTATTATATTTCAACACAAATTTATTAAAAAAAACACAAATATTAAAAAAAACTATATTATTTTTTTTTAATTTCACAAAAAAATTTTTTTAACCACACAAAAAATTCAAAAAAATTTATTTAAAAAAAAACAAAAAAATCCTTTTCACCACATTTATTCGGACCAGTATCTTCTTTTCGTCATTTTACTGCTATAGTTTTCGCAAGAATTCATCTAACGATTCGCAATCATGCAAAAAATCAAAAGTCCAACCCGTGCTTTATTTTTTTTTGTTAAAGGTTCAGCATCTTCTACTGAGTCGTTAAAGTTATTTTCTAAAATACTTACACTGGACATTTTAAATTTTTTTAATTTTCACGAAATAAAATTATTTCTATTTTACTTCCACTTTCTATATTGAGTAATTTCAACATTTGTAAATAGTGTAAAAAATTAAAAAGAATGAGTTTTATAATTAATTAGTGGTCTTCTTAATCAAATAAGTGTCAATCTTATATAAAAAGTGTTTTTTTATTTATTTAAGTGTTAATCTTTATTTTTATGGATTATTTTAAAAATTGTGTACATTTATTTAATGATTGTGGTATCATTTTAAAAGATTGTTGTATTCTATTAAAAAATTGTGTAACCGATTTTTATGGGCCATTTAAAAATCAAAACAAAATTCAATTATTGAATTTAATATTCAATTTTCTTTGATTAAAAACTTGCTGAGTGTTTTTTTATTACCCTATGGTATGGACTGGAATTAAAAACGCATTTAAATAAATCTTGGACAAAAACTACGAACGAACGAACGAACGAACGAAAGTATAAAATTTCATTCGAAATGAACTTATAAAAGAGAGTAATGTGCAGTATCCAGCTAGAATCAGTCATTGGAAAAACTATATTTAAGATAAATTAGAAAGATTATATAAATTAGAAAGATTATATAAATGTGACAATTGGGTAACCATAAAGAACACTCGGCTATTTTTTTAATCAAAGATAATTGAATATTAAATTCAATAATTGAATTTTGCTTTAATTTTTTCTATTTTATTTAAACATTATTTAAATATTTTAAATATAATATTAATTAGTTTATTTTTCAATTTAAAAAAAAATAATTATTTAAAGTTCGCGCGTTGCTAAACTTCCACACTATCTCCAGATATGGATTTCAACCTCATCAACCGTATATGAAAATCTAGGTTTAGCCAAAATTTTAGGGGGGGTCAGAATTTTTTTTTTTAACTATGGTGGTCTGAATCTTTACAGCCTTATATAAAGTATATCTTATTTAAGTTTTTTTATCTCAGAATTTAATCAATCGAATCTACTCGATCGACACATTTTCTGATAGAGAATAAAATGCTCTATATTCTGAACTGGTTATATTGAAAAAAGAAAATTGAAAATTTTTTCGGATAAAAATTGGAAAATTTTGACATTTTTTAATTTTTTCGGGATCTACTTTTTTGCAAATCCCTTAACCTATATATTTCCACTTCATCCAATTTGAAAAGCTTGTACCAGGTATTTCAAAAAATAAGCAACAAACATTCAAAATTTTGTAAAAAATTATCGTTTTGAAAACAATAAACTTCTTATCCAAAAAATTAGAAAATATTTAGAAGTACTTAAGCCAGAATTGCGGGCAGAAATTATTGAAAAGGCACACAATTTTTGGCACTTTCAAACTGAATCCACATATCAGAGACTAAAAGACACATTTTACTGGAAAAATATATTTGATTATATAAAAAAATTGTAAAAAAGTGCACTGTTTGCAATCGAAATAACAAAGAAATTGTAAAATACCGTCCTGTACAAACAAGTTAGATTAGCTAAATTTTTTAACGTGTTATTATAGACCTTATTCTTGGTCTCCCTGAAATTGCTGAAGGCTTCAAGGGTTTATTAGTGATCATTGAATTTGTTACAAGATTTTTTTTTGATGCTTATTGAATAACTTCCTCCTAATTTATTATTTAAATATAATTCCAATCCATTAGAACTACAAAATTTTGATGCGAAGCATACGGAATATTCTACTTGATTGCCTCCGATATTTGCGACGATGTTCTATAAGAAAAAGGCATAGTTTTTCGTTAGTAGATAATTGTTTTTTTCAGAAGATAATTTTATTTTAAAAAAAAGATAATTTAATGAAAAGATAAATGTTTTTGTTAGTAGATTTTCACCTTTTTCGGTAGATAATTATTTTGTTACGAAGATAATTGTTTTGTTAAGTAGATAATTTTTTTTATGTGTTAGATTAACTAATTATACTTAATTAGCACTTAATAAGTGTTTCTTATTAATTAAAAAGTTTCGTTCATTAATAAAAATAAGTTTTCTTAATTAATTGTACTCTAAAACAAGTATAAAAATCGATATCTATAAACAAAAAACTTATCATTAATTAACAAATTAAAAATATGGAAATATCTGAATCATCTACTACTTCAATTCTCGCGGTAAATAACTCGCAAGAAAATAATGGTGACGATACAGATAATGAAGTTGAAGAAATCAATTTATTAATCAAAATTCAGCTACAAATTTGATTGATAACGAAAATCTACAAAGACCGGTTCTTAGTTCAATATCAATCCAAAACGAACAAATAAATGAAAATCATTCTATATTTGTTTCAAATGGTATAGCATCATCAAATAACGATCAAGTTATAGTTACACAAGCTCCTGTTGAATCCACTTCAAATAATTTTAGAGCCCCTGAAAAACGTGGACGTGGAAGACCTAAAAAAAACAAGGAAAATGATGCCAATTTAATTACAGAAAATCAAACAAATGATGAAAATTCAAATCAAAGTGCTAGATTATCAAAGAGAAGAAAACCGTAATAAACGGAATTAATTTTTTTTATTTTTTTCTTAATTAATTTTTTTTTCTTAATCAATTTTTTTTTTTTTATCTATTATAAAAAATTAATTTTTTTTTCTTAATCAATTTATTTTTTATCTATTATAAAAAAATTATTATATATGATAAAAAACATTTATCTTTTTCTTTGTATTTTTTTATCTTTTAAAAAAAAATAAAATATCTTCTGGAAAAAATAAATATCTACTGACTAAAAATAGTCTCATAAGAAAAATATTAATTCGCTAAAGAATTAAGTTGATTTTGGATTAGATAGAAATTAAAGAAAATCAAATCATTTAGAATGCTTTAATGTTTTTGAGTAATTTGATTTTTTGACATTGTATTTTTTATGAGAGAAAAATAATATTAAACTTAATTTTGGATCCTTTTATTTTTCACATTTAAATAAATTCTTTGATTGAAATAATGTATTTTTTATAAGGAAAAAATAATCTAAGAGACTTTAATTCAAAATATTATTTAGCTTTAAAGAGTATCTTTTGAATACTGATCCTTTTTGCTTTTTTAAATTGAAGCTTCAATGAAAATACTACTAAAATATAAAATAAAATATAAAATATCTATTTTAAAGGTTTTATTTATCTTTTTCTTTCCCTTTTATTTCTTTAATTAAAAAAATAATTTGTTAAAGCAATCTTTTTAAGAAATTATCTTTTCATTCTAGAAAATCATTTAATTTTCTTTGAAACTTTATATTAGCTAAGTTAACATTTTTAGTTTTTTTTAGGCCGAAAACTTATTTTAACTATAATTCATTTTGGAAAATTAGTTCTTTTGGACTATCAAAAAATTGTTGAATAAAAAAAAACTTTTTAACTATCCATCTATCAACGCCTCCTGAACACGTATGTAAATTGTTAATCAAAGAATTTATTTAAATATGAAAAATAAAAGGATCCAAAAAAAAACCTAAAAATCTTAGAATGTAAAAATGATAATCAGCAATATTTGAAAAAATATCTATATATAAAAATTGAACCCGTTTAAATTAATTTGAATTTAGAAGCATTTATACGTCTAGTATAATTTTAGCACCCCAATACGATTTAAATGAAATGTTCAGATTCAAACAAAATGGAGTTTTAAAGATCAATTTTTAAAAAAAGTAAAAATCATCAAGAAAATTTTCTTTGTTTGCAGCTTTATTTTCTTGATATTTTGTTTACTTTAATCAAAATTTCGTTACCTTGGATGAGGTAAAGGTAATTCAATTACCTTTACCTCATCCAAGGTATTTCAAGTTGAAAAAGACGTCATTTGAGCTAGTTAACTGATTGACGTAATTAACAGGGGTAAGTAATCTTACAGAGTGAAACATAACCAATTTAATTGTTTTTTTTATATGGTTTATTTTAATCAAAAATTCGTAACCCTGGATTTAGTAAATGAAATTTTAAAAAGACGCAATTTAAACTTGTTTACTGATTGACTCAATTAATAAATGCAAGTGATTTTTTCAGACTAAATTATTTTATATTTATTTAAAAAAAAAATTTTTTATTCAAATGATGTAATTTATTTTTCTTTAATTTAAAAAAATTTATAATTTCTAAACTTTGCTCCAATAAACAAGAATTGACTATAAAAATATGAAATTTTATTTATTTTTTTTATTAAAGTTGAAATGAAATTCCAATTATCTTTACTACTGTTTTTAGCTGCACAATCATTTGCATTAAAATGCTATCTTAATTGTGAAGGTCAAATTTGTTCTACATTCAGCGAATCGTTTAATTTTGATCAAAACTCGAATAACAATTTACATACGTGTTCAGAAGAAGATGATAGATGCGCTGTAAACAGATTTTTTTTAATTCAACAATTTTTTGATAATTTGTTAAAGTTACAATAAAAATCAATGATTTTTTAGAATAAAAAGATAATTTCTAAAAAAGATTGCTTTAACAATTTTTTTTTTTAAATAAAAAATAAAAGGGAAAGAAAAAGATAAATAAACACTTCAAAATAGGTATTTTATATTTAATTATATATTTTAGTAGTATTTTCATTGAAGGTACAATTTAAAAAAACTTACGCAACAACTAAAAAAATATGGAAATGTAATGATTATTCTAATTAGTTAATCTTTATTAATAACTTGTTATTTAATTTTTTTCTTTAATTTTTTTTATCTTAATCACTTTACCTGAAATTAAATAAATTTTTTTCTTACATATTCACATAATTTACGTGATTTTCATTTAATTGATTTTCAGATAAGTTGTGTGAAAATAAACGTACCCATTTAAAAAAGCAAAAAGTATCAGTTTTCAAAAGATACTTCTTATAGCTAAATGATATTTTGAATTATAGTCTGTCAGATTATTTTTTCCTTATAAAAAATACATTATTTCAATCAAAGAATTTATTTAAATGTGAAAAATAAAAGGATCCAAAATTAAGTTTAATATTATTTTTCTCTCATAAAAAATACAATGTCAAAAAATCAAATTACTCAAAAACATTAAAGCATTCTAAAATGATTATATTGTCACAAGTGTATTTTATACAATAAAAACTGATAATGAAGTTTTTAAATCGAAAATTTAAAATAGCCTTCAATTAAAATTTTTGATTTTCTTTAATTTCTTTCTAAACCAATATCAACTGAATTCTTTAGCGAATTAATTTTTTTTCTTATAGAACATCGTCGCAAATATTGGAGGCAATCAAGTAAAATATTCCGGATGCTTTGTATCAACATTATGTAGTTCTAATGGATTGGAATCATTTTTTAATGATCAAATAGGAGGAAGTAATTCAGTAAGCAAAGTTGATTGCTGCTCGGGAGATCAATGTAATTCTCCAAATCAAATTAAGAATCCTAAATCAAATTTTTCGTTTGCAATTTTCATTCTGGGCTTAACAATAGCGTCTTTTTTAATAAAATTTTAATTTTCTTTTTTAAATACCAATGAATAAAATATTAATTAATAATAAAGGTATTTATAGCATTAAATGTATATTTTATTTAAAATTGTTAAAAAAAAAGATGTTGAGCGTAATTAATTATTTTTTATAAATTGAATAATAAACTAATTAATATAATTGATTAATATTTAAAAACAAAGCAAAATTCAATTATTGAATTTAATATTCAATTTTCTTTGATTAAAAAACTAGCTGAGTGTTCTTTGTCTTTACCAAATTGTCACATTCATAAAATCTTTCTAATTTATCTTAAATGTAGTTTTAGAACTTTGCCTCTGACTGATTCTTGCTGGATTCATACTGCACATTAGTCTCTCTTATAGTTTCCTTTCGAATGAAGTTTTTTACTCTATAAAAATATTTTTGGGATGAATTTTAAAATCTCTTTTAATATTTAATAATTGAAGAGCCCCTTTTAAAATTAAGATTTTTAGTCTAGAAAAAAATTTAGTGAAAATTAGTAATTAAATAATTTTTTTAGCAGATTTTTTGAAATATCTGGCATTTAAATTGAAATCAATTTTATGATCACTAATGTTTTAAATTAAGATTGGTTGCCTTAAGCTTTTTGATTTTATTTGTTTGATTATGAAAAATAAATTTTTCGAGCGTCTCAAAAAAATTCAATGGATTTCAACGATTGAGTCTAGGCTTGTTTATGTAGATAAAAGAAACCCAAGCATTTTGGCTATAATCATCTTATTTTTTTTCTATGGCAAATTCAAATAGGTTTCATGATTTTTTGAAAAATTAAAATTTTGTGACATTCACAAAAATGAACAAAAAAGTGGAAAATTTTTTTAAATAGTCGATCACCAACTGGATTTAATAAGTCTGATAATTAAACTTCAATCTGTTCAGCGATTTAAAATAAAAATTTATTAATTGAAAATAATTTGAGTGTAAATTTTATTTTCTAAATAATTTAATTTACTAATTTAATTTTTAGTTATAAAATAATTTGGCCTTGTATTTTTTGTAACAGGAAATAATAACTAACTTTTTTTAATTCGAATTATTTCCATTATTTCTATTTTTGTTTCACTGGAATTAAAAAAGCAAAAAAATTATAACTTTACCAGTAACTTTCTTGGAACTTTATTAATACCTAGTTTAGAATTATTTTTTGTCAAAAAATTGTTGAAATTAATGCTTCGATAATACTTTTAGTATTATCAAAATGCTAATATTTTTTTTCTAAATAATAAAATTTTTTTAAATATTTTTTGTATTTTTCAATTTAATTTAAGTACAGTCTGTCCTCGATTTTGTGACACGCCTGGGGAACACTGAATTTATGTCACAAAATCAAATCGTCACAAATTTGAATTTGTGACATAAATGTCATAAAATCAAATAAGCATTATAATTTAGATTTATTAGTTTTATTATAAAAATACAAATCTGTTAAATGCAAAACAATTTAATCTTAATATTAAATACAATATTTTAAAAAACTAAACGCTTCTGGACTAATTAAGTTTGTCTAGCATAAATGCTATATTTGCTTTTTTTTAAACTCTTTCTTAAAGGAGATTGATTGGAATTAAAACTGGCAATAATTTTTTCTCTGTTTTTTTTAATGCTAACAATATTCGTATGACTTTTAAAACCGAATCTAGATTTAATAACCTCGTAGCTTGTGCCATTGTCTAATTCATCAATGACTTGTTTCTTTGTTAATAAATCGAATGAATTTCTCGGCATTTTTATTTTTAAATTAAAAAATAATAATTGCTATGTCATATGTGCAAAAAAAAATTCGTCATAATATCGAAATTTTTTAACATGTAAAAGATTCAAAAGTGAACTAAACTTTGTCTTTTTTTCATGTCATAAATTCAAAATGTCACAAAATTAAATGTCATAAAATCGAAAAATATTAACATTGAAAGGATGGGGAATTTCGGCGTTACACTGATTTTTAGTCACAAATTCAAAATGTCACAAAATCGGGAGTCATAAAATCGAGGGCAGACTGTAGTAGTTTAGATATCTAATATTGTCAAGTAAAGTTATTTTTGCATCCCCTATTTTGGACTTCCAAAAGTAAAAAAAAAAGAATCAAATATATAATTTTGGCAAAAAAGGTGAAACATAGTTTGTTGAATCTTTTTTAATACTTAAATTACCATCTTGTCATAAAATTAAATTTTTGAAAGTAAAATTAAATAAGTTGACTTTCTTTTTATATTTTTCACTTTTAATAAAAACAATTTTTTATAAAATGAATCTAAAACTTCAAAATTTAATACAATAATAATTTAATTTGTTAAAAAAAATTTAGCCAGAATCCTGGACCTGCTATCAATGTTACGAGTTAAATTGGTAGTTTAAATACATTATTGAAGCAAATTTAAGTCTATGATCAAGATTTACTGTTAATGTTCAAAAATTCAATTTTTAATAATTGAATTAGATCACCTCTCTTTCTTCTTTTCACCAGATTTGGAATGTTCAAAGCCTTCAATCTGCTTTCATACGGTTTTTTTCTAATTGAAGAAGCGAATTTCGTAGCTCTGCGTTGAATTCTTTCAACATTCTCACAGTCAGACTTAAGAATTGCAGACCATACAGGCGCCGCAAATTCCAAAAGAGGACAAACAAAAGTTAAATACAAATATCTTAATAACTTTCAATCAAAACGAGCGAATGACTTCCTGATGCGACCTAACAATTGATATGCTTTGTTTGTAGCCTCTATCACCTGATTTTTCCATTTTAGATTTGTATTGAAAATAACTCCAAGATCTCTTTCGGTTTCTGACGTAGATAACTGCTTACCATTAATAAAATAAGGAAATTCTTTATTTTTATGACCATAATGCATAACCACACATTTTGAAGAGAAGTTGCCAATCTTGAGTCCACTTTAAAATTAAATCTAAATCTTCTAAGACTTCTAAGACCGTTTGCGAGAACATTTTTGTATCATTTGCATGCATTTTGACAACATTCTCTATTCCTTTTGGTAGATCATTGATATACAAAACGAACAATAGTGGACCAATCACTAACCTTTGTGGTACACAGCCAAAAATCTCAACCCAATCCTACAATAGTTCACCTTGAATAATTCGTTGTCTTCTCTTTTTCAAGAAAGCTTCAATCCATTTTAGTGTCAGACCATCAAAGTCATACGCTTTCAATTTAGTTATTAGTCGTCTAAGCAGAACAGTATCAAATGCTTTCGCAAAATCTAGCAGAATCACATCAACAGGAATACTTTTGTTTAGACTCATTGAGATGAAATCTAGAGTTTTTCAGAAGATTATATGTACATGACATTTTCTTAGCAAATCCATGCTGTTCTTTAGATAGAATATTATTCTTATAAAGATAGTCTTCCATTTTGGTTATTATTTTGTTTTACATAATTTTGCAAGGAATTGAAGTTAAAGACACTGGACGATAATTGCTTGCCGTTGATTTATCACTTTTTTTATACAATGGAGTAATATTTGCTGATCTGAATTGTATTGGAAGCTGACTATTCGAAAAAGATTCTCTGAAAATCAAAGTTAAAGGAACAGTAAAGGCTTCTTCACAGTTTTCAAGCAATTACGGATGAAACTTGTCTATACCACATGATTTATTTTGATTTAGTTCTTGTAATTTATTGAAAAACATTTCATAACTAATGTCATTTAGCTCAATGACAATATATTCTGACCAGTTTTCATGAAATTCAACTTCAAATGGAGGAAGCTCACCATCTTGTTCAATAACAAAAACATCTTGAAAACATTTATTAAGAAGATTTGATACCTCTTTCGGTTCTTGCGTTAATTCATTGTTTGACTTTTTCAATTTTTTGATTGATTCTTTGATTACTTGTTGATCATTTAGGTATTTGTAATTATTTTTTTATAACTGTTAAAAGTATTTAGTTGGCTGTCTTTAAACCGAAAGAGGGATGGATTTGCTAAGAAAATGTCATGTACATATAATCTTCTGAAAAACTCTAGATTTCATCTCAATGAGTCTAAACAAAAGTATTCCTGTTGATGTGATTCTGCTAGATTTTGCGAAAGCATTTGATACTGTTCTGCTTAGACGACTAATAACTAAATTGAAAGCGTATGACTTTGATGGTCTGACACTAAAATGGATTGAAGCTTTCTTGAAAAAGAGAAGACAACGAATTATTCAAGGTGAACTATTGTAGGATTGGGTTGAGATTTTCAACTTCAAATGGAGGAAGCACACCATCTTGTTCAATAACAAAAACATCTTGAAAACATTTATTAAGAAGATTTGATACCTCTTTCGGTTTAAAGACAGCCAACTAAATACTTTTAACAGTTATAAAAAAATAATTACAAATACCTAAATGATCAACAAGTAATCAAAGAATCAATCAAAACATTGAAAAAGTCAAACAATGAATTAACGCAAGAACCGAAAGAGGTATCAAATCTTCTTAATAAATGTTTTCAAGATGTTTTTGTTATTGAACAAGATGGTGAGCTTCCTCCATTTGAAGTTGAATTTCATGAAAACTGGTCAGAATATATTGTCATTGAGCTAAATGACATTAGTTATGAAATGTTTTTCAATAAATTACAAGAACTAAATCAAAATAAATCATGTGGTATAGACAAGTTTCATCCGTAATTGCTTGAAAACTGTGAAGAAGCCTTTACTGTTCCTTTAACTTTGATTTTCAGAGAATCTTTTTCGAATAGTCAGCTTCCAATACAATTCAGATCAGCAAATATTACTCCATTGTATAAAAAAAGTGATAAATCAACGGCAAGCAATTATCGTCCAGTGTCTTTAACTTCAATTCCTTGCAAAATTATGTAAAACAAAATAATAACCAAAATGGAAGACTATCTTTATAAGAATAATATTCTATCTAAAGAACAGCATGGATTTGCTAAGAAAATGTCATGTACATATAATCTTCTGAAAAACTCTAGATTTCATCTCAATGAGTCTAAACAAAAGTATTCCTGTTGATGTGATTCTGCTAGATTTTGCGAAAGCATTTGATACTGTTCTGCTTAGACGACTAATAACTAAATTGAAAGCGTATGACTTTGATGGTCTGACACTAAAATGGATTGAAGCTTTCTTGAAAAAGAGAAGACAACGAATTATTCAAGGTGAACTATTGTAGGATTGGGTTGAGATTTTTGGCTGTGTACCACAAAGGTTAGTGATTGGTCCACTATTGTTCGTTTTGTATATCAATGATCTACCAAAAGGAATAGAGAATGTTGTCAAAATGCATGCAAATGATACAAAAATGTTCTCGCAAACGGTCTTAGAAGTCTTAGAAGATTTAGATTTAATTTTAAAGTGGACTCAAGATTGGCAACTTCTCTTCAAAATGTGTGGTTATGCATTATGGTCATAAAAATAAAGAATTTCCTTATTTTATTAATGGTAAGCAGTTATCTACGTCAGAAACCGAAAGAGATCTTGGAGTTATTTTCAATACAAATCTAAAATGGAAAAATCAGGTGATAGAGGCTACAAACAAAGCATATCAATTGTTAGGTCGCATCAGGAAGTCATTCGCTCGTTTTGATTGAAAGTTATTAAGATATTTGTATTTAACTTTTGTTTGTCCTCTTTTGGAATTTGCGGCGCCTGTATGGTCTGCAATTCTTAAGTCTGACTGTGAGAATGTTGAAAGAATTCAACGCAGAGCTACGAAATTCGCTTCTTCAATTAGAAAAAAACCGTATGAAAGCAGATTGAAGGCTTTGAATGGTGGAATAAATAAAAGAACGTTGTAGTTCAAGGCTCAACTTAATAAAAATTCTTTCAAATAAAAAATGGGGTCTTAATTCTAAAACACTCGGTAACCTCTATAAATTCTTAATTGGGTCTATTCTAGACTATTCTTTCCCTTGCCTAAATTCTTTTTCTGAAACAAACATTAAAAGACTACGAGTAATTAAAAACTCAGCTGTTCGATCCATTCTTAAACTTAAATTTGATACTCCCTCTAACATTTTACATCACGAGGCTTTTAACAAATTAAGACTTCTAACAGTGTCGAATCGACTTTTTGAGTTGAGTGAGAGGTATGTTAGGGCTGGACTGAGTCATTCTGTCCCATTGGTAATCAGACTGGTAAATGAATACCGAGAAGGTTTCGAATCTCGTTCCATCGAATACCCTACTCCTTTGGGTAATTCCTATCTTGTAATTTCTTCTTTTGTTCTTTAATTGTCCAATTTTTAAAATCCTTAAACTACCTCATGTACCTTTATTCATTTTAACTTTCCTTTTCTATCATTTTTTTATTTATTTATTTCAAAACTTATTTTAACAAAACTTTTAATTTTATTTTATTTGCCTTTTTTTTTTTATCTGAAGGAGCTAATTCTCGATACAGATATACAAATAAATAAATAAATAAAAATAATTGAAAATTCCAAATCTGGTGGAAAGAAGAAAAAAAGGTGATCTAATTCAATTATACAAGTTCATGCATGAAATAGAATTGGTTGAAAAAAGCAACAATCTTAATGTCACAAAAAACCAAGGAAGAGGTCACTGCCTCATATCACAAAGAAATTTCGAAGCTTCAATATAGAGATAGCTTTTTTTTCAACAGAACCGCTAACAAATGGAACTAACATATGAATTAGTTGAAGCCCCCAATGTTAAGAGCTTTAAATCAGGCATTGATTGCTGGATGAGCAGCAATCAATCACATCAGCTGTTTTAGTGTTCCTTATCAGCACACTCGCTGGCTAGCTGGCTCCAGTCAAAACTCCTACTACTACTACTACTACTAGCTTCTTTGGCGGATTATTTTTTTCGTTTTCTTTCTTATTGGTTTTTTATTTTAAAAAAAAAATATATTATTCACCAAGACGGAGGGTAAGAAAATTTTGACTATTTGAGAATTAACTTAAAAAAAATCATCTCTGAATTTTTATTTTAAATTCTTTTAAATTATTCAATTCAATCTTTGCATAATTTCAGGATATCCCTAAATACGGATTTTTACTATCATTTAATATCCGGATCTGGACTTTTTAATTTAAAAAAAGTTTTAAAAATAGAAATTAAAAATAAAATTTAAAACTGAATTTAAGCGAAAAAATTATAGAATTGACTTAAATTTACCAAAATTTACGTAAAATTTGGTAAAATTCATGTAGCAAATCAGCACTATGGTTTCTCCATTTTTAAGATTTATAAATATATAAAAGGTGAAATAAAAAGATTCATAAATTTGAGGCTCATTGGGCTGATTTTCAAACGGTTTTGGCGTTGGTTATTGCTGGCCACTTATATCCATCACATCGTCAATCATCTTATTTTAATTGTACTAAAATATTCTTCTTATTTTTTCAGAGTTGTTTGTAAGTCACAAGTCTTAAGTCAAGTCCGGACTATAAATTTATTTTCTTTTTAAATTCAAAGATTTTAATTTGAAAATAAAATTTTTCAATTCTATAATTTTTTCGCTTAATTTCAGTTTTAAATTTTATTAATATATTCTATTTTTAAACTCTTTTTTTAACTTAAAAAATCCGGATACGAATACTAGATGATGGTAAAAATCCGTAAATTTGGCAAATTGAAGTTTGAGACCAAGATCAAAAGATCAAAATATTAATTGTAATATTGTTTTTAATAATAGAGAAAAAAAAATTTTCTAAAGCATTTACTTAACATGTCATGTCAAGTTTATTTTCATATTTAAAATTTTAAAATTTCCTTTTTATTGAACTTTATTAGATTTAAATTTTTTAATTGATTTTAATGAAAACTTACTTTTAAATACAAAAAAATGTAATATTTTATAATCTATATTTATTTAAGTAGAAAAATTAAATTAATTTTTTTTGAATGAATGGATATAAAAGTTATAAATTTGAATTTGTGAATTAACTTAACCTGAATTATTTAAATTTTTGATTGCCCTTGTTAAATAAATTAGATATTAAACATTTTGATGTTAATTTTATTATCAGTGATAATAAACCATTATTAGACATAACATGTCATGCAATTTTTAGTATTTATTTCTTAAAAAATAATCAAAATCAATATATTAATTAAGTTATAAAATTTTAAATGATCGTTTTGATCTTAAAATTTGATCTGAAACTTCCATTTGCCGTAAATTTATGTAAATTTGAGTAAAATCCATGTGGAAAATCAGCACTGTAAATCAAAAGAATTTATTTATTTACTCTACCAATAAACATGAGCCAGTCTTAGTAAAATATGTATTAGATATTTGTGATAATCAAACTTCCGATGAAAATTCCTAAGATTCAAATTTTGTTTTGAAATTTTTTGATTTTTTTCATCCATCCGTATTCTAGAATTAAAAAAATCCGGACCCACATTTTAGGTCAACAATATCGGTAAACAAAATCTGTATTTTAGGTGGCAAAAATCCGCATCCGGATTTTAGAGACAACTATTATCTCAAGAAGAAGAAAAGAAAAATCGAATTATTTAATTATTAGATTATTTTACCATCATTTTTAAAAATTAAATTAAAAAAAATTAATAAAATATTTAATAATTTATTCAAAATTTTAATTTTCCATTTTATTAAATTGAAATATTTCATAATTATTTTTTTTTCAAAGATGGTGCAAAATCTTGATTGGCTTTTAAAATAAAAAAGAGAAATTCAACTTTTTTTTGATCATTCAAATAATTAATTTCGGTTTAAAAAAAATTCCTAACTAATTCTATAAAAAGAAAATATTTTTAAAAATTATGCAAGATTATATTAAATTTATGAGAAAATTTTTTCTAAAATCAAAACATTTAGACACAAAAGAATGGAAGATCAAGAAAACTCACTGGATAGCATCGTTGTTCTACCAGATCCAATCCATTCCCCAAATCAGTCCAGTCAGATACACTGTTTTAATCAGGCTGACTTCTCGAACACCTTGACCAACCAGTCTACCCAAAACTCGCTGAGAATCGAGCAAGAAAATAAAAACTTAAGAATACTTTTGAACACGTTAAAAATCGAGAATTTTGAGCTAAAGTGCCAGCTTGAAAAACTTTCCAAACGTGATGCGTTTGTTGACATCGATTCTGCTTGTCTCATTGACAAAATTGAAAAAAACCTAATCCAATCTAATAGAATATTCAGTGACGAAGACAAATTAAAAGATTCAATACAGTATTTGGTCAGAAATTTGTGGAGCAGCATCGCTTTTAGCTACACAGATGGAACACTTGTAAACTTGACCAAAGCTAGAGATGAATTGATGGAAAAATTGGAAAAAAATGACCAAAAATGCAGGGTAAACTTGGATCATTTGGGCAAGCAAATGGAATTGCTGCACTCGAATAATTTAATGCTAAAAAATAAATTCGAGGAACAGAAAAAAGTTTTGAGCAGCCTGGCCGAGTTGTGGACCAACAAAGTGCCAGATAGAAGACTAAATTTCAAAAATGCTAATCTAAATTTAAACTATCTCAATTTTAATTTCAATGAGCCCAGACAAGATTTTGTGGAATTTTTAAAGAGCGAAATTTTTGACCAGAAAAATTTTTTTAGGGAAAAAATGATCCCCATAGTGAAAGATAGGCTTTTTTTCGAGTCCGACAACAAAATTATGGACTATGTGGCCGAATTTTATAAACATGAAGACCTATTGTGTAAAATAAAACACGACAAGTTTTGCTCACATTTAGACTTGGTAGCCAAATTCGAGCGGATCATAGACAGGATATTTTCAGCCCAGGACTTGGCAGAGTGCAGCGCAAATCAAACTTTAAAAGGCGAAAATTGCCAAGTCATCAATTCAATGGTAAAAGTGTTGATAAAAATAAATTTGTCCAAATTTTCAAATCAATCCGAGTCAATAGTCCACAATATTTGCTCTGGTCTGCACAGACTATTCCGTGTCACAACCATATTTGATGATGAGAGCAGACAAGAGCTTGGTGGTGATGTTGTTGACAGACTAGTGCTTCCGGTCCTAGACTCAGCCAGCATCATATTTGATATTTTTGTCATGAACACCTACGGAATTCTCAACCAAGAATTGAATTTTATGACCGCATTGGTGCTGACCAGTGCCGCAAATGACATGGAAAAACATCTCAAAAGTTTCATGAGTGTGTACATTAATGTTTATAAAATAATTCATGATCGAGTGTTGCAGAAGAAGTTGAAAAAACACCAAATAGGGCCGAGTGGCGAGAACATTTTAAGTTATCTGTCCTATTTGGAGCTACTTAAGGATTTGACCATAGTGGTATGTAGCTCGTTGACCAGAAATTTTGTGAGCTATGAGCCAGATCATCAATTGATTAGAAATTTTCTGCTGCATCAAACAAACGCTGCAGAGAACACTTGGCTAGTGAGAATGAAAAAAAATTTTATCAGCTCGACCCCTTCGGACATGTCGTTTTTTAAGTGTGTTGAAGAAGAGTTTGTTGATTTGATTCTGAATTGTGTGTACTCTTTGTTCTTGACAAGTTTAGATTTTACCAAAAAAAGTGATGTATCGATTGCAAAATTTGCCATCTATCATTTTTCAGCTTCTTTTAGTCCAAAGTCTTTTAGTTTCAGCTCAAGCAAGGCTTTGAATGATTCAAATTCAAATCTTAGCTCAGAGGTTGACTAAAATCAATTAGCATGGTTTTGGATTAATTAATGGTAGTCTTTTTAAATTGGGTACAAATAAGAGTAGTAGATACAACTGCTGGTGTCATTTGAACTGAGTTAACAATAAATTGAGTTCATTTTTTTTTAAATATTAACTCTACAACGATGATAGGATTTATGAAACCCTATCAGCTGAATTATTAAAATATTTGTGAATTGTTAAAAAAATAGAAAAATTTTTTATTCATTTTTTACCGGTTCGAAAAAGGAAAATTAAAGTTTATGATCATGATCAAATGATCAAAATTTAATTGAATGTAATCTAAATAAAAATGATGAAATTAACTTTTTTTAATTTTTTTAATATAAAATTTATATTTTTTTATATTTAATATACAAAATAATTTTTTTTCGACAGTGGTTGTAATGGAGAAAATTAGTCGAATTATCTAAAATTAATCTATTGATTAATAGTTGTTAATTAATTAAAGAAAGTACGAATTTAATTTGATTAATTTTTTATAAAATTTTTATAAAATAGCGCACAATAAGGTTTGTCCAAATGGTACTGTTTAAAGTTCTTCTAATAAATGACTGTCCATATTTTTCAACTCCATTCACTCGTAACCTCAAATTTATTGAGTCAGGTAGAAGGAAACGCATAAAAAGATAAAAAAAAAATTAAATAAAGAAAATAAAACGGCAAATTGAAGTTTCAGATCAAATTTTAAGATCAAAACGATCATTTAAAATTTTAAAACTAAATTAATCTAATGATTTTCATATTTTTTAAGAAATAAATACTAAACATTACTAGACATGTTAACATCAAATGATTGATCTCTAATTTATTTAACAAAAGCAAACAATAATTTAAATAATTCAGGTTAAGTTAAATTCAAATTCATAACTTTTTTATTCATTTATTCAAACTAAAATAAATTTATTTTTCCACTTAAACAAATTATAAATTTTAAAAAGTAAATTTTTTTGTCTTTAAAAGTAAGTTTTCATTAAAATAAATTAAGATATTTAAACAAATTAAAGTTCAATAAAAAGTGATATTTTAAAAATTTAAATATAAAAACAAACTTGACATAGCATGTCAAGTAATTAGTTTTGGAAAAAATTTATATATTTTTCTATTATTAAAAAAAAATTTACAATTCATATTTGGATCTTAAGATCTTGATCTCAAACTTCAATTTGCCAATAAAACATCAAAAAAAATATTGTTTTAATTAATGAGAAAAAAAAATATAACCAATTATATAAAAAGAATAAAAAACATAAATTAATAATAAGCTCCTTCAGAGTAAAATTTAAAAAAAAATATAAATATTTAATGACGCTACACACGTGTTTTCATAGTTGAGGCTTCAGGAAAACAAGTAGGAATAGTAAGGTAGCAATTACACAATGGAGTCAGGTATTCTTAATATCTTGATTCGAAACCCGCTTTGTATTCGTCCACCAGTCTGACAGCCAATGGAATGGAATAATCAGTCCTGTTCCAACATATCTCTCAATCAACTCAAAAAGTCGATTCGAGACTGATAGTAATTAAAGTTTATTAAAAGCCTCCTGATGCATGATTTTGGAGGGAGTATCATATTTTAATCTGAGGATAGATCTGACTGCTTTATTCTGAATTGCTTGTAACTTTTTGATATTATTAAATGAAAATGAATTCAAGCAAGGAAAAGAATATTCCTAACTAAAGATTTATTGAGGTTTCCTTACGTTTTTTAATTCAGACCCCATTTTTTGTTTGACAGTATCTTAATTAGATTTAGACGTGTATTGCATGTTCTTTAATTTCGTCAATAAGTATCCTTTTTTTTCATTTGAATTTAGTTAATTTAGAAAGTTATTCTTATTATTATGCTGAAAAAAAAAAATTTTGCTCAAATAGCAAAAATTGACTTAGATTTTAGCGGCCAAAAATCGAAAAAGAGTCATTTTGACTCGTTGGTGCTTCTAGTGTTAACTAGACTAAAGGTAGCTCAAGTAAATTTTTGAATCAAAGAACATTGCTAGCAATCCAACTAGATATAAAATCTTTTGTTAAGAGGAGATCCACTAGATACACAATTGATTAAGAATTTACGCTAATTATCGGCTTTATGTGTAGTTAAATTTCCAGAAGTATTAGATATTTAAGCTTCATATCTTTCGGCTAGTAGAGTATGTAATTCTTCTAAACTGACTGAATTTCTTACTGTTTTCCTCATTTTTACAGTATTTTAAGATTTATTCCCTTAAATATCAAAATAAATTTTTTTAAGGTTTATCTAAAAAAATTAAAAATTAGTTTCTTGATTTTAGAACTTAAAATGAAATAAACAATTATTGATTTTTAAATAAAATAAAATAAGCATAAATTTTTTTTTTTATTTTGATTATTTTGTTTTGGTCAAAAATGACCGGTCTTGGTCGTTAACGTATTTTTTTTTAATTTTGGACTGATAAGATTTAATTGCTGTTAGAAAAACTAAGTATTCTCATGATAAAATTCAAATAACAAGAGAAGAAGGGATGGCCTATCGTTGACACAAGCCAATTAGAGAAAAAGTAAAGTCAAAATAGATACAAAAAATGAGATGATTCATAGATGAAACATACATTATTTATTTAAACAAATAATTTAGGCAAAGCCTTGGCCGGTTGGAATGGAGACTTAGTCCTTGCTTTCAGCCACTTGATAGTATTTTTGAAAAAATAAAGTGAATACAAAATTTTGATGAAATGTTAACAAAATTGAATTTTTTTTATAAATTTGAAATGAAAATAAAACATACATGAAGTCATCATCAAACGAAAAAAATTATCTCTTTTTCTT
The DNA here is from genome assembly GCA_025491095.1 of Brachionus asplanchnoidis. Lineage (NCBI taxonomy): Eukaryota > Metazoa > Rotifera > Eurotatoria > Ploima > Brachionidae > Brachionus > Brachionus asplanchnoidis. The sequence goes on along the minus strand of JAILYF010000011.1, from coordinate 3,687,405 downwards.
AAAAGACGATATTTAGTTATTAATGAAAATAAATTTAACACTCAAATGACCAAATTTTTTTTTTACCTTAAATTACCACCGTGTCATTTTTGACACGATTTTAAATTTTCAATATAAAAGAGCGGAAAAATTAAAATATAGCAATTTTTTTTGATAAATTGTTAAGAAAATTTATTTTTTTTATTTAAATTATTATTTGAATGGAAAAAAGTCAGATGATCAAAATAATCTTTTAGTTTTGTAATAATTCAAATTGAATAGAAAATAAAATTTAATTATAAAAAAATGAAAATTAAAAAAAAATTATAGTTTTTTGCCATTATCATGGCATATTTTACAAACAGCTTCGACCTTCTGCTAATGAAGACAAACCCCACATGTAGGCTTTGTACAAAATGTACAGGTAATATTTGTTTTATTTTCTTTGCATAATCGTATATGACATTTTTTTCTTGAATTTTTTTTTCAAATTTCACTTTTTTTGTTTTCAAATATCAAGTTAATTAGATTAATCAAAAAATATAAATCATAAAAAAAAAATTGCCAGAGTTTTTTAGCAAAATAACCTTAAAAATGTCAAAAATGACACGGCGGTCATTTGAGTGTTAAATAAAAAAAATCAAATAAAGATCAAATATCTTATTTTCTAAATAAAAATGATAAAAAAATATTGAATCAAAAACAGAATCTTTAAATTGTCTATATCCATAAAAATAAAAACTTTCATCCATTATAAAAAAATACATTTGACGCATAACTGACTTTTGACTCACATGTAAACAAATAAAGCTCTTTTTTTTTTAATTTACCATCATCATAATAATTTTAAGAAAGCAATAGTTTGCATTTTACTTTTGAGCAACACTGAACAAAATGAAAATGAGCAAATTTATCACTTTGCCTATTAGGGTCACAAAGGGTGGCATTTTAGGACCTACACTATTCAACAAATTCTTCAAATGATATCACATGTGCTGCATCATAATCTGTTGAAATTGCTTTGTTTGCTAGTGATTTCTATTCATATTAATTAAAATGATGTTGTTTTTAAGGTGCATCTTAATTATTGTTTCAAAATTTAACATATAAAATAATTAAAGATTTTGTTTTAAATTTTTTTTTATTATACAATTCAAAAATATTAAAAAATTAAAAAAAAAATTTAAAAACTATCAACAGCAACAAGGGACACAAGATCCTCTCAAAATTCTTCTTGGCTTCTTCTCGTCCACTTCTATATTTGAAGTTTTTGGTGATGTTGTTACTGGAGAATTCATCTTTATTTAAGTTTAATGCAAAATATTATTTTTATTTGATTCTTCATCTACAAAAAAACAGTTTATTTATATCAAATATTAGAGACTAAAATTATGTAATGAATACATTTAAAATTAATTAAAATAACTCTAATGCATTTTTATTACGTATTAAATGTGATTTTTTTAAATTTATTTTTATATACCAAGAGACATAATGATGGCATGTTTGTCTAACCTGAAATTCAAAAAACCAGAAACAAAAAAGACGCTACACGCTTGAAAAATTTTTGTATTTAGGATTTTTCAAGTGGGAGGAAACAAGAAAATTATTGGAATTTATTTTATTTTTCAAAAATCAATCAGCTATTTAATCCTTCTTTATAACTAATTACATAATGCTAAAAAAGATTTTCTTGAAAGCTTTATATATAGTTTAATGAATTAAAATTAAATTTAATAAAAAATATTAGAAAAATACTGCAAAAAATGAAGAATTTTTATTAAATTTGTATTCGAAATTCACAAAACTAAAGAATTCAATTAAATAAAATTTAATAAAAAACACAATTCATTTTAGCAGTTTTTAATTAAAGCTAGTTTTATCATTATTATTTGATCCTAGATACATTAAAAAAAAATTGAAAAGCGAGGTTTTGTGGCTTTGTGAATTTCAGTACAAAAAAAACGGAAAAAATAATAAAAATTTGAAAAGCTATTTTTTCTAAAAGTTTAAAATTAGTTCCGTAATGTAAAATTTTTGAACATTCAAAGTTGCATCAAAAATCAAAATCTGCTAAATTTGCAGAGTTTAGCAGAAATTAGATTTCGATTTGAGCATAGGGAATTTTCCAGATCATTGGCAGACTTTGACAGTTGATGCAATTTTGAGAGTTGCAGCATGTTACATTCACGGAACTAATTTTAAACTTTTAGAAAAAAGTTAATCAAATTTTTATCATTTTGTTCTTTTCATTCGTATTTAACTTCACAAAACTGGCTTTGATGATTATTTAAATATTATCAAAAGATAAAGAAAAAGAGAAATTTATTTTATAAAAAGTAGCAAAATTCAGAGTTAGTCTAAAGTCAAAAAGAAGAAGTTAAATTTTGATAAAAAAAATGGTAGCAAATCTTAATATTTATAAATTCTAAGTAAGTTTTGAAATTTTTATTTGGAAGTTAAAGTTATCATCTTCACTCAAAAAGGCTCATTTCGAGTTTAAGTGATAAGAACTAAACTCACACTTGCACTTGATCACGCAATTTTTTTGCGTAAAACACACAAATAATACTCAAAACACATTTTATTTGTGTGAAAAAATTTTAAAAAATTTAAAAATACTAAGAAATAAAAATTGCCAATAAGTCATTTATAATTCAAAATTAATATTTGAATTTTTACTGTTCTATTAAGGCGGCCATTTTTATTTCAAAGTCAAGTCAAATGAATTTTTTTTCAATTAAGATCAAACGACTTGACTTTGAAATTTTTAAAAGAAATTTATTACAGAACATATTTAAAAAAATTGGCAATAGTCGAATATGTGATCGGACAAAAAATGTCATGTGGTCTTAAGTCTAATTTGTGATCGCTGTTAAGATCGCGATCACAAATTTTAATTGATAAAAAAATATGTGATCGTAATTAGATTATTTTTTTTTATTTACAAACAAGTCAATTATCTAATAAAAAAATATATTTTTGATATTGTAATTTGAGCACACCAAAACTTTATTATCTCAACGATCAACAACAGTGGGCTCTTAAACAGACTAAAAAATGAGTTTCTATAGACGCTTTGGTATTTTTCACATTTTGGACAACGAAAAGAAGCCATTATTCTAGCATTTTGGTTACGACGACGTCCAACAAGTTTAAATTTTGTACAACAAAAATAACAATTATGATCTTTAGTTAAAATACCATTTGTTTGAAATCGTTCGATATAATTTTATTCTAGTTTATCAATTTCATGTCTCATTTTTAGAAAAAATAATAATGTATAATTTTTGCGATCACAAATTTTTTTTGTTGTAAATTATGTGATCGAGCGATCACATATTCGACTATTGCCAAAAAATTAATATGAGCTAAATTTAAAAATTATGAATACATTGTTACAGTGTATGATTTTGAGGATTTTTAGTTATTCATCAGTTAAAACAAGCATGCTTTTCCATTTTTCTAAAATGAACAATTAGAAAACGATTCACTCTGAATCTTTGTTATTTTTTTTAATAAGTATTACATGAAAAAAATTTAATAATGAAATTAGAATTTTCATTACCATTAAAGTTTAAAAAACACAATCACTTTTTTGCTACATTTTAGAGCCACCTTAAAGAAAAAATGCTTATTATTTGACTCATTAGCTAAATTGCATGAATGAGCTTTATAAATTCATATCCATTCCAGTTTGATTAAATAACTCCGTCGGATATCAATGAAAAAATAGCCCAAAAAAAATGCTTTTTCAAGAGGGCATGCAGAAGACCTGTTGGAAAATCAAAAATGGACTAGAATCGGTGGTAAAGACTGTATCAAATTTGTCGAGAGAACCACAGAAACTACTTATCTAAGAATTTTTAGTGGCACAGGCTGCTGGTCCTACATTGGAAAGGTTTTCACGGATGAACAACTTCTTTCATTAAAAATACCAACTCAAGCCAGTCCTACATCATGTCTTTTTACAGGTACTGTTGCTCATGAGTTCATTCATGCATTGGGTTTTGATCATGAACATGTGAGGCCTGATCGCAACAACTTTGTTAGAATAATTTGGAATAAAATTCAAGCTAAAATGCTTTTAAAAATTTTAAATTCTTATAATATCATTTTTAATAAAATTATTATTATTATTATTATTATTATTTAATCTGCAACGAGCTTTTGCCCGTGGAGCTCGGTAACTCAGTACCTCGCTATGGCAGATAAATTTTGTTTAGATTCCATCATTTTGTTTTGAACAAATTTGTCGTATTTGTTTTTGAATGAGTTGATTGATTCTGCATTTTTTATTTCATCCGTTAAGTTGTTCCAGTCTTGAGCGATAAGATTAGTAAGAAAGTTGTCTCTGACTGAACAGTTTTTAACAAGTTGCCTGTATAATTTGTTTTGCCCTCTTGTTGAACCTGCCGGACCAGAAGCATTCATACTCGGTGTTGTTGTCAGTGGATGATACCAATCTATTACATTGAGATTCTTTTCTGATTTGTAAAATTGAATTAAGTCACCTCTTTTTCTCCGTTCTTCGAGTGTAGTGAGGCCAAGTATTTTTAATCTTTCGTTGTACCTCTTATTTCTTAGTGAAGGAACCGACTTGGTAGCTCTTCTTTGGACTTTTTCAATCATTTTGATGTCTTGCCTTCGATATGGGTTCCAAGCTGATGATCCATATTCCAAAAGTGGTCTAATGAATGTTGTGTACAGGAGCTTGAATGTTTTCTGGTCCCATCTTTTAAATGCCCTTCTTATTCTGCCTAGAGTGCTGTTTGCTTTAGATACAATAGTTTGAATATGATCTGACCATTTAAGATCGTTTTTCACAATTATGCCAAGATCTCTTTCTGAGGTTGAGTTTTCAAGAATATAAGTTACTTTATTATCAGTGTCAATATCGAGGTCTAGTGAGTACAGTCTATCGTTATGTATTTTGGGGTTTCCTAAGTGCATTACTTTACATTTATTAAGGTTTAGTCCCATTCGCCAATCGATAGTCCATTTGAGTATTTCGTTTAAATCTTCTTGAAGTCTGTCTTGATCTATGGAGTTTCTGATTATAGCCAATAGTTTGCTGTCATCAGCAAAAAGCTTACACAAGTAATAAAGATTCCCAGGCATGTCGTTTATGAAGATAATAAATAAAAGTGGACCTAGCACCGAACCTTGTGGAACACCACTGAGGACCTCCTTCCATTCGGATGCTGTTCCATTGATGACAACTCTTTGTCTTCTTTCAGATAGAAACGCTTTTAACCATGCTAATAATTTGCCTTTAAATCCATATCCTTCCAGCTTGACTATTAATTCTGGATGCGGTACGAGGTCGAAAGCTTTCATAAATTCTAAGAATACTGCATCAATCGCAAAACCTCGATTAATTGTTTCTGTTATTAGGTCGAGTGATTCGATCAAGTTAGTAACACATGATTTACGTGTGACAAATCCATGCTGAAGTTTTGTAATTAAGTTTTTATCATTTAAATGCTTAACCATTACTTTCTTAATCATCCGTTCCATTACTTTAGACGGTATTGCAGTTAATGATATTGGTCTATAATTTGCAGGATCTGTTCTCTTGCCTTTTTTGAAAATTGGACTTATATTAGCTTCGCGCCATTTGTTTGGTAATTTACCGCTTCGAATAGATTCGACGAATATTTTTGAGAGAGGAACTGATAAACTATTTGCACATTCATTTAATATTCTTGGGTTTATTCCGTCTTCTCCTGGTGACTTGTTTTTGTTTAGTTTTATCAACTCAGTATAAACTTCTTGCGGTTCAAACGTCTTATCATCAATGTCGCATATTTTATCAGTTCTACTTGAAAATGTTTACGTTTTGTTTGATTGATCTTGTCGATTGAAAACTTTGTAGAATTGTTCGTTTAGTAAATTAGTTATTTCATGATCTTGAGTTCTGCTAATTCCATCATTATCTATCAAAGCTCTAATAGTCTCTTTACATTCGCTTTGATTATTTATGTATGAAAAGAGAATTTTGGGGTTATTTTTGGACTTTTTTGCAATTTCAAATTCTAGATCTCTTTTTGCTAGTTTAACTTGTTTAGCGAGTGCCTTGGATGCCGTTCTATAGTCGCTTTGTAGCTTTAAATTATTCGGAGATGCTCGATGCTTGTTCAAGAGATTGTATTTTATTCTACTCAACGATTTTAACTCTTTGCTTAGCCATCTCGGCCTTTTCTTACTTAACGAACGGTTAATTTTTAGCTTTGGTACATATCGAACTATTGCTTCATTGTAATTTTCGAGTAATTGTAAGAACATTTCATCAACATCTCTATTAGCGAATGCATCCCAGTTTGAACTTTTAATAAATTTATTAAATGCTTTGAAATCACATTTGGTATATAATAAGACTTGTTTTATGGTTGGTTTCGAGTAAATAGGTGTATTTTCATTTAGAATAAATTCACAATGGAGTGTACAATGTATCGAATTTTTCTTTGTTGAGCCTAGTGGTGGACCGGTTCGGACAGAATATATGCGGTTCTGGTTGTCAGTAATCATCAAATCCAAAATGTTTCTTTTGAAAGTCGGTTCAATCACCATTTGTTGAAGAAAATTTGTTTCGAGCATATACAGAAAGTCGCAGCTTTGTGCAGACTTTGTTTCACAAATACCTCCTTCATTTGACCAAACAATTTTTGGGTGGTTGAAGTCCCCAAAAATAAATAAGCTGCTGTACTTCTTTTCATCTACTAAGCATTTGGCTAATGAGATTGATTCGTTTAATTTTAATGAAGTTTCTCTGCTTGAGTTAGGTGGTCTGTATAAGAATCCGACAAGTATAGTTTCGTTACCAATGGTAACTTTACACCAGATCTGTTCTATGGAAGTATGATTAAACTTAGTCTCAGTGACTTCTGAAGAGATTAGCTGTTTACTGACGTAAATGGCTACACCACCGTCGATAGTTTCATATCGGTCTCTACTGTAAACGACGTAGTTATCGATCTCTCTAGTCGATTTTTTATTGAACCATGTCTCAGTAATACCGATTAAGTGTGGAGAGTAATTGTCAATTAAGATCTTTAATTCGTTTAGCTTATTTGTGAGAGATGTGGCATTTGTATAAATAGTTTTCAAAGACCTTATGTTACTAGTTGATGATGACATTGAAGTTGAATAATTTAGAAAATTAGACGAGGATAATAAAGGATGATCAGATATTTGTTTAGACGATTGATTAGATTGATTTGTTGATTTGTTTTTGATTTTTATAATACGATTAGTTTTATGATTGTAATTGTTTGTTTTATTGTGATCATTATTGTCTCGGTTCGAGCTGCACAAGCCTCCCGTCTCGAATACCCCAATAGTACCGTTTATTATTGTCTCGAGTGCCATATCGAAGAACTCCGTTTTCGCCTCCATTTGGTAACTTTTCGTTTAATTCATTCCGTTTATGCCTAAGTTTAGCTTCAGCCTCTCTTTCAGCCATAGAATTCAAGTCTTCCCCTATAATATCTGAGAACTCGTCCTCAATTATTAACTTGTACGTAGCAGCATTTACGGTCCCGATGTTTGCCGACTCTTCCACCGTTCCGGAGTTATCACCTTCAAAATCGGGCACCTTTGTAAAGTTGCAAGTTAAAATTTTACCTGAGTTTTTCTGTGACAGCGCGGACCTGATGCATTCCAGATAGTCCTTTATGTCTGCAAGTTTAAAGGCTACGTCTAACCCGAGTAAACAGTCGTTTACCAGTTCATCCACTACAATTATTTCCACCTCACTCTCAAAACTTATCAATTTCACGGAACATTTTCCCTTTCCAATTACTTTGACCGGGCCACCCACACAAGTCTTCAAAGTTTCGTCCAACGGATCCAAGGCTGCATCGGGTGTCTTACAATGATCCCAGATTCGCTTCGCTACTATTGTACTAACCGTCCCAGTGTCTAGTAGGAAACTCACGGGTTTGCTGTTCATTTCCAAAGTTCCCACGATACTTTTGTCAAACATTATCTGGTTGATAACTTGATTGGACAGGCTCTGCTCTGCTCTATTCTTATTACCCAGCATTGACAATTTCATTTGATTTTTTCTTGAACAGCAGTCTGCTATCAGATGACCTGGTTTTCCACAGTGCAGGCATAATTTTCCATTTCCTTGTGAGGTTGGTTGTACCAATTGCTCTCGTATTTTTGGACTGGATTCGTTCATTTGATTCTTCCTTAGGTAACAGTCCGCTCCCCAATGACCTTTTTTGCCGCAGAAAAAACATACTCTTTCACCACTTGGATTGTTGTATTGGTCAATTTGGTCCGACCAACTAACATGCTTCTGGGTCTCCAAGTGACTAGTTTCTTTGTTTCCCATTTTTTCCGAGCCGATCGGATTATGTTGGTTTCTGTTTAAAATTTGAAGCCTGGCATATGTTTGAACCCCTTGATCATACGCCTCAGAGCAAGTTTGTGGATTCGAAACATCGACTCTCCAAAATACTGCTTTTTCGCTCAGGCCGGTGATAAATCTTTCTTTCACCAAATAATCGTAGCGGCTTTGCTCGAACTCCCCGTATACACGAAAGCATTTCGTGCCAAGATCCACAGGTTGGATAGAAATCTCAACAAATAATTTGAATCGATTCCACCACGTGCGAATATCTTGCTTCAGTGTGAAAATTGTAGGCTTAAACGACCATTCTTTAGACGCCGAATCTTTCGTTGTTTGAACTGCAATTGATTTTTGTTCTCCTTCTTGTTGTGTGTATTCGTTAGCACCATTCTCCGACCCCTTGTATATGTCGAATATTCCGGAATTTTTAAATGGGTTAATTGGCGTGTTCAAATTAGCATCTCGCCTTCTACAATTAGGGAGAAACACATTCTCCTCCAATGCCTCATTAGATTTAGCCTCATTCCACGACTCCCTGAAAGGATTTGTTTGGTGCCATTTGTACGCCATTGCATTATCATCAAAAAAACTCTTTTGTGTTTTGATTGGCTCTAACAAACATTTTCCCTCGTGTTGTTCCGGCTCAGAACTGCTGAACAAATTTCGACCTGTGTTAGGAAAAGAACGTCCCCGACTATTCCCACTGAATCCTATTTGATCATCATTTCGCCATTTGTTTCTTGGTTCGGTTTTGATCGCTGACTTTTCCAAATAATCTTGGCCAACTTTTTCCTGAGTCCCGTTGAACAACTCATTTGTGTTGGCGAATTGAAGACCAGCATTTGAATTTTTTTTCTGACCAGTCCAGATGTTTGTGATGACTCTAAAAGCACTAGCTACGACAATCATTGTTACAGCTAGAACAGCTATGCTAAAACACAGCTGTACGAATAATAACACGTGTTCATTCAACATTGTGTTCAAAAAAAAAAATTTTTTCTTCTAAGCTTAACCGCTGCCACCAATTTAATAGCGTGCGCTATTAAATACTTGAAAGAGAGAGAGAGGGAGAGAAAAAATAAAAAAACTTTCTTCTCTACTTCTTTATTTTATTAATTGAAATAAAATAAAAAATAAAATGTATATAAATAACTCCAGCAAGGCCCCAGAAGACCGGGGTCTTGCTGGAGGGGGTGTTACAATAGTAAGGTGTTCAAAATGTTCCTCGAGGAATTTTGAAAAAACCGTAATATCATCGATATAAATTCTTACGAAGTTTAAATTACCTAAAAGTTGATGCATTAATCTGCTAAAGTCTGCCGGGGCATTCTTTAAGCCGAATGGTAATCTTAGGAATTCAAAATGTCCATCTGGTGTAGAAAAAGCTGTTTTTGAAATTGAATTTTCATCTAGTTCAACTTGCCAATATCCGGACTTTAGATCTAGAGAAGAAAACCATTTTGCACCACTCATGCTGTCTAAAACATCATCTATTCTTGGTATTGGAAATGGATCTAATAAGGTAACCGCATTGAGTTTGCGGTATTCTATGCAAAATCGTTTGCTTCCATCTTTTTTACCAATCATTACTACAGGAAACGACCACGGACTAGTTGAATGTCTGATTATACCAGCCTTAAGCATTTTATCTATTTCGGTTTTTATTTCTTGTCGTTCTTTCTCTGATTTTCTAAAAGGATATAGAAAAATTGGATGTTTGTTTTCAACACGAATAACGTGTTTCCGCATCTTACAGCGACCAAGGTTATTATAATCAGTAGCAAACACATCAGTGATTGTTTCCATGAATAGACTTATATTACTTAGCTCTTGTTCATTTAAAACCTTTTCATCTATTAAGTCTTGATTGCTATTGGTATTCCAACTTGCGTCATTTTCCAATTCCAATAGATCAATTTCATCTTCATTTATTTCTGATAAGAAAGAATATTCCTTAAAGCAATTCATGTCATCCTCATATAGGGACTCTGATGGTTCTGGAGGTATAAATGCTCTTCTGTTCTTAGAATCTATGATTACACCTGTTTCGTTAAAACAATCTAATCCGACGAGTATATTGTCTTGAAGATTGGTAATAGGACAACGAACGTACGCTGTTTTTCCGAAAAATTGTTAGCTTAATTAGCTTCGTTAAGCCAATCGGAAGTTCTTTACGACCACTTGCCATAATTATGGAATATTCCGGTTTCTCGTACTTAATACCCAGTCTGTCCACTAGGTCCTTTGATATCACTGATGTCGTAGATCCAGTATCGAGAATTCCTGTTACACTTTTGTTATCAACATTAGCAGGAACATCTAACAGTTTTACATGCTTTGCACCCAAAAAGTTACTTTGCTCATATCTTAACATATAGCTTTTAGTTTCATATTTTGAAGATCAGGATCATCCTTCTTTACTTCAACCATATAAGATTTCTTTTGGTACTTTTTTCCATTTCTACTATTTTCAGTACCATGTCTATTGTAATTATTAGATGCATGCTGTTTGTAGTTACCAGTTGGAGTTTTATTGTCATTACTTTTACTACCATTATTTTTAGATCGACACTCCTTGGCGATATGGCCTACCTTTTTGCAATTTCTACAAACCAAACTCTTGTTTCAATTATGTGTTTTTGCGCTCATCATTACCTTTTGATTGTTGTACCCAAGCACTTCTTCTGATCTTGTTGCCATATCTATTGCGTCTTCAAATGTTTTTGGATTTTGAAGCTTGACATATGTTTTCGTTTTTGGTTGCAATCCGTTTATAAAACATTGCATTTTAAACTCTTGCGATATTTCATTAAGCTGACCAGCAATATTTCTAAATCTGTTCAAGTAATCATCAAAATTACTCGTTTGCTTTATATTGGTTATCTGGTCTCTCAATCTTGATTTCTTGTCCTTTGGGATATAAAATAAACTAAGTTTTCTTACGAATTCATCCCAATCTGTTTGTGGAAATTTCTCAATTATATTTCTGTAGTTGTGCAGAGCTGATTCATCCAAGTAAAAATTCGCGTACTTCAGCCATAAATCACGTCCAATACCATCATTTTCAAAGCTTTGTTCTACTTTGAAAAACCAATTGTCCAGATCTTCATTTTTGCTGCCTTTAAATATTGGATCATTTCTATTCGGTCTATACCGACTTTCTTTTTGGATCGCTTGGTAGGTCGCCTGTTGAAACTGTACCTGTTCATTCTGTGATGTAGTTGGAGTTTCCATATTCTCCTTTTTGCTCCACATATTTGTGTACTGGCTATTTTGGACTTGCAGGTTTAGAATTTTCGCTTCTAATTCAGCAATATACTTTTTAGAAACTCTACTTTCTTCTATGCTGTTTTTTGCAATCAGCATCCAATCTTGGTTAGATGGATCCGTCGCGACCTGATGCGGCGGCTTGTTCAATGTCATTGACGACTTCGTCGTTGATTGGGCTTGGTTTGCTGTGCTCTGCGTTTGTGTACCGCTTCCACCACTTGGAGCTTGTTGCTGCCCTTGGTTCTTATTACCTTGAGCTTTTTGGTCCTTTTCATTTTCATCTTCAGAGCTCATTCTCTGTTTTCTATCAGCCCTTTGTTGGCGTTCCAACCTTTGTTTTTCTTTTTTGTCTTCCGGAAATTTAGTATATGGATTTGACATATACCTTCTGTTTTACTACACAATCAGTCACCACTATTGTGTATTCTTATTAGTTAATCTTATTAACTTAACTTGCTAGGCTTTACCTGCTTAGCTTAACTTTCAATTGAAATTATATAATTTGTTCGGTAGATCGTTTTTTAGCTGCTACCAACTGTTACAGGTCTCGTTCTGCTGCGCACTCAGATGGGACTTATAACAAGGTATTAGAATAATAATATAAAAATATTATTAATTGTTTTAATCGTTTATTAAAATAATAAAATATAAATTGTGTTAGTCGAAGTGAAATCCTCTTTTTAACTAAGAATTTGATTCCCTATTTATATAGATAGAATTCTACAGTATTTGATGGCACACCTAATACGTGTCCATAATTTAAATAATGTTATTTTATTAAAACCATTTATGTTATTCAATTTTATATTAATTATATTTTATCATTTGGTACCATACCAGTTATGCTAACATACTGATAACTAAATTCTTATCAGCGTTTTATGTCATCGAAGATGATAACAAATTCAACTATATTTTTTGTGTAAATTTTTTTTTTACTTTTGATCTTTTTGTTAAAATAGTTATGGGAATTTTAAAAGCATTTTAGACGAATTTTTTTAAATTGAATTCGTTAATCATGATTCAATAAAATTAAAAAATACAAAAATGAAAAGATTAAATTTTATTATTAAATTGTAACTTAATGATTATTTTGTAAGATGGATTGTAAAGAGAAAATGTTTAATTCTGATGAGCACAAAATTTATTTCTATGAATATATGTCTCGCACACATAAAAAAATAATTAAAATTAATATTCTTATAATTTAGACTATGTTTCGTTTAAAAATGATTCAAATAGAATTTTTTAAAAAGTATTTTTTAATACGTTATTTGATAACAAAATTGTCAAGATGATAACATTATTTAGAAGATGTTAAAAAAATTTTTAGTAATATTTTTAATATACTCTTTTTGATAACATAAAACGCTGGTAACAATTTAGTCATCAAAAAGACCATATTAAAGATTTAAAGAGATAATTTAATGTCAAAGGATTTAGTCCCAGCTTTTTATTTTGAGGTTTTTTGATTGACTTAAGTCAGCATCTTGAAGCTGTGATGATCAATTCAGAATATAATTTGAATTCGAAAAGTTCATCTTTAGATATTAAAATTTATCTTTAAATTTATTTAAAAAATTTTAGAGTTAAATGATTTAGATGTTATGTGGATTTGAAAAATAAAATAATAATAATAATAAAGAAAAAATTCTCAACCCATTGATAAAATCGATTTTTAGATTTTTAGCTAGTAGTTCTTGCTGCGACATCCTAACAAGAATGTCTGAGCTCATTAGTAGCAGCCATTTTCATTCAATTTATCTAGAGTCGTCTTAAAGACTTCGATTGATTTGGATTTTACAACACTTTTAAGGCAATTTATTCCATTGTGATGCCATTCTGTTTTGAAAAAACATGATAATTTAAATAAAATAAATAAATAATAGTATAACAAAAATTTTTTCTGATTTTGACACAGGCTTAAAACTCAAAATTTAAATAATTTTACATTAATATTTTGAAATTTGATAAGATAAATACAATATTTAAATTATTTATTTATTTGTTTATCTGTAACGAGCCATTAAAACAAAATTATTTAGTTCTTTAGTATATTTTTATCAAAATAAATATTTGGTACAATTTTTCATTTTGCTTCACTGGAAGTCATAAATGCTCGGAATAAGTTCACTCGAAAAGTTGCAAAAGGAAGTATCACTGCAAAACCGTGAATTATTACAGAATCAAATTAAAAAAATTTAACTATTAAAAAAATGATTTTTCTTCAATTTTTTCCTCATCCTAAATTAGTAATATTTATTCGTTTATAGGCAAAGTGATTTAGGTGATTAATAATCTGTTACTATGATCTAAAATCCTAAAATTCAATAAATTATCAAGTTATTTATCTTGATGTTTTAATTAAATTAAATTAATATAAAGTGTCATCGTTATCTCAATGACCATTGTCTACTATCTTTCTTACTTTTAATATTTTATTATCTTGATTTGTGATTGATGTTTTTTAATTATTTCTTCTGCTATAAAAATGTAAAACTTTATTTCATTTATTCGTCTTATTCGAATATTTCCACAAACAATATAAAACGTTTACCTAGGCCTATTGTCGTATTTGTCATAAGTGTTATTTTATCTTTTAATAAAATAAAATATAAAAAACAACTAAATAGGGTTTTATTAACTTAACCTTATCCGAAGGTTAGGTAAAAATTCAAACTATAAATAATGAACTTTATGATGAGAGAAAAAAACTTGAATTCATTGAAAACGAAAAAATTAATTATGAAGTAACATTAAACTTCAATGATGAGATAATAAAAAAGTTAGAATCGGAAAATAGTGAACTAAGCACTAACCTAGCAAACTTAAAAAAAGTTAACGACTCGATTGAAATAAAATATATTAAACTAAATGAAAATTTAGATAAGCAAAATAATTCACATAATCACTTAAAAAGTGAGAACTTTATTTCATTTATTCGTCTTATTCGAATATTTCCACAAACAATATAATTATTAAAATTAAATAATAAAATTAAATATAAAAAAACACTTATGACAAATACGTTTAATCATTAATATTATCGACTTCATTTAAAAGAATGGGTCTACTTAAAGGGTCAACATTTGTATGTGTTATACCTTTTCTGTGAATAATTTCAAAGTTATAAGTTTGTAAAAGTATCGCCCACCTTTTTAGTCTAGCGTTGGGGCTTTTAAGTGTTAATAACCATTTTAAGGAATAGTGATCGGTAACTATTAAAAATTTGGTGTTAAATAAATAGTTACTGTATTCCTTACAGCCAAAAATTACAGATGAACATTCAACTTCAGTAACGGAATAATGTGTTTCATTAGATTTAAGTAATCAAGAAGCGTAGCTTACTACATATTCATTAACTTGGTCATCAACTTGTGCTAATATAGAGCCCAAAGCAGTTGTTGATGCGTCTGTCTATAAGTTAAACCAATTGTTAAAGTCTCCTTTTCGAATCAATTTAATTTCTTTTCTCATTTCATTAATTAAACCTACGGGTTGGCGAAAAGGTTGTGTCATTATTGGATTATCACTAGTCGTTTCTATTTCAAAAGTAACTGATTTACATAGACCAAGATCATTAAGACTTAAAGAAAAAGAATTCTTAATCTGTACGCTAAGAAAATTAAGTTTTTTATTATCACTTAAGGGAGGATAATCATTATAGTTCAATTCGACTATCTCGTTTGATAGATCATCATCTTCAAAACTATAATTTAAATGAGCTACGGTGTCTTCAACTTCTATTTTAATTAAATCTGTTTCACCTAAAACATTGTGAGTATTTCCATCGGCTGTGTTTATCTTTTGATGTGATGGATTTATCTTTAAATTTAGTTTTTTGGCTACACTAAGACTATTTAAAGACATAGTAGCACCCGTGTCAAACACAGTTTCTATTTTTTTTCCTTTGATAAAAGTGAAATGTCTTAGTAGTTCATTACTCTTATATAATTCATTAATGCGTAATTCATTATTAGTCTTATTTTTAAATTTGGTTTTTTAGTTATTACCTCTTTATCTAGTTAAGGTTTTTATTTCTTATTATTTTAACACGAATCTGTGTTGTGGTTGTCTTTCCTACAGTTCTTACAGTAAAGCTTTTTTGTATCCCTGCTATTATTACTTTTTTTATTATAAATAGGATAACTATAATGTTTACTTCCTACCTTAGAAAGTTTGTTTCCAAATTTTTTTCTGTTTATCATCAAAATATCTGCATTTTTTGGGTGACGAGAAGTATTAAACCTATTATAATCTTCAGCATATTCAGTTGCCTGTTGTAATGATTCTGGATTACGAAGCCTGACGTAATTTTCAGTTTGTTTAGATAATCTTTGAGTAAAATATGTAATTTGATCATATTCACTTATTTCAGATATTTGATTTAATATTATTCTAAAGTCATTGATATAATTTCCTATATCTCAACTTTGTCTTAGACCTCTTAACTTATCTTTCATGTAAAGTTCATGATCTTTACGTCTATATCGTTCTTTAAGTATATTTTTTAACTGAACCCAACTAATAGAATTCTTATCTCATTTTTGGTAAAAGCTTGAAATTCAGAATCTCTTAAGTATGAGCTTGCAAAAAAAAATTTTGGACCTGTCTTTTGTTACTCCATGTCCATGACATTGTTAATTTGATAAAAGAACGTAGGAAAGTAAGAAGAAACTTCCAGAAGACCCGCTGTAAAAAGCTTTAGCAAAAATTTAATCAACTTACATTTGAGTTAAAGGCCTCTTTAAAAAAATTCTGGAATCAAAATTGGTTTGATTTTATTGAGAAGATGGGAAAAAAAACTCACTGACAAGTAGACCTTTTTGAAAAAAATAAATAAATTTAGAACAAAAAAGGATCAGACTAATTATTTTAAACGATCATTCTCCTACTTTCCATCTGATCAATCGTGACTAAAGTGAAATTTTAGACCTGTTTAGCTTTTCCAATAATCTTGGTGATAATACATTTGATTTTTGAGTCCTCTATGAGCATGATATGACAAATGATCATTTCCCTCTAGGACTAAATGTAAACCTTAGCTATCAAACGCATGTAGAAAAAAAATCTAAAAAATTCAATTTTGGTAAAGCTAACTGGACATATTTTAAGGAATGTCTAGAAAATCATAACTCATCGTTTCCATCTAATGATGTTAACATAATAAATCAAGTAATTACATCTAACATAAAACAAGCAGCCTTGGTGGCTATTCCTCTAGTTTAATCAAGGCAATTTAAGAGGAGTCTTTATCTTGATATAATTTAGATAATTAAGAATTGGCACAAGCTTAGACGTAAATTCAAGAAAAAAAAGCTACCAACCGATAAATCGGGATTAAATAAACAAACTACATTACTAAGAATCAAAAAGGGAGGCGGACAAAATATAAACAGACGAAATGTAGAATTTTTTTCAAAATATAGACAGAATAAAGACATGATAAAATTTAGAAAGACAGAATATATTCATGACAAGATATATAGAAAGACAAAATATAGACATGACAAAATATAGACATGACAAAATATAGATAGACAAAATCTAGAAAAAAAATATAGTAAGGACTTTATGTAGAAAATATGGAAAATTTTAACCGAAAAAAGATAAACATGAGACTAATTTGAGAATTTACGATTAGTGACAGACTATAAAAGTGAGAATATTGAAGCAATTTTAGAAGGTTTAGGTAATAATTTACTAATTGATGGAGAAAAAAGTTGAAAAAAAATATATTAAGCTTTTTCAAAAAGCCTTATATATTTTTTTTCAACTTTCACAATTCAAATTATACAATGTATAGTATTCATTGTATAATTTTGAATTCGATATTATTTCTTTCTATATTTTTTTTTCTAAATTTTTTTTCCAGGTAAATTCGATATTTTTTTTCGACATTCTTTTTTCCAGGTAAATTCGATATTTTTTTTTCGGGTAAATTCTATATTATCCAATAAAAATATTTTTTCTATATTTTGTCTTTCTATATTATGTCACACTGCCATCAAAATTAGAGAGAATAATATAATTTATGGCCAAATTTCTTGATCGAATAGGTCCTAACCATACTTAAAGTAAACCTTTTTGGCTCAAAAAAAATTGGTTGAGAACTAATAAAAGTTTTTCGAATAAAATTCCGACCTTTAAATTAAATGGTTTAGTCCATGAGACGGACCAGTCAAAGGCCGAGCTTTTCACTTCAATCTTAACTGACACAATTATACACCTAATATAGATCAAACTAGCGATACCCAAGCACAAGAAATTGAATCATTTGTTAATGATAATCGATATTTTAAAAACTATTTTAGAAAGGAAAATATCCAAAAAATAGAAATAAGAGAACTATGGGAAGCTATCTTTAAAAAAAAACCTCTATCAGCTGCTGGCTTAGATTACATTTCTAACATAATGTTACAAAACTTATCAATTTAGACCCTTAATCAAATTCTCTACCTATACAATACATGTATTGAACAAGGTAATTCTCCTGATCAATGGAAAGTATCCAAAGTTACCATGATACCCAAAACAAGAAATGATCGATCCAACCCAGCAAATTATCGACCCATAAGTGCAACCAGCTGTTAAGGTAAACTACTTGAGCGTATGCTAAAAAGCTTTGCATCATTATTGAGGTTAATAATTTATTAAGACAAGAACAATACGATTTTAGAGAACATAGAAGAAATATTGATAATATTTATTTCTGAACCCATAAATGTACCGAATCATTCAATAGATCTCAAAAGATCTGTTGTACAAGTACAAGCCCTGTTTGATCTGCAAGTTTACCTACGCAACAGACAGTTTGAAGCCAGTACCTACCAATCAATAATCAGCTTTTAATATTTATTGGTTAATTTCATTCGTTCCTTACTTTTTCCTTCCGTTAATTTGTTGTTTTTATTACTTAATTGTTTCTTTGTTCTAAATAAACACTCTAAATCAATTAACACTGTGTTTACCCCTCTTTTCGTTATCAAATCGTGTTATCCGGAAAATTTATTATCCGGAAGACTTTGAAAAAAAAAGTTCAAATCTCATACTGGATAACCGTTTATTGACTGTACAAAAATATATAATTAAGCTATTCACTAATGAATTACTTCGTTATTGACATTATTACTAATGAATCTAAAAAAACATTAGATACTTTATTGGAATGTTATAGATTCCTTACTATCATGTAAAATCTATGTTATCTCCCACATCGTTTACAATAGAATGGGTTCTCTAGTTTTGTTATAATACTAAAGTAATAAGTAAATTTAAAAGATTTTAACTTCATTTTAACTACATTTTAACTACTAAATATTCAGTAAGTAAATGTGACAGTTTATGATCACAAATTATTATGTATTAATAAAATATGATCATGCATAATTATGATAACTAATTTAAGACCCTTTAGAGCTAATTTCGACAAGATAAGTTTATTGGTGTTATACATAATGGAAATTATTGAGCTAAACAATATTCACTATTCAAAATATTTTTTTAATCGAAGAAATCCCAAACAACTCAAGCCAAGATGAGTCCATTGAACAAGAACAAGTGAAAAAAACTAGAAGTTAGGGAAGAGTTCACCCCCTTTCTTGGTCATCTAGCTTTGACTTTTGCCGATAACGATTACACCTGTAAACAGGCAAAAAAATAGATTTGCAAGGCTTTGAATGATTCAAATTCAAATTTAAGCTCAGAGGTTGACTAAACTCAATTCTGATGTTTTTGGATTAATTGGTGATAGTGATAGGGCAGTAGATAAATATGCTGGTTTCATTAGAGCTGAGTAAAAAAATAACTTAAGTTCAATTTTTTTTAATTTAAAATCTAGAAGGATGATGGGGTTTATGATAGCCTTTTAGCTGAATTATTTAAAAATATTTTTTTTCAATTCTAAATTTGTGAATTGTTGTTATAGAATATTTTTTTTTTCATTTTTACGGGTTCGTAAAATTAAAATTAATTCATCTAAATATAAATTTAAATAAAGCATTTTTTCTTTACTAAATAAAAAAATAAAATTCATTTTTTTGTATGATTTTTGAGTTGAGTGATTAAATTTTGACAAAATTTGTCAATTATAGTTTTAAAATAAATTTTGTATCAAAATTCATTTTGAATAAGTTGTAAATGTTTTATTTTAACAAAATTTCTCTGCTCTGAAAAATTGCTCCCAACTTCACTCTCGCGTTGATTTTTTGAATTCTGTTTTTAAGCTTTAGTTAGGGACAGATAAATAAAAGACAAATAAGAGAAATGTAGTTCAAGTACCCTAAATTTTTTATTTTTTTCCCCAAATATTAAATAAATTCCCCAATTACTAAGTATTTATATAAAAAAATTAATTAACACTAAATTAAATAGAAATTCACTATTTTTAACTTATTGACACTTTTTCTTAAAAAATAGCACTTTTTATTATTAAAAAATGATAACAAATTTAAGAAAAAGTACCTAAATATAAATAAATAATATTTCGTGAAAAATGCCTAAATAATCAATTTAAAATCAATCTTGTGTTAGTAACCTAGGAGTTTTTAGCCAAAATAAGGTAGTTAGCTCAACTGTGAAAGAAAGAGATCTGTTTCACCAAATGATATATTGAACTGTCTTTAAATAAAAAAGATAATTTTTTTTCTAATTTAACCCAGAAATTTACTTAGATTTTACCTTAGATCTTTAAAGATCATGACACTAATCCAAATGCCGGGTATTGGAATTTACTTGATGAGGCAACAAGAAAAACTCCTAGGTTACTAACACAAGATTGATTTTATATTGATTATTTAAGCATTTTTCACGAAATTTTATTTATACTTAGGTAAGTTTTTAGTAAAATTTATAAAAAAACATCAACAGAATATTAATATACAAATTTTTTAAAAATCACATGATTTGAAGAGATTTTTTTTAAGAAAAATAATGTAATAAAGTAAAAAAGTAAAACATTAGATTTGTTCAGAATTTTGTCTAGATTAAAAAAAAAAAATAAAGTGGGATCATAATTGATCCCTCGGAGGAGATACGATTTAAACCAGAAAAAACACATTTTTTTCCTTTTTTTAGCCAGAAAAAACCGCCACACCCTTTTTTTATTTTTCTAAATTGCATTAGCATGTAGAGAATTTTATGCTCTTTCAGAATATATATAATTTTATAGTATATTTAAGTTTTATCTTTGAGATTTTGAGTCTTAAAGAACAACAACTTTTGAAAGGGTTTGCTATTTTTGGTACCCTGGGTGTAAAAAATTTATTTTTAACCTTATTTTTTGGAATAATACACTAAAAAATAATTAATAAAATTAATAAACTTTAAATGCTAAATAAAATCATATTTAAATTTTAAAAAATCGTTCTTAATCAAATAAAAACAGAAATTGATTCTATCCAACATTATTATTAGGCATTTTCAAAGAAATCAGCAATTTATTTCAGTACTTGAATTAAAAATAAATTTATAAATTAAGAAGATGATTTTACAGTGTATGATTTTAAGGATGTTTAATTATTCATCAAATGAACCAAGCATGCTTCTCCATTTTTCTAAATTGAACAATTAGAAATAGATTCACTCTGAATCGTTGTTTTTTGATTAATTAAAATATTACATAAAACAAAATTATTTATTTCCGTCAATGTTTATAAGATACAATTACTTTTATGCTACACTTCAAAAATCACTTTTGAGAAAAGAATGCTTATAATTGGACCCTTAAGCTTAATTGTATCAATAAGCTTTATAAATTCATATCCACTCCAGTTTGATTATAATGCTCCGTCAGATATCTATGAAAAAATGGCTCAAAAACAAAATTATTTGTCAAGAGGCTATGCAAAAGACCTGCTGGAAAGACAAAAATGGGCAAATGGTATCGTGCCCTACACAATCGATGCAAGTTATTCTGCAGCTGCTGTTTCAATCATTTATTCAGGAATGAGGCTTATTGAGGACTCAACCAGAGTCGATGGTAAAGACTGTATCAAATTTGTTGAACGAACCACACAAACTACTTATCTGAGAATTTTTAGCGGCACAGGCTGCTGGTCTTATGTTGGAAAGGTTTTCAGAGGTGCTCAGCCGCTTTCATTAAAAATACCAACTCAAGCCAGTCCTGGATCATGTCTTTTTACAGGTACTGTTGCTCATGAGTTCATTCATGCATTGGGCTTTGATCATGAACATGTGAGGCCTGATCGCAACAACTTTGTTAGAATAATTTGGAATAAAATTCAAGCTAATGTTTCTAGAAATTTTCAAATTTCATTGAATGGACTTGACTTAGGTTTTGAATATGATTATGATTCAATAATGCACTATGGATCAAATGCTTTTTCAATTGATGGTTCACCAACTATTGTACCATTACAAAGTGGAGTTCAGCTGATTAACAAATTTAATCAGACCTATTTGACCGAAGCAGATATTGGTGAAATAAGGAAATTTTATGGATGTGGAAGAACAAACTACACAATAAAAAATTTTGTTAATTTGGCAGCAATTTCATTAGGTTTAGTAATAACGCGTTTTTTATAGAATGTGAAAAATTTAAAAAAAAATCCATACAAAGTATAATTCATCTTTTTAAACAAAATAATCTTTTTAATAACAAAAATATTATCACCTGATAACATTTGGTACCATACCAGTTATGCTAACATACTGATAACTAAATTGTTATCAACTATGATAACAAATTCAACTATATGTTTTGTGTAATTTTTTTTATTCTACTTTTGATCTTTTTGTTAAAATAGTTATGGGAATTTTAAAAATATTTTAGAGGAGCTTTTGTCATTGTGAATTTTGGTACAAAAAACAAAAATAAAATATTAAAATTGCCAAGGCTTAAGTTCCAAAACATGTTCTGTAAATTGTAGCAGCTGATGCATTATTTGTACCACCATTATACTGATTCTGCAAAACTCTGCAAAACTCTGCAATGAATCTGCAAAATTCAGAAAATTGTGAATTTGGGATATTATATTATATTAAAAATCCAACTCAACTTCAAGTGGTGGTACAGAGGATTTATCAATTGCTACAAGTTTAAAAAGATTCAAATAGAATTTTTTAAAAAGTCTTTTTGAATACATTATTTGTTAACAAAATTTTCAAGATGATAACATTATTTAGAAGATTTTAAAAAAAATTTTAGTTATAATTTTAATATACTCTTTTTTATAACCGTATAATGGACATTTTCACCTTTGCTATAGCTCATGTAATTGAAAAAATTGAAACAAATGAAGGAGATCTCCTTGACACTTTTAAAAACACGCTAATAGAGAATTTACTAAACAAGACTAACAAAGAGATTCTATCTTCTGCAAGTGACTACTCTAAACGAAGTGGCTACACTAATCTATTTCAAAATGACTCTAAATTAAAGCCGTCAAAAATCTCCCAGAATAACGAATAGTGTTTACACTAGACGCAATAAGCTTAGAATTTCTTTGTTTAACTCCCAATCTCTCTTGCCAAAGCTAGAACAAATAAAAGATTTTATTGTTAGTAAGGAATTAAATATCTTGTGTATTAATGAATCGTGGCTAACTTACAATAAAAAGTATGCTTTTGAAACTACGAAACTCTACGACTTGATCGAAAAATTGGTTATGGTGGTGTGTGCATTATTATTCACAAAAATCTCAGTTATCACCAAATTACCTTAGACACCAATGAAGAAATTTTAATCATTAAAATCACTGAACAGCTACCTAACCGAGAAGGCCTCTACTTAATCAACCTGTACAAAAAAACAGGAGACAGAGAAATTGATCCAAAACTGCTAATGAGATTAGCTCAACTCGGTGAAAATGTTCTTTAAGTTGGTGATCTAAATGCTCACAATAGCCTTTGTTCTGTTAAACGACAACACGGCAACATATCAGCCACATAATAAACCTGACTACAAGGCAATAATCGATCTTGCTATAGCTTCTGGACCACTCTAAAGTAAGTTTATCTCGTTTGAAGTGTCTGACTATATAAACAGTGATCAGTTCCCAATAATTATGGAATTGAAATCCAAAAACATGATTTTATTAGGCTTTATAGAAAAAACAATTAAATTCTTCGATAAAGGGGCATTTGAGCAAAAAGCTATCTTGAACTGTGCAAAATTAGTTAAATTTCAAGTCAAGCAACCGGCTGAAATTAGCTCATTGGCAGACTCGGTATCTGTAGCAATCAACGATGCACATCAGTCAGCTGCTCGAAACAAAACTATCAGAATAAAAGAAGGAGCATTTTATATCCTTCCCGAATTCATTCTAAAGTTAATCAAACAGAAACGTAAGACAAAAAAGCTTTACCATAAAACACGTCAATCAAGACATAAAAAGGAATTTAAAATGCTGACTAACAAGATAAAATTTGAAAAACGCAAACATCATGCTCAAAATTGGCGGTAATTTTGTAATGATCTCAATTATTACAAAGAATCAGACGCTAAGCTCTGGGGAAAGCTTGGACAAATTAACAGCAATTATCAAAATAAACCTAATAAAATCCCAAAAATTAACCAGTAGAACAAAAATGACCACATTAAGGGTTTATCAGACCGGTAATAGAATATCTCCCATTTGCGACTCTAACGATGTCCATGTCAAACCAGAAAACCTTGGAAAAAATCCAGAGAAAGGCTATTAGATATGCTTTTAACCGTGCAAGAGACGAACCGATAGCTTCACATTACAGTTAAATCGAAACCACCCTGTGGTTAAAATATCCTCCTATCTGACTAATAGATACCTGTCTAAAGCCATAAGAACAAACACCTTAATTAGAAATGAGCTTAAAATATACAATATCGCACAAGACATACAAGAAGGTACACTGTCTAAATCAAATGTTAGACAAACTATTTTTGGCATAATCAGAAGAAATAAAGAAATGAGCTGTATGAAATTTTTTGAAAACGATGGAAATAATAGTGTCTTTATTGATCTTGAGGAATATCTTCAAGATGAAAAAGAGGGATTTATAGATTTTTCATCTGCAAACGAATCTAATTGACCTGCTTCGGGTTCAAAGGGATCATAGTCCTGCAGTTCCCTAGTGACCTTGTCACTATAAACATAGATTATCATCATCAACATTATATTTACCCCGATGGTTGATGAAATAAAACAGCGTTGTAGTTGACGGTTGAATTTAATTAAAATATTGTCAAAGAAAATTTGGTGTCTTTGCTATTGCACACTCGGAAACCTATACAAATCTTTAATCGGATCTCCGATTTTACATTTTATAACCCACCAAAAAAGCAAATTTTCCCAGAACTTTTAACACAAGTAAAAAAAAATGTCCATCTTTTATTCTAGGTGGTGATTTAAATTCCAAATCATCTAATTTTGGGTATTTAAATCAAAATGCAAATGGTGAAATTCTTGAAAACTGTTTTGATAGTTTAGGACTATCAGCTGCTGGCTTAGATTACATTTCTAACATAATGTTACAAAACTTATCAATTTAGACCCTTAATCAAATTGCAATACGTGTATTGAACAAGGTAATTCTCCTGATAAATGGAAAGTATCCAAAGTGACCTTGATACCCAAAACAAGAAATGATCGATCCAACCCAGCAAATTATCCACCCATAAGTGCAACCAGCTGTTAAGGTAAACTACTTGAGCTTTACATCATTATTGAGGTTAATAATTTATTAAGACAAGAACAATACGATTTTAGAGAACAAAGAAGAACTATTGATAATATTTATTTCTTAACCCATAAATGTACCGAATCATTCAATAGATCTAAAAAGATCTGTTGTCTCTTTTTCGATATATCTAAAGCCTTTGACAAGGTATGGCACAATGACTTGATATATAAGTTAGTTCAAATCAAGACTCCCCTCTACATTGTGAACCTAGTTAGATCTTTTTTGTTAAACCGAAAATTTTGCGTCTCAATAAATGATTATCTGTCAGTTATGTCTCCCATACTATCTGGTGTTCCACAAGGAGCAGTCATAAGCTCTATTTTGATTAGCTTATTTATTATTGAAATTCTTTTAAGATCTGAACCTAATCATAGCCAGTCACTTTTTTTTTGCAGATGACTTAGTAATTTTTTTTATTTTCAAAAAACCTGGGCAACTCCTTAATCAAATAAACTTATATTTAAAATCAATTGAAGCCAGGCTTTTTAAATGGAAAATGAAGATGTCTGCAAATAAATGCAATTTTATTTGTTTTTCCTGAAACTTCCGATGTTAATCAAAATATTAAGTTAAATCTGAACATTATTAAAATTGTGTCCAATAAAAATTGGAAATTAAGCCATTCTACCCTAATTAATATTTTCAAGCGCCTGATCAGATGAATTATAGATTACTCCTTCCTAATAATAAATCTCTTCTCTGATACTAACCTCAATAAAATACAATTTATTCAAAACACTGCAATCAGGGTTATCCTTAAGTTAAGTTTTCGTAGCAAAAGCACCGATTTCTCACAGTTTTGAAAAATATTAAGGTTTGAATCCATAACTGAATGCTTCTCTGATTTAAATGAAAAATATATTTATAAAAGTCTTAACTATTCACTACCACTAATTGCCAGATTGATAGATGAATACAACCGAGGTTTTACATCTAGCTTTGTGAGCATATCGACTCCCTTATGTGGTTGCTTCTTAGTTATTTACAATTTTTTCAAATCTTAAAATTTATTTTTAATTTTAGATTTTGTTTTGATTTTTTTCTCTTTAATTTTGACATTGGTATCAGCTTTAAAGGCCTTTAATTTACATCCCGCTAATTTTAATAAAAACTTCGTTAATCTAATAAAAAAATTCGCTATTTTCATAAAAAGTAATCTAATTAAATAGAGTAAAGTCTAATTTAATAAAAATAATCTATTTTAATAAAAAATATCTAATTTAATAAAAACAACATCTTTTATTATAACATATCACGTAATAAGAATAAAAAAATTTTTTTTTTTTTTGAGTTGCATCTAGAACAAAAATAAGCCAGCAATCGGCATGTTGTAAGTTTAGCACAATTTATTTTCTTCATTTTGAGTACTTTTGTCCAGTTTTCTTTTGTGTGATATATTTTTAATTAATAAGAGGTAAGAATTATTAATTTAGAGGGAGGTGTTATTAATTTAGACTTGTATTCATTATTTTAGCTAAGTTTCTATTTATTTAGATGAGTTTTTATTAAATTAGAGGTATTTTTGTTAAAAATATCGGTATCAAAAAATTATTCGCCATAGTATAATAGCATGGCACTATTGAATAAATTAAAAAGATTTTCTCTTATTAGCTAAAAAAAATTTCTTACTTAAACTAAAATACAACATAAATATATAAAGAGAGAGAGACAGGCCTGGAGCACATGAGGCGTTTCTGTAGCTTATTTTAATATTTTAATTTCTTTATTTTATTTGGATTTTTTTTTATCTGGAGGATTTTTTTTTAATAATAAAGATTAATATTTTGGAAAATCGATCACTGAAAATTATAGTACAAAAATTTAAATCTTAATTGATTAAAAAAATAAAGGAAAACTATTATGTCCGATTAGAGATTAACAAAAACTTATTTTCTCTATATATTGCTTCCTTTTTTTTTTAGAATTTTTCACCATTAAGAACTTTTATTTTCTTTTAAATTTAAAGATTTCGTTAAAAACAATGATTATTTAAAATTTTTCAAATTGTTTGATAAGCATTCAATAGTTAAAAGGCTATTTTGATCATATGTTTTACCATTCTTCATATTTTTACATGATACAGTCAATAACCGATTATCCTAATTTTTTTTTATACGGAATGCCCGATCATCCGGAATCAATTTTCGGACCAGCACTTTTTGATATTTTACTTTTTTAGCTTTTAGCTAATTAGAACATCCTTACTTCCGTATTACTTCCTGTTAAACCTTAATATATAAACATAAACGATGTGAGTCATTATGTTGTTCGCATTGAAAATGACAAGACCTATGTATCAAGTCCCTTAGCCTCGCAAGAACGATAATCAAAAAACGTTAACAAGGCCGTAATATTCTGCACACAACTCTCAGACTTGATTAACAAGATTGGAGGAAGTGAACAAGTTCATGTAACTTCATTTTAACAACTACATATTTAGAAAGTAAATGTTACAGCTTATGATCACAAATTATTATGCATTAATAAAATATGATCATGCATAATTATGATAACTAATTTAAGACCCTCTAGAGCTAATTTCGACCAGATAAGTTTATTGATGTTATACATAATGGAAATTATTGAGCTAAACAATATTCACTATTCAAAGTATTTTTTTAATCGAAGATTTAATTGAAGAAATCCCAAACAACTCAAGAAAAAATGAGTCCATTGAACAAGAACAAGTGAAAAAAACTAGGGGTAAGGGAAGAGTTCACCCCCTTTCTTGGTCATCTAGCTATGACTCTTGCCGATAACGATTACACCTGTAAACAGGCAAAAAAATAGATTTGCAAGGCTTTGAATGATTCAAATTCAAATTTAAGCTCAGAGGTTGACTAAACTCAATTCTGATGTTTTTGGATTAATTGGTGATAGTGATAGGGCAGTAGATACTGTCAAAGCTTGCGTTAATAATTTGCAAGCGACTGTTGATTTTCTTACTTTTTATATGAACAAGAAGCAACCTTCTGATATTATTTATTTCGATTTTGCCAAAGCATTTGACAAAGTATCCTAATCATCAAATGGATTCGTTGTTTTCTCGCAGACCGAAAACAGCGCGTCGTTATCGAAGATATCATGTCTGAGTGGAAACCAGTAACTAGCAGGGTACCACAAGGTTCTGTTCTCGGGCCGCTTATCTTTATAATTTACATAAATGATCTCCCAGAAGTCTGTGCATCAATTTACAAACTGTACGCTGATGTCACTAAGCTTATGAATCATGTCGACTGTGAGGACAGTATAAGAAATCTTCAACTAGATCTTGCAAACTCCAAGAGTGGTCCGACACTTGGCAATTAGGTTTCAATACAGAAAAATGTGTTGTAATGCATTTGGGAGCATGTAACAAATATACAGATTATAAAATGAATGGACATAGCCTAACAAAAACCACTATAGAACGAGACCTGGGCATTATCTTTACAAAAGACCTTAAGTTTCATGAACAGTCAAAACGAGCAGTTGCACGAGCTACGATGGTTGCATGTTAGATCAAAAATACGTTTTCCTACTTTTCAAAACAGCTTGTAAGTTTAGTTTTCAAGTCTTTTGTAAGACCGCATCTCGAATTCGCAGTTGGCGCTTTGAATCCTTACCGAAAAAAAGACATTGACTTACTTGAAAGTGTTCAGAGAAAATTTTCCAAATTAGTCCCAGATCTCAAATCAAAACCATATGTTGAAAGACGTGAAGCACTCAAATGGCCTACTCTTGAAGATAGACGCTCACGAGGTGATCTTATCCAGCTTCACAAGATCCAACACCGTCTTGATCAAGTTGAGCTAATAAATAGCTGCCAACCTCTTACTTCAAATGCTCTAGACTGCCCAGCAGGTCGTACCAGACGTGGAAAATTAAAATTGGAAAGGGAGCTTATAAAAAACTGTGACGCCATGTATTATTTTTTTACCAATTGAACTTACGGGTATTGGAATTTACTTGATGAGGCAACAAGAAAAATAACCGTTACAAATACTTTATAAAAAAGAATAAATAAATTGCTCAATTTATACTGACAGTTATCTTTATTATCATTATTTATACAAATCAAAAGAAATACAATCTATAAAACCGTCAAACAACAGCGTCACATGCTGTCATATCAGGGCGTTTACTGACACTACTGATTGGGATACAACCATCCCTACAGCTCATATACTACTACTACTATTACTAAATATAAATTTAAATAAAGCATTTTTTCTTTACTTAAAAATAAAATAAAATTTGACTAATGAACATTTTTTTGTATGATTTTTGAGTTGAGTGACATATTGAATATCAATTTTGAAATTGCCCTCTTGCGATTTCTTCTTTCTTTCCTGGACTGTTTAATACTTAAACATGTAGGACCTGTCATTACCTTTTTAAGTTGTCTTTTTAAAATTTCTTTTATATTTTATAAAAATTGCATTAAATCCGAATAAAATATGATAATTTAACTCTTTTTCTTAAAAAATAGCACTTTTTATTATTAAAAAATGATAATAAATTTAAGAAAAAGTACCTAAATTATGAAAAGAGAGTGTTTGTTAGAAAAAAAGATAGCATTCCAACGAGTTTTATGCTGAAAATCATGAAAGAATATTATTCTGGAAAACTGTTTATGTCATTAAAGTTATTGATCTTCATATTTAAATTTAAATAATTAAAAAATCGAAAAATAATAGCTTGTTTGAATATTATTTGTCTGACATTGCTTCAGTTGGTTAAATATTTGCTTCAAGCAAAATACACTAACCCAGACCAAAAAAATTAAATAAAATAGGAAAAATAGAAAATTTACAAAACTTTTTTCTTTATCGATTTTGATTTTTATTTTATTTAAATGTAAATATTATTATTTTTTATTAGTTATTTTTTGGTTATCGCTAAAACACGGATCCGGATCGCCAGATCGCCGGATTAGGTACCCCACGTACAAGGTATCACACGTACAAGTCGTTTTAGCATTCATTCGAACCATAAATATATTGTTATTTTCATCTTTAATATTAAAAGTACCAGTCTGAGAACAAAAGTGAATAAGTCCCTGTGAGCTATACCACTTAAAGTTCAGGAAATTCTTTAGTGCTATCTGAATTCCACATTTTTGACTCAAAATTCGTAATCTACACCCTCAAAAACTCCAAAAAAATTTTTTTTTGGGGTTTTAAACTGTCTTTAAATAAAAAAAATAATTTTTTTTCTAATTTAACTCAGAAATCGGGTTCAACGTCCATTTCCATATGATCATCTTCATCTTCTTCCTCTTCAATAAATTTTTTTTGGCCGATAACTTTTTTTATTTAAAGACAGTTCAATATATCATTTGGTGAAACAGATCTCTTACTTTCACAGTTGAGCTTACTACCTTATTTTGGCGGAAAACTCCTAGGTTACTAACACAAGATTGATTTTATTTTGATTTTTTAGGCATTTTTCACGAAATTTTATTTATACTTAGGTAAGTTTCTAATAAAATTTAGAAAAAAAAAACATCAATAGAATATTAATATACAAATTTTTTAAAAATCACATGATTTTAAGAGATTTTTTTTAAGAAAAATAAAGTAATAAAGTAAAAAAGTAAAACATTAGATTTGTTCAGAATTTTGTCTAGATTAAAAAAAAAAAAAAAAGTGGGATCATAATTGATCCCTCGGAGGAGATACGATTTAAACCAGAAAAAACACATTTTTTTCCTTTTTTAGCCAGAAAAACCGCCACACCCTTTTTTTATTTTTCTAAATTACATTGGCATGTAGAGAATTTTATGCTCTTTCAGAATATATTTACTTTTATAGTATTTTTAAGTTTTATCTTTGAGATTTTGAGTTTTAAAGAACAACAACAGGAAAAGGTTTTGAAAGGGTTTGCTATTTCGGGAACCCTGGGTGTAAAAAATTTTTTATTTAGTCCCCCCCAAAAAAAATTTTTTTTTTGGGTGTAGATTACGAATTATGAGTCAAAAATGTGGAATTCAGATAGCACTTAAGTTTTGAATTTCGTGAACTTTAGCTCGCATCAATTTTGAGCTAACTTGGATTGAATTAGATTCCGGTGTTATTTTTGGTGTTTTATTTTTTTTGTGGTTAAATTTCAATTGAAAATTAAAGTTCAATTTTTTTCAATCCGGATCCGTGTATTAGTGGCCTAACAAAATCCGTATAATCGATCCGTGTTTTAGAATAATAGTCAATAATAATTAATAAAATTAATAAACTTTAAATGCTAAATAAAATCATATTTAAATTAAAAAAAATTGTTCTTAATCTAATAAAAACAGAAATTGATTCTATCCAACATTATTATTAGGCATTTTCAAAGAAATCAGCAATTTATTTCAGTACTTGAATTAAAAATAAATTTGAGTTAAATTTATAAATTAAGAAGATGATTTTACAGTGTATGATTTTAAGAATGTTTAGTTATTCATCAATTGAACCAAGCATGCTTCTCCATTTTTCTAAATTGAACAATTAGAAATAGATTCACTCTGAATCGTTGTTTTTTGATTAATTAAAATATTACATAAAACAAAATTATTTGTTTCCGTCAATGTTTATAAGATACAATTACTTTTATGCTACACTTCAAAAATCACTTTTGAGAAAAAAATGCGAATTATTGGACTTTTTAGCTTAATTGTATCAATAAGCTTTATAAATTCATATCCACTCCAGTTTGACCATGATGCTCCGTCAGATATCTATGAAAAAATGGCTCAAAAACAAAATAATTTGTCAAGAGGCTATGCAAAAGACCTGTTGGAAAGACAAAAATGGACAAATGGTATCGTGCCCTACACAATCGATGCCAATTATTCTGCAGCTGCTGTTTCAATCATTTATTCAGGAATGAGGCTTATTGAGGACTCAACCAGAGTCGATGGTAAAGACTGTATCAAATTTGTTGAACGAACCACACAAACTACTTATCTGAAAATTTTTAGTGACACAGGCTGCTGGTCCTACATTGGAAAGGTTTTCACGGGTGCTCAACAGCTTTCATTAAAAATACCAACTCAAGCCAGTCCTTCATCATGTCTTTTTACAGGTACTGTTGCTCATGAGTTCATTCATGCATTGGGTTTTGATCATGAACATGTGAGGCCTGATCGCAACAACTTTGTTAGAATAAATTGGGATAAAATTCAAGCTAATGTTTCTAGAAATTTTCAAATTTCATTGAATGGACTTGATTTAGGTTTTGAATATGATTATGATTCAATAATGCACTATGAATCAGATGCTTTTTCAATTGATGGTTCACCAACTATTATACCATTACAAAGTGGAGTACAGCTGATTAACAAATTTAATCAGACCTATTTGACAGAAACAGATATTGGAGAAATTAGGAAATTTTATGGCTGCAGCTATGCAAAAAAAAATGCCATTGAC
This sequence comes from Brachionus asplanchnoidis, assembly GCA_025491095.1. NCBI lineage: Eukaryota > Metazoa > Rotifera > Eurotatoria > Ploima > Brachionidae > Brachionus > Brachionus asplanchnoidis. The sequence goes on along the minus strand of JAILYF010000011.1, from coordinate 3,654,720 downwards.
TTGGCAACTATTATTTTAATTCTATCAACACATTTTTAAAAAAAACTTGAAAAATTTTTATCTAAATTAAAATTTCAGGCTTACAGGAAATGAACATCAGAACCTGATTTTATTACCGTATTCCCTCGTTCGATATTGCAGCCTCAGAACCCGAAACACAACTTGGCACAGGCAATAAATACCACCTTGTCCATCCTAAAACATTCTTAACTTACACCGCATGCGTCTAAGTTATATTTAGAGTCTTGGAGCACCTTTAAAGTAAAGTTTTTTAATGAAATGCAGTATTAATAATAGAGATTCTGTCATAAAAATAAAATGTATTTTTTTGAATATTTTTATTATTCGATTAAAAATAAAATACTAAAATTTGATTTTTAACGCGGAATTATTTATTAGAAAAATTTAAAATTGACTTGAAAAATATGGTAAATATTTTAAAAATTAAAAAAAAATTAAAAATTGAGTCGAAATAAAAATTTTTCTAAGAAATAATGCCGCGTCAAAAATCAAATTTACTTTTTTTTTAATCGAATAATAAAAATATTCATTTCTTCTTTTTTTTTTCGGTTTAATTTGTGATCCTGCACCAAATGCATAATTCAAAAAAATAATTTTTATTTTTATGACATAATCTCTATTGTTAATGACTCTAAATACAACTTTGACGCATGCGGTGTAAGTTAAGAATGTTTTAAGATGGAAAAGATGGTATTTATTGCCTGTGCAAAAGTTGTGTTTCGGGTTCTGAGGCTGCAATATCGAACGAGGGAATACGGTACTATATAATATTAAAAAATTTGCCTGAAAATTCCATAAAAAGCATAATTCATCTTTTTAAATAAAATATTTAAAAAAATATTTTAAAATAAATTTGAAACATCGCACTTTTTTCATGCTTTTTCAAAAATGTAAGAAAAATTTTCATTAAAAGACGAAAAAATACACCAATTTCATACCAATATGATTTTTTTGTTTGTTTTTTATGTTTCCCACCAAATAATATAATATAATTTTCTTAAAATAATATTTTTATATCAAGGACCGGTGCCCAGTTTGAAACCCTGATAATTACCCTTTGAGTTACATAATAAATAAGCTTCAATTAATTTTCTTAATTATATTGCTAATTCTCAATACGTGTTTTGAGTAGAAAATTAAAATAATTACATAAACTATTAAAATATATCTCAATTAATTTCTAAATGTCAAAACCAAAACCTGATTTTTTGAATTCTAATAAAAATACCCGATTTTAAATATTGCTCAACTTTTGTTTTGTCTAAACAAAATTTAAGATATGGGTTCAGAGTCGTCAAAACAAAATCAAAGTAAATGAACAAAATAATTTTAAATCAATTTTTTATTATTTTTATTTCCTCAATAGAAAACGTTAAAATACCAAATTCAAAGGATCAAAATCAAGAGAGAAAAATTCCAAATTTCGACTCCACAAAAATTAAAAAATCCAAACTAAAAAAAAAAAGTTCCTCTGTAAAACAGGTCAAATTAAGAACAATTAAAGAAAAATCAACTCATAAAAACGAAAAAAATAAAAATTTAAAATCAAGAAAGTTTTCAAAAAAAAATCAAAATTTGAGCTTTTACAAAAAAAACTCTCAAAAATTAAAACCAGATCAAAGATCAAAATCACCAGAAATACAAACTGCAGAAGAAACAATATGTTTGTCTGACAAGGATACTATTTCAAAAAATTTAAATGAAAATGTTCAATGTGAGGCATCAGTACAAAATTCTTTGTCATCAGACCAGGAAGGACCAAAAATAATCGAGAACTTGAATTGTGAAGAAATTTCACCCAAAATTATTGAACAAAGTAGTGTCAAGCCAGTTGTTACAGTTGATACGAAGTTAAAATCTCGGTTGTACTCAGACCATACGACCCATGCTGAAGTTTCACCAAGAACAGCCATGTGTCTAGCTGCTTCTTTGGAAAATGATCTCTCAAAAGGAAATAAAGGCGCAAAAATGTTTCAAATACTTAAGCAAAAATCTCAGGAATGGATCATTGATGAGACAAATGTAAAAAAATCACACCATTTACCAAATGCCCCTGAACAACAGGTATTTTTTTATTAAAATAATTTTCGATATTTTTTAAAAATCAAATTAGCTGATAAATAAATTGAGTTCAGAGTTTAATCATTTTAGTAAGCTTGAAGAGGTGAAAAAAAATCAAAGTAAGTTTTTAAAATGTTTTTTTTATTAGTTTTTATTTTTTTTTATTAAATTTTTAAAGATTATAAAATTATAGTTGAAAATTTAACTTATGAAATGAACAAAATTGGGAATAAAAATCGGCAGCAAATGGTCAAAAACAATTTTAAAGACAAAAGTTTTTTTTAATTTCCAATTTTATTTTAAATAATCAAAATAAAACTCATGATTGAAATCTCTTAGCAATTATTTTGGGGTCATATTTATTCGGGCTCATCCAGTTACTGAAATGGGCTCATTACTCATTGACAATAATTTGTAATTTGGTCTCATAATTTAATTAAAATGAATTACTATCTATTTTTTCTATAAAAATGATTACTATTCATGTCCTCAACTCATTTTCTGTCTCAATTATAACTTTAATGAACTTATTAATTACTGATATAATATACATAAATTAATTAAAGCGAATCATATTAAATTAAAAAAATTTAAATTTTTTAAAAAAACAATCTCTATCAAGATATTTTGAATACCCAACTCCATTGTGTAATTGCTACCTTACTATTTCTTCTTTTTTTCCTGAAACTTGAACTATTTAAACATGTGCTACATGTAACATGTGCCATTATTATATAAACACCATAGCGTAATTTCTTGTCTTCGTCCATTTAATTAAATTTGCTTTTTACTTAACTAACTACATGTTAAAAAAATAAAAGCTGTAACACATGTAGCAATCTATTCCAATTTATGTCTTCTTAACTTTCATTTATTTAGCTTATTTACTTTATTTTGATTTTTTTTGTATCTCATTTTATTAACTTTAATTTTATTTTTATTTTATTGTTTTTTATTTATTCTGAAGGAGCTCTAGCTCGGTACGGAAAACAAATAAATAAATAAATAATTTATTTTCCAAACAAAATTAAAATATAATCCAAACAAGAAGAATGACAGATTAATTATAGTCTTGATTTCTCTACATTCGATGAGTTTTACGGAATATTTAACAAAACATGGTGTATAACCTTCAACACTAATGCAAATGAATCAAATTAGAAAAAAGAAGGAAAATGCACATGTCCAGCTTATTTGAAGAATAATAAATGTAAACACTTGTTTGGCATAGCAGCAAGAGAAAAATTTAAAGACTCTAATAGAAGCTAAAACTGTTGAATTTGGAAAAAAAGAAACAGAGGATGGCCAATTAAAACTAAAAAGGCTTTAGAAATGCAACTAGATGATAGATTAAATACAGTAACAACTTCACAAAAAAGATTAGCTTCTCCTATTAAATGTGTAAATAAAATAAATTGAATGATCGAGAACGTTGATGAAATATTGGAAGTAGAAGATGAAAAAAGACAAACAAGAAGCAAAGCAAACAACTTGATTAAATCATCTGCACAGTCTGCAAGTCATAAGAAGTTAAAAGAAAAAGAGGTAGACCTAAGAAAACTGCTAAATAGTTATTTCATTTTATCTTCTTAATTTTACTCAAAAATTTCTTTCATTTTTGTTCATATATTTGTTTATTATTTTTCTTTTCTCAAAATATAATTTTTCTATTTAACTCAAATTATTACTTTATAAAATAATAAAAAAAAATTATTTATCTATTTCATTTAAAAATGAATAAATATTAAAATAATATTGTTACTGTTTAAGTCATTTCGTAGCTCTTATTTAGTAATTTAAGATGCCAAAATAATTAATAGATGAGTTCAAAGTTGAAATTATATGCACGATAATTAATTAATTAATTATTGAGTCCAAAAAAATTATGAACCCGTTTCAGTAATAGAATGAGCCCATTTAAATTATCTCCATTATTTTGTATTTATCATTAAAAATTTATTATACTAATTTAGTTTTATTTTTTAAATCCTAAAGCAAGCACACACAAAATTGTGTTTACTTTAATTTTTTGGATAATGTTACATCTCTCTTTTAATTCATTTAGAAATAAAATAGTATTGATTTAAATGTCTCTATTTAAAAAGATTTAAAGAAAAATTGTCTTTAGACTACATTAGTTTGTAAATTTTTAATAATAAGGAGAAAATATTCTTGGTTATTTCTAAAAAAAAAGACCTTGATTTGGCTTCGCCACCTCAACTTTTTTCATTCGAAACTTTAAAAGACTTATCGCAAATATATTTGGTTGAAGCTCGATTAAAAATTCTACAAGAATTGAAATATATTTATAAAATTATGGCAAATTTATATTTTATGCCACAATTTAAGAAAAAAACCCAAATTTATTAGAAATATAACAAATATTAATTTTAATTAAATAAATAAAAATAAAGAAAATTACCATTTTTAACAGATTAATATAAATTTAACCACAAATTTTTTAAAAAACAATATTACAGTAAAACAAAAAATAGTCTCAGCAAAAAATTATTACCATAAAAAAATTTACCAAATTATTAGGGATGAGGTAGAAAAAAACATAAAGAAAAGGGAAAAGACATTTTTCAACTAATAACGATAAAAAATATGTTAAAATACCTGTAAATTTACATGAAAAAGTTAATTCGTCTATTTGCCCAAAGTATTTGAATTTTTGCTTTTTATCTTTAATTTTAAATTGATTATATGTTTTTTAGACTTAAACTATTTTATTAAACTAAAAATATTAAATAAAATTGGATTTTGAATTTATGTTTTTTATCTTTTTATAAAATTGGCAATGTGTTTTTTTTTCTTATTAATTAAATCAATATTTTTCTATATGTTTTATTTTGTTTATTTTTACCAGACTCATTTATTTGGACTGTTTTTTTCACAATATTTAAATTTTTTTATTTATATTTCTGTGTTTAATCTTTATTTATTTTGAATTTGAGTACGCGTGATCTTATTTTTGCATCCTCGTTAATTTATTAGTTAATTTTGTGAATAAAAAATAAATTTACTTAAATTATAATTAGGACAGAAAATTAACTAATAAATTTATTAGGATGCAAAAATAATATGATCACGATTATCCTTCAAGTTGTTAATTTACAAACTTTTGAAATATTTTATGATTCTTGAAAAATTTTTTCGACTATAGAATTTTTCTTGATTTTCAATAAAATTTAAATAAAACTTTGTCAATCAGAAGGTTAATTTTTTTTCAAAAAAAAAATATAAAAACTATAAAAACTTATCTCAAACACAAGCCATGTTAATAAAATAACCTATGGGTCACAAAATTGACTGAAAAGATAAGAAACATTTTTTTAAAATTTATCTTAGCATGCTGATCTTAAACCAAGTGTCATGTAGACTGTTAATTTTAAAATTTTAACATATTATCGCTAAACGATTCCTAACCATTGAATACTCCTAATAATTTCAGAACTTCAATCAAATTTTTTTTCCTTATTTAATTTTTACGTGAATTTTTGAAAGTAAAATAAATTGAAATCAACAAAAATGACAGTATTTTTAAAATTTTAATTTTGACCAAGAAGATATCTTTGGTGCTTTATGCTAAGTTATTTGCTAAAGTATTGAACTTTTTCAAATTTTTTTGATAGCTCGTCTCGGTACTTTTCAACAAAACAAGTATTTTCAAACAATTTTCATTAAATTGTACTTATTTATAAAGATACTTAAATAAATTTTTTTAACAGCAAAACAAATTTTAAAAACTCTGCAATTTTATTTTACTTGGCAGTGAATCTGATAATATTTAAAGATAATTTTTACTAAAGATAGATATTGTTTTAATAAAATCTTAAATTAAAATTCATTCTTTTAGATAATATACTAAGCTCGAATATTCTAGTAGGAAACTTCTCTGAAATCAATCTTAAATCTTAACTAGTCAAACAAGGATAAAAAGGGTTTAGTCAAACAAAATTCTGTCAAATTTCTTTAAATATTTAAAATTTGTATAGATTGCTTTTTTTATTTTTACTTAAAAGCTCAAAATCTTTATTATTCAATGTTTTCAATCAAATAAGCTTTTAGCATTAAATAATTATGAATAGTCACATCCAGCTGGAGTGGTCCAAGAAACCAACTGTTTGATTTCTTTTTGATCTTCGCTAAAATTGTGCAAAATAAAACCACTTTTGGCTTCAATTTCTTTTATGGTCACCAAAAATTTGTCCAAATTAGAACGCGAAGCAGTTGAATCATTTGGCATAATCCATGCAATTGCATCATTTGTGCGGGTATTCTCAATAATTTTCCAGTAAAAATCAGGAGTACGAATACCATGTGTTGATATGAACAAATCATTGGTTTCATTATTGCCCATGATTGCGCCACCATAAACCCTCAAAGTATCCACGTCTCTTAAACATTCAACTATTTCTTCAGACAGAAGCCAAGCTCCACGATTAAGGGTGAAGTATTGAGGATTTATATTGGTCATATAGTTAGATTCCAAAATGGCTTGTTCGGAATGATCAAAATGGTTAGCCGGTACCATGTGACCACGGTCATAACCAGAATTGTAATAGGTAGAATAACTTAATTGCTGGCAAATAGTCGAAACTTCTGGATCTAAAGCAAATTTTGAACTACGCGGAAGAGAGCCATTATCTTTTTCAGCAGTGTAGTAGAATAAAACTGGAATTCGTTCTGCACAATCAATCCAAACATCAAATAGAGAATATTCACGCTTGAATACGCTCTTGAATGGACTGTTGTTGGTGAAGTAAAATTCACTCTGAATGGAAGATTGGATTAAAATTAGCAATGACAAAATTTGAATAAACATTTTTTAAAAATTATTTTATTGATGATAAAATTTTATTATTTAAAAGCAAAAATGAAGTCTAGGGATAATCTATTAAATTTTGAACAAATAGATAAATCAAATAAATTCTAGAATATTGAATTTCTTTTTTTAATTTTATTGTCTAAAAATTGGTTTTCATTTGGTTGTCTTGTATTGATTACTTAAAAATACACCTTTAAAATGTCCGTAGTTATCAAAAGATCTTGAAAAAAAATATAATTTGTAAATATTTAAAAATATAATAATTTAAATAATATCTGTGCGTAATTCTATCCAAAAATTTTTTCAGTTATTTTTATAACAACACTTAACGAAAAAAAAAGATTTGGTTTTGTTCATATTTTCCTAATCTCAAATCAAACAAACTTAAACAAATCAATCTTTATCATCTATTTTCTTATACAGCCTAGAATACTTATTTAAGAAATTTTTAAATTCGAATTTGTATTCAAAAATACATTCTTAAAATATCTTTCTGTATTTCATAACAATAAAGAAAAACAACACAATGACTTAGTCCAGTAGCATCATTTACAGCGCTTTTAATTTTCATGATTTTTAAAAAACTAATGTAAGTTAAGGTAAAATTATTAAAGCAATTATAGTACACTTTTTAAATTTGTTTAACTTTAACAGATTCAAAAATTTTTTAAAATAAAGTATTTTAAATTTAAATTTAATTTTAATGTGTAATATTTGGCATTGTTTTCAGAAATTCAAATGATTCAATTAATATAAGTCGAAGTACTGGGAAGTTGAGCTAAATAGTTATTAAAAAGATTAAAGTAATTAGGTATGGTAGAGTTTATAATATGTTTTATTTATTACAAATATGAAATGCATACTATTATAAATTTGTAGCCAAATTGGGTTCATTTGAAAATTTGAAAATTTGAAAATTCAAATTTAGATAGCTAATTAAAATCCCTACTTTGATTGTTCAGAAAGAACTATATCGGTTCAAAGAAATAAAGACCGTAAAAAGTATTCCAGGTGATTTTTTAAAAGAATTTTTTTTGAATGGGAAAAGTCTTTTGACGAATAACAAAAAATGGCTTTATTAATTATGTTATTAATAATGAAATAAAAAATAAATTTACTGAACTAAGGAACAAATATATTTTTTTGTTTCCATTTTTAAAAAAATGGTACATAAATAAAAAAAACTAATAACATTTAGATCAAATTAGAATAAAAATAATATTCAATTTATTTTTTTTGTTTGTTTGATCCAACTGGTCTACAGCGTTTTTTTAACTTTGGGCTGTGGACTAACGATTGGGATCTCTTCAAGACGAATTCTTTTTGATACTGGCTCTTTTACAGGCGGATCAATTGAATCTGATTCTTCATATACTTTAAATTATCGGCAAAAGTCATGGCTAGATGCCTTGATCTAATTCTTAGTTACGAAAATTACAGAAAGGGATGTAAACTCAACGAAGTGAGGTTACGTAAACTTTTTCTTTTCCTCTAGGTGAAAAAATTGAAATTAAAAAAAAAGTTAAATTCAGATAACCTACATTAAATTTACTCTTTTCGATTTAAAATGCATCCAATTTCTTATTTATAAAGATTTTAGTTAATTTTAAATTTTGCAAGATAAAAAATTCAAAATTAAATAATATTTGAAAGATTTTTTGAATTTAGCGCCTATTTATTTAATTTACCGCCTAAAAAACACGATAGAACGGCAGATTTTGCATGGGAACGGCATTATGTGTAGATGAAACGGCAATTTTTTATGATGGAACGCCTTCTAATTCACCGGGCCGCCTAATTCACTGGACTGAACGGCAAATATTATATGGGAACGGTAATTTTTGAAAATTGACCGGTTAATAAATTTTAGTCATTATCTTTACTGAAAAAAAAAAAAAAAATTTAAGTCATTGACTTGACTTGACTTAAGACTTGTGACTTAAAAACAACTCGATCTTGACTTAAGTTAATGATATTGGATTTCTTCAATTAAAAACATTTTTTGAGTAGTGAATATTGTCTAGCTCAATAATTTCCTTTATGTATAACACCGATAAACTTATCTTGTCGGAATCAGCTTTACATGGTCTTGAATTGATTATTGAAATAAAAATATTTTTAAGATAGTTTTAATTGAATCAAATTAGCTATCAAAGAAATAAAAAAGTTACTAACTCAATCATATCTGAAATTATTCAAATTAATTGTACTAATATAAAACAATTGACACCTACATCAGTATTTTTGTTCTAGAAAATATAATTTTTGTTTTTTTAATATATTATACGCGATAAAAAAATTTCTGTAAAATTTTTTTTTTTTATAGAATATAAACAAAATAAATTTTATTCGCATTAAAAAATCACATGAAGTCCTTATTAAAATAAATTTCAAAGCATAAAACACTTCTAATAATATTTAAAAACTCAACTCAAGATTTTTAACTTGCTCAGCACACACTCGGTTTTATTTATCAGATTCATCAATTTCATTAATAAATGAAAAAAATATTAATCTTTATGCTAAAAAAGTTTAACATTATTGTTATTTTATATTTTTATTATTATTAATTTTTTTTCATAAAAATATAATTTAGGAGATATGCCTTCGTAATCGGACAAAACGGGTGAGATTAAAAGTCAAATAAAAATCTAGGAAACTCATACGAAAAAAACTTTTTTTTGCCCAACTGAGAAAATCATAAAAACGACTTTTATTTCTGGCAAAGTCATACAAAAAATTCTTAAATCTGGTAAAGTCGCACAGTATGTTGCAAAAGTTTAGAAATTGATTATTTTGTTTATCTTAAATTGTTTATTTGCTGTATTTTACGAAAATTGAGTGCAAAAGAAAAAAATTAAAAGCACTAATTAGTAGAATTTTTTTTCTCTACAATTTGATATATGACACTCGGGATAAAAATATAATCAACAAAACATTATAATCAAAATAGTTTACATGCTTATCCTAACCGCTTGGGTCTTATAATTAACACTCAAAGGCCCAATTTTTTTTTATTACGTTAAGGACCAAAGGGGTCCAAAGAACCCCTAAAATAAGATTTGCTTTTAAGATAAAATAAACTAGATTATTTATTCAAATTATGTAAAAAAATGTAACAGATTGCAAAAATAAATGTCTTTTATCATTTTTGTTATACTTTAAAAAAAAATTATGTCTAGATTTAAGTAAAAACCTAAAAGAATTTATAAAAAAAAATTTGATAAAAATTCAAGAAAAAAATTTTTTTATCTAAAAAAATTAAAATTTTATCTAAATTCTCAGTCCTTGATCGTAACAATTTTTACAAATCGATTTGAAAACCTTCTTCCCTAGACAAGGACCACATGTAAATTGTTTGCATTTGTCACAATTAAAGTTCGATTTGTTTCCATTACATAACCTAATTTGACACTTTTTTTTTTACAGATGAATCAATCTCAGTGCTTGCTAAGCACTTTCTAGAAGCAACTGGAGTAATTGGAGTTGTAGGCTGTACACTTTTATTTGCCATTTCCAGTAATTCATCTGCCAATGATTTCAAATACATTCGACGCGAAATCTTACTTCTGTTACAAGTTTTATACAAGATCCAGCTGTTTATTCCGACTAAATTTAAAATATTGTAATTTATCTTTTTCTAAGACTTGTCTCTTCTCCATCTTTCAGTCTTTTCATATCGTTTCTTAGTTGAAGAGACACATTTTGGAGATACACCTAACAACTTGGCTATTTCGTTTTGCTTTTTATCTCAAATTTTTAACAGACCCACTATCTGCCATTTTTGTGGGCTTGACACATTTTTTTATCTATTTCTGGTCAAATTAAAGATTTTGTTGGTAATGTTATTTAGAATCCAAGTGAGGAGTTGGAGAGTTTTAAAATTAAACAGTTAAAGAGCAAAATTTACTCAAAATAAAAAATTATTTAAGAATTAATCATAAAGGTGTGAAAAAAGGTAGCAATGGTTGCTAAAACTTTTGCATTACCCGAATTTCTAAACTTTTGCACCGACTTTTATTTTTTATTTTTTAGAGGGAGTTTTTATCATTATAAATATTTAAAAGTTGATTATATTTTTATGCCGAGTGTCATATATCAAATTATAGAGAAAAAAAATTCTACTAATTAGTGCTTTTATTTTTTTTCTTTTGTACTCAATTTTTCGTAAAATACAACAAATAAACAATTAAAGATAAATAAAATAATTGATTTCTAAACTTTTGGAACACACTGTAAAGTCAAACAAAAAATTTCGTTTTTTTTTCAAATTTTATAAGTATTTTGCAAGCGTTTAATTTTAATTTTTCAAATTTATTATTCTAGTTTTTGATATGTTACCAGTGTTGGGTATTTTTGAAAAATGGGTAAAGCTCCATGTTTATTTCCCAAAGTTGTTGTTGTTGTTTAAAGACTGTGAAAGAGTAATTAAATCAAAAAAAACTTGAATTGTTAATTGATTTAAATGATTTATTTATTTTTAACTGTTAGCATAAAAATGGAGATATTGATGATGTAGAAATAACAAAAGAGGACTGTAGTTGTATTTAATGCGATAAATGTTCGTGTTCATCCTATATGGATAAAGGTATCTTTAGCCATATTTTGGTTGGCTGCGTTATGATAAAATAAAATACAATGGTTTAAATTTGAAATCAAAATTTGTAAATCAAAAAAGAATGAAGGAAGATATAGCTTAGCTAAGTTTTGTTTAAAAAAAGATTAAAGTATTTTTGTATTCGTTTATTTCTGTGTCACTTTTTTATCCGAAATATAATTAAAAATCAATAAATTTTGTATTAAAAAAAAAAAATTTGTATGATTTAACCCTAGTATTATATGACTTTACCAGATTTAAGAATTTTTTGTATGACTTTCCCAGAAATAAAAGTCGTTTTTATGATTTTCTCGGTTGTGCAAAAAAAAGTTTTTTTCGTATGAGTTTCCCAGATTTTTATTTGTCTTTATCCTTTAAGACTTTATCCTTTATCCTTTTTATCGAGAAAAACATTGTGGACTGTTGTCGCAAAGACTATTTTCAATCTTTGATGAAGAATTAATTGAAAAAATTAATAAAAAAACTTGGTTGATAAAATTAATGGCTTGCAAATTGGCATTACAGTCAATCCTCGGTATAACGAACTACTTGGGCGGAAAATTCGGTATTCTTTATATCGAATTTGGTTATATCGAAATTGCTACATAAAATGATAGGGACCAAAATATTTTTAAACCAAATTTTATTGATAAAAAAATCTAAAATAAAAATGCGAAAAAAAAAATAGTTAATTTTATTGAAAAAAATCGGTAACAGATGGTTGTTTGGTAAAGCTACTTTCAATTATTAAATTTTCAATATTAAATAAAAAATTAATTACATAAGAATTATCATCTTTTTTTGTTAAAAAAAATTGTTTCAGTTCATTTATTCTATCGATTGTTTCTTCACTTGTTTATTTGCATCTTGTTGCTCTTCAATTTCTGTATCACTGTCTTGCTCTACTGGATTGTTTGTTGCTATTGAATCGACGATTTCTGCCTCTGAGAGCATTCCGCGAGTTTCTTCTCAAAGGATGCAATTTCTTTGTATTGATCCTCTTCGTTCTCGCACAGTTCGTCTAAATCGAATAAAAAATCGCCGTTGAAGCCCACTTTTTTGAAACAATTTCTTATGGTTGATGGAGAAACACCGTCCCATGCGCGTTTTATTTTGTTAATCGAAGAAAGGATATCTATTGTTGGTATCTCAAAGCCGTGCTCTATGGCATGCAACTTTTCTCTTGCAATATCTGTCCGATATTTAACTTTAAGGGAATGAATTATACCTTGATCTAAAGATTGTAAAACATATGTGCAGTTGACTGGAAAGTTAACAATCTTAATATTTTCACAGGAAGGATCAGATTTATGGCCACTGAAATTGTCGAGAAAAAGCAGCAGTTTGCGATCTTCAGCTTTTAGCTTCTTATTCCATTTGAGAAGCCATTCCTTAAAAATACAACTATACACCCAAGCTTTGCGATTGTGTCGATAATAAACCGGTAGATTGGCCTTAACAATCGATTTTAAACACCTTGGATTCTCTGAGTGTGAAATTACCAAAGGCTTCAGTTTCTCCCGACCAGACACGCTCTTTCGAAACTTTAACGTCGTTCGGGTTCATGTACTTGTAAACGCTCGTCTTGTTCGGTAAAGCTCTATAAAAGAGAGCAGTTTCGTCGCAGTTAAAAATGTCATCAAACGCATAATCTTTGATTAGATCTGGAAGAACGTTATTAATCCAGTTTTGAACGCTCGTTTGATCTACAAGTCCAGCTTCACTATTGAAAGTTTTCGTTGTAATACCATTCCTCTGTTTTAAATTACAAAGCCATCCGTTACTTGCCTTGAAGTCACGATGCCTTAACTTTGTTGAAAATTTTAACGCTTGTAATTGAATTTCGATACCACTAATTGTGATATTATTATATTTTTGAGCTTGATCGAACCAATACAACACCGCCTGATCAACATCGTCGTAACTTGACAATTTTATACGCTTTTTTTCTGGACCGGCTAAGTTCTTTTCATTATGTTCTAAAATTTTTGCTTTCGACGACAAAATAGTAGAAATTGTAGAAGCATTAACGTTGTATTCTTTGGCCAGCTTTGAAGTGGTAATTTTTTGCTCAGTATGCTATTTTATAATTTCTATCTTGACTTCAAGAGATATAAATTTTCATCTTTTGCAAACTTGTTTTTCATTCATTTTTATCAATTAGAAATTTTAGATAAACAATAATTAGTAATTGTCAAGTATTTATTTACTATTTTTTATTATCAAGGTCATATTGGGTGAATCGAGCGAAATTTTAGAAATTAACATAAAATTTGATTGATTGAAAAAAATGTAAAAATATTGCAATTTTGGAGAGAAAGATTGAATAATCTATTATAATTTTATTTATATCCAATAAAAAAAAAGTAAAACGAAAATAAAAATCCGCTCAATTTACATTGAATTCACTCAAAATGTGTTTATTAACGAATGTCATTTTTTTTAAATTCGTTATATAAAGGTTTTTTTAAAAAAAGTATTACTCGTTTTTTTTTTCTAAGTTCGTTATATCGGGATTTCGTTATAAAGAAGTTCGTTGTATCAAAGAAAATTAGCAATCTTTTTCCTATATAAAAAATCGGTCTCTGGAATTTTATTCGTAATATAGAGGATTTCGTTATATGGGGGTTCGTTATACGGAGGATCGACTGTTTAATAATGTATGCTGATGTTTTTCTTATTATCACTGACAGTAAAGAAAACTTAAGAAAGCTTTAAAATTGTACGAGAATTTTTGATAAGTTAAACCCTAAAAAAACTCAGATTATGTCAATAAATTCAAAAAAACGATGAAGTAAAAATTGAACTATGCGGCTAAATGGGTACAGAAATTAAAAAATTAAGGGTTTAGTATTACGAAAAATAACAAAAGTGCAGATCATCTCCAAGAGAGAAGGCTAGCAGGTTGGAGATACTTTATAGTATTTTTTAAAAATTATTACAAGATTTTCTTCAATGGCTTCGCTTGAAAGTTTTCTTGGAAGATGCCGAACAGCAAGCTTGTATGATGATAAAGTCATTCTTTCATCTAAACAATGACTAGTAAACCCCATATATGGATAGTTGTGGATTTAAGTGCAAAGATCTTGTGTTATTGATATTGAAGAAGCTTTTCTAAGCGAGATTTAATCTCGATTACAATTCTATCAAATTCCTCATTTAAGATAAATATTTAAGACTGTCTAAGAAAATAAACGATAAAAATTGATTTTTTTTGAAATTTGTTTGACTAGACCCAAAAAATAACCAAAAATGTTGGCCTCATCAAACAGCAAACTGAAAATATGTTTGAATTTGCTAGCTGATCATTAAATGTATGTTTTAGTTCATGTGACTCATAAAAAGCTTTATCTATTTATAAATTTATTTTAGCCAATAATCGGCAAAATTACGACGAATGATTGAATGTCTGATAAACTTGCAAAATGATCAAACCTTTATAATCTTCCATTCAAGCAAAGATCAAATCATAGAAAGCTCTAATGTATATTAAAATCATCATTCTGATGATATCGTTCAATTTAAGGACGATTTTGACATCGAAAATAACTATAAACTTCATTTTTTTTCAAAAAATTTTAATAATTACTAAACGTAATATAGCCTTTAAAAATATGAATCCATATAAAGTCACATTGAATTGTTGCATTTTTGCCAAATTTTGTTTTTGTTAAAAATTATAATATTTTTTGAATTCCAACTGATTGTTTTAAAAATTAATAATATTATAATATTAAATAATATTAAATAACAATATTTAATTTTATGAATCAAATTCTTTATCTAATCTTGAAACAATCAGCTATAATTTAAGACATTAGTTCAAAGAACATTCAGCTCAAAGAACAAAGTCTGGGTTTGAATTTTTTTTTAATGACTTGGACTTTTTTTGGCAATGTAAAAATTTTGCTCAAATTTCATATTTCAAAATTTTCAAATGAAATAAATTAAAAGCTTTATTTTAACAGATTTTGCATTCTTGAACATATAAAAATAGATCAAAAGTTAATAAGCATTTATAAAATTTTTTTTTTTCAATCTTAACTATAACAAGACGTCATTAATAATTGTTAAATTGAATTATTATGTATCTGTAATTCACACTCTTTTTCACAAAAAAATAACCAGTGGATGAAATTGTAAAAAAAAATTCAGTGGATGTCTGAGCACCGCTTGAAGCTTTTAATAGACCATAATATAATTACTAAAATTATGTATTTCAAGATTTTTCAATTGAGATTCTGAATTTTAGACTATTATTGAATTGAATTAAAAATAAATTTTCTGTGTGAAAATGAATCATATGTTTTTTTTGATTTCTTTGATTTATCTTATCACTAAGATAAAAAACAATTCTTTTGAAGATTTTCGCCTAAAACTGAAAAATAAATCTAATTAATAGCTAAGAATCGATTAAAAATATCGTATTTTATATTCAATTGGTATTAAATTCACAAAATTATTCAGATACCTGGATTCTGTGTTTCTCAAGATGTTTAGAAAACCAATTTCATTCTTTAAAATTATTTGTAAAATCAAAGACAACTCTTTGGACAAGTCAGCCTTTAAAAGATAAAAATGTAAATCATTTCAAGAAAAAATCAACTTTATTCCAAAATGAACAAAAACAATAATGAATCAAATCAATCAATTTTCAATTAGATATTTAAAAATTTTCGGGCTCACGGTAATTCCACAATTTGTTCACACTTGATAGTAATTCAACAAATTTGGGAGGAGTCGGAAATAAAAAATATAACACATAACTTTAAAAAACTTGTTGAATGACAACTAATAATAATAATTTCAACTTTAATTAACCTAATTATGCCATCTCTTAACTTGCAATAATTGATTGATTTGAAGTGATTTAAATTTTTGTTGCAGTTAGTTGCAGCAACACCTAAATTAGCCAATTTCAATTTTCAAAATTTCCAATCAATCATATTACTTCATCAAAAATTATATAAATAATAATCGTGATTTTTTGGTTCAATGGGTGAAATATTTCCGAAATCAAGTTAACGTATATTACTTTCAGTCAGCTCAACAATGTGATTCAAATCATTATTCGGTACTTAAAAAATGGAATTGCGTGAATGGTACAACACTTTTTACTACTGGCGATGGAAATTGTCTATATAATGCGATTTCCTTGAGTTTGTATGGCAACGAATCAATGTCAAACATGATTAGACTTAGTATGATTTTTATTTTATTTGAATATGAAGATTTTTTTAGAAAAATAGTAGTTAGTTTTTCTTTACAAGATTCGTTTGAGAAATTAGTAGAAAAATCTTCTACTTTAGGTGAATATGGGAATGAATTTAATATGACTATCTTAAGCCTATTATTACTTCGTCCAATTCGATGTTATTCAATGTCTTCTATGAGTATGTACGTTGATACAAGTAAATTAAATAAATATCCTATCACTTTATCTTTGAAAGACGTTCATTTCACCCCGATTGTTCCTATTTGTAATTATTATTATATCGATCCTCCTAATGCTAACCATTTGAATTTTATAAATTATAGTTTTGGAGATTTGAAATTGTATTAATTTTTTTTGTTGCAATTTTTTTTCATAATTTGAATTTTTTTATCTTATAATTTTTATTGGTGATTTTTCTTGACAAATAAAATTTGATATAATAAATTATAATTTTTATTTTTCTTCCTGTGTTAAAAAAAAATTCACACTTTTTGATTGGTTTTTACCGCGCGGTTGTTACAAAGAAAATTGTTGAATTACTATAGAATCAAAATTTTCATACCTAACTTAGTGTAAAAATTAAAATATAATATTGCAAAATTATTTTATTTTAAATTTTTTTATTTCTTATTTAATTTTTATTCTTTTTGGATGTCTTTTAATTTCATTAACATTTTTCATAATTTAGATGCTGAAAAAGAATTATCAACTTTTATTCATTATAAAAAAATAAAAAAGATTTTCATTCTTTTTTGTTTATTAATTCATTAATTCTTTAATATTATAATACTTAAGAGTAAATTGATCATAATGATCTAAAGCATCTGTGCGATGCTGAATTTTAATTTTTTTTTAAATTATACTTTTTAATAATTTTATTAATTTTTTTTTAATCTTTTCGTTTTACAATTCCAACTTTCTTTAAATTCTATAAAAAGTTCCATTTTTATTTTAATTATACTCTTATATTCAAAATATTATGAATTTTATTTAAAGTACAGTACATCTTAAAACTAACTTCATCGATTTCTTTCCTCTCCTCTTCCTTTCCTCTTCCTCTCTTCTTCCTCACTTCATCCTTTCCTCTTCCTCACTTCTTCTTTTCCTCTTCCTCACTTCTTCTTTTCCTCTTCCTCTTCCTCTTCCTCTTCCTTTCTTCTTCCTAGGCTTTCTTCCTAGAACCAAGGCTTTTGACTAAAATTTATCAAAGAAATTTTTTAATTAATTAAAAAAAAACAACATAATAATCAAATCATAATAATAACTAAAAGAATAATATGAATTTAATTTTCATAACTTTATTTTTTAAGAATTAGAATAAGAAAACCATGACTTGACTTTGAAATTTTGACTAATGTTATTGAAGCTATAGTAATTCATCTCAAATAATTAAACACTTATAACTTATTAATTTTAAGTAAATTAACTTCAACTTAAATTACTGATGATCAAGAAATTCTAAAAAGTACAATGAAAATTTAATAATAAATATACTATCTATACTGTTTGAACATTATCTTAATTTTAGAATCGTTTGACCCTAATTCATGTCTTGAACTTTCTAGACTTATGAATAATTAAATAAAGATTTCAATTTATTATTAGTTAAATAATTAATTTGAATTTTAACTTATACTTCTCTAATCCTCAACATACCCGATTTCCTAAACCAGGGCTCCGCCCCGGACCCCGTTTAGTTTTTAATATATTGATTAATAAAACTGAAAAGAACATATGAACATGGTAAATAAAAAAAATACATCGATAAAGTACATAATAGTGCAGGATCAAATAAAATCAAATTCTGAAAAATGATAAAGCAGAAAATGTTTTTTTAATAGTTAAATCTAATTGACAATCCATGGAAATTTTAGGATTTTAATTAAATAATCATTATTTTAATCTCTTTTCAATTTTAAAAATATTATGAAGTCGGTTCATGCGATTTGAATAGAAAGTCTAATTCAAACTGAAAAAGACTTTTAGAGAATTAAACGTTCTCAAAAAAATTTATAAAACTTCTTCTGCATGCATTTTTTTAAGATTAATTTTAAAAAAGATTCTTTTATAAAAGGATCAAACAAAAGAAAATTCAGATCTAAGTTGAAACACAAAAACCTCTTTAAAAAGAGCAGATATCAATCGCTTTCAAAATTTTTTGGAAAATAATTCAAAAAAAATAAAGAACAAAACAACTGAAGATAATTCAAATCAAGATTCCAATATAGATACAAAGACCAAGAAAAAATCCAAATTAAAATTAAAATCAATGGAATAAAAAATAAAAAATAATAAAAAAATCGATACTTAATTATCGATCCGAAAGAGTTGTGAAATTTTAAAACTTTTTTTTTTATTTTGTTTGAAATTTCTTTATTATTTTTAATATCAAAATATTTGTAAATTAAACTTTATTGACGAAAATTAAAATCCTAGTGTGTAACTTTATATATATTTGAACATAAAATTTAAATTTCTTTACATTTACAATTAAATTTTTTATTATAAATCGCAAGAAAATAACTTTATTTAAAAATCAAAGAAATTAATCTGCAAGCGAAGTAAAATTCAATTATCAAAACCACAATTTTTTTTTTCGATAAAATTTTCTTATGTTCGAGATTTTGTTCAAAATTTGAAAAAAAAAAATACAAAATTTTTTATAATTTTTTTTTAATCATGGTCATTAGAACTTTATTGCTGAAGTACAATTAAGGCATGTAAATCAAATCAACAATAAAAAATGTTAAAGCATGTATAAATTCGCCGACTAAACATTATCCAAAAGCTGGTAGCTTAGCTTTTTAAATATTTATTTATTTTTATTTTATAAAATTTATAAAGTTGATGAACTTTTAGTGTTCCATCGAATTCTATCTAAATTAAAAAGTTCGAATATTTCAGTCATTATTAATATATTAAATATTTTCACAGGCAATAATTTTGAAAAAACAAGCATCGAAAGTTATTTAAAAAAGGTTAAATTTTGTTCTAAAATCTATCCATTAAATTTTTTCGAAAATATAAACGAGTAAGATACCGTGATAGACAGATTTAAATTAAAAAATATTTCAGTAGATCTAAAATATTGTCTATTTTGTCCCTTCGAGCAACTGGATGAATTTAATTATTTTGATGTAGTCTTATAAAGCTTTGATTTTGGAGCTAGCAAGGTCAACTTTACAATAAAAATTTGTCTGAGATGCGGCAAAAAATACTATTTAAATTTTTACTGTGATAAATGCGGTAAACGAACTTTTTACTCGGATGTTCTGAAATCAAATTATTATTCTTTCTCTAATGAAATTATTTTTGATGAAAAAATTTTTCTTAGTTTGGCTTCGGATATTTTATTTAAGCATTCTTCATTTAAATCTTTTACAAATTCCTTTAATTTTTTTTTTCACAATTTCAAAATCTAACAATAAAGATTTTATCTTCTTACAAGAAAAACGAATAACCGAATGCTATCTTTATTATTATTTATAGAAATCAAAAATAGAAGTAGAAAACTTAAGTGACATTGATGCATTTTATATAAATCAATTGGATTTAAATTTAAAAGAGTTCAATAGATCAGTATTCTCCTTATTTAGTAATATTTGGGGTGGACCAATTCATAGAAATGCTTGTCAGTTTCAAAATTGCTCCCAAGGAATTATTTTCGATGGAAATTATAAGATTAATCGATTAAAATGTATGTTTCCTTTAGTGAAAATGAAAAACTTAGAATTCGGTAGCAAATTTAAATTTTAATTGTTAATAAATTCTAATCAAAAAATTATACTAGGTGATGTTGATATTGGATGCCCAAATTCACCTAAAAGAAAAAGCTATTTTTGTGAAGATCATCAACATATTGATCCGCTAGTTAAATTCAAGTACGGAAGTACAAAATTTGAATGTAGTTTAAGTCAAATAAAGCCAAGTAGAGGAAAACTTTCCAAAGAAAATTTAAAAATATATGAAAGTTTTCCTAGCAAAAATGATCAAATTATGTATTTGGTAGATTATTCCGATAAATCTCCTTTCTGGGCAACCGAAAAACAGATACCAAATTCGATTTTAACATCATTTTTAAGAGATGTCCATACATATAACAATTCATGCAAAACACTTAAAACATTAGCCTTGCCGTGTGAAAAAAAATCAAGAACTGTAGGTGAGTTTTTAGCTGTGTACAACTGTGGAATTATATGTGGATTTAGGGAAATTTTTGGCTCAGAAACACTTGTTCAATCTACATGTTTTTTAATGGATGTTTACAATAATATTGAACAGAAACCTCTCTATATCGGATATGATGATGGTTGTCATCTTAAAAAATTTATTGACTTAAGCGAAAAGATTAAACTAGAAACAGCAAGATTAGTTGAATTAAGAAAAAAAATTATTTTTTTTCCATTATAAAGGACACAAAAAGGCCAATGAATACTGCAAAACAAAATGTAACCCAAACAATTATGTTGAGATAAAGGATGCTAATACATCAACTGTAGAACAAGTAAATTTTTGGTTCTCAAGCTATAATTATGCATTGAAAATCAAAAATGAATGGTGGAATGGTGGAACCACAAAGATTCCACATTAAAAGGTGGAACCACAAAGATTCCACATTAAATGGTGGAACCACATATGTTTCAGATCCGAATGCCAATAAAACTGGATTTATTATTTTTTCTGAATGTTTTCTTTTTTA
The DNA here is from genome assembly GCA_025491095.1 of Brachionus asplanchnoidis. Taxonomy (NCBI): domain Eukaryota; kingdom Metazoa; phylum Rotifera; class Eurotatoria; order Ploima; family Brachionidae; genus Brachionus; species Brachionus asplanchnoidis. Next base: position 3,633,296 of record JAILYF010000011.1, on the reverse strand, counting down.
TTTTTTTAACTCATATATAATAATTGAAGATTCCTTTTTTAAAATCAGTCTTCATTTTTTACTTTAATATCACTAAATAAGGAAAATTTTACTTTTTTGACATTATTAATTGAATTCAATTATTCCTTAACTCTTAAGTTTGGAAAAAAAATAATTCATAACAAAAGGAAATTTTCTACATTTGTTTTTAATAGATTCGAAACAAAAGTGCACAAAAAGACACAAAGGAACACTTTTGTTGCTAGGGAAAAAAGGGTTTCATAATAAAAGTACACAAAAGGACACTTTTTTTGCTAGGGAATAAAGGATTCATAACAAAAGGACACAAAAGGACACTTTTTTTGCTAGGGAAAAAAGTTTTCATTACAAAAGTACACAAAAGGACACAAAAGGACACTTTTTTTACTAGGTAAAATAGGTTTCATAACAAAAGTACACAAAAGGACACTTTTTTTGCTAGGGAAAAAAGGATTCATAACAAAAGGACACAAAAGGACACTTTTTTTGCTAGGGAAAATAGACTTTATAACAAAAGTACACAAATGGACACTTTTTTTGCTAGGGAAAAAAGGTTTTATAACAAAAGGACACTTTTATTATTATTTAAGGATTAATTTATAAGTTCATTGTCAATCCATGCCCAATCCGACAAAATTTCACCTTGAATTACTCGTTGTCTTCTATTTTTCAAGAAAGTTTCAATCCATTTTAGTGTCAGACCATCAAAGTCATACGCTTTCAATTTAGTTATTAGTCGTCTAAGCGGAACAGTATCAAATGCTTTCGAAAAATCTAGCAGAATCACATCAACAGGAATACTTTTGTCTAGACTCATTGACATGAAATCTAGCGTTTCAAGAAGATTAGATGTACATGACTTTTTCTTAACAAATCCATGCTGTTCTTTAGATATAATATTATTCTTATAAAGATAGTCTTCCATTTTGGTTCTTATAATGCTTTCCATAATTTTGCAAGGAATTGAAGTAAAAGACACAGGACGATAATTGCTTGCGGTTGATTTATCACCTTTTTTATACAATGGAGTAATATTTGCTGATCTGAATTGTATTGGAAGCTGACTATTCGATAATGATTCTCTGAAAATCAAAGTTAAAGGAACAGTAAAGGCTTCTGCACAGTTTTTTAGCAATAGCGGATGAAGTTTGTCTACACCACATGATTTATTTTGATTCAGGTCTTGTAATTTTTTGAAAACCATTTCATAACTAGTGGCTCAATGTCAATATATTCTGACCAGTTTTCATTAAATTCAACTTCAAAAGGAGGAAGCTCACCATCTTGTTCAATAACAAAAACATCTTGAAAACATTTATTAAGAAGATTTGATATCTCTTTCGGTTCTTGCGTTAATTCATTGTTTGACTTTTTTAATGCGTTGATAGATTCTTTGATTACTTGTTGATCATTTAGTTGTTTGTACAATATTTTTTGATTCTTCTTAGCTCTTTCAACTAAATTCTGTTCATAAGTTAGTCTAGCTCTTTTTATTTCTGATGAGACTAATTTACAGATGCGTTTGTAATCACTTTATAGATTCATATCCTTCCAGTTAGATGAACAGTTCCTATATCTCAGATTCTTTTTATCTCTAATTAAGACCTTGAGTTCATTTTTTATCCAAGGTTTTGAGATACTTTTCTTTTTAGAGCCATCCGTCACTGGAATGAATCGATTACTAGCTTCGCTGACATAGAAAATTAACTCATTTTACATTTCCTGAATATTTAAATTCTCAAATAGGTGCACCAAATCAATATTTGATAGAAAATGAGAAATTTTTCCAAAGTCAGATATATTATAAATAAATTTTTTACAGGTATATGATTCCTTACTAACCTTGTTTTTGAGTACAAAATTGAAAAAGATAACCAGATGTCCTTTATTAATGTTGCCAAGAACAAATTTTGTATCGATTGCATACACACTGCCAGGCTGAGTCGTGAAAATCAAATCCAAAGTGTTGACAGCTTTTTCGTTTGACACTTGAAAAGTTGGGATATTTACATGCTGATATAGAAAAGTATCGCTTAGTGTCTCTCTGAATTTATGTTCGAGTCCATTTTCGTTTAAGATTTCTGACACACAGCCATTTGACCAGATGATTGATGGAAAGTTAAAGTCACCCATTATTAGAAGATCCTTATAACCTCTCTCGTCCACATAGTCTTTAGCTTGTTTGAAGACTAAATCGAAATCGTTCATATCAACAAAATCGTTTGGCCTATAAAGACAGCCAACTAAATATTTTTCACAGTTAAAATTAACTTCTACCCAAATTTGTTCTATTTTACTTAAATTAAAATCTGCATCACTTAATTCAAATGAGTCGATTTTTTCATCAATGTAGAGACATACACCACCGCCTCTGCGTCCATCACTTCTGTCCTTTCTGTACAAATTGTATCCTTTAACGTTCGTAATTGAGATGCTCTTGAACAAAGAATTTGAAATTTAATGAATTTAAAATTTTTTTATTAATTTTTGCATAATAAAATATAAAATACATAATAATAAAATACTTCTTACACTTGTTTTCACTTGAGATTTTTTATAAAATTGTGAATCTTAATGGTTATCTTATATGATTACTGTTAATTAGCCATCTCTTCTTTTAAAAGATATCGATAAAATTTTCTTATGTTCGAGATTTTGTTCAAAATTTGAAAAAAAAAAATACAAAATTTTTTATAATTTTTTTTTAATCATGGTCATTAGAACTTTATTGCTGAAGTACAATTAAGGCATGTAAATCAAATCAACAATAAAAAATGTTAAAGCATGTATAAATTCGCCGACTAAACATTATCCAAAAGCTGGTAGCTTAGCTTTTTAAATATTTATTTATTTTTATTTTATAAAATTTATAAAGTTGATGAACTTTTAGTGTTCCATCGAATTCTATCTAAATTAAAAAGTTCGAATATTTCAGTCATTATTAATATATTAAATATTTTCACAGGCAATAATTTTGAAAAAACAAGCATCGAAAGTTATTTAAAAAAGGTTAAATTTTGTTCTAAAATCTATCCATTAAATTTTTTCGAAAATATAAACGAGTAAGATACCGTGATAGACAGATTTAAATTAAAAAATATTTCAGTAGATCTAAAATATTGTCTATTTTGTCCCTTCGAGCAACTGGATGAATTTAATTATTTTGATGTAGTCTTATAAAGCTTTGATTTTGGAGCTAGCAAGGTCAACTTTACAATAAAAATTTGTCTGAGATGCGGCAAAAAATACTATTTAAATTTTTACTGTGATAAATGCGGTAAACGAACTTTTTACTCGGATGTTCTGAAATCAAATTATTATTCTTTCTCTAATGAAATTATTTTTGATGAAAAAATTTTTCTTAGTTTGGCTTCGGATATTTTATTTAAGCATTCTTCATTTAAATCTTTTACAAATTCCTTTAATTTTTTTTTTCACAATTTCAAAATCTAACAATAAAGATTTTATCTTCTTACAAGAAAAACGAATAACCGAATGCTATCTTTATTATTATTTATAGAAATCAAAAATAGAAGTAGAAAACTTAAGTGACATTGATGCATTTTATATAAATCAATTGGATTTAAATTTAAAAGAGTTCAATAGATCAGTATTCTCCTTATTTAGTAATATTTGGGGTGGACCAATTCATAGAAATGCTTGTCAGTTTCAAAATTGCTCCCAAGGAATTATTTTCGATGGAAATTATAAGATTAATCGATTAAAATGTATGTTTCCTTTAGTGAAAATGAAAAACTTAGAATTCGGTAGCAAATTTAAATTTTAATTGTTAATAAATTCTAATCAAAAAATTATACTAGGTGATGTTGATATTGGATGCCCAAATTCACCTAAAAGAAAAAGCTATTTTTGTGAAGATCATCAACATATTGATCCGCTAGTTAAATTCAAGTACGGAAGTACAAAATTTGAATGTAGTTTAAGTCAAATAAAGCCAAGTAGAGGAAAACTTTCCAAAGAAAATTTAAAAATATATGAAAGTTTTCCTAGCAAAAATGATCAAATTATGTATTTGGTAGATTATTCCGATAAATCTCCTTTCTGGGCAACCGAAAAACAGATACCAAATTCGATTTTAACATCATTTTTAAGAGATGTCCATACATATAACAATTCATGCAAAACACTTAAAACATTAGCCTTGCCGTGTGAAAAAAAATCAAGAACTGTAGGTGAGTTTTTAGCTGTGTACAACTGTGGAATTATATGTGGATTTAGGGAAATTTTTGGCTCAGAAACACTTGTTCAATCTACATGTTTTTTAATGGATGTTTACAATAATATTGAACAGAAACCTCTCTATATCGGATATGATGATGGTTGTCATCTTAAAAAATTTATTGACTTAAGCGAAAAGATTAAACTAGAAACAGCAAGATTAGTTGAATTAAGAAAAAAAATTATTTTTTTTCCATTATAAAGGACACAAAAAGGCCAATGAATACTGCAAAACAAAATGTAACCCAAACAATTATGTTGAGATAAAGGATGCTAATACATCAACTGTAGAACAAGTAAATTTTTGGTTCTCAAGCTATAATTATGCATTGAAAATCAAAAATGAATGGTGGAATGGTGGAACCACAAAGATTCCACATTAAAAGGTGGAACCACAAAGATTCCACATTAAATGGTGGAACCACATATGTTTCAGATCCGAATGCCAATAAAACTGGATTTATTATTTTTTCTGAATGTTTTCTTTTTTATTTTTTTAACTCATATATAATAATTGAAGATTCCTTTTTTAAAATCAGTCTTCATTTTTTACTTTAATATCACTAAATAAGGAAAATTTTACTTTTTTGACATTATTAATTGAATTCAATTATTCCTTAACTCTTAAGTTTGGAAAAAAAATAATTCATAACAAAAGGAAATTTTCTACATTTGTTTTTAATAGATTCGAAACAAAAGTGCACAAAAAGACACAAAGGAACACTTTTGTTGCTAGGGAAAAAAGGGTTTCATAATAAAAGTACACAAAAGGACACTTTTTTTGCTAGGGAATAAAGGATTCATAACAAAAGGACACAAAAGGACACTTTTTTTGCTAGGGAAAAAAGTTTTCATTACAAAAGTACACAAAAGGACACAAAAGGACACTTTTTTTACTAGGTAAAATAGGTTTCATAACAAAAGTACACAAAAGGACACTTTTTTTGCTAGGGAAAAAAGGATTCATAACAAAAGGACACAAAAGGACACTTTTTTTGCTAGGGAAAATAGACTTTATAACAAAAGTACACAAATGGACACTTTTTTTGCTAGGGAAAAAAGGTTTTATAACAAAAGGACACTTTTATTATTATTTAAGGATTAATTTATAAGTTCATTGTCAATCCATGCCCAATCCGACAAAATTTCACCTTGAATTACTCGTTGTCTTCTATTTTTCAAGAAAGTTTCAATCCATTTTAGTGTCAGACCATCAAAGTCATACGCTTTCAATTTAGTTATTAGTCGTCTAAGCGGAACAGTATCAAATGCTTTCGAAAAATCTAGCAGAATCACATCAACAGGAATACTTTTGTCTAGACTCATTGACATGAAATCTAGCGTTTCAAGAAGATTAGATGTACATGACTTTTTCTTAACAAATCCATGCTGTTCTTTAGATATAATATTATTCTTATAAAGATAGTCTTCCATTTTGGTTCTTATAATGCTTTCCATAATTTTGCAAGGAATTGAAGTAAAAGACACAGGACGATAATTGCTTGCGGTTGATTTATCACCTTTTTTATACAATGGAGTAATATTTGCTGATCTGAATTGTATTGGAAGCTGACTATTCGATAATGATTCTCTGAAAATCAAAGTTAAAGGAACAGTAAAGGCTTCTGCACAGTTTTTTAGCAATAGCGGATGAAGTTTGTCTACACCACATGATTTATTTTGATTCAGGTCTTGTAATTTTTTGAAAACCATTTCATAACTAGTGGCTCAATGTCAATATATTCTGACCAGTTTTCATTAAATTCAACTTCAAAAGGAGGAAGCTCACCATCTTGTTCAATAACAAAAACATCTTGAAAACATTTATTAAGAAGATTTGATATCTCTTTCGGTTCTTGCGTTAATTCATTGTTTGACTTTTTTAATGCGTTGATAGATTCTTTGATTACTTGTTGATCATTTAGTTGTTTGTACAATATTTTTTGATTCTTCTTAGCTCTTTCAACTAAATTCTGTTCATAAGTTAGTCTAGCTCTTTTTATTTCTGATGAGACTAATTTACAGATGCGTTTGTAATCACTTTATAGATTCATATCCTTCCAGTTAGATGAACAGTTCCTATATCTCAGATTCTTTTTATCTCTAATTAAGACCTTGAGTTCATTTTTTATCCAAGGTTTTGAGATACTTTTCTTTTTAGAGCCATCCGTCACTGGAATGAATCGATTACTAGCTTCGCTGACATAGAAAATTAACTCATTTTACATTTCCTGAATATTTAAATTCTCAAATAGGTGCACCAAATCAATATTTGATAGAAAATGAGAAATTTTTCCAAAGTCAGATATATTATAAATAAATTTTTTACAGGTATATGATTCCTTACTAACCTTGTTTTTGAGTACAAAATTGAAAAAGATAACCAGATGTCCTTTATTAATGTTGCCAAGAACAAATTTTGTATCGATTGCATACACACTGCCAGGCTGAGTCGTGAAAATCAAATCCAAAGTGTTGACAGCTTTTTCGTTTGACACTTGAAAAGTTGGGATATTTACATGCTGATATAGAAAAGTATCGCTTAGTGTCTCTCTGAATTTATGTTCGAGTCCATTTTCGTTTAAGATTTCTGACACACAGCCATTTGACCAGATGATTGATGGAAAGTTAAAGTCACCCATTATTAGAAGATCCTTATAACCTCTCTCGTCCACATAGTCTTTAGCTTGTTTGAAGACTAAATCGAAATCGTTCATATCAACAAAATCGTTTGGCCTATAAAGACAGCCAACTAAATATTTTTCACAGTTAAAATTAACTTCTACCCAAATTTGTTCTATTTTACTTAAATTAAAATCTGCATCACTTAATTCAAATGAGTCGATTTTTTCATCAATGTAGAGACATACACCACCGCCTCTGCGTCCATCACTTCTGTCCTTTCTGTACAAATTGTATCCTTTAACGTTCGTAATTGAGATGCTCTTGAACAAAGAATTTGAAATTTAATGAATTTAAAATTTTTTTATTAATTTTTGCATAATAAAATATAAAATACATAATAATAAAATACTTCTTACACTTGTTTTCACTTGAGATTTTTTATAAAATTGTGAATCTTAATGGTTATCTTATATGATTACTGTTAATTAGCCATCTCTTCTTTTAAAAGATATCGATAAAATTTTCTTATGTTCGAGATTTTGTTCAAAATTTGAAAAAAAAAAATACAAAATTTTTTATAATTTTTTTTTAATCATGGTCATTAGAACTTTATTGCTGAAGTACAATTAAGGCATGTAAATCAAATCAACAATAAAAAATGTTAAAGCATGTATAAATTCGCCGACTAAACATTATCCAAAAGCTGGTAGCTTAGCTTTTTAAATATTTATTTATTTTTATTTTATAAAATTTATAAAGTTGATGAACTTTTAGTGTTCCATCGAATTCTATCTAAATTAAAAAGTTCGAATATTTCAGTCATTATTAATATATTAAATATTTTCACAGGCAATAATTTTGAAAAAACAAGCATCGAAAGTTATTTAAAAAAGGTTAAATTTTGTTCTAAAATCTATCCATTAAATTTTTTCGAAAATATAAACGAGTAAGATACCGTGATAGACAGATTTAAATTAAAAAATATTTCAGTAGATCTAAAATATTGTCTATTTTGTCCCTTCGAGCAACTGGATGAATTTAATTATTTTGATGTAGTCTTATAAAGCTTTGATTTTGGAGCTAGCAAGGTCAACTTTACAATAAAAATTTGTCTGAGATGCGGCAAAAAATACTATTTAAATTTTTACTGTGATAAATGCGGTAAACGAACTTTTTACTCGGATGTTCTGAAATCAAATTATTATTCTTTCTCTAATGAAATTATTTTTGATGAAAAAATTTTTCTTAGTTTGGCTTCGGATATTTTATTTAAGCATTCTTCATTTAAATCTTTTACAAATTCCTTTAATTTTTTTTTTCACAATTTCAAAATCTAACAATAAAGATTTTATCTTCTTACAAGAAAAACGAATAACCGAATGCTATCTTTATTATTATTTATAGAAATCAAAAATAGAAGTAGAAAACTTAAGTGACATTGATGCATTTTATATAAATCAATTGGATTTAAATTTAAAAGAGTTCAATAGATCAGTATTCTCCTTATTTAGTAATATTTGGGGTGGACCAATTCATAGAAATGCTTGTCAGTTTCAAAATTGCTCCCAAGGAATTATTTTCGATGGAAATTATAAGATTAATCGATTAAAATGTATGTTTCCTTTAGTGAAAATGAAAAACTTAGAATTCGGTAGCAAATTTAAATTTTAATTGTTAATAAATTCTAATCAAAAAATTATACTAGGTGATGTTGATATTGGATGCCCAAATTCACCTAAAAGAAAAAGCTATTTTTGTGAAGATCATCAACATATTGATCCGCTAGTTAAATTCAAGTACGGAAGTACAAAATTTGAATGTAGTTTAAGTCAAATAAAGCCAAGTAGAGGAAAACTTTCCAAAGAAAATTTAAAAATATATGAAAGTTTTCCTAGCAAAAATGATCAAATTATGTATTTGGTAGATTATTCCGATAAATCTCCTTTCTGGGCAACCGAAAAACAGATACCAAATTCGATTTTAACATCATTTTTAAGAGATGTCCATACATATAACAATTCATGCAAAACACTTAAAACATTAGCCTTGCCGTGTGAAAAAAAATCAAGAACTGTAGGTGAGTTTTTAGCTGTGTACAACTGTGGAATTATATGTGGATTTAGGGAAATTTTTGGCTCAGAAACACTTGTTCAATCTACATGTTTTTTAATGGATGTTTACAATAATATTGAACAGAAACCTCTCTATATCGGATATGATGATGGTTGTCATCTTAAAAAATTTATTGACTTAAGCGAAAAGATTAAACTAGAAACAGCAAGATTAGTTGAATTAAGAAAAAAAATTATTTTTTTTCCATTATAAAGGACACAAAAAGGCCAATGAATACTGCAAAACAAAATGTAACCCAAACAATTATGTTGAGATAAAGGATGCTAATACATCAACTGTAGAACAAGTAAATTTTTGGTTCTCAAGCTATAATTATGCATTGAAAATCAAAAATGAATGGTGGAATGGTGGAACCACAAAGATTCCACATTAAAAGGTGGAACCACAAAGATTCCACATTAAATGGTGGAACCACATATGTTTCAGATCCGAATGCCAATAAAACTGGATTTATTATTTTTTCTGAATGTTTTCTTTTTTATTTTTTTAACTCATATATAATAATTGAAGATTCCTTTTTTAAAATCAGTCTTCATTTTTTACTTTAATATCACTAAATAAGGAAAATTTTACTTTTTTGACATTATTAATTGAATTCAATTATTCCTTAACTCTTAAGTTTGGAAAAAAAATAATTCATAACAAAAGGAAATTTTCTACATTTGTTTTTAATAGATTCGAAACAAAAGTGCACAAAAAGACACAAAGGAACACTTTTGTTGCTAGGGAAAAAAGGGTTTCATAATAAAAGTACACAAAAGGACACTTTTTTTGCTAGGGAATAAAGGATTCATAACAAAAGGACACAAAAGGACACTTTTTTTGCTAGGGAAAAAAGTTTTCATTACAAAAGTACACAAAAGGACACAAAAGGACACTTTTTTTACTAGGTAAAATAGGTTTCATAACAAAAGTACACAAAAGGACACTTTTTTTGCTAGGGAAAAAAGGATTCATAACAAAAGGACACAAAAGGACACTTTTTTTGCTAGGGAAAATAGACTTTATAACAAAAGTACACAAATGGACACTTTTTTTGCTAGGGAAAAAAGGTTTTATAACAAAAGGACACTTTTATTATTATTTAAGGATTAATTTATAAGTTCATTGTCAATCCATGCCCAATCCGACAAAATTTCACCTTGAATTACTCGTTGTCTTCTATTTTTCAAGAAAGTTTCAATCCATTTTAGTGTCAGACCATCAAAGTCATACGCTTTCAATTTAGTTATTAGTCGTCTAAGCGGAACAGTATCAAATGCTTTCGAAAAATCTAGCAGAATCACATCAACAGGAATACTTTTGTCTAGACTCATTGACATGAAATCTAGCGTTTCAAGAAGATTAGATGTACATGACTTTTTCTTAACAAATCCATGCTGTTCTTTAGATATAATATTATTCTTATAAAGATAGTCTTCCATTTTGGTTCTTATAATGCTTTCCATAATTTTGCAAGGAATTGAAGTAAAAGACACAGGACGATAATTGCTTGCGGTTGATTTATCACCTTTTTTATACAATGGAGTAATATTTGCTGATCTGAATTGTATTGGAAGCTGACTATTCGATAATGATTCTCTGAAAATCAAAGTTAAAGGAACAGTAAAGGCTTCTGCACAGTTTTTTAGCAATAGCGGATGAAGTTTGTCTACACCACATGATTTATTTTGATTCAGGTCTTGTAATTTTTTGAAAACCATTTCATAACTAGTGGCTCAATGTCAATATATTCTGACCAGTTTTCATTAAATTCAACTTCAAAAGGAGGAAGCTCACCATCTTGTTCAATAACAAAAACATCTTGAAAACATTTATTAAGAAGATTTGATATCTCTTTCGGTTCTTGCGTTAATTCATTGTTTGACTTTTTTAATGCGTTGATAGATTCTTTGATTACTTGTTGATCATTTAGTTGTTTGTACAATATTTTTTGATTCTTCTTAGCTCTTTCAACTAAATTCTGTTCATAAGTTAGTCTAGCTCTTTTTATTTCTGATGAGACTAATTTACAGATGCGTTTGTAATCACTTTATAGATTCATATCCTTCCAGTTAGATGAACAGTTCCTATATCTCAGATTCTTTTTATCTCTAATTAAGACCTTGAGTTCATTTTTTATCCAAGGTTTTGAGATACTTTTCTTTTTAGAGCCATCCGTCACTGGAATGAATCGATTACTAGCTTCGCTGACATAGAAAATTAACTCATTTTACATTTCCTGAATATTTAAATTCTCAAATAGGTGCACCAAATCAATATTTGATAGAAAATGAGAAATTTTTCCAAAGTCAGATATATTATAAATAAATTTTTTACAGGTATATGATTCCTTACTAACCTTGTTTTTGAGTACAAAATTGAAAAAGATAACCAGATGTCCTTTATTAATGTTGCCAAGAACAAATTTTGTATCGATTGCATACACACTGCCAGGCTGAGTCGTGAAAATCAAATCCAAAGTGTTGACAGCTTTTTCGTTTGACACTTGAAAAGTTGGGATATTTACATGCTGATATAGAAAAGTATCGCTTAGTGTCTCTCTGAATTTATGTTCGAGTCCATTTTCGTTTAAGATTTCTGACACACAGCCATTTGACCAGATGATTGATGGAAAGTTAAAGTCACCCATTATTAGAAGATCCTTATAACCTCTCTCGTCCACATAGTCTTTAGCTTGTTTGAAGACTAAATCGAAATCGTTCATATCAACAAAATCGTTTGGCCTATAAAGACAGCCAACTAAATATTTTTCACAGTTAAAATTAACTTCTACCCAAATTTGTTCTATTTTACTTAAATTAAAATCTGCATCACTTAATTCAAATGAGTCGATTTTTTCATCAATGTAGAGACATACACCACCGCCTCTGCGTCCATCACTTCTGTCCTTTCTGTACAAATTGTATCCTTTAACGTTCGTAATTGAGATGCTCTTGAACAAAGAATTTGAAATTTAATGAATTTAAAATTTTTTTATTAATTTTTGCATAATAAAATATAAAATACATAATAATAAAATACTTCTTACACTTGTTTTCACTTGAGATTTTTTATAAAATTGTGAATCTTAATGGTTATCTTATATGATTACTGTTAATTAGCCATCTCTTCTTTTAAAAGATATCGATAAAATTTTCTTATGTTCGAGATTTTGTTCAAAATTTGAAAAAAAAAAATACAAAATTTTTTATAATTTTTTTTTAATCATGGTCATTAGAACTTTATTGCTGAAGTACAATTAAGGCATGTAAATCAAATCAACAATAAAAAATGTTAAAGCATGTATAAATTCGCCGACTAAACATTATCCAAAAGCTGGTAGCTTAGCTTTTTAAATATTTATTTATTTTTATTTTATAAAATTTATAAAGTTGATGAACTTTTAGTGTTCCATCGAATTCTATCTAAATTAAAAAGTTCGAATATTTCAGTCATTATTAATATATTAAATATTTTCACAGGCAATAATTTTGAAAAAACAAGCATCGAAAGTTATTTAAAAAAGGTTAAATTTTGTTCTAAAATCTATCCATTAAATTTTTTCGAAAATATAAACGAGTAAGATACCGTGATAGACAGATTTAAATTAAAAAATATTTCAGTAGATCTAAAATATTGTCTATTTTGTCCCTTCGAGCAACTGGATGAATTTAATTATTTTGATGTAGTCTTATAAAGCTTTGATTTTGGAGCTAGCAAGGTCAACTTTACAATAAAAATTTGTCTGAGATGCGGCAAAAAATACTATTTAAATTTTTACTGTGATAAATGCGGTAAACGAACTTTTTACTCGGATGTTCTGAAATCAAATTATTATTCTTTCTCTAATGAAATTATTTTTGATGAAAAAATTTTTCTTAGTTTGGCTTCGGATATTTTATTTAAGCATTCTTCATTTAAATCTTTTACAAATTCCTTTAATTTTTTTTTTCACAATTTCAAAATCTAACAATAAAGATTTTATCTTCTTACAAGAAAAACGAATAACCGAATGCTATCTTTATTATTATTTATAGAAATCAAAAATAGAAGTAGAAAACTTAAGTGACATTGATGCATTTTATATAAATCAATTGGATTTAAATTTAAAAGAGTTCAATAGATCAGTATTCTCCTTATTTAGTAATATTTGGGGTGGACCAATTCATAGAAATGCTTGTCAGTTTCAAAATTGCTCCCAAGGAATTATTTTCGATGGAAATTATAAGATTAATCGATTAAAATGTATGTTTCCTTTAGTGAAAATGAAAAACTTAGAATTCGGTAGCAAATTTAAATTTTAATTGTTAATAAATTCTAATCAAAAAATTATACTAGGTGATGTTGATATTGGATGCCCAAATTCACCTAAAAGAAAAAGCTATTTTTGTGAAGATCATCAACATATTGATCCGCTAGTTAAATTCAAGTACGGAAGTACAAAATTTGAATGTAGTTTAAGTCAAATAAAGCCAAGTAGAGGAAAACTTTCCAAAGAAAATTTAAAAATATATGAAAGTTTTCCTAGCAAAAATGATCAAATTATGTATTTGGTAGATTATTCCGATAAATCTCCTTTCTGGGCAACCGAAAAACAGATACCAAATTCGATTTTAACATCATTTTTAAGAGATGTCCATACATATAACAATTCATGCAAAACACTTAAAACATTAGCCTTGCCGTGTGAAAAAAAATCAAGAACTGTAGGTGAGTTTTTAGCTGTGTACAACTGTGGAATTATATGTGGATTTAGGGAAATTTTTGGCTCAGAAACACTTGTTCAATCTACATGTTTTTTAATGGATGTTTACAATAATATTGAACAGAAACCTCTCTATATCGGATATGATGATGGTTGTCATCTTAAAAAATTTATTGACTTAAGCGAAAAGATTAAACTAGAAACAGCAAGATTAGTTGAATTAAGAAAAAAAATTATTTTTTTTCCATTATAAAGGACACAAAAAGGCCAATGAATACTGCAAAACAAAATGTAACCCAAACAATTATGTTGAGATAAAGGATGCTAATACATCAACTGTAGAACAAGTAAATTTTTGGTTCTCAAGCTATAATTATGCATTGAAAATCAAAAATGAATGGTGGAATGGTGGAACCACAAAGATTCCACATTAAAAGGTGGAACCACAAAGATTCCACATTAAATGGTGGAACCACATATGTTTCAGATCCGAATGCCAATAAAACTGGATTTATTATTTTTTCTGAATGTTTTCTTTTTTATTTTTTTAACTCATATATAATAATTGAAGATTCCTTTTTTAAAATCAGTCTTCATTTTTTACTTTAATATCACTAAATAAGGAAAATTTTACTTTTTTGACATTATTAATTGAATTCAATTATTCCTTAACTCTTAAGTTTGGAAAAAAAATAATTCATAACAAAAGGAAATTTTCTACATTTGTTTTTAATAGATTCGAAACAAAAGTGCACAAAAAGACACAAAGGAACACTTTTGTTGCTAGGGAAAAAAGGGTTTCATAATAAAAGTACACAAAAGGACACTTTTTTTGCTAGGGAATAAAGGATTCATAACAAAAGGACACAAAAGGACACTTTTTTTGCTAGGGAAAAAAGTTTTCATTACAAAAGTACACAAAAGGACACAAAAGGACACTTTTTTTACTAGGTAAAATAGGTTTCATAACAAAAGTACACAAAAGGACACTTTTTTTGCTAGGGAAAAAAGGATTCATAACAAAAGGACACAAAAGGACACTTTTTTTGCTAGGGAAAATAGACTTTATAACAAAAGTACACAAATGGACACTTTTTTTGCTAGGGAAAAAAGGTTTTATAACAAAAGGACACTTTTATTATTATTTAAGGATTAATTTATAAGTTCATTGTCAATCCATGCCCAATCCGACAAAATTTCACCTTGAATTACTCGTTGTCTTCTATTTTTCAAGAAAGTTTCAATCCATTTTAGTGTCAGACCATCAAAGTCATACGCTTTCAATTTAGTTATTAGTCGTCTAAGCGGAACAGTATCAAATGCTTTCGAAAAATCTAGCAGAATCACATCAACAGGAATACTTTTGTCTAGACTCATTGACATGAAATCTAGCGTTTCAAGAAGATTAGATGTACATGACTTTTTCTTAACAAATCCATGCTGTTCTTTAGATATAATATTATTCTTATAAAGATAGTCTTCCATTTTGGTTCTTATAATGCTTTCCATAATTTTGCAAGGAATTGAAGTAAAAGACACAGGACGATAATTGCTTGCGGTTGATTTATCACCTTTTTTATACAATGGAGTAATATTTGCTGATCTGAATTGTATTGGAAGCTGACTATTCGATAATGATTCTCTGAAAATCAAAGTTAAAGGAACAGTAAAGGCTTCTGCACAGTTTTTTAGCAATAGCGGATGAAGTTTGTCTACACCACATGATTTATTTTGATTCAGGTCTTGTAATTTTTTGAAAACCATTTCATAACTAGTGGCTCAATGTCAATATATTCTGACCAGTTTTCATTAAATTCAACTTCAAAAGGAGGAAGCTCACCATCTTGTTCAATAACAAAAACATCTTGAAAACATTTATTAAGAAGATTTGATATCTCTTTCGGTTCTTGCGTTAATTCATTGTTTGACTTTTTTAATGCGTTGATAGATTCTTTGATTACTTGTTGATCATTTAGTTGTTTGTACAATATTTTTTGATTCTTCTTAGCTCTTTCAACTAAATTCTGTTCATAAGTTAGTCTAGCTCTTTTTATTTCTGATGAGACTAATTTACAGATGCGTTTGTAATCACTTTATAGATTCATATCCTTCCAGTTAGATGAACAGTTCCTATATCTCAGATTCTTTTTATCTCTAATTAAGACCTTGAGTTCATTTTTTAT
The DNA here is from genome assembly GCA_025491095.1 of Brachionus asplanchnoidis. Taxonomy (NCBI): domain Eukaryota; kingdom Metazoa; phylum Rotifera; class Eurotatoria; order Ploima; family Brachionidae; genus Brachionus; species Brachionus asplanchnoidis. Next base: position 3,617,411 of record JAILYF010000011.1, on the reverse strand, counting down.
CCAAGGTTTTGAGATACTTTTCTTTTTAGAGCCATCCGTCACTGGAATGAATCGATTACTAGCTTCGCTGACATAGAAAATTAACTCATTTTACATTTCCTGAATATTTAAATTCTCAAATAGGTGCACCAAATCAATATTTGATAGAAAATGAGAAATTTTTCCAAAGTCAGATATATTATAAATAAATTTTTTACAGGTATATGATTCCTTACTAACCTTGTTTTTGAGTACAAAATTGAAAAAGATAACCAGATGTCCTTTATTAATGTTGCCAAGAACAAATTTTGTATCGATTGCATACACACTGCCAGGCTGAGTCGTGAAAATCAAATCCAAAGTGTTGACAGCTTTTTCGTTTGACACTTGAAAAGTTGGGATATTTACATGCTGATATAGAAAAGTATCGCTTAGTGTCTCTCTGAATTTATGTTCGAGTCCATTTTCGTTTAAGATTTCTGACACACAGCCATTTGACCAGATGATTGATGGAAAGTTAAAGTCACCCATTATTAGAAGATCCTTATAACCTCTCTCGTCCACATAGTCTTTAGCTTGTTTGAAGACTAAATCGAAATCGTTCATATCAACAAAATCGTTTGGCCTATAAAGACAGCCAACTAAATATTTTTCACAGTTAAAATTAACTTCTACCCAAATTTGTTCTATTTTACTTAAATTAAAATCTGCATCACTTAATTCAAATGAGTCGATTTTTTCATCAATGTAGAGACATACACCACCGCCTCTGCGTCCATCACTTCTGTCCTTTCTGTACAAATTGTATCCTTTAACGTTCGTAATTGAGATGCTCTTGAACAAAGAATTTGAAATTTAATGAATTTAAAATTTTTTTATTAATTTTTGCATAATAAAATATAAAATACATAATAATAAAATACTTCTTACACTTGTTTTCACTTGAGATTTTTTATAAAATTGTGAATCTTAATGGTTATCTTATATGATTACTGTTAATTAGCCATCTCTTCTTTTAAAAGAAAATAAAGTTTAAATTTTCGAAGATTTTTAAAAATCAAGATAAATAAATAAAAATTTATATATTAACAATAAAATTAATTTATGTAAAAAAGTGATTAATTGCAAAAAAGATTGATAATTAATTTTTATTATTTTATATTAAAAAACATAAAAATATAGAGAAAGGATATTAATAACATATTCGGTCGAATCAAAAGAAAAATTGCTAAATGTTTAAGCTAATTTATTTAAAAACGATTAATTTTTTTTCAACAAATAAAAACAATTACAGTAAACTCGGCACCAGTTCCCTTGTGAAATTGTCAAAATTTGAGTTAAATCTATATAAACCCAAATAAAACCTTCGAAGCCATGTTATAAAATTATTTAATTTTTTTTTGAATAAACCTTGACTCCTGACTTTAAACTAAGAGTAAGCGCAAAAGCTTGCTTTTATTCTTAGAATAATTTCGAATTTCTTTTGGAATAAGTTTATAAAATTGTGGAGTCAAATTAAAGAATTAAAAATTAACTTTAATTTTAAATTTTGTCTTTATTCTAAGAGTAAAAGTTTAATGAAAAAAACGATTGACACCGAATTCTGATTTTTTGAAAATTATCTAATTGGAATAAATATCGGTCCATATTAAACAACCCTTTTTTTTATCAAAAATAACACTTTTGCATTAGCATGATTTAATAGTTTCTTTTAATTATTTTATATTTAAAATACTAAAATATAAAAAAATTATTTATTGTTGAAATTTTTAGATTATTTTTTTGGGCAAGTTAGAATATTATATAAAACTTTTCTCTTCTGATTCAGTAAAACACTTTAGATTTGAATATTAAATAAAAAAAAAGGACAAAATTGCGTGAAAGCTGGTAAAATTTTTTTCTAGAAAAACGGTGGGGGATAAATGGCATAGTATTAATGGGGGAGATAAGTATGGTTCCGTAGATTTTAATTAAGATTTTTTGATTTGAAATCAAAATGAAGGATGAACCAAATATGCTAGAGCTTAGATTTTGGTCTTGCGTGAAAGCTGGTAAAATTTTGTACTAGAAAAATGGTGGGAGATAAATGGCATAGTATTAATTGGGGAGGTAAGTATGGGTCCGTGTTTTATTTAAAAACTAGAGGTCCGAGTTTTAGTAATAACCAAAATTATTGCAAATAAAATTTATTTTCACATTCAATATTTTTAGTTAAATTATTTTAAAGCAATTAGAGATTTTTTTTATTTAATAAAACATTACTTTTTGGTAAAATCTTTAAGAAATTTATAAATGTAATCACATAATTTTTATATTTTTATTTTGATAAATTAATTTTTTGAATATATTAAAAAAAATTTAGGTGAAAGACCAAGAGGGCTGTTCCGAACGGCTTGCGCACAATTTTTTTATTGATTTTTGATATATTTTGATAATAGCTATCTAATCAGTCCAATTTATATTAGTGGGAGGTTTCTTTTCTTTAGGTTTCAATCTTGTATTTTGCAAAAGGGTTACTAACATTCAAATTTTTTAAATTTTGGAATAATATTTTCTATTTTCTTTTATAACTTTTAAAAGAAAAATTGAAATTTGTGTTTTGTATTATAACATTTAGAAGAGGATAGGAAATCTTATTTTGAAAATTCTAATTTAGTTATTTTGGCTTTCAAAAGGAACTATTATAAATGAAAGAGATTATAAAAACTAAATCGAATTTTTTGAAATAAATTTAATTGTAAAACAATTGTTTAAACATTAAAAAAAATATTTTCACACTTAAATACTACACACAAAAATTATAATTATTTAATCGAATAGGTTCAGTATTTGAAGACATTTCAACTTTATATTTGTAAAGTTTAAATATTAAAAGATAAAATAACATTTAGTAAAAGATAAAATTAGATTTTTTTTAATTTGAAAAATAATTTTGGAGTAAGATTCTATATTAATTAAAGAAAAAAGAAAATATATTATATGATAATAATATATTTGTTTATATATTTATAATTCTTATGATTCTGATTATAGAATAGAGAGTTTTGAAATTTTAATTTTGAACTTTATAATTTTGTGTCAAAATTTGTCCGTTTTATTTTATTTTGAATCTTTCAAAAGGAGTGTTTCTGAATAAAATATTTTGAAATTATAGATTTCCAAAACATTTTTATTCAAAAGAGAAAATTCTAATTCAAAACAAAAATTTGGATACCTTCCAAATCTTCTTTTGAATGTTAACAACCCTACTTTGCAAGTGTTTACTCAACAAAAAGATTTAATTGGCTGTTAGAATTCAAAAAACGTTATTCAATATGAAATAAAATTATAACATTTTTTTTTATTCAATCCTTCATATTTAGCCTTTCATGAGACACACATCTTAATTATAATATAGGGAAGCAGGGCTTTATATTTGCGAGTAACGAGCCGTTATTTATTCCAATTTTTTTAAGTAAATGTTAAGTTTTATCTGAATATCTTAAATTATTGTCTGTCAAAAATTTTTTTTTAAGAAAATACATGAGAATTTTTTTTCTATGTGTATAGTGTATTGACGATTTACGTCCAGAATTTTTTTAATAACTTTTCAGTATGCATTTTTTATTCACGTGAGTCTATGATTAATATGCTCGTCACGCACCGCTCGTTCCTCGCAAATTAAATTACTGCTTATATTCACATTCTTATTTTCTAAATAATTTATCTTGCTAATTAATTTTTATATCTATATTTTAGATTATTTTTTTTAATAACAAGAATTTTACTGCTGAAAGCCGGAAGTTTAGAGTCGAAAATCAGAAAATTGCTCTCAGAAATTAAATTTAACTTGCCAAGTTAAATTTGATTTGATTTGATATTTTATCAGCCGATAGATCACTAATTAGAGCTTTTTTCTAAATTTGACCAATTTATCTGATTCAAAAGTTCAAAATTTGAGTTTTTACTTAAACTATGCTTCAAATCAAAATTTTACCCTGTTTAAAAATTTGCGAGGATATTATTCATTTAATTCTAATTAAAAATATTTTGGCCTTATCGATTCAATTTAATGAATTTTTTCTTAATTTTAAAAATCTCAAAATTCTAGTCTGATTATAAAACATATTCAACTTAAAAACTGAATTTAATTTTTAAATTAATGAACTAAAACTAAATAAGATGCATTTAAAATAACAATTAAGATTTTTCGTAAAATATTCACATTCATTTTATGTAAAATTGTCAATTTAACTTTACGAAAAATTTTTACTTTAAATTTGCGAAAAATTTGCATCGATTATGACCTTCTTCGGCGTTTTTTACGATTTTATTTTTCGTTGATTTTCAATTTTTTTTTTCGGTTTTTAAATTTACTGGGTGGTTAAAAATTTGACAACTCTATTGGAATGTTCTTTGAACTGACAAATTTTTCATTTTTTTATGGGAATAAAATAATTTTTTTACAATTTATTCTACATATTTGTTAAAAAATTTAATATTTTTTGAACGCCTTAAATTTTAGCTGATTGTTTCAGGATGAGGTAAATCATTTGATTCATAAAATTAAATATTGTTATTTAATATTTAAGTTAATTAATTGCTTAAGCTAATATAAATTTTAGGTCGAGAAATTAATATTTTAAGTCTGGATTTTTTCCGTTCCAAGTGGTAATCATGGAGGCCAGGAAAGTGTTGGACTTAATTTTTTTAAATATTTTAAAGTCTGAAATTTTACTTTTAGAAAAATTTAAAGTCCGGACTTTGGACTTTTTTTAATGACTTTTAAGCGACTCTGATAATTTTACTCAAAGTTCTAAATATTTATTCAATATTATCAATTAAATTAGCTTATATGATTCAAAAATTATGAATAGTCACATCCAGCTGGAATGGTCCATGAAACCAACTGTTTGATTTCTTTTTGATCTTCGCTAAAATTGTGCAAAATAAAACCACTTTTGGCTTCAATTTCTTTTATGGTCACCAAAAATTTGTCCAAATTAGAACGCGAAGCAGTTGAATCATTTGGCATAATCCATGCAATTGCATCATTTGTGCGGGTATTCTCAATAATTTTCCAGTAAAAATCAGGAGTACGAATACCATGTGTTGATATGAACAAATCATTGGTTTCATTATTGCCCATGATTGCACCACCATAAACCCTCAAAGTATCCACGTCTCTTAAACATTCAACTATTTCTTCAGACAGAAGCCAAGCGCCACGATTAAGGGTGAAGAATTGAGGATTAATATTGGTCATATAGTTAGATTCCAAAATGGCTTGCTCGGAATGATCAAGATGGTTAGCTGGTACCATGTGACCACGATCATAGCCAGATTTGTAATAGGTGGAATATTTTAATTGTTGACAGTTACGTGACACTTCTGGATCTAAAGAATATTTTGAACTCCGCGGAAAAGAGCCATTATCTTTTTCAGCAGTGTAGTAGAATAAAACTGGAATACGTTCTGCACAATCAATCCAGACATCAAATAGAGAATATTCACGCCTGAATACGCTCTTGAATGGACTGTTGTTGGTATAATGAAATTCACTCTGAATGGAAGATTGGACTAGAATTAGCAATGAAAAAATTTGAATAAACATTTTTTAAAATTATTTTATTGATAATAAAATTTTATTATTTATAAAGATAAAAAAAGTCTAAAATTTACCTATTAAATTTAGAACAAATAGATAATTCAAATAAAAAATTCTTGAATATTGAATATCTTTTTTTTTAATTTTATTGTCAAAAAACTGATACTCATTTGATTATTTTGTATTGATTACTTAAAATACACCTTTTAAAAATTCTGTAATAATCAAAAAATTTGAAATAAATTTTTTTTTATTTAAAAATGAAGCCTGAAAATCAAAAGTTTGTAAAAGTGTAATGCTAAACTAAAATGTTTGCAGTTATTTTTATTGAAACACTATCTTGAAGAATAAAAATTAATTTTTGTTCATAAATCACTAATCTCAAATCAAATAAATTTTTTAAAATAATCAATCTTTATCGTCTATTTTCTCAGACAATATAAAATATTTATCTGCTAAATTTTTAAGTTCATTATTATATAATGTTTAATAATTTTTCTTTGAATAATCACTATGTATTTGGTGACAATTAAAAAAGGTATCATTATCATTATAGTATCATTGCTTTTAGTTCATTCTCAAAAAACTTATTGAACATTCACTAAACCTGTAATAGGTCTATACACATCTTGAGTATCGAGTTTGCTTTGAGGGCAATTTCTAAAAAGAAAAAGTTTCCTCGATAGAACTCACTTGGTACTAGTGTTCAAAAAAGAATGTTCAAAAGTTTGAAAAGTAAAAAAAAAATCTCTATTGAACTGACCAAATTTTATATTTATACTTAAAAGACTTTTAAAATTAAGAAAATTAGAAATATTAATTGTAAAAAAATGCAATTTTTAATGCAAATTTTGCATTAAAATTGATGATAAAATTTAAAAAATTTGCATAAAATGCGACTATTCAATGTTTTATCATATAAATTCATAGTTTTAATGGCTATTTGCATTTATTAATTATTAAAATTTTTTAAAAGCAAATCGGTTTGGAGAATTAATCTAATTCAAGTCTTTTTAAGCCTAAAAAAATGGCAAATTGAAGTTTCATATCAAATTTTAAGATCAAAACGATCATTTAAAATTTTAAAACTTAATTAATCTAATAATTTAGACAATTTTTAAGAAATAAATACTAAACATTACTAGACATGACTCGAATTTATTTATTTAATTTTAATTTTAAAAATTATTATAAATTATAAATGGCTTTAATTAATTACGCTAGTTAAAAAAACTCAAAATGCCAGGTTAATAAAAAAATTAGGTTAGTAAAATATTTAATTTGCTAGGTAGGTAAAAAACTAAGTAAAAAAGTATTTTTTGCTAGGTATTTTTTATTGGTTTTTCAAGCTAAAAAACAAAAAATGCTAGGTAAATTTTAAAAAATGCTAGGTAAATTGGAAAAACTGCTATGTTTAAAATAATAAAAAAAAAATTCTTCAGGCAAAATAAAACAATAACTAAGCAAATTAAAAAAGTATAAAAAAAATTTTTATTGTCTCAAGTAGTTTTAATATTTCTGTTGTCACACCGATACCGAAAAAAGGGACAATGATTACACCGTCCAATTTTAGACCTGTGTCTGTATCAAATACTATGGCCGTTATCTAAGAGAATGTAATTCTTAACAAAATGGAATGTTTGAGTTGTATACATACAAATCAATTTGGATACAAAAAGAAATTGTCCAGTAAACATGCGTATTTTCTTTTAAATGAAGTGGCGAACTATTACAAAAAAAAATGGTTCTAAACTACATGTTTTGAGTTTAGATGCCACTAAAGCATTTGATAAGATGTGGAGAGATGGCCTCTTTTACAAGTTGATCCATAAAGTTGCTAAACCAATTTGGCGAATTTTGTACAACTACTATAATTTGTCGAAAATTGTTGTCAAGTATGATGGTCAATTAAGTGAAATATTGGACTGTACTGAGGGAGTGAAACAGGGAGGAGTTCTTTCCCCTTACTTCTTTAACTTTTTTATTACGAACTTTTAGAAAATTGTACTAATCTTAAGATTGGTGCCTGCTTAAATGGTCTTAATTTATCTATCATTGCGTATTGTGATGACATTATAATCCTCTCACCCTCCTATGGGCATGCCATGAGGTTATTGGAAGATTGTTTCAGATTTGCAAAAGAATGGAAAATGGAATTCAATCCCAGAAAATCAGCTATACTTACTATGACCAAATCGGGTGTGAATTGTAAAGAAAAGTTTGTAATAGATAAGATGTAGATGGTTTTGAGAATTTGGGTCTTCCATTTGGTAGCAACTCATTCATATCAAATTTTATTGAAGAGAAGTGGAGAAAAGTTGAAAAGAGTTTATTCTTTATATGGGCTTGGGTGCAAATCAATGGTCTCAAATCCTTACCTGATTGGATTTTTATTTAAATAGTTTTGCCAGTCTATTTTTAGACATGTACTTGACAACATTTTAATTCCGAATAGTATGCTGAGTGAACTGGACACAAGACAGAGTTTATTACTAAAAAAAATTATTGGACTGAAAAAGTTTACCCATGTGAGTCCTTTGTATGATGCGCTTAAGTTGGAATCAGTTAGAGAGATCTATTTTAAACATAAAGTTTATTTTTTAGAACAGTTGATGAGATGCCCATTATGTAAAGAAGTTTTCCACTTTATTATTCGTGAAAGTCAAACCACTTCTGACAAGAAAAATACATCGTTTTGTGAACAACTTAAGCGTTTAGAAAAGCGCTTGTTTATCAACTGCCTAGAGTATGAATCCAAAATTGTGAAAGCTTTGATTTCATTTAGTTATAGAAGTCTCAAAGTGGGCCTTGTAGACTCTGTTAAATTTGTTTTATCAAGTATAACTTATTATATGGAAATAAATCAAGAGTTTTTTATCTATATAGCGTATTAAATAATTTATTAAAAGTTAATTATGACTTCGAATGACTAATTGTGTAAATCCTTTGACTAATTATGTAAATTCATTGAAAAATTAGGAATATTTTTAAAACTAATTTTATTTTGTAATTAGAATTTTTTAATTTTTATAATATAAATGTCAATGTGACTTAAACTTAAAAAAATAATAATAATAATAATAATAATAAGCTTGCAATGCTTTGGCTGAATTGCCACGTTTTCTTTTTTCTCCGATTGGAACATCTTTTGCAGCAGCAGGAACTTTTATGTATTTTAATCGCATTGCTAGACCAACTAGATGTTTACAAATATAATTTTTCATAAAATGTGGACAATTGCATGATCCATTTTTCCAATTTCCATTTGAGCCATCATCTGGTATTGACCAAACTTTATAATTAATTTTCGAGTATCTTTGAAATGTATTCCATGCAAGATTGGAATAATTTAGAACGTCATCCTCTCTTTTTTTATTTTTTATCCTAGCACTTTGATTTATTACAAAATATTATTAATTTTAGCACTAATTATTTTTAATTTTTTACCTAGCATTTAAATGCATGCCATTATATGTAAATCTCATATAACGAATGGCATTTTTTAAATCCCGCTCATTCTTTATAACGCGAGTGCACTGTTTTATTTTTTATTTCATTAGACGTCTTTTAAAAAAGTAGAATTTTAGAGATCATTTGAAAATTATCCCCGTTTTTTCCATTCCCGTAGAAAAATATTCCCTAAGTAAGTAATGTCCGAAAAGTAACTAAATAAAAAAGAATCCCCTTTTCAACACAAAAAAATAACCATTCAACACAAAATCAAAACGCTCAGCACAAAATGATTTCTTCTCAACACAAAAAAAAAATTTGAAAAAAATACTTTTAGCACAAATATTAAAAATAAATTAAATGCATTCAACACAAAAATTAAAATATTAAAAAAAGAGGTAGAGGAAAAATGCGGAAAAATGGTTTTCTAGAGACTAATTTTTTTTAATTTCTTTTCTTTAAGCTTCGAAATTTACTTTATTTACTTAACTTCCACTTATAAATATCATTAAATAAAATTTAAAATTAAAAAAAAATTTATTTTATTATAAATATTTTTGTGCTGAAAAAAAATTTCCTTTAAGAATTATTTTCAAACACAATTTTTTTGTGCTGAATGTTTTTTTTTTTAATATAATTTTTTGTGCTGAGAAGAAATCGAATTGTGTTGAATGTTTTTTTCATTGTGCTAATCAGAAATTGATTGTGCTGAAATAATATTCCCAATAAAAAATAGATTTAAAAATTAAATTATCCCCGATTTTTTGTTTACTTTAATTGGTGATTAAATAAAAATGTATTTAACAAACTAAAAAAGATTTTGAAATGGAAAAAAATAATTAATTAAAATTCAACTTGATCCATATGACTGTTTAAGAAAGTAAATTGTCTGTTTCTTCAAGTATTATTTTCTTCTTGGGACGATTCGTTGCAACCTCGATATCTTTTTTATTAATATCGTTTCAGGTTAATTATCGCTTGGCTAAAAAGAAGGATGTTGATTCATTTTGAGTAGCCGGAGGGTTTCCCTCTAATTAATAAAATAAATAAATAATAAATTTTCGTTTTCGATTATTTGTATTCTAATAATTGTAAACTTTCCTTCCTGATTTCATTATCTGATAAATCAGACTTACGTTTTGTTACATTTGCTTCTAAGGTAGTGTTTTCTCGGCGTTTTTCCTCGCTAATTTTTCCTAAAGCTTGACAGTTCCTTAATTTACTAATTTTTTATATGATTCAGGGATGATTTCCAAATTTAATAAGTGGATACAAATACAACAGGGATAAATTCACGGGTATGAATTTTTTCGAGGATGCTTTTAATACAAATGAAGAGAAAAAGTTTATCAAAGTAAAAAAATTAAGAAAAAAATTAACAATATAAAATAAAATATAAAAATTATATAAATCCATTTTTTAAAAGTCCCTTTAAAACTCTTGTTCTATTATAAATTATATGATTTTTGTTATAAAATTTTCAAAAGTGATAAGTCAAATTCAAAGAGCATTTTTTAGTGAGTCTAAACTAAATTATAGTAATCATTTAATTGAAAAAAAAAATTAAATTGAAATTTAAGTAAATTTTTAAATAAAGTTATTAAATATAAAATATTTATTAAAATAATATATAATTAATAAAATTAAATTAGTATTAGGTTTGTGTTTTCTTAATCGATGAATATGAGAATAAAAATAATTAACTTTTCCATTAGAAAATTATTTTTTCTTTAAGCGGAAATGCTTTTTCTAGAGAATAAAAATCTTTACATAAATTGTTTTTTATTCTACAAAAAATATAAGGCATTATGAATTTTGGTACAAAAAACAACAAAAAAATATTAAAAATGCCAAAGCTAAAGTTCTAAAGGACCAAAACATGTCGCAAAACAAAATATTATGTACATCTAATAAATAAATGATACATCCCCTGTTCCACCACTTAAAGTTGACTTGGATTTTTAATAAAATATAATATCCCAAATTAACAATTTTCTGAATTTTACAGATTTATTGCAGAGTTTTGCAGAATCAGTAAATTGGTGGTACGAAAAATTTATCAGCTGCTAAATTTTACAGAACATGTTTTGGCCTTTCAGAACTTTAGCTTTGGCATTTTTAATATTTTGTTTTTGCTTTTTGTACCAAAATTCACTATGCCAAAATATAAGCCGTTAAAATTTAAGAAAAAATAATTTTAAGAATATTTTACAGTCAGACAGAAACCTTATTTAATTTATATTTATAATTTTTGAATTTTTTCCGCACAAAGTTAGATTCACCATCACAATTTTCCATATGAGCCTGATACATTTCATAGCTGATTGATGCCAAGTCAACTGTGGTCAAACACTTGGGACACTTTACCAATTTACTTTGCTCAGTGTCATTCTTGTCTGCAGTGGACCTAGTCTGCAATTCTCTATTCAAAGACAAGTCCTGATCAATGGCAATGTAACCACTTGCATTGTACAAATAAAACTCAGGTATTTCTTCACCAGTCAGAGTTTTTTCCTCAGTCTGGTCCACATCGGCTATTTTTTTAATTTTATAAAAGTCCACCAAACTGTTCAGCACCTTGTTCTGTTCAACCAATCTGGTCTTTAATTTTATGTTGTTGGAATGCAAAGTTTGCATCTGTGTGGCTATCTCATCCAAACAAAATGTCTTTTCCTCACCATGCTCCCTCTGTGATTCCATTTTATGGAGCAGTTCATCTCTGGTCTTGGTCAAAGTCAACAATTTTGCATCAGTGTAGTTGAACGCAATGCTGCTCCATAGATTTTTGACCAAATATGTCATCGAGTCTTTCATTTTGTCTGCATTGGTGAATATTTTGTTGGCTTCGATCAAGTTTCTTTCGATTTTTTCAATCAAGTAGGCTGAGTCGACGTCACAAAAAGCGTCCCGTCTCCACTGCTTATACAACAGGTTTCTTAGTTCGTAATTTTCGTTTTTATACTCGTTTAAAAGCGCTTTTAGGCTGAGAATTTCTCTTTGCATTTGTTGGCACTCGGACTCCGGGCTAGCGGCCATTAACAAGCTAGAGTCCGTGTTGTCCAAGTGATTAGACACAACTACCATACTCTCAAATGAATTATCCTGCTGTTCCATTTTTTAGAAATAAAATTTTTAATTAATTATACCTTTTTATTATGAAATATTTTGAATATTCTAAATGCATTCCTAGTTTTAATATTTACCAGTGAAAAAAATTAACGCTTAGATCCAAACCTCAAATAGCTAGCTATTTTTAAATAAATATATTTGAAAATTTACCTTTTTTCAATACCATAAGCACTAATTATGTGACGTAATTAATTTAAATAAATGCTTTTTTTGTGAATTTAAAGCCGAAAAATAAGATTTTCATTTATTTTTTTATTGAGAGTACATTTTGTACAATTTTTCACATTTCAGAGTAATTTTTAATTTTTTGATCAGTATTTTTATATTATCTGATCTGTATTTCAGTGTTTCGATTCGTATTTCAGTTTTAGTTTTTAGTATTAAATTAAGAGTAAAATACTTTTAATATTTAAAGTATAAATCTATTACTATTTGATGTTTATTTTACATAAAAAACAGGGTTTTTATTTTATTTTTTTGCTCTTTTTCTATATTGGTTCTTTATTAAAGGTTTAAGGTATTTTTTGTTTTGAGAATGGAGTTATTAATCTTTAATTTAATGGATGATAAAATATTGAAAATTATTTTATAGAAGAACTTAAAAGGGTACTTTTTGGAATAGGCAGTTTTTTGCATCTTTCCTGAATAGTTTCTAAAGTATATTGGGGAAGCTTGTGACTATTTGAGAGATGGAAGAAAATATTGAGTTTGATCTGAGTGCATTTGTTTAAGTTGACTCAATTGCTATAATATCATTTTAATTAATTTATTTATTTATATGAACCGAGCTAGGTTGGGTTTTGGACCAAAATTCACAATGCCAAAATATAAGCCGTTTAAATTTAAGAAAAAATAATTTCAAGATTATTTTACACTCAGACTGAAAAATTATTTAAATATTGTTTATCGGCAATTGATTTTTATAATAAATATTCCTAATAAAAAAAAATATATATAAAAATAAATAAATAAAAAAAAATAAAGTTAAATAGGATACCTATAAAAACAGCACCCATCAAAAAAGCGAAAAAAAAGCACCCTGTGTAAATCGCATTAAATATTATAAAATACCTTTTTTTTTTATATATTTATTTCTAACAACCTCAATTTTAATAAACATCAATTTTTATATTAAAAAAATATTGTTATTATATAAAATTTTCAAGTTTAAAAATAATTTGTACATAACACTTTAAAACACCCTGAAACACCCTATTAAGTTTATAAAACACCCTTTTGATTCTGATAGAGGAGAAAAAGTTCTGCTTGGCAAATTATTTTTCAAAAGGTCTGGACATGTGAAAACCCTATAAAAACCGCTAAAACTGGTTTAGACCGGATTTTTCGAAACACCCTGAATATTTCTTTTTTAAAAAGGTTTCTCAATGAAAGAAACAATTTTTTTAGGGTTTCTGGGGTCAAGGAATGCGATTTTGAGGTCGGTTTAACAAAATAAATTATTAATCATGATTTAGCCAATCCAGACCCTCAAGAGCCCACTATTCGAAAAATCCGGTCTAAACCAGTTTTAGCGGTTTTTATAGGGTTTTCACATGTCCAGACCTTTTGAAAAATAATTTGCCAAGCAGAACTTTTTCTCCTCTATCAGAATCAAAAGGGTGTTTTATAAACTTAATAGGGTGTTTCAGGGTGTTTTAAAGTGTTATGTACAAATTATTTTTAAACTTGAAAATTTTATATAATAACAATATTTTTTTAATATAAAAATTGATGTTTATTAAAATTGAGGTTGTTAGAAATAAATATATAAAAAAAAAGGTATTTTATAATATTTAATGCGATTTACACAGGGTGCTTTTTTTTCGCTTTTTTGATGGGTGCTGTTTTTATAGGTATCCAGTTAAATAAGATAAAATAAAATAAAAAATAAATAAAAAAAATGGATATGTCAAAAGAAAATTTAAAACGATATACTGAAATAACTAGAGGTAAGACAATTTTAAATATTCGATAGTTCAGGAAAAAAAGAAGAAATTCCTAGGTAGCAATTACACAATGGAGTTGGGTATTAGATATATCTTGATTCGAAACCTTCTCTATATTCTTCCACCAGTCTGATTACCAGTTGAAAAGAATGACTCAATCCTGTCCTGACATATCTCTCACTCAAAAATTCGATTCGAAATTGTTAGTAGATTTAGTTTATTGAAGGCCTCTTGGTGAATAATATTGGAGGGGCTATCATATTTCAGCTTCAAAATAGATCGAACTGCTCGAATAACTTGAATTTTTTTTATGTTAGTTTCTGAGAATGAATTTAAACTAGGAAAATAATAATCCAAGATTGATCCTATCAAGGATTTGTAAAGATTACCTAATGTTTTTGGTTTTAGACCCCATTTCCTATTTGAGAGATATTTTATTTTATTAAGTCTTGAATTGCAGCACTCTTTCATTTTATCCATCATTGGACCAAATGTAAGTTTTGAGTCTAATGTGATGCCTAAAAATTTTACTATTTCCTCGTTCATAATCAAGAACCCAACTTTAAACCTCTTTTAAGTAATTATTAATCATGTTTTCAAGATGAGTCATACTACTTTTTTCACTAATACTTTTTTCACTAGCGAAAAAATTGTCTTTTTTGCGTCCCCTAAAATAGTATAAAATTTTCACTAATAGAAAAAAAGACAAATTGATTAATTGACAAATTTAATAATTGATGTGTTTATTTAATATTTAATAAATTCAAAAATAAAGTTTTATCCTCTAAGTCTATTTTAAGTAAAAAAATTCTAAACTACGTCCTCTTCGTCAGAACTGTACACTAAGCCTACATCCTCATCATCACAATCTGGCTCAGGCTCTTTTTCGTCGGTAATTTGTTGTTTTCATTTGTTTCTAAATCTGAAAAATGGCATAACGTTCTTTATGTAAACACCAACGTTTTATGTTTACAGACCCAATAGTTTGAATCTCTATTCTTTTTTATCGACAAGAAAATAGGAAACTTTGATATAATACTTCAAAGCCGTCCATGGTAACATTGGTTTCATCATCGTGTTCGGTTTTATAAGTATTACTATGGACATATCTGAATTGGAGGTTTGTTTATTCATTCGAAATTTTTAGTGATTTCAGTGATTAATGTTATTTTCTAAGAGTTAGATGTTTCTTTTCTATATAATTATTTACACAATTTATTCACTGCTGTAAGTGTTAAATTTTGATTGATGACAAAAGTATACTTTTTTCACTAGCGAAAAAAGTATCATTTTGATTTAGTGAAAAATGCAGTAGTGAAAAACGTAGTATCTACGTTCAAGATTTCCTGTCTTTTTAAAAACAAAAAAAGTGACCAAATCATCTGCAAAGAGAATAGAGAAAAAGAATAGAGTATTGGCATTTTGTTTTGTTTCTTTTTGGTATATCATTTATAAAAATTTTAAAAAATGTGGACTAATGACCGACCCTTGTGGAACTCCTGCTTTAATATGGTATTGATCACTTAGATGACCATTTACTTTTACTCTAAAAATGCAAAAACGATCTTATCCAGTTAATGAGATAAGACGGTAGATTAATTTAAATTAGCTTGTAAATTAGTCCATCGTGCCAAACTCGATCGAATTTTTTATTTAATAAAAAATTAAATAAAAAAATGAATCAAATCAAATTCACACTTTTTAAATCAATTAACTACTGTTAATCAATAGGCTAATTTTAATTAATTAGACCAGATTTGTATAACTAGATTTCAGTGGCAGTTTCTAACACTCGAGGTTACTTTATTGTTTTTTTCCCAATGATAGCCTTCAGTCCATCATTATAGTTCTTTTGTTGTTGATTGAATGATTAATTGTTTGTCATTGTTTGCTTATTCTTTTGATAATTTTTTCACTGTCCTTAGGCATTGTTCGCAAAATATTGCTATTAGAATTCGTTCTCAATGAGTGTTTCTTCATTTTTGATTAAACAACTAGATCAATTTTGTGGTTCTCATTTCATGTTCAAGTCTTGGTTGTGAATCGATATCACTAATTTAATCCGACCTGTTTTCCTTTTAAACATTGTTTTCTCTTTCATTATTTTGATTGTTCATCTGATTTTCGTTTTCTTCAGTGAATCTGTTTAATTGAGCATCGACTAGTTCAATATTTGAATCAAATAGATTGTTATAGTTTTGGCCAAAAATTCTTACGAATACCGACCTTGAATTGCAAACTACTCCTATGAATTTTAGTTTGTCAAATTCGAAACGGTTGATGATCATTTTAATTGCCAGTTTAATACATTCGGTATTTGAACAACCTTCCACAGTAGTAAGTAGTAAGTAGTAGTAAGTAACAAAGAGATAACTGATAAAATAGCGAACCTAGAAAATACAATTTCTTTTAACATTGAAGCTAAATTTGACCTAATGACTAACAAAATAGGCGAAATGACTGATTCAATTAGTAAAGCGATTAACAACTCAATAAGCACCAACAATTCTCACATCGGCTATTTTGTTTATAGTATGATGAAAACTATTTTCAACAAAAATATTCCAGAAGATAAATTAGTAATGGCAGTCAACAATTCTTTCGTAGCATGCAATCTCGGACATCAACCCGTTATTAATCTGCCTCAAATGTATCAAAATAGTTACCATTTTAACCCACAATTCAATTCAGCAAATTTCAGCAATCAAAATCAATTTAACTCGAACAATACACCCCAAAATAACCACAAAATAACATTCAGATCCCTGTAAGCCAGTTACCACATAACTATAATAGTCATAATGTCTAGAAATTACACTCAAAGCAAACCAATTAAAACTCAAATTCCCAAAACTCAAGATTTTTCAACTCAAAATTCCTCAACTCACCATTACAATAAACAAAATAAACATTTTAATTCGCCTATTAATATTTCGTTAATACATTGGAACTGTAATAAAATCACCAACAAATTAGACGCTCTTAACCATTTCATTTCTAAAATAATCCTGATTTGATTTCTTTAAATGAACTAAAAATAACTGACTCCGACGCACTCTTGCTACTAAATATTCGTGGCTATAATAGTTATTTTAAGTGCAGAGACAAAAACGGTGGGGGCGTGGCCATTTTAGTCAAAAACTCACTCTGGCAAGAAGAGGTCCTCGATTTCAAAAATTGTGAATCTGAGATCATTAGTGTAAAAATTAATACAAACATTGGAAAACTTTATTTTTTCTCTTACTACAACAGTCCTACCTCTACACTCAATAATTCAATTCTCGAGCAAATTGACGATAAATTCAAAAACTATGTGCTCTGCGGCGATTTTAACTCGAAAAACACATTTTTTGGCTGCAAATCGACAAACTCAAATGGTAAAATCCTATTTTATTTCTTAAACTCGTCATCTGGTTTGATTTTAAACTCGAAAAAACAGCCTACTTTCTCCATTCCAAGCAGAAACTACAACGAAATCCTTGACCTAGTTATAGCTTCTCCATTGATTGCATCTCGTTTAAATATTATTTCAACACTAGAAAATTCGATCTTATGTAGCGACCACTTTCCAATTTTTACCTCTATTCTCGTCAAAGGCTTTATTAACTCAGCGAATTCAACGAATTTTTTCAACTTTAATAAAGCAAACTGGAAAAACATTCAAAACGAACTGTCCACATTTGGTCTGAATTCTAATGCTAATTCCATGAACAAATCGATTCAAGACGCTATAAACACAGCTATGATTAATAATATCCCGAAGCTATGTAGTAAGACTAGAGGTGACCCTCTACCCGATGATATTTTATCCTTAATTAGATCTAAACGAAGAGCTCGGCCAATAGTCAAAAATCAAATAACTCAGAAAATAAAAAAATTTACAACTATCTTAAGCACTTGGTTGAGGACGAAATTAAGAAATTCAGGCAAAAAAATGGGAAAATTTTCTAAACAAGGTTGGTAAAAATCCTCTTTCTTCGCTACCATTTCGGAAAAAAATTAATCAACTAAGAAAAAAAAAACAGTCAAATAATATACCCACACTTCTTGTAAACAACACTCTTATTTCAAATGACCAAGATAAAGCAGAGGTTTTTTCGGCAAACTTAGCCAAAACTTTTTTTTCGGTGGCCCATGTTTGAAATCCTAAATATTTAACATTTAAAAGGTAATGAAGTCCGAAAGAAAGGACCTAGGGCTTAGCTTTATATTTCGCTTTTAAGAACACAAAAAGTTGTACAATAAAAGTAGTGGGCGCCGGAAAGGCGGGCTTTTGGTTCAATCCAAAAAGATGAACCGTAAATTATTTTTGTAAAGATCTGTTCGGCACAAACTAAATGTCCTAGGGCTAATTTCTCAATCGTGCGTGAAAGAGTATAAATGTTTTTCCTAAAAAACAGTTGAACAAAGTTTTTTTTACTATTCCTTCGGTCTCTTAGGGTTGGTCCGTGTTTTAGTAAAAAACAATTATACCGTGTTTTAGCAATAACATTAAAAAACTTCTAAATTTGATTAGACCAAGAAAATACTCACTCAGATGAAGTTTTATTGGAAAATTGAATAGACGATAATCAATATGACGAAGAAGAAATTGTTGTTAAAAATAAACGTGGTAAAAGGAAAGTATAAGAATTTTAAGGTTCGCGTATTGCAAAACTACAGCGCTCTCTGAATTTCAGCAAACCGATTTTAAAATAATAATATGCATACTTTATAACCTTGAAAAACGATTTTTTAAGGTATTGTCAAAAAAAAATTTTTGATCCTACCCCCTTCAAGGATAAAAAAATACAAAATTTAGTTACCTTTGAGCTAAAATATCCCATGTCCTAATAAACATAACATAATTTATATGTTATTACGCCAAAGGCGGTCATTTTAAATATTAAATTGTAAAAATTTCTAAACTTTTTTTTTTTAAAATTAATGTATCCATTTTTTCTTTTGTATTTTTTTTTCACTTAATTTTTTTTGATTTTATGATCTTGGATTGATGACAAATAAAAATTTGAAAAAAAAGGCTTTTTTTTATTTTCCCGCCTATTATATACGCATAAACAATTCTTTTGTAAACGAAAAAAAATTTCTAAACTTTTACAACATACTGTATTCTGAAAGCGCGCAGTCTCATCTACAAAATGGTGTATTAATTTAATCTATTATTTTACCAATAGATCAATACTTGGCAAAAAAAGGGGAAAAATGGTATTTTTTCACTATTTTTGTATCTAGTCCGCGGTTTCCCCTTCGACCTCTTACAAATTCTGAAACTAGAGAAAATTCTGAACAAAATGTTCCGACAACTTTTTTTTATTTATTGAATTTAAAGCCAAAATAAAATTGAAACAAATGAGTTTGAAACTAATTTTTGAAAAAAAATAATTTATTATGTTAAAAGTCAGAATTAAAGTTTAAATTAGTAAAATGTTTTTAATACTAAATTAAATTTTTGTTAATATTATTCTTAATATTTTTTGAGATGCCTAAAACACCCGAAAGGTTGTCTAATTTTTGTATCAAATTTTGGAAATAACACTTTTCAAAATTCGAATAAAATGAATGAAAATTATTCGAATGGCCAATATTTGAATGATACAACATCGACTGATGGGAATTCAGAAAGAGATGAAGTTTTGCTACGTGCGAACCTAACAAAGATTATGATACTTTTGAAAGTTTCCGACAAGAAATGAAATCAGAAAATATTTATGAAACGTTATGGAACTATACAGGCTCAAAGTCAAAATGGGTGCAAAATTTTAATGAATTACAAAATAACCGATAGAAAAGAACATTGTTCAGCTCATGAATCTAAAACATGTGAAAAATGAGGCTCGATTATGAAAAAAATACCGATATTTTTATTTTGATAATTGTTGATTTTTTACTTTTAGAGGTGAGTATTAACTTTTTGCGGTTTTAAAATGAAATAGCTTTTTTTTTTATTAATTGATGTAATTTTTTTTTATTTGAATACTTTTTTTATATTTTGCTACTTTTTTAATAAAAAAAATTACCTTCTATTAAATTTGAGGTAAATTTTAATAAATTTAAGGTTTTAAAAAACTTTATTTCATTAAATTTGGCCGTCAATTAACGGACTTACAAAAATTACATTTGATGACAAAAAAATTAAGTGACGGATAAAATAATGATTTGAGTGAAAAAATACTTTTCGATTGGATAATTTATCCTGGCGTACATTTAGTGAATATCTCAATTTAGCCAGATTTGTTTAGAAGAGCAGCTTTGTTTTACCAAAATGATTGTAATTTGAACAGTACAGATAATGAATCCGATCTCGAGCAAGCAGCTGTCGAACAAGACCCTTCTAATGAACCAACATTCTCTGAGAAAGATTATGCTGCTAAAGCAGCAGTCGTCGATGTGGATTTACCAAAAATACAAAGAAATCAACAACTCAGGTGAAAAAAACAAAAAAATTAAACATTTTTATTTCCCAAATGTTCAAGTTAAGAAGCGGCTTAAATAACATAGATTGGGTCAGACCTCCCCCCGTATTGCAGCTCACTTTCCCAACCAGGACCAGCACAAGGTATTAGAGGGCACAAGAGACACCTGTCCGTTCAAGCACCTACCAACTGCGCCCAGCGTGAAAACTTTTTAACAAATCGTGTGATTAGAGTCTGGAACAGCCTCCCTGAGAAAGTAATCGATGCCTCGACTGTAATCCAGTTCAAGAATAGACTCGATGCATGGAAATATTCCGGTGGACTTGAGGAAATTTAAGGAGGTTATAAAGTTAAGGGTATTTACTTTTTTGGATGATTGTGTGACGGGTTGTTTTGTTCCCGATCTCGTTGTGTTGTGTTTTTTTTTTATTATTTTCTCAATTTCTTTTTATAGATCTGTCTATATTTAAATAGAAAAATTTTAATAACTTTGTTTATGTAACTACAGTCATACACCGGTTATATCACTATGCAGTTATATCCCAATTCAGTTATTTCACAAAAAATGACTGGAACAGATTTCTTAAATCCAAATCAATGTATTTTTAACCCAGTTATATCACCAAAAAATCACAATTTTCTATATCCAATACCGGTTATATCCAAAAAAATATTCAGACAAAAGGAAGGTTTATGCATGTATTATGTTCAAATTTCAGTTCACTTATATCACAGTTTTTTCATACATTCATAATCAAAAAAAAAACTTTCATTTTCAAAATTTGCTAATTAAAACAATTAAAAATGAACAAAGAAAATGTCGAACAAAAACGAAAAAAAAGAAAGGAGCTAACAAAAGAAACAAAAGTCGACATTATTAAAAAAAAAACAGTCAGATAATGTAACGGATGATCAATTAGCAATTATTTACGGTATTGATCGATCCACAGTATCTATTATTTATCTTAGACGCCTTTTTAAGAAAAAAGAGAGTGAACGAATCAATAATTTAACTCAGACAAAAATCTCAAGTTTTTTTACCAAAAAGGATTAAAATTTTATTTTAAGATTAAATTGACTAAAAGTATAATCAAAGTATAGTTTATTATTGAATAATTTTTTTTTAATTTCATTTTTCACTTGTATCCCAACTCAGTTATATCCGCTTCGACGTCTCGGACAAACATGCTGATATAACTGGCTTATGACTGGAGATTTCAATGCATCTAGCTACCATAGATTTCTTCCTAGTAAGACGTCTCCGCAAGTATGCTTGCCGTTGCTTATTTTTTATTATTATTATTATTATTTTTATTTTTTTGTTAAATAATTTATTTATTTTGTCTCTAAAATAGGATTTATTTTGTAAATTACAAATTAATATATATATTTGTCAGTCGTTTAGTTTTTTTGACAGAATAATTAATTTTTTATTGTCAGCTAAAATAGATTAAATTAGTCACCACTTTTAGTTATTTTTGTCATCTTAGAAAAATTAAATTTGTCACTCCCAAAAAATTTAAGCCATTGAATTTCCACATTTATTTTAATTATTTATATTATGGATTTTCGTTTATGATTTTTTTCGAGGGACTGAAGTAAATTGAAAAAATAACTTATTTGTAGTCATGGTATGGATAGTTCACTGCCGGTTGCATTGTATAGATTGCATATTTGAGCAGGATAAATTTTAGATGTGCATATATTTTTTTTATTAATTGCTACACTTCCGACTCGTCTGTATAGTCCTTCTCTTCTTAAGAATATAAATCCTGTTAATTTTAAGTTTTATCCGGTTTCGGGTAAGTTTCATTAATGTTTATTTTAGTTTAGGTGAGCTGATTCAAAGGTGATTGGGGAATTTGATTTAATTTAATTTCAAATTTTTTCAAAATTTTCAAAAATTTAGATTAAATATAAAATATAATTAAGGATGAAATTATTTGATTAGATTAATTCATATTGAGCCAAAGATCCTTCAGAATAAATAAATAATTATATATTTTCATTTTGATTGATAACTTAAGGAATGTGACCCTTGGAATGTTCAAAAAAGTCTAAAAACAATAATGCAATTTTAAAATATGTTTGATAAAGTTAAAAAGATTCAACTAGAGATTTATTGTCAAAAAAAGCCTATTTAAAAATCAATAAAATGATAAAGAATGGTTAGTCTTGTTTAAAATTTAAAAATAAAATTTAAAGTACAATTAATTTAAATAATACAATAAAAAAATCTTAAATCAAGCAAACAAATTCTTAAAATTAAAGTCGAAGTCCGCACTTAAAAAAAAAAAATAAAATTCATTTGAAAAATCACAAAAAAAAAATTCCTGCCTCGGACTTGATTTGAGACTTGTGACTTTTAAACAACTCTGAGTTTTTATTAAAATACCTAAATCAAAAGATTATTCACCGTATAAAAAAGGTAACAATTGAATTTACAAATGCTTAAAACAATTTTAATTGAAATAATTTTCGAAAAAAAACAAAATTTTATTACAATTCACTCTTGTTTCAAATTTCACCTGAAAATTTATAATTTAAGAGTGCATTTTGAGAGATCAATGTTAAAATTTGCAACATCTATGCATTCCTTTTTCCAAAAAAAAACTTATTTTTTTCTCATATAGTTGAAAAAATTCATTAAAAAATTAGCTTTAATATTTCAGAATGTTCAAATTTTGGTAGATAATTTTTACTTAATTTCATATTTTTATTTAATTTGTAAATAATTTTAAAATTGATTTAATCATTTCCAAAAAAAGCATTTATTTAAATTAATGACGTCACAATAATTATTCTAAGGATAATAAAAAAAGGTAAATTTTTTAAATTAATTTATTACCAGAAATAAGTTTTTTTTTTGGTTTTGATCATGGGACCTATTTGTTAAAACTTTTCACTGAAAAATACTCGAGTTAGATTGACAAGTCTCTATGGCGCAATCGGCTAGCGCGTTCGGCTGTTAACCGAAAGGTTGGTGGTTCGAATCCACCTAGGGACGAATTTTTTTCGAATTCTCTCTAAGTCACATAGTTAAGCTTATTGATAGTCGCTCAAAAACTAGTGCATTTAGATCTATTTTCAAGTCTTTAAGCTTTAAAAAACACACTCTCTTTAAAAAAAAAAAAGAAGATAAAAAATGTGCATACTTATAGAAAAGTTAATAAAAATAAAATATTATAACTACGAATGAATTTAGAGTTAAACTCAAAATATTTCATAATAAAAAAGTAAAATTAATTTAAAATTTTATTTTTAAAGAATGGAACAGCAGGATAATTCAATAGAGAGTATAGTAGTTTTGTCTGATTCGTTAGTGGAAAGCAGCCAGCCATACCGACCAGCAATAAACTGCATAAATCACAACGATTTAAACTCTAGTCAAATCACTTTACGCAATCACCTGGACGACACGGACTCTAGCTCGTTTATGGCAGCTAGCCCGGAGCCCGAGTGCCAACAAATGCAAAGAGAAATTCTCAGTCTAAGAGCGCTTTTGAGCGCGTACAAAACCGAAAACTACGAACTAAGAAACCTGTTGCACAAGCAGTCAAGACGGGACGTGTTCTGTGACGTCGACTCGGCCTTCTTGATCGAAAAAATTGAAGGAAACTTGATCGAAGCCAACAAAATATTCACCAGTGCAGACAAAATGAAAGACTCGATGACATATTTGGTCAAAAATCTATGGAGCAGCATTGCGTTCAACTACATTGATGCAAAATTGTTGACTTTGACCAAGACCAGAGATGAACTGTTGCATAAAATGGAATCACAGAGGGAGCATGGAGAGGAAAAGACTTTTTGTTTGGATGAGATAGCCACACAGATGCAAACTTTGCATTCCAACAACATAAAATTAAAGACCAGATTGGTTGAACAGAACAAGGTGCTGAACAGTTTGGTGGACTTTTATAAAATTAAAAAAATAGCCGATGTGGACCAGACTGAGGAAAAAACTTTGACTGGTGAAGAAATACCTGAGTTTTATTTGTACAATGCAAGTGGTTACATTGCCATTGATCAGGACTTGTCTTTGAATAGAGAATTGCAGACTAGGCCCACTGCAGACAAGAATGACACTGAGCAAAGTAAATTGGTAAAGTGTCCCAAGTGTTTGACCACAGTTGACTTGGCATCTATTAGCTACGAAATGTATCAGGCTCATATGGAAAATTGTGATGGCGAGTCCAATTTTGTGTGCATGTTTTGTCTCTGTTGGTTTGACAAAAGTCAGCAAGAAGAGTACTTAAATCATATTGATTTACATTTAGGGCAGCTAGGCAGCGAATTAAATAATTAATAACTTCTTTTTTTTTTCTAATTCATCTTTTTATATTATTTATTTAAAGATTTCGAAAAAGAAATTTTTTTTTTAAATTTTTTTCGTTTTTTTTAAACAACCAAAAGACTATTTATTCTTGAGATTGTATATTTGGAAAAATAAAAAATTAGTTCAATTTTTTTGCACTTGTTTTCATGTGGCAAAAGTAGCGGGAAAAAATTCTACAAAACTGTTTGATATTTTTTTAGAAGATTTTTTACATCATTTGGCAACTGTTTATTCGTGAAATTAATTTTTTTGAATATTGATATGTGAACTTTTTATGTAGGTCCGAGAAAAACACTCAAAAAATACTTTTGCTGTCTAAAAATACTTAAGTAAAATAAAATGATTTTTTATAAAAAAAATAAAAAAATAACAAAAATTTTAAGCAATTTAAAACAATAAAAAAATTAAAAATAAATTAAAAAAATTTAAAAAAAGTAAAAATTTAATAAAAAAGTAAAAATTTAAAACAAAAGTAAAAATTTAAAACAAAAGTAAAAATTAAAAAAAAAATTAAAATTTAAAAAAAATTTAAAAGAATTGGAGTTGTTGGTCTGATTGTCAATTTCAATGCCTTTTCATAAAGCAGGTAAACTCTTATTTTTGATCGATGATTCACTTAATTTCTCTTCGAGATAAATTATTTTTTTTTAAATAATTTTATATTCACGAAGTAATTTTATATTCAAAAAGATGATTTGTTTGCAAGTAGTAATTTTGTTTCATAAAAGTATTTTTAGAAAAGTGAGATTTTTTGGTTATAAAAAAAGTAAAATTAGTGCTAAAAAGAATTTAAAGCCAAATAAGTGTATTAAAAATCTAAAATAAGTGAAGTTTTGAGCAAAAACTGCTCCAAAATATGTTTTATTATATTGAACACAAGTTTCATTCCAATTATTATCATTTTAAAAATAAATCTAACATTAAAAAGAGTTAATATTAAATCGTCAATAAAAATGAAAGTCAATTCAATGTATTATTCGTAAATTAAAAATATTAGTTGTCACAAAATTTATTTAAATGTCATTTTAAGCGTCATACAATTAATAAAAAACTTTTAACAACTAAAAAAATTAAGAAATCAATTGTATAAATAATTTTCAAAATAAAAATTCATATTATTTTTACTAATTGTTTGATACCTTACTCCTCATATTTCCTTAATTAATGTGACATGCTTTAACTGGAAACGAATTCAAAAATTCTCCACTATATGATTTTTCTCTTTTTGAACCGAATAAACGAGAATTTAACAGTATTTGATTAAAAATATTTTTTGATATTTAATTTTTCAAAATACAATTGATTAAAATTTGCCGATAATTATTCTGATTGACGATCAAAAGTTATAAGTTCTATTTATTAGTTATTAAATAAATAATAATTAATTTATTTTTTAGATGACGATTAATTCATTTAATTGACATTTTTCTAATGGTTTTTAATCAAAATAAATGAAACTTTTATATGTGGCCTTATAATAAAAGATCGAATATTGATCTTTTTTTATCATAAAAATAAATTAAAGTTGAATAAATGGTGAATGAATGGTAAATTCCTCAGAAAATCTTAAGTCCAAATAATGATCTAATTAATCCCAAAAAAGATAGAGAAATAATTGATTATAATCTTAAGTTTTTTAATAAGAAAAATCAAAGCAAATTTGACGAGCCTGATAGCATTAAAGAGATTACCTCAGTGATTATTATTATTTTCTTATTTTTTCTTCATTTTTATTCTTATTTTTTTTTAATCTGAAGGAGCTTTAGCTTGGCACAGATAAAGCAAATAAATAAAATTTATTGAAGCAGAACTAAACATTAAGTTGACTTTTTTTTCTGATTTTTATGCTAAAATTTTCAAAATTACCAATTTATTTTTTAATTTTTAAAACATTTTTTTAAGCTTTAATTTTTTGTGCTATTAAGTTCATCGACGCTAAAATAAAAGGTTAATTTGATAATTTATATTCAATTTGGAATTTAAAAATACAATTAAAAAATATTTGAGTAATTTTGAATTATGGCCACAAGTGTCTTTATATGAAAAAAACGATCTTTCCTTCTATATAGTTAACTCTGACTTGAACTAGAAAATTGTCCGAAAATCAACAGAAACTGGTCTTATCAACTTATTCTCAAATCCCAAATTAAAGCCCAATTTCTGAAAATTAATATTTCAATTTTTTCCATTCTAAGAGGTTCAGGCTGCGGTCACATGATTATTTTTCCGTTCCTGGTAGTTATTTTGACGGTGGGTGTATCAGTTGCCACAATTTACAGAACATCTTTTTTTAAGTCAAAAATTAAGCTTTGGCAATTTTAATATTTTGTTTTTATTTTTTGTACCAAAATTAAAAAGTACTTTTATAAAAAGTAAAAATTTAATACAAATGTATGTAATGTTCTCAATTTAACCGATTTTTGTAACTAAATCATTTAAGCTAGATTTAACTGATATATTCAATGTGTTTTGAATTTAATTAAATCTAATTAATCTTACCCATTTATGGCTTATAATTATTATTTATTTTAAATAACATCACAAACTTTTATAAAATTAAAAATTATAAAGCAAATTAATCATAAGTATACTTTGTAAAATTAAAATTAAATTAAAATTTATTTTAATCAATTGATTTTTATTAAATTAGTTTCAAAGAGATGACTATGCTATAACTAGAAGATATAATTTAGATTTTTTGTTATAAAAAACATACAATGAAACTTTCGGATCAAACTCATATAAGCTTTGTAAATTTAAATTTAATAGAAAATTTAATATTTTTAGGTGTTGAAAGTTAAAAATGAGTATTATTTAAAATAAATCTAATTTAAATAAAAATAAATGGACTGTTATCTTTTCGGTTAAAAAAATA
The DNA here is from genome assembly GCA_025491095.1 of Brachionus asplanchnoidis. Taxonomy (NCBI): domain Eukaryota; kingdom Metazoa; phylum Rotifera; class Eurotatoria; order Ploima; family Brachionidae; genus Brachionus; species Brachionus asplanchnoidis. Next base: position 3,589,693 of record JAILYF010000011.1, on the reverse strand, counting down.
TTTCACAAAAAAAATATTTGTTTCAATCATATTTCATAATGATTTAAACATTTTTAAAATAAATAAAAAACTAAAGAAAAAAATATTAAAAAACACTTTTTTTTTAAAAATATATTGCTGTTTTTTTTAATACTTTTTAAACTATATTTTATTGTTTTTAAACTAAAAAGACAATAAAAAATTCTTTTTTTATTTAAATTTTTTAGTTCACAAAGTTTTCGAAAAAATTTCAAGTCAAATTGCAGAGACGCAATTTTACGTAAAATTATCAAGAGATGTCAGACAAATTAAAATTTAGCAAAATAAAACAAGATCTATTTAACAGTTTTGAATAATCTTATTTCATAATAAAATTTTTTAATTTTAAAATTAGTTATTTTTATTTATTTATTTATTAAAAAAATGGTTTTACAATATATCCCTTGAACTTCCGAATGGCGTTTTGCCTTCTTTTGAACCCTCATTTTTTGAATGTAGTAGAATTAATAAATGATCTTGATCACAAACTTCAATTTGCCCAAAAATCTTGAAACTATAAAAAATAGAAAAATTTAGAAATAAAAATAATTAAAAAGGAAATACAAGTTCAAATTAAAATGCTTTTATTTGCAATAAACACTTAGCCATATAAGCACTAGTTTATTTATTTTTGTCAAATCATCCAAATGATTATTTGGAAAGACTTTCAAATTATTTTAATTAATTATTATTAAAAAAATATTATTTTTAGTAAAAAGTAGAATAAAAAAATATTTTTTGTTTAATTAATTCCATTCCTTTTGCAGAAAAAACAAAAATTTTCTAATTGCTGAACTTTCGAATTAAATTAAAAATTTTGCAACTATTTGCCAAGTGGTGGTACATTTTGATCTTTTGCTACCAATAAAGATAACTAATTAAATATATCTTTATAAAATGTTATCTCGCAATATTTAGAGATAAACATTATTTGCCTAGCATTTAAATTACTTGACTACCAAAGTGACTAGATTTTTAATTAGAACAAAAGATTTAAAACACAAAATTTTCAAGTTGTACTTTTAATTAAACTGCTTTGACATTAAACTTTTAGTCGCATATTTTAACCTTTTTGTTTTATTTAAAAAATTTAAATGTTTGCCTCATTTAAGAGTTGAGATGATGGAGAATTTTGCCTTTAGCGAGTCTTATGACCGACCGATTGTTCCCTCTTCAATTCATAATGAGATATTTTTTAAGAATAAAATTGGCTATTTGGGTCTTTTGGCCCAAATGTGCACCAACTATAGCAAGGAGTTTGATGCAATTTTAAAATCTAATTACTCGCTGGAAAATGAGGATATGCCTTGCCAAGCAGAGAATAGAAAGGAGACTAAGAAGTGCAAAAAAAGGAAGCTGAATCAGGAAATAGAAGAGGCTAGGCAGTCAAAGCCTAAAATATTCGATTTACTAAAAGTCGATGATGAAAATCAATCACAGAAAACATATACGGAAAAAAAGATAAAAAAAACTCCCGAATCTAAGTCAAATAATTTATCTATTGTATCAAATCCGATTGAAATACCACCACACTTTAATAAATTACTCCGGTGTAAATTTTCTTCTGGTAAAAACATGTGCAACTTCAGTACCTATTCAAATGATGAGTTTTCACTTCATTTAAACATGCACCGAAATTTTCAACTTTTAAATGAATTCAATTTTTATTCTCAGATTAAAAATTTTTTGAATAACAATCAATGAATGTTAGTCATTTGTTATTTTGTGTGTTAAATTATTTTGTTTTAAATTAAAAATTTTTATATATTTTTTTTGTTTTAGTTTTGAGTCAATTTTTGATCAAAGTTAATAAAAATATAAATAATTTTTATTAATTTTTTTTTTAGTTTAATATCAATCAATTAATGATGATTAATAATAAATGATGATTAATAAGAATATGATCTAATCGTGGATTTAAAGTGGACTTTGATCAATTGGATCAAATTTTACCATATGATGATTTCAATAGACAAATGCTTAGTAGAAGTAGCATAAATTTTCTAAAAAATTTTAAAATATTTACATTTAAAGTTCGAAAAAGTCTGAAAAGTCTTTAAGTTAAATCGTAATTTAGAATTTTTTTTAAACACTGGCTTAAAATATAAATGTAGTGCACACTTATTATTAATATGTACAAAGCAAAATTCACAAAGCTTTGACAAGAGAATAATAAAAGCTATCCCGTTAACTAATCATTTAAAAAAGTGCATCTAAAAAATTAAAATTTATGAAAATAAATTTCAAATTTTGAAATAGGCATTAAAAATTAGGATTTTTAATTAATAATAAAAATAAGATACAGCAGGAGTTTTGCCGAGCGAGACTAGATGAAGTTTCGCTATGGTAGATATCTTTCTTCGAAAGAAAAAAAAAATACCGTCTTCATTAAATAAACAATCCAGTCAAGGATTTATTAAAAATTATTTATTTAAAAAATTTACTACAAATTTTATTTTTTATATTTATTTGATTTTATTAGAATATTCTAATATTATTTTATTAGAATATTAGAATACTCTATTTTAAAATATTATTGAAATTAAGAAAAAAAACATAACAGTGATAAAGCTTGGAAAATTCTTAATCGAATGGTATAGGCATCTTGAAGTTTGTGATCAAAAAAATCAGATCAAATAGTATTTTGTTTAGAACTTTTGGATGGTTTTTGATTAAATTTCTCTGGAAAATGCTAACTAATGCAAAAAACATGCTAAACATTAGATAAGGCTCTGCAAAAACTCTGCAATTAAATTAAAATAAAATCGTAAGATACACGAAGCAGAGCTTTAAATACGAGTAACGAGACGTTACCTTTATTTCTAAAAATAAATATTTTCAATAAACTTTTGCTGCAAAGTGAAACCTCCTCTTAAGTTAATTTATCTTCTGGAAAATGAGTGGGAATTTATTGTGAAAAAGAAAAAGAAAATGAAAAAGTATAAAAAAGTAACCTCTGTATCTCCCAAGCTTTAACTACAATTTCAGAAAATCTTATTCAATTTTTGTTTTGTTTAACTTAACATTAAAATCAGAGTTGTTAAAAAGTCACAAGTCTCAAGTCAAGTCCAAGTCCTGGCTTTAAAATTTTGAATACTGAAGAAGAAATTTATGCTAAAGTTGCAAGAAAATCTTGTGAATGGCAAATCTTTTGCATTAGACAACCCCAAAAGTATATAAATGTTTTGATATTAAGCCTGACCTAGCAAATTAAAAAAAAAGTCCTGACTTGGACTTTTTTTTGGAACTTTTAAACAACTCTGATTAAAATTTAACCATTCCGAAAACCAGTGGAAAAGAGTAGTAATCAATTCAATCGAGGTTAAGACTAAACGTTGTTGATAAGTGTTTTCCAAATAAATTCCCTTTTTTCATACGATCCCTTTTATTCGAGATCAAATTTAATCTCAAATTTTAGATTTTTCTATTTTTATTCGAAAAAGGGCTGATTGAGAATACAAAAGTATAATTAGTTTATTATTAATCATGTTGTTAGCAAAAACTAGCCTTTCGCTTTCGATATTGTCGCTAAATATAATTTGTTGCTGATTTTCTAGTGGTTGATGATTTTTAAACCAAAGTTTGACCGAGTCTGTTAAGTAAAAAATATTAAAAAAAAGCTTAATCAATCAATTCTTCAATTACACTATTTTTTTCACTAAACACTTTATGGACAATGATATAAATAAATTAATTCAGAAATAAAGTTAGTTTTTATCTTACTATTGACGAACTCTTTCCACTAATTCAAAAAACATAATTTTTAAACCTTTATCTTATATAAACCTATATATACTATCAATCCTAGACCTTCGACCATGTTTTAAAAAATAGTATCATATGTCTTTTAATATCTCATTAATATCTAGCCAATTAATATCTTATTCTTTTTTTTTTTTTTTATTTTATTATATTTTATTTTCTTTATATTGCTGAAGGAGCTATAATCGACCAGATTTACAATAAATAATAATAAATAATAATCGAAATTCCAGAATTTTTGATTTTGACCAAAAAAATAAAAAATTTGTTTACTTTAATTCTGATAAAATTTAAGAAATTTTTCTTGGTATACGTTAATTAAAAAGGCATTATTTGATTTAAACATTTACAAAAAATTTTTATCCATTCTTATTGTTTTTTCTGATATTTAAAAGCTTAGCTATTATTATTTTTACCTGTACGAATTTTAGCTATTTTAATACTTGATATTCTGATCCGCACTCATGTTTACTACACTAATGACTTTTTTTAGTGATATACTACCAAGGTTTTTACGAACAAGGTCTTTAATTATTAAATTTTTTTATCTTTTTCATTTAAAAGGTTTTTTTATTACGTTTTTTTTTATTTTTTTTTATTCAACTTCTTTTTTAAAAAAAATCAAAAAAGTTAATCAAATCCAAAAGCGAATAAATTTTAGGTTATGAGAGAATGGAGTAATTAATCTTTAATCTATAATGGTTGATATGAGCACTTTAAAAAGTACCATTCGAAATAGTATGTTAAAGTTTAGAAAATTTTTTTTTGTTAATTAAAGAATTGTTTTTCTGCATATAATATACGGGAAAATAATAAAGCGTTTTTTTACTTAATTTTTTATTTGTCATCATTTCAAAAAACATAAAATCCAGATAAAAGAATTAAGTAATAAAAAAATCCCCCAAAAAAAAACAAAAAAAATGGATACAATTTATTAAAATAAAAATGGTTCAAAAGTTAAGAAATTTTTACAATTTGATATATAAAATGACCGCAATCTTTAACCACTCTTTGTGTAAAACCTCTTTTAAATGGTCAATATAGGTATCCTAATTGTTTAAAATTTTGATAACCATGTATCATCATAATTTCACGTTTGAGTTAAGATCTGGTGAACGGGCACACCATGGCAGAACTTCAATGTTCTATTCTTTGAACCAGTCGCTTACTGAGTGTGTGGTGTCTGCCGAAGCACCATCCCGTTGTAGTTTTTTCAAAGAGCCAACGTTTTTTGAAAAACTTATATCTATTTTAATCCGTGCCTTTACAAACACAGTTCAATTCGGACAGTCAATAATTGTTAAAATACCTGGCGATACACTTATATTAGAAAAGGGAAGCAGGGCTTCATATATAAGAGTAACGTTATTTTTCAAATTTTCTTTGAGTAAATGTTAAGTTTTATCTGAATATCTTTAATTATTGTCTGTCAAAAATTTTTATTAAGAAAATACATGAGAATTTTTTTTCTATGTGTATAGTGTATTGACGATTTACGTCAAGAATTTTTTTAATAACTATTCAGTATTCGTTTTTTATTCACGTGAGTCTATGCTTAATATGCTCGTCACGCGCCACTCGTTCCTCGCAATTAAAATTGGGGATCAGTCGTAAAAAATTGGGGGTCAGGTTTTTATTTGGTCAGGTACTTTAGTATCACAAGAGCATTTTTAATAAAAATTTTTACATTTAATTTTTAATTTTTTTACAAAATATTGTATAATATAATAAATTATTATCAACAAAAACAAATAAAATTAAAAAATAAAAATATAGAATTATAATTATAATTATACAATATAATGACTTTTTCAATTTATGTGAGTTACTCTCAATAAAAGATATATTTTCTCTATCTAGCATTTTATAAAATTTTAATTGATCATTTTATTGTTATTTTTTTTTATTTTTTTTTATATTTTTAATTTTTTTAATTTTGTTTTTATAAAAAATCATTTTAATATTACGTAAGTATTTCTAGACAAAAAAGTATCTTTATTTCACAAGAGTATTTTTAGACAGCAAAAGTATTTTTGTTCCAAGAGAGTTTTTATAGACCAAAAAAGTACTTTAATATCACAAGAGCATTTTTAATAAAAATTTTTACATTTAATTTTTAATTTTTTTACAAAATATTGTATAATATAATAAATTATTATCAACAAAAATAAATTAAAATAGACTAAAACTAATTAATTTCAAATTTTTGAGTAAATTTTTATTGTCCAAAATGTAATTTTTATTTTTCAAACAATCAATTTACAACTAATTAATTTCGACAGTAAAATAATTATTTTCAACAAAAAGTAATTATAAACGTAGACTAATTAATTACAACAAGGAGGGAATATTTTCTCATTAAAAAGGTGCAACAAAGTATGTTGCATTATGTTGCAGTATTTTATCTAATATTTTCTATTAACTTTAATTTTAATTTATCAAAAAATGAAGAATTTTTGTTCAATTTTTTTTGATTTTCACAATACCTATTTATTTTAAATTTAAAATAAAAAAAATATATAAATGTGAATTTTTATTCAAAACAAAATAATTTATCATATGTTGGTGCATTTTATTGTTCATTTTAATGCTGATTAAAAATTTAAATTCTTAAAATAAATCATTTACAGTTTATTTTTGTTTAGTTTTTTTTTATCAATTCAAAATCATATAACTAAATATTTGTTTGAAAAAAAAGATAAAAATCACGCCTAAAAAGGCCGCTTCTCTCAAAAACAACGTCTTTGACTAATTCTCCTTTTTTTCTCTATTGATTAAAAATAATTTTAGATAAATGTAAAATTTAATAAAGCAAGAATAATTTTTATAAATCACTAGCCGCAATTTCATCATCATGCTGACCATAGAAATGGCCTGTCATATTATTCGAATCGCTCATGTATCCACTTGAATAGTTGTTGCTACTCGGGCTCTCACTCGATTTGCTGTTGTTACCTAGCGCTACCTTGAGCACATTTTGCGGGTTTTTATTAGAAAATAAGTATTGGTCATGCGAAGTTATTTTCTTTAATGGTTGATGATGAGCGAGCAGATCGAACGACTTGGGTTCGTTTTTTGCCGACTCAAAAAACTTAGCCTTCAGGTTCATGATGCCATCTTTAGAAATGGTGTAGTTTTGGTGTTGGCTCTGCGATTGGTTTTTCGAGTTGTTCCAACCTGAGACGTCTATTTTATTAGGATGATGCTCAAAGGGTACTTGTTTAGCTTCTTTGTTTATCTCTTGGGACAAATTATCAATTGCCATGTTCACTGGATGCACAATATTTGGGTCTGAGCAAAGGGTCAAAATTTTAGAAAATAAATTTTAGTGTCAAGCATACCTGGATTATTTCCCCAGCCTCTGGGCTTGTTGTTAAAATCAGTAAATTTTGAATTTTGTTGATTAGTGAATTGTTCAAGTTTGTGATCATTGAGAATCGGTCTGGGCTCAATTATTTCTTGCTTTATGAAAAAAATTTAAACCATTTTCATTTTAAAACATTATTTCTAATTGAACATTTTTAATCTAAGATTTTGGGAATTTGAGTCAAAAAATTTTTAATTTTATTGCTATGTTTTTAAAGAACAGAGTTTTCGGTATTCTTCTTTTCACGAAATCTTTTAGTGAAATAAAATTGAAAAGTGAAAACTGGGAATAAAAATAAAAAAGTGAAGTAAACATCTGTAAAAATTTAAATTTAAAAGTAATTAAAAACCAAAATTATCTAATTTTAATTTATCTATTTTTCGATTTGAATATTTGATTTTTTTATTTGATTAATGTACTTAGTTTTTATATTTTGCTGAAATTGTAAAAAAATATTTACGAGCTGAATCGTTAACTTTATAAAAAGATCTAAAAAAAATCAAAATTAAATCCTAATAAAATAAAATAAAATAATTTTTTTATGAAAAGCAAAAAGCAGAAAACTGAAAAAAAATCAAGAATTTTTTTAAGGCAAGTTTTTTTCTATTTAACTTTTTTGAAATTTTGAAATTACGTTGTTTAATTTAAACTCAATACTTAAGCATGTTAAAATTTGAAATTTTAACATGCTTAAGTATTGAGTTTAAATTAAACAAGTTAATTACACAATTTTTTCTGAAAATGTAAAATAGAAAAAAAAATTGCCAAATGTATTTTTTCTTTATTTATTTATTCAAAAAACACCATTAAGGTGATGAAAAGAGAAATTTAAATTTAGACGTAAAAAGAATTAAGAAAATTTTTGAAATTATTACATAGTTTTACTAATTATTCTCTTTTTGTAGAGTTACAGTATTTACAGAAAAAAAAATAAGAATTGAGTAGAATGGTAATTTTTTTTGTTAAAAAACAGATAATTTTAAAAAAGGTCAAAAATTAAAAATTTAAATCAGATATTTTGAAAGTCATAGATTTTTAGAAACTAAATAAAATGATGACTTTGACTAAAAAATTTGAAAAATCTACTTGATTCTTATTTAGTTTTATACAGATCTAATTGAATTAAAATTTTTTGTAATAATATCTAAAAAAAATCTGAAAAAAATTTTGCAAAAATCTTTTTAAATATTATGCTTTCTACAAATTGATAATAAAATAATAAAATATCAGTTAAATTTAAAAAAATTTTAAATATTTTTTTGTCCTAAATGAGTTGAATTTATCTTAATTTTTGTATTACTTATGTTCTTTTCTGTCGGCAGCACATGAATTAAGATCAAATATAAAAAAACTAAAAAATGATTATTTTTTTTATGCATTAAAAGCAAATAAATAATAAATAATAATGATAGTAAATAATTATCAATTCAAATATTAATCAATGACTCGTAGCTTAAATTATGGAACATTAAAAAAAAATATTTCAATTATTTAAAGTTTACTTTTTATTTCTCGTTTTATCATCCTAGTGCTTTTGAAAAGATAAATTTTTAAAAATTTCAAATTTTTTTTCCAAGTCCAGGCTTTTCGTAGAAAAAAAATAGAAAATTAAATTTTTTTCAAAAATCAATTTACATATTTTCTGTTTTGAAAAACACATATTAACTCATATTTACAAAAAATTTTATTCAATTATCTTTTAAAGATAAATTGGAATTTTTTCTTTTTTTAAGAAAATAATCCTTCCTTCAAAAAAAAAATAGTTCAGACTTTGACCAAGAATCAACAAAATAAAAATAGAATTAAACAAAAAAATAATCATATTTTTCTTTTTTTAAATTTTTGTATTGTGTTCTTTCTTATATTTTATAAATTAAAAAAAAATTTAACAGATAAAAATAATTAAATTTTTAAATTAACAAAATATTTCTAAAAGGTTATGAAATTATATTCATTTAGAACAAAAAGTTTTAAAAAAGTTCTTTTCATTTAAAAATAAATTGAAAATAATCCTTTCCGTTCTTCTTCTTTAGTTTTGAGGGTCAATAAATAAACATTTAATTTTAAATAAAAAATTACCGGCAGATAAACTTGTGGCTGTGGTTTTGGTAATGGTGGTTGACCAGGAACACGTTTCACGTTGTTTTCATCAATAATCCATTTTTCTGATTTTTCTTTTCTTCTTTGAAATATTTGAGCGCCTCTTCCGCCTTTTGATTGAGTGTTTTCCAACGCTGCGGCCAAAGACATTGCAGCCCTTGGCGGCATTTGAGTGTGGGTGGTGTGCTCAGTGTAATGCTTGGATTTAAAGCTATCCGGCGCCACTACAAAACGTATCGGGTCGTTCATACTGGCCTGAGCAATGCTTCGTTTGATAATGTCCGGTAGACTGTCGTCATAAATGAAGCTATTAGCTGGCTTTGGGTCTTCTTGAGACGGGAAAAAGTCGTGGCCAGTTGTTGAGTAATGTGGCGCTGATCGGGGACCCTCGCTGTCATAGCCATCTCTGCTTGATTGTTTTTGAAATTTTTGTTTTTTTAAGTGGTACTTTGAAGTGGCCGGATTAGAACCCTCTAGTGTCTCTGCTATTGTTTTAGCTAGTTTTTTTTGGTCATCAATTGTCGGATAGTTATGAACACTTGAATTGTAGAAATAAGAATCCGAATAATTGGTATCTTTGGGACAATATTAAATGAAAATAATTTTTTTTTTTTTAAATTTACTCGAAGAAGGCTTAGCTAATTCGGAGCCCATTTCGCGTTCATACTTTGCCTCAATCGGATCTTCGTATGGTTCATCTTTTAGAAAAAAATTAAGATTTTTTAAAATAATTTTTTTATTTAAATTTTTTTGTTAATAAATAATTTTGCTAATCTAATAAAAAATTAGTATCATTTTATAAATATTATTTACAACATTTGTAAACACACTTTTTTCTTTCAAAACAAATCGAAGTTTAATTTTATTGTGAATCAAGAATTTTCTCAAATTAAATTTAAAACTTTTTTTTATTTTTTTTAGTTTTCAGCTATCAGCATATTCAATATAAATACAAAACCCAATAAACTCGAACTTTCTTCAGATCAAAAAAAAAGAAGAAGTGTGTAAAAGAATAAAAAGTATTAGGTTAGATTGGTTTTGTAAAGATTCGATTAAAATAAATTAGAATTTTTAAAAAATATTTCATATTTTGTTCTTCATTAAAAAAAAATTTTTTTTTAATATATTTTAGTACAGATTTTTTTATTTCAATTTAAGTTACAGAATAACTAATAAAAATAAAATTTACTTTAAAATTACTTCTGTTTTTTTTTATTTTAATCCGCTTCTTTTACAAACAATATTCCTTTGATTCTATTTTTTTCAATTAAAATATCAGTGAAATTTTTAGTTATTTAATAATTATTTTTAAATTTTTTACTTTTTTTAAAGTCAGAAAATTTATAAAAATCAAATATTTTTTTTCTGGAATCACACAAGTTGGACATCTTGAAGTTGATGACCAATTCAAAATATCATTTCAATTCAAAAAGTTTATCCTTAGATATTAAACTTAATCTTTGATTTAATTTAAATAATTGTAATGTAACATGCTTTACATGCAATGTAGATTAAGAAAATAAAAAAAAATTGAAAAAACTTTTTCTCAGTCCATTGATAATCGATTTTAATATTTAAATGTATTAACTAATTTTTTGTAAAGTTCATTTGAGATTATTTATTTCAAAAGTATTTGTTTTAGCATTCACAATTAAATTTAAAAAAGAAATTCAAATAAAAAATTCAAAATAAGTTATAAAATAAAAATAAAACTTTACAAAAAATCAGTTAACTAAATTGAAAATCGATTTTGTCAATGGATTGATAAAATGTTTTTACAATTTTTTTTCATTTTCTAAATCTACATTACATGTAAAGCATATTACATTAAAATTATTTAAATTAAATCAAAGATTTATTTTAATATCTAAAGATAAACTTTTTGAATTGAAATGATATTTGAATTGATCATCAACTTCAAGATGCCCACAAGTTGCTAGATAATTGTTGGTAGAATTTGACAATTTTTTATCAAATTAACGTAAATTATTGTAAAATCATTGTATCAAATCACCACTGAATAAAAAAATTCAAAACCATTGGAATTTTTTAGAAATAACAAATACCGTAAAAAGCTTAAGTGGGATCTGGTCTAGATCGTATCCACAGCCTAATGTTAAAAAATTTACCTATAGAAACTTTATTTGAAATAAGTCAACAACTTTTTAACATGAGTTTGAAATTAGGCCAAGTCCCAAAATCCTGGAAAATAGCAAGTATAACCATGATCCTAAGAAATCTTCTCCTACTCAAGACCCAAATAACTGTCGTCCAATTAGTATGGCAAGTTGTCTTGGAAAGTAACTTGAACGTATTATTTATACCAGAATATATAATTTTCATGAGAACAATAAATATTACTTTTACACGAGCAATCAGAATTTAGAAAACATAAACGCACTGCTGATAATCTTTATTTTCTTATTCAAAAAGTTGTTTAATAGAAATAGAAAGAAAAGAGTCTTTTGTCTTCCTTGAATTCACCAATATTTTAATATTATTTACAAAACAGATTTTATTTTCTAGCGTTTTTTGCTTTTAAGCTGTTTGCTACCTTGTCCCAAGCTTCTTTGACTGTGGATCCTTTTAAAATGAATTTCACATTTATTAGTTTTTTCAGATCGTTATTTGAAAATTTTCAGTACGAACATATCAAATTTTTATATTAAATACAAAAAGTATCAAAAATCATGTATAAAGAATTGTATTAAAAAAAGATATTCAATCAGAATTTAGTGAATTTAGCTTTAAATGGTTTTAAAACTTAAACGGTTGAAATGTAAGAAATATATAAATCATATTAAAAAAATCAAAAAAAGTATTAAAGATCTTAATTTTTTATTGATTTAACATATCTAAGATCACTAAATGCTGATTGAATATCTTTTTTTAATACAGTCATATATAAATGATTTTTGATAATTTTTGTATTTAAAATAAATATTTAATATGTTCTTAATTATTAAATTTTAATAATTATAAGTAAATACAGGATAAGTAAAATTATTGATAAAAAAAGCATAGGTAAAGAATAAACTTTGAGTATTATTTATAAATTAATTTCGAATCTAATCAATTTGTTATATTTAAAATCAATTTATTCCAATATAAGTTTAAAAGTTCAATTAAAATCAAACTTGTTATATTCACAATAAATTTGTTACAAAAAAAATAAAAATGTTATTGTCTTTATCATAATAGTGTGTTTTTGAATTGATTTTGTTCTTATTTTTATTAAATTTGTGGATAAGTTTAATGACGGCCATATTAAAATGTTAATTTTCATAATTTGTTAAAAAAAAAACGGAATATAATAATAAAAAATCCATTTTTCCTTTTTTGTTGAATTTTTACCATTTTTCACCTTTTTTACAAAAATTTACCGAAATTTACGTCAATTTTTGTCAAAAAATTCAATTAAATTTAAAATTTTTTTTCCATGAAAATCGGTTTTTTTCGAAAAATTTTGGATTTTTTTTTTCACTTAAATTTACAATAATTATGGATAATTCACGATAATTATCGTTATTTAACGATGAATACCATTTTTTAGATTACCATAATCTACGTAAAATATGGTGAATTCAAGGTATCGTAGTAGCACTGTACTATGAAATTATATTAGATATTTTTTTTTCTTATTAGATATTGATTAAAATAAATTAGATACTAAAATAATTTGTACCTTTTTTTTTTGAGTGTTATTTTTTTTTATTTGATACAAATATTATTTTATTAGATACTATGAAATTTTATTAGATGTTTTTTTATTCTTATTAGATATTGATTAAAATAAATTAGATACTAAAATAATGGCTTATGCTAAAACACGGACCGCGGTCGGATGGTATTAGGAATTATCCATAAACCTCCGACCACCGACCATTTTGTAGAGAATTTAATGAAATTTTATGCAAAAGTATCAGTTGGACTGTAAGACTTAGTTTTGACTTGAAAAACAAGTAAATACGAGAAAAATCATGAGTTGCTGTTAACGGACCATATGTTTTCAAGATAATGATAAGACCTTGACCATCCGACCGCTATTTATATGAAAGAGAATAGCCTAAGCACTGTTGCAGAAAAATAAAAAGTCACCTATCGCTTTTATTTAAAAGCTCATAGCTGAAAAACTAAAAATAACTTTTTGTTTGGGATAATTCTTCAATTCTAAAGAATTGATACTTAGTATAATTTGTAGCAATTTGTAGCCTTTTCAAATATTAAAATAATATAAAATTATTGAAGTTAAGACTTTGTCTTAAACTAATGTACTGCTATAAAAAAACTGTTTTTAGTAAAACTAAAGTAAAAATAAGTAAATTTCCAAAAACTTGCCAAATTTTGCGTAATTTTACGAAAATTTTAGTAAATTTTAGTAAATATAAAAAGGGCCAAAAAAAACTGAAAAAATGTCAATTTTTAGAAATTTTTCTCTGTTTTTTAGAAAATTAAAATGAATATTGAAAAAAAAAATTACGAAATTTCCGTAAATTCTTATTATAAAAAACGGGAAAAATGATAAATTTTAGCAAATTTTAGTAAAAAAATCATCTAAATGTAAAAGATATATTGATCACCTAAAAAAGGTATTATTTAATAAAAAAAATTTTCATTTTATATTCCTTTGACAGTTATTAATTCTTAGGTAATTAAAATAGTCATCATTAAAAATTGCATTGTAGTTGTGTTTATTTTAACGATTTTATTCCTGTTTTTTATAATAAAAATTCACGTAAAATTTCGGATTTTTTTTTTTCAATTTCATTTTAATTTTTTAAAAAAAGAGAAAATTTCTAAAAATTGCCATTTTTTCAGTTTTTTTTGGCCCTTTTTATATTTACTAAAATTTCGTAAAATTTGGCAAGTTTTCGGAAATTTACTTTTTTTTAGTTCACAGTTACTATTGGCCCAGTGATGCGAATTTAATTTAACAATTTTGTGGTTCTTTAATGATTTCATTAAAAATTCAAATAATTAATAGAATTTGCAAGATCCTTTTCAGTTAATACGAAACTATTACTATGACCAAGACGCTTTATTACTGCCTTTCCACTATAAAGGTAACTTGAAGCCAATTTCCAACCTTTTTCACTATAATCAATACTATCAACAAATTTTTTGTCACTCAAGGTATCAATTGACCAGTGCCTTAGCATATTTACAGCATTTGACAGATAAACATTTACTGATAATCTTAAAGTTAAATGTAAAATGTAAAAATTTGAGTTAAATGTAAAAATTAATAAGATTAAAATTATTTCAGTTTGAAATTAATGAAATTTAGCAAAAAAAAATTGTTTTGAAAATGAACTAATTATTTTGTTGCATAACTAAATTTATTTTTTATTTAGTTCTGACAAAATTTATATTAATTTTTTTTTTTACAAAAACTAATTAAATTAGACATAAACTAATTATTTGAAAAATACAGATAATTATCATCCCTTTTTATATTTACTAAAATTTACGTAAAATTACGTAAAATTTCGTAAAATTTGGCAAGTTTTTGGAAATTTACTTTTTTTTTACTTTAGTAATTTGTTGATAATTTACGTATGATCACGTAAAAACAGTTTATCACAGCAGTCCAGTAGTGTCAAACAATTGGTCCTGAAAAGTGAAAAATAAAAACACATACCTCTGATATGGTCTGGCTGCACTGGCGGCGGAGACCAAACATGCTGATTTACATTTGAGAACTGAGGCTGTGGTGGCGACTGAATTTGGGTGCCGTAAAAATTGCTCAACTTGGAAAAGCCATGCGCCTGTCGATTAAAATTGGTGGCGTGCGCTTGATCGAACATTCCTCTCATGGAGCTTACCGATGATCTTGGTACCTGACTAGGAGTGCTATTATAATTTTCAATATTATAATTCAGGTTGTTAGCTTTGAATTTGCTATCTATTTGAATCTGATTATTACAAATATTCGCATTTGGATTTGTTGGATTATTCAAAGAATTCGATCTCAAAAAGGGATGCTGTTTTTCTTTGCCTCGTTGCAATAGCTGATGTTGCAAGCTACGATTAGATGCTGCTTTGCTTTCAAGTCTGCTGCCATTGGATGAATTTCTGATGCGAAGTTTGCCAGGATTATGAAAAGCTTCCGTATCACTGAAATAATTTGAATCTTTAAGTGGCTGCCTCAGCGTTATGGTGGCATACGAAACTTTTTTTTCATCTTCATCATTTCTAGACTTGTGCATAAAATTAAATCTTCCATTGAGCTTGTTGCCTCTAGTCTCGTACTCCTCTTCACCATTGCTCTCTGCTGCTGAATAATAATTTCTGTTCAATAATTTGGCTCTCTGACTGCTGTAATTGGTTCGGCGCGGCTCTGCCTCTTTCAGCAGCAAGTTGTCCTTGTGGCTGTCTGCCGATTGAAATTTTCCAAAGGCCGGGTTGGCGCTCAGGATGCGGTGGGTGCCGCGCAAGCCGATCATCTCATTCAACACCATCTCTTCTTCTTCTGACACACAATTTTTGGTCACTTTTTTTTGGCTTAAATAAGAAAAAAATGCTAAAATGGGAAAATTGAGATTAGAATTTGAATGTGGAATTTTTTTTTGTTTCATTCGATTATTATCGAAAAGATAATGATTTTTTATTTTTATTTTTCAATGTTAGGCATTTGTGCATTAAATTTGAACCATTTGTAAGGTTGATGGTGAATGATGGGGGAAAGAAATGGCAGCAACAGCTGAATGCCAATATTTATTCGATCAAACAAAGATTTTTTTTTTCAAAAAAAATTTTTTTTTTAAATTAATTGAAAAAATATTGAACTTAAAATATTTTGAAATTTTGAATTTATTT
Source organism: Brachionus asplanchnoidis (assembly GCA_025491095.1). Classification (NCBI taxonomy): domain Eukaryota; kingdom Metazoa; phylum Rotifera; class Eurotatoria; order Ploima; family Brachionidae; genus Brachionus; species Brachionus asplanchnoidis. Next base: position 3,573,627 of record JAILYF010000011.1, on the reverse strand, counting down.
TTAATTAGTTATTTAATGAAAGCATAAATAAATTTTAACAAAGCGGCAAGACTTGTGTTGCCTCTCTGAGCCTTAATGTTTGCGAAGATAAACCAAAGTAATGTATTATCTACATTTTGTTTGATATGATGATATTTATTGTTTAGTTAATGTTTATTCGATTTAATTAATTCTTGTTCTTAATATGCCCGTGGAGTTTTTCAAATAAATAGAGTTAAAATGATTCTTTATTTTTGCAGTTTTTTTTTCATAGGTACGAAAAAAGAAATATAAGATTTTAAAGAATTTATTTTTATCAATTTTTGTCTAAATAATTTCAAGTTTTTTTTTTGTTATAAAGTATGATTACAATCACTTATATAACTTTTGAAAATGATGATCTTTTTTTAATATAAAAATCATAAAAAATGCTTTTACTTGCTAAGCAAATTATTTGGCACAAAAATTTTGCATTTAAAGAAAACTGACTCTTTAAAATTCGAAATAAAAACATGATGTTTGAATTTTAATAGGAAAAAAATTAAAATAATTTTAATGAATAAAAATACGGATCATATTTTTTTTAATTTAAATCATTTCTTAATAACAAAAAATTACAAAATATAGGAGGATGAAATTTAAATCTTTCAGTCTAATAGAAGTTGAATCAATTTTTGAAACAAAAAATCCCCAAACAAAAATACTGTTACTGCATTAAATAATTAAACATTTTGAATTTATTTTTTATTTGTAATCCTATTTTTAAATCATTTAATTCTCTGAATTCAATTATTAATTTATCTAATAGGAATGTTTTCTCTCTGAAATATTTTTTAAATCAAAATAATGAAAAATTCAATTGTATAATAAAATTTAATCTATTCTCTAGCAATTATTTTTTTCCATATTTATAAATATAAAAACTAATTTTTCCTTTTTTAACCAAATAAACAAGATAAAATTTGAAATTCTGATTCTCTTAATATTTTAACTTTAAATGTTATTTCAAATAAATATTAAAAAAAAGACCTAATGAAAAAAAAAATTTATTTTACTAAAAAATGAAAAAAAGATTCAATTTAAATCATTTAAATTGAAAAACTCTTAACTGGCCTCAATAATTCTAATTTATTGATTAGATTGAATTAAATTCTTAATTTTTCCCCTTTACATAAAAAATTAAGTTGATTGTTACCCATTTAAAGAAAGTAAATGAGACAGACATTTAAAAGATAAATTACTTCTGCTCTTTTTTTTAAATACCTTTTCATATAAAAATTTTATGAATTGAATTGAAAAAAAATCTTTATTACTTTTTATTCTTCTTATAGTATTTTTTAGTTCTCGTTATTAAATTTATATATCTTTGACTTAAATTCATCTCATCTAAATAGAAGACCAATTCGATTTTAAAAATAAAATAATTTTCTAATAGAAAAGAAGACAAGGTGAGAATCTGAGTAAAAATTGAATTTTATCTGACAAATTTTTTAAATGTTAATTTACCGTGGTCCATTGTTCGATAATTTTTATAATTTTGAAAATAATTTTTATATTTAACAAAAATCTCAAGCTTTAATGCCGTATCAAATCTAAAACTCTTGATTTTGATGTATTAATATTTTGTCTTGTAGTTTAAATAAAAAATTTTGTGTGACCAATCCATTTTTATTTCTAAGAAAAATATTAAATAATTTACGAGAATAAATTTTTAATTCAATGTAATTTATTCCCTTTAAATTAAAAAAAAAATGAAATTAAACCATATTTCCATTATCGAGAGCAAATGCTGATAAGGTTTTTATTCTTTTTAATCTATATAGATAACTAACCAGAAAATTTTCTTTTTAAATATTAAAAAAAATATGATGCAATTTATCTCTTATCGTGTCATTAAACATCTTAAAATATTCAACAAAATTGTCAAAAACTAAACTTGATTATTTTTCACTGGGTATGCTTTTTTGACCAAACAAATCCATAACCTAATAACGAAAAAAATGTATCCTTAATTTATTTATCATTAATTTAATCATTTACTCATTTTAAGAGAATATATAATACGGTAAACTATTGCTTAATACTCTTAGAAAGAAGGCGAACTAATAGTTCAAGTTCTTTTGGTTTATTACCATCTAAACCATGTAATAACAAGTTTTCTATTTTATTTATTTTTTTATAGAAATAAACTTGATTGTATCTTTCCTTCCATTATTTAAAAAATTAGAATTAAATAATTTTTTTGAATTTTTTTGAATTAAGCTTAATTTTTGGCTGGTTTAATTGAAGATAAAATAAATTTAAGTTTAAATCTAAAATAAAATGCAAAAATTGTTATAACCTGGTTTATTTAGTAATAAATTCAAAAGAACTTGAACTTGAAGATCGCCTTATTTCTAAGAGTATTAGGCAATAGTTTACGGTATTATATATTCTCTTAAAATAAATTAATGAAAAATCAAAAAGCTTATCTTGAACTTTAAATTATTTATTACAAAAATCTAACTAGATTTAAATAATTGTTAAATGTTTATTTAAAAAATGATTAACACTAATTTTGATGTCCCTTGATATCCCTATTAAAAATTGTATTTTCTAAAAAACAAAAAAAATTGTATCAAAGAGGTATATCTTCTTTAAAGAATCAATTTTAGCTCAAAGTAAATATTAAACACAAAATTAAATTAAAAATTCACTCTTTAATATTTCGTGACTTTAAAAACATCTTATTCTTTCTTAATCAAATAAATGGTTTAAAGACCTAAAAAATTTGCAAATTACAATTTAAAAATAAATAAAACTTATGATAAATAAAATAATAAATTAAAAAAACTTTAAAATTTTTTTTTTTCTAAATAAATCAAGTTTTTAAATATTCTGCTCAATAATTTAGCCCTTAGTTTTTTTTAAAAGCTTAATTTGCGATCTAAAGATTTTTTAAAGTTAACTTTATCTTGGAGCATAAATAATGGGACATCAAAACTGGTCCAATCCGCCATCAAATATAAATATAAACTTTTGATCAGTATCATACTTTGTTAACAATAATTAGAAAATTGATTATTTTATCAGCTGTAATTTTTTTAATTCTTGAATAAATTGAATTTTTAAATTATCAGTATTCTTTTTCTTAGATAAAAAAAAATTACTCATATGAATTAACCCGACCACAAATTTGCATATAAAGCCAGATTGAATTGGAAGAATAATTTTTGAATATAGGCTAAAAATTAAATGCTATCATAAGCATAATATGTAAGATTATATACCCAAAATTATTAATAGAATTAAAAATTGAGAAAAGTAGCATATTAATCAAATTTGATTATGATTGAGTTTTTATAAGAAATGCTCAGTTTTATGCTTCTCAGTTTTTGTTCCCAAAAATATTTAATTGCTGAAAGAACATCAAGATTAATCTTACCCAAAAATTTAATTACTAGCAAAGTTCGATAATAAATTTTCAATAAAAGAAAGTCGTTTAATTTCTTGAAAAAATTAGAAAAAAAAATTAAATCAAATATTAAATAAACGAAATATATTTTACATAAAAATTAATTGTAGCAAAACTTTTTCTGTTTATTCTAAAAAAATATTTAATTTTCGATTTAAATAATGTAAATATCTAAGGGAAAAAATTAAAAATTGGTCTTAAAAATAGTTTTTTTTAATGTTTATTGAATTTTGCGTATCAAACCTACCGAAAATTTTCAATTTTATCTAAATTCTATTCTTTTCAAATAATAAAATTCTTTGATTCATCCAAAACCATTTATAAAGAGTTCATGTTAGGAGAGTTCGAACTGCCAAGGCAATTTTTCCTAAGGAAAAAATCTTAATAACTAAAATACTTGGAAACGATTGTTTTCTTTCATCAAATCAAAGTTAATTTTTAATTTATTATCTAATTTATTAAACTATTTCAACTTTTTCACTTTTGCAAAGAAGATTTTTCTATTTTCTTTTTGCTTAATTCACTAAGACGAAATTTTAGGATTATTTGGCATTTTTTAAATTAGTTTTTTTTTATGTTTTAAAAATTTCTTAATCTCTAATTGAATTTTATCTTTAAAAATAGGTGAAATTTTTTTTTACAATCGTATCTTTATTTTCTTATCTTTGTTACTATTTTTTTTATATGATAATTCACATTACGCCTTGAAGGAGATTTTTAGCTAGAAATATAAAAAATAAAAACAAAATTTACAAAAACAAATAAAATTGTAATCTAATTGTAAAAAAAAAACATTTAAATTTTTTAATTGTTTCTTTTTTTTTATTTCAAAAAATTATTCATCATATCTTAAGTTTAGTCGTCAAAATTAAACAAAAATCTCAGAAATTTTTTTAAGATTTCTACCGAATTTTCTTTTTCATTCAAGGAATGAACGAATTTTATTTTTATAAATTGAAAAAATAATTCCCATTTAATGAGGAAAAGTTGATGGTTTTGAAAAAAAAATCTTTTATCTATCGAATTCGTTTTTAATGTGAATAAATTAGCAGAAATAAATAAAAATGTAATTTAAAGCATTTTTATATCAGCTAAACAAAATAAAAAAAAACTCGATTACAATCATCTTCAAAGTCATAATAATGAATACATAGTAATAAATGGGAGCTAATTTTGCAATCTTTTAAAATTGAAATTAACTAGATTAAAGCTAATATAGGATATTTAATTTTTATTGTTTTAAAACAAATATTTTTAAATTTTATTTATTTTTTATTTCAAATAGAATCACTAGAAAACGAAATGAGCTCTAATCACTTAGGTATTGTGAATTTCATATACAAATTGAAAAAAAATTTCTTCATGTTTTAATAAATTAAAATAAAAGTAAATAAAAATATTAGAAAAAAATACTGCAACAAAGTGCAACATACTTTGTTGCCTCTTTTTTATCTAAAATAATTTTCATTCTAAAATGACAACATTTCCTGTTAAATAATTTTTAGTGCTTTCTATTAATTAAGTTTTAAATTTTTGAATGGTCAATTTTCAGAAATAAATATTCCCTTTAATATTTACTTTCAAGCATTTTTATATTCTTTTAAGAAATTCTCCAAATTATTTATTTATTTGTTTTATTACCGAGATAAAGCTATTTCAGAAAAAAATATTAAATAAAAAGTTTAATTTATTTTCTTGCAAAATAAATACATTAATCACTTATTGTCATACTTTTGTTTTCAAGTTAACATTTACCGTGGGATTTTTTTTATTTATAGTTAGCTAACTTTTTCACATCATGTTAAACGATTGGGTCATAAACATTGAAAATAAAAATCGCTGTATTTTTAAATATTATGGTTTAAACAATTGAACAGGAATAAAATATGTGTTTTCAGACATCATACTCTCTTTTATTGCAGACTAGTTTAAAGACAAACAGCCATATGTTGGCAAACGACCACTACCTAAATAATTCAGCTTCGGCATTGTGAATTTTGGTACACAAATCAAAAACAAAATATTAAAAGTGGCAAAGCTTAAGTTCTGAAGGACCAAAACATACTCTATAAATTGTAGCAACTGGTACATCATTTGTACCACCAATATACTGATTCTGCAAAACTCTTCAAAATTCAGAACATTGTGAATCTTAGTACAAAAAACAAAAACAAAATATAAAAAATGCCGGATCTTTAATCTGGACCGACTATAACATGTCCTGTAACTTTTAGCAAATGATACATCGTCTGTACCACCACTTAAAGTTGACTTGGATTTAAGCACTATTTAAAATGCGACGTAAAAAAGAACAACAACAACTTAAATAACAATATTTTTGAAAAATTAATTAAGTTTTGAATAATTCTTTTTATTTTGTAAACATAGCTAAATTTTATTTTAACAATTTATTTTTCTTAATACTTTTCAGAGTTGTTTAAAAGTCACAAGTCTCAAGTCAAGTCCAAGTCCGAACTTTTTTTTTTTCAAAAGTCCAAGTCCAGGCTTTAAAATATTGAATACTGAAGAAGAAATGTATGCTAAAATTGCAAGAAAATTCTGATATACGGCAAATCTATTGCATTAAACAACCCAAGAGTATATAAATTTTTTAATATGAAGCCTGATCTGACAAATTTAAAATAAAAAGTCTGGACTTGAGCTTTTTTTTGTGACTTCTAAACAACTCTGCTACTTTGTACATACATTTTTCATCTTTTTTGTAGCTAGAAACAAGAATTACTTAACAAATGTCATTAAAAACTTTTTTTTTATTTTAATTTTTTCAATAAAGAAAGGCGTAATTTTTATGAAATAAAAAATAATAATAATATAATATGCCAAATTTACAATTTTCTGATTTTTGCAGATTTATTGCAGAATTTCGCAGAATCAGTATATTGTTAGTCAGACTTGTGCGTAAGTCAAAATTAAAGATTAAAGTCAAAGTAATTTTCAAGTCGTTTTTTGGTAAAGTCAAAGATTTGACTTCACTTGAATTTTTTTTAAAGTTAAGTCATTTGACTTGACTTGACTTAGAATCACTTGAATTTCAAAAAATTTAATTTGTGTTTTCGAAGGAATTTGATAAAAAAATCTTCAAATTAATTTTCTAATATATATAAAGTTCACGAAATTCAAAACTTTAGTGCTATCTGAATTCCACATTTTTGACTCAAAATTCGTAATCTACGCCCTCAAAAACCCTTTAAAAAAATTTTTTTTTGGGGGGGGGGGGCTAAATAAAAAATTTTTTACACCCAGGGTTCCAAAAAGTTGTTGTTCTTCAAGACTCAAAATCTCAAAGATAAAACTTAAATATACTATAAAAGTAAATATATTCTGAAAGAACATAAAATTCTCTACATGCTAATGTAATTTAGAAAAATAAAAAAAGGGTGTGGCGGTTTTTCTTGCTAAAAAAAGGAAAAAATGTGTTTTTTCTGGTTTAAATCGTATCTCCTCCGAGAGATCAATTATGATCCCATTTTTTTTTTTTTAATCTAGACAAAATTCTGAACAAATCTAATGTTTTACTTTTTTACTTTATTACTTTATTTTTCCTAAAAAAAATCTCTTCAAATCATGTGATTTTTAAAAAATTTGTATATTAATATTCTATTGATGTTTTTTTTTCTAAATTTTATTAAAAACTTACCTAAGTATAATTAAAATTTCGTGAAAAATGCCTAAAAAATCAAAATAAAATCAATCTTGTGTTAGTAACCTAGGAGTTTTTCGACAAAATAAAGTAATAAGCTCAACTGTGAAAGAAAGAGATCATTTAAAGTCAAGTCTTAACTTAAAAAAAAAATCTTAAGTCAAGTCCCTGACTTGGCTTTGACTTACTGACTTACGCACAAGTCTGTTGTTAGTACAAATGATGTATCAGGTGCTACAATTTACAGAATATGTTTCGGTCCTTCAGAACTTAAGCTTTGGCACTTTTAATATTTTGTTTTTGATTTGTGTACCAAAATTCCTAATGCCAACTTCTACAACAAGGCTAAATATTTACTTTAGTGATTGGTGGCTAGATTTAGTCAGAACAAACAAGCATAAGTTGTGTGCCGATTCGATCAGTTCGCTGGCTTGGAACAGCGCTAGCTTTTGAGTGCACAAATCATTGATGAGCAGAATGGCATCGTTTTCTTTAAGACCAGCCAGATCTGCTTTGCTCCTGGGCCTGACCTAAACAAGAAACAAAAAGTTGAGCACAAAGTGTGCACGCACTCAGAGAGTTACTTTAGAAATGACCAACTGGTCGTTGGCATCGAGTACAATGCGGAAGCCCCACGGCGACTCTCCGTCCAAATAGAACGTTTTCAAACAAGAAGACTCCCTGTTTTTGACTCGATTTGGGCTGCAGTAATTTGCCATCAGAAAGAAAAACTATTCTACTTTTACAAGACTAAGAGTTGGAACATTTGGTCTTAAGCTGATTGAATCGACATTTAAACAAGCTAAGAAAAATATTTATTTAATTTGTTTCTGAACTAAAAAATAGCCCAGTCTAGCTCCGATCAGATTTTTTTATGCTAATAGATAGTTCATTCTAAATGAGATATTAATGCCCCAAACTACACATAAAAGGTTATCTATTAACCTCAATAAGAAACAAAATAGATTCCACAGTATCCCCTTCTGGGTTTGTTTAGCGCTGATTTTGTTTAATATGAATAAATTTTTTCTACTTACCGAATTTGATTATGATAAATCGAAAATATAGAAGATTTGGCAAAATGATTTTGGCTTAAAATAGATTCTGAAAAATAGAATTTAGATAAACTGTGTAATTTAAAACTTGTTTCAAAGCCTCCTTTTTTTATCTCAACAAATTTTCGAGATTCAAGTTGGATGAAGCTCATCTGAATTGATCTTTCGAGTGTTTTAAATGTCTATGAAAATGAGCAATTGAGAATTTATTTTACCTTACACCAGTTTTCTCTAAAAATTCTCTTCTTTAATTGAAGCTGAAAGTGCGTAGTTAACAAAGAAAAATTGGCTAATTAGAAGTAAATTTTATTATTGAGAATAGATTGGAGTTTGTTTGAACATGGTGATGCAGAGTTTGATTCAAGATGCTTTGCAAAGTCAAGTTTGATTAATGTGGGCAGTTGGAAGCAATTTGGTTCAGATCAGAGTTATTTGTAAGTCATCAAGTCAAAGCCTTTAACTTGTAATATTTTAATTTTTTTTTTTTTTTATAGTTTTTTTTCTGAAGGAGCACTAGCTCGATACAGATAAACAAATAGATAAATAAATCAAAAGCTAAGTCAAGTGACTAAACTTGACTTGAATTTTATTTTTAAAAATAAAGTCTTTTGAATTGATCTGAGTTTTTTTTTTAATAATAATAGAGATAGGTAAAAAAAATTTAGCTCGATTGTTTAAATAATTATTTAAAAATTTAATTTTTACAATTTTAAAATTAAAATTACTTATCTCTTATCTTTTTTTTATATAAAATTATCAAAACTTAATATTTAAATGAAATGAATTGAATCGAAATTGTTGTTTAAGAAAATAAATCGAAAAAATTCAAATAAAAAAAAAAGTAGAATAATAAAAAAATTCAAAAAAAAATTTAACTTTTCTAATTTAATTAATAAAATAACATATTCTTTTATGCATGGAAAATAAGCTTAAAAACAAATTAAGTTCATTAAGAACTTTTTGAAAAAAAAAATCGCTGCGAACAGGATTTGAACCTGTGCGGGAATAACCCAACAGATTTCAAGTCTGTCGCCTTAACCACTCGGCCATCGCAGCTCATACCTTTCAATAAATTTAATTAAAATCTATTTAATTTATTTTTTTTAAATGAAATCATTAAAACTATTAAGGCGTGTAAAAAATTTATTTAAAATAATTTAAAAAAATAGAAAAATAATATGTTGTTATTGACGAGCTGCGATGGCCGAGTGGTTAAGGCGACAGACTTGAAATCTGTTGGGTTATTCCCGCACAGGTTCAAATCCTGTTCGCAGCGAATTTTTTCTTTCATTTTTAAATTTTTAGAAAAATATTTCACGTCACTTATAATTTTGGATTTCGATTGCAAAAGAACTTCTGTTAACTTAGTATTTCCTAAAATTTAAACTATCTTTTGTGACCAAATGACAGGCTCCAGTCAACTTAAATTTCTATAGTTTAATAATGAAATACTTTGATCCTTTGCGGTTTACAATTTGTAATGTGATAGTCATTTTATCAGTTATTTGGAATTATTATCTTTATTAAATTTTTGGGCTTGAGGTTGCAATTTATTATATAATAAAGTTATGCAATTAAATATCAATTTTAATTTGTTACATAAAATATATAATCACTCAACCACATAGAGCTAATTTAAATTGAATTTTTGTTTTATAAAATTTGATCTAAAGTTCAGGTGAAACAACTGTTGCTTTATAAAATGTGAGAATTTAAAACGAAATCAGCTTTACTCCAATCCAATTGATTAAAAATCTTATAATTTTAAAGAATATTTTTAGAAAATTCTCTATGAATTAATTTAAAAAATTATAAGAAAAAAATTAATAAATTTCAAAATTAAATTGTAAATTTCGATTTATTAACAACAGAATTGTTCATGCCTTTTATTTTTAGGGTTAAAAAAATAAGGACTCAAAAAATTTCAAACTGTGCGGGAAAAACCCAGGAGATTTTAATCATGTCGCCTAAATTTTGTTTTGCTTATTTTTATAATTCACTTTTTGTTCAATAAAATTAAAAAAAAAACTTATCTAATTAAAAGTTTTATTGAATCAAGTCAGAACAAAAATAAAAAAAACCTTGAGTTGGTTGTTGAAAAGTATTTAATTAAAAAATTTTTGTCTTGAGTTATTTTCGTAACTAACTCTAGTCCAAACTTTTCTCCAGTAAATTAATAAATTTTAGTTAAATTAAAAACCAAAATAAAAAAATCAATTTTTAAAAATAAAATAAAAAAATTCGCTGCGAACAGGATTTGAACCTGTGCGGGAATAACCCAACAGATTTCAAGTCTGTCGCCTTAACCACTCGGCCATCGCAGCTCGTTATTGATTAATACCATTTTTTTCCCAATTTTATATGTTATTTTTACACGCCTTATTAGTTTTATTTAAATATTTTAAAAAAATATCTTATTTTTGATTGATTCTATCGAAATGTATGAGCTGCGATGGCCGAGTGGTTAAGGCGACAGACTTGAAATCTGTTGGGTTATTCCCGCACAGGTTCAAATCCTGTTCGCAGCGAATTTTTCTTATTTTTTCTTAAAATTGGTTTTTGGAAATTTTTTTTTTAATTATAATAGAGACAAGTAAAAAAAATTCGTTTGTTTGAACATAAAAGAAAAAAAATTAATTCATCAATATCGAGTGATCAAGGTTAACAAAAATTTGATTATCTAAAATCAAGAATTTGAAATTTCATCTTCTTTTGGCAACATGACCTGAAAATTAAAAAACTCAAAAAAATGAATTGTCCTTCAAAGCTTATAACTTAAAATTGTAAATGCTTTTTTTCTAAAATTAAACTACCCTATAGATAGCTTATACTTTAATTCTGCTATTTATATTTAATTCCGATTCTTTACCAATGTCAGTTACTAATGCCTGAATAAGCATTATTTTTCAAGAATTTCATCTTCCATTGAATATCGATTAAAATTTCCATTATTGTCAATTCTTTTTAGAACATTTTTTTAGATCCTTGACTTCACTTTATAGTTTGGCAATATCGTAAACTTCGTTACGATGAATGGCTCTGTTTTTAACCAGTTATCTTTGTTTCTTTTAATTGGTATATTGATAAATTTTTTATGATTAATTTATTGAGTCTTCCATTTTTGTTTACTTTCAATTATTAAATGTAATTTTGTTCTTCAAAAGAAAAGTTTATTTTTTTATTCGATTAAAGCTTTCTGTTCAAGTAACATATCAATTCCCAAAGCATACCCCAAGCCAAATTATCTATTGCCTCACATTTTTATTTGAAACTTAAAAAAATATCTAATACATCGCACTTTTTCAGTGTTATTTCAACATTGGAAACATTCTGTAATTCAAATGCAAAAAATTAAACCAATTTTAAATAAATTTTATCTTAAAATATTTCTATTAAAGATTAAAAACAATTTTTGTGAAAAAAATGCATGACTTTTTTTCAATGCAATATTTTTCTACCAAAATTTATTCTTTGAGTTTTGTTTAATTGTAGCAGTATTAGTTGTATAGTTTTTCTGCGTCAAATCTAAGGCATTGTTAATTTTGGAACAAAGAACAAAAACAAAAAAATTTAAAATGGAATAATTTTTTAACTTTGAGTCTAAAAATTAGTAGTAGTAGTAGTATAAAAGCTGTGGGAGACTTGAGTCTCCAAGTAGTGGCGCACGTAGACGCCCCACTATAAACAGCCAGTTTCCAATATTTTTAAATAGGCTATTTTTAAATATATTATTTTTACATATTTATAATTAGCTTCTTTTTTTTTTTACATAGTTTAAATAACCTATTATTAAATACAAGAAAAAAATATTAAACTTTGCATTAAACAAACATTTTTTATAAATAATTTTTATCTTCTTTTTATTTTCATCTCAGTAACTTGTCAATTCTTTTTTTAATGTATGTATTAGTGACGCTCTTTGTCGCCGCATCAAGAGTGTTCCAATTTCCGGCTGTCCGATTAGTGAAGAAATTATGACGGACTCCACAATCGCGCACCAGCTGTCTCTCGATTGACATTTGACCTCGCCTGGTACCGCTCGCCGGGCTGTCTAGAAGATTTGAAGCAAGTAATTGACATCCATGAATTAGCTCAACTCTGTCTTGTCCGTTTTGAATCTTGTTGAGCTGGATCAGATCGCCACGTCTACGTCTATCTTCAAGTGTCGTCCAACCAAGAGCTTCTCGTCTTTCCAAATACGGCTTTGACTTTAGCTCTGGAACTAGCTAGAATGAATTTCCTTTGTACTCGTTCAAGGATATCTATGTCACCACGTCGATAAGGGTTCCAAGCGCCTACCGCAAACTCGAGATTAGGTCTGACGAACGACTTGAACAGTAAGTTAACAAGACGATGATTGAAAATTTTAAAAGTGTTTTTTAATCTGTAGGCTACCATCATTGCTTTAGCTGCTGCTTGCTTACAGTGCTCGCTTGACTTGAGATCACTAGTGATAATAATTCCAAGATCGCTTTCTTTTATGGATTTGGAGAGTATTAGACCATTCATTGTATAATCATGGCTCTCATTATCAGCTCCAATGTGCATGACTACACATTCCTCTTCATTGAAGCTCATTTTCAACATCACCGACCATTCAACCAAATTGTCAAGATCATGCTGAAGTTCTCTCGTTTCTCTGTCGGCTCGTTGAACGGATTTCATTAGCTTTGTGTCGTCAGCATAAAGTTTACAAATAGATTTACATGCCTCAGGCAAATCATTGATGAATATGACGAACAGAAGTGGGCCTAGGACCAAGTCCTGAGGCACACCACTTGTAACTGGCTTCCATTCGGATACTACATCACCAACTACAACACGTTGTTTTCTGTTACTGAGAAATGCTCGTATCCATTTGACAACTATAATCGGAATTCCGTACGCTATAAGTTTGACAATCAGCAACTCGTGTGAGACTTTATCAAACGCTTTGGCAAAATCCAGGTATATAACGTCAGCTGGCTGTCTGCGGCTCATGCAATCAGTTAGAAAATCGACGGTTTCGAGAAGATTCGTCACACAGGCTTTATGCGCCACGAAGCCATGCTGTTTGTTCGACAGAAGATTGCGTTGGTAAAGATGCTTCAGAATGTAATCTTTAATCAGTGACTCCATTACTTTGCAAGGGACTGAGTTAAGTGAAACTGAACGATAATTCCCCACTTCAGTTCTGCTACCTCGCTTAAAAATTGGCGTGACATTGGCATCTTTCCACTCAGGAGGTATAGCTGAGTTTTTTAATGACTGCACGAAAAAGAGAGCCATCGGGCCAGCCAATGCTGCCGCACACATTTTGAGGGCATGCGAGGGTACTTGGTCAACACCTGACGTCTTGTCGCTTTGTAGCCTTTCTAGTTTCTTGAGGACTTTTTCTGGTGTAACAATGTCTTCGACACTGAAGGCTGGATCAGACTGGGCACGAATATGGAAGACATTAGTCGCATGAATTATTTGCTCTTTTGAAGCTGCATTATCGAAGACTGAATGAAAGAATTCGTTAAGTAGTTCACAAATGCTTTCTCTATTGGTATCAAGTTGCCCCACATGATTTTTAAACGCTGCAATTGACTCTCTTTGGGAAAATCGACGATTTATATACATATAAAGTCTCTTAGGATTCTCTTTTGCATCCTGGGCAAGTTTGAGTTCGAAATCGATGACACTTTGTTTGACAACTATCTTGACCGTCTTACATGTTGCTTTGTATTTGTCGGACAATTTCTTGTTGTCCTTATCGGCACATTTACCGATGAAAAGACGTCTTTTGCGACGATTGAGAGAAGCTATTTGTTTATTCCACCAAGGAGGCTTCACATTAACGGGTCGTGGCTTATGTCGTTTGACAAAAAGCTCTGCAGCTGTTCCAAAAACATCCAGAAAGGCCGAATAAGAGCTCTGTATTGATTTAGTATCGAAAATTTTCTTCCAGTCTATTTTTTTGAGGTAAGCTGTCATTGAAACGTAGTCACCATTTCTCCAATTTAAGCGCCTGCTGTCAAATGGTTTTTCTGGAGTGATTCGTGAAATATACTGAAATCGCAGACTAAAATGGCTCCTTCACTTGTTAGTGACCAAGGGTGGGCCAATCTCAACTTCAGTTGTCCGGTTTGAGTCGCTGACCAACACGAGATCAAGCAAGCTACTCGACTGAGCATAACTGATAAATGTGTTGCCAGATACGAGCTGTACAAGAGTTGAAATGCTGACCGCGTCGGTGACATAAAAGCTTGGCGAAGCAACGTTAGCTAAAGCCAGTGTTCCATTCTCGCTCCACTCGACATCTGGCATGTTAAAATCACCCATCAAGATGACACTCGAATATGCTCGGTCTGCGAGGAGTTGTGTTGCGGTGTAGATTGATCGTGAGATGCAGCTGTCAGTGACCTGTACCGTATTGGACACATTTTTTGGTGGTGGTCGATAGATACAGCCAACTAATAAAGGGGACTCATCTTCGAGCCTGATGAACACCCAAATTTGCTCACATTCTTTGCTAAGAAAGCTGCTTTCCTGTGTCTCAATCGCTTGAATTCCATCACGCACAAAAATGCATACTCCGCCTGCAGCTTTGTTGTCTTTGCGATCCGATCTGAAAAGCTGGAATCCAGAAAGTGCAGTAGTTGAACTCTGATCAAACCATGTTTCTGTAATTCCGATGATATCTGAGAACATGGTTGCTGTATTTGCCTCCAGCAAGTGCATCTTGTTATTCAGATTGGTTGCGTTTGTATACCAAAAGTTAAGTTTTTCTTGGGAAATTACTTGACTAATTGACCGAGAAATCTGAGACTTTGGGGATGTACTAGCGTCTAAGAGTTGGAAGGAAGAATCATTTGAGCTTTTTGAGAACGAAGATACAAAGCTGTTATCAAGAGTCTCAAGCTTGAATTTTCATTATCGAATTTCGCCACAGATAAGTAAGGAGAACTCATACGAATCTCAATCGAGTCCAAACCGGGGTCAAAATTCACCGTTTTTACATTTAGATCAAATGAGTGATCCCTCTTGAAAAAAAAGGTTTTTGTTGCTATTGTCGTTCAACAATAGACAGGACAAGCTTCAACTTTCCATTTCTGATTCCCCAGAATCTTTTCTTTCCATCTGGACATGTCTTAAATTTGTAAATTCGTCCATTAATTGTAGTTGATTCTGTGAGTTCGTTTTTTTTGTGGTCACGTTCTTGTCTGAGTTTTCTATCCGCTACTCTTTCGCTTGGTGTCAAATCTTCGTTTACATAGACGTCATTGTATTCAGCAATCTGGCGAAGACTCCTGGATTTTCGAACCATTTCCATTTTTGCTTCTTTTGTTTCCAACTCCACAACAAGCAGTACAGGATCAGTCTTATTTGTGATTAAAACTGTTGTTGAACCCTCTAGTTTACGTTTGATTCTTCTCACATTTTTTATTTTCATTCCTGAAATTCCCATATCTGTGGCCAGCTTCTTAGCAAAGTCAGCCTCTCCATTAGGCTCAGTGAGTTTAGCTTCCGGGATCGCTAAAATAACATTATTTGCCCTCTCCTCTTTTTTCTTTATTTCGGTTGTAATGGTCGTAATCATTGCAACTGCATTTTCGTCCTTATGAGTATTACCTGATACTATTTTTGACCAGTGAAAACAAGTTGACCGTAAAGGTTCTTTCGGCCTTCTTTCTATTACGTCAACTCGACTTCTTAACTCAGAAATTTCGACCTTAAGAGCGCTGATACATTCATCTTTCTCGGCCAAACATTTGTGATAAGCACCATCGAGAGATCTTACGACCGATACAACATCAACTTCTCTGGCATAAGAGTTACCTGTTCTACAAACCGGTTTAGTGGTTCAGAATTTAGAGCAGAGAGTCTCAATTAAAAGCGTCCAGTCCTCAGAATTTGACACAGGACCTGTAAGTTCCATTATTTTAATAATTTATTTTAAAAATTTCAACCTGTGCGGGAATGACCCAGGAGATTTTAAACAAGTTGCCTTAAATTTTGTTTTGCTTATTTTTATAATTCACTTTTTGTTCAATAAAATTAAAGAAAAAACTTATCTTATTAAAAGTTTTATTGACTCAAGTCAGAACAAAAATAAAAAAAACCTTGAGTTGGTTGTTGAAAAGTATTTAATTAAAAAATTTTTGTCTCGAGTTATTTTCGTAACTAACTCTAGTCCAAACTTTTCTCCAGTAAATTAATAAATTTTAGTTAAATTAAAAACCAAAATAAAAAAATCAATTTTTAAAAATAAAATAAAAAAATTCGCTGCGAACAGGATTTGAACCTGTGCGGGAATAACCCAACAGATTTCAAGTCTGTCGCCTTAACCACTCGGCCATCGCAGCTCGTTATTGATTTATACCATTTTTTTCCCAATTTTATATATTATTTTTACACGCCTTATTAGTTTTATTTAAATATTTTAAAAAAATATCTTATTTTTGATTGATTCTATCGAAATGTATGAGCTGCGATGGCCGAGTGGTTAAGGCGACAGACTTGAAATCTGTTGGGTTATTCCCGCACAGGTTCAAATCCTGTTCGCAGCGAATTTTTCTTATTTTTTCTTAAAATTGGTTTTTGGAAATTTTTTTTTTAATTATAATAGAGACAAGTAAAAAAAATTCGTTTGTTTGAACATAAAAGAAAAAAAATTAATTCATCAATATCGAGTGATCAAGGTTAACAAAAATTTGATTATCTAAAATCAAGAATTTGAAATTTCATCTTCTTTTGGCAACATGACCTGAAAATTAAAAAACTCAAAAAAATGAATTGTCCTTCAAAGCTTTGCCGTTCCTTTTCAAAACAATTGGCGTTCCCCCCTAATATTTGCCGTTCCATCGACAAAAATAGCCGTTCCCATTAAATATTTGCCGTTCCATCGACAAAAATAGCCGTTCCCATTAAATATTTGCCGTTCCGTCGGCTCAAATAGGCGGCCCGTTAAATAATTAGACTTTGCATTAAAAAAATTGGCGGGAAATTTTAAAATTCATCGCCAAATTCAAAATTAATTTAAATATGACGGTCTTTAAATAAAAATAGTCGTTCCAATGAAATAATTGGCGTTCCGTCTGGTGAATAAGGCGGCCCAATGTTTTAGTTGTCGTTCCCCCCTAATATTTGCCGTTCCACCGAGTTAATTAGGCGTCCCAATGTTTTTGTTGCCGTTCCAGTGAGTCAACTAGGCGGCCCATAGAAATTATTTAAGATAGCAACCAAATATTACAAAAAAACGTTTTTAAAATTAAAAAAAATGGCGTAAAATTAAAAAAAAAAATGAAATATTATATTTCATATTTTTTTTAACTAAATTTATTTAAAAATTGATTAAATTAACGAAGTATTTTCTTTGTTAAAAAAATTCAGTAACTTAATTTTTTATTCAGTGATATAAATAGCCATTTTCAATATTAAATCCCAATTTACTGATTTAATAAAATTCAGCCCCAGTCTCAAAAAATTGATCTTTTTTAGGCTTATTTACAATTTTTATATTTGTCATCTATTAAGACAAAAATTCAAGACCAACATTAATGTTGACTACAGTAACTAAGGGACATAGCAAAAAAAAATTTTAAATGTAGTCAAATTTTAAAAAGCAATTGTAGCTTGAATTAAAATTAAAAAAAATGAGCTCAACGACAACCAAATCTAGTTACAATGGGTCTAGGAAATCTTGTCCTAGAGTATTTGAAAAAAATAAAGTGATCGAAGTTCCATTTGAAGAGAATCCTTTTGAAAATGCGGCTATTGAGAGTGAAAAAATTGAAAACAAACTCGAACATGATAGACTTAGACTGATAGATTTTAACAAAAAAGTCAGGGAAAGGATCCGAGCCTATAGGTTCGCTGAACGCAAACTGGAACAGGATGCCCAATTGATAATTCACAAAAAAGCTGTCTTATATTCATCAAAAAAAAAAAATTGTCACTTGGAAAGACCCAAGTCTGCTCTGGACCTTAGCCAAGCATCTAAATCGACCGCAAGTTTCACTTGCTCGGAAGACAATTTGTCCAACTTTGCCCTAAAAACCATCGAAAACGAGACCAACAGGAGAGAACAATACAAAAAAAGAATAAAGTCCACAAGGAAAATTTACAGCAACAGGGAGAGAGATCAAGTGCGAAGTGAATTGGTGATCAAAAATTTCAAGACTGAATCAGCTCAAAATGTGCCAAAAAAGACAGAGAAAAAAAAGTCGAGCACTAAAAGCAATGTTAAAATTGAGAAAAATGAAGAGTGTGTACATGCACCCACAATGGATTCGAATCGAGAACTAAAAATTTTTGTCAATCAAGAACCTGAAAGGGAAGATCCAGTTTTGTGCAAGCCAAAGTTTGTTAGAAAGTTAGCTGGTTGTCAAAGAGTAGCACAGTCAAAATTAGAAAAGTATATTGGTTATATGAAAGAGGTCTTGAGAGAAAAGTCTAGTCTAAATAAAATGCAGATACCACCAATTTGTCAATGTCATTTGAATTCTGGAAGTAAAACTCCGCTTATTTGGGAAATTGATTTCACCAAATGTGCAAACAATTGTTTGTTTTATCAAAACCCTAAAGGTAATTTTTATTTTATTTTAATTGTATAGGGAACAGAAGATCTTGAACAAAAGATAAGAAATAATTTTATAAAAATAATTTTATAAAAAGCTAAAGAATTGAAGTAGTTGGAGTTTTATATTTAAAAAATTAGGATTTTTTCTTTCAAAAATTTAAAAAATAGTCTTCATTTATGAACTCAACTTTTAAAGTTACCACCGGAAGTAATTGAAGTTTTAACTTTCAAAGCATTGTGAATTTTGGAGAAAAGACAGAAAAAAATGAAAAAACTCGATAACTATTTTTATAAAAATCCATGATCAATTGCGCAAATTTATCAGCTGATAAAATTGGTAGAACCAACTTTATCCTCCTAGGTTTAAAGTAATTAAGTTTTTTTAATTTGAAGTTTTTTTGATGAACTATCATAATAGCGAAAGATTAAAATAGAGTAAAAAAATAGAGAATATATATTTTTTAAAAGGTATCAGTTTTTTTTTAAGTGATTAAAAAAATTTTGTTTCTGATTTTCTCTTTAACATATCAATTTTTTTAATTAGGTATTAAATTTAATTGACAGTTGGTATCAAACTAAAATAAAATCTTGAATTTAATCATAAAAATATGGTGCCTCATATAAAAGCTCCTTTAAAATATTTTTGTATATATTTATATATTTTAATCCAATTTAATATTTTGGAGAATTGAATTTTCATTTTTCTTTAATAAATTAATCAAGATTTATCTCAAAGAAATCAATTTATTTATATTTTAAATCTCATTTTTAATAGCTTTTCATTTTTCCACAGAAAACTTTATTTTTATTCAAATAAAAAATGAAAAAATTAAAATGTTACAAAATTTAAACAAAACAATTTATTTATAATTTAATTTATCAAAAATTTTTAGTAAAAAAATTTTTTCGTGGCTATCAAGCCAAACTTGAGCTCAGCTTTTCGAAAAGAGTATCTCACACTCGGCATTCTTATTTATGTCCTAAAAAAAGAACTCAGATAGCCTTTTGTGAATACTTTATTTTTTCTCTGTCAATTTTTAAAATGGCAGATAAATATATATCCAGAAGAATCTTTAAAGTGCTTAAATATTGGTTAATTTTTTTTTAATTTCATGGCTAAATAGTAGTTCAATAGTCGCTTTAGAGGCTAATTGCCTCTTACTTATTAAGAGGGAAGTATGTTAAGAACTTAGTCTTGACATGTCTAAACTTATTATTTAATCTAGGATCAACTGCAGCTGAATCACTTAATTTACAATAAAATACTCTTTCGTCATCAATTATTTTTTTATTAAATTAATTCCTTCTATGACAAAAAAAATTGCTATTAAAAGATCCAGTCCCAGTAAATTTAATTTATATCGAACTTTAAAAAAAAATATTTGTTTAAAATAAACTCCTTTTTTCTTTTAAATTTCAGCGTAAATCAATAGACTAATACTCTTTTTATTTAATTTAACATTATTAAACATTTTATTGATTTTTAATTTAACATTCAAACAAATATAAAAAAGATAAAAGTAGTTTTTCAAAAAGTTTTGTCTATGGATATAAATTTTTTTTCTAGTCTAAGTAAGAACATTTTTTCCAGTTAAAAAATATTTTAAGAGGTAATTTTTATTAATAATTTCCAAAGGCTTCTGAGTGATTTTTTTTATTTCATTAGAATTAAATCAACCACTTAGAGCCGCTTCCTTCCTTTTTTTAATTTAAATCTTAAAATTTCAAAAATAAAAAATAATTAAAATTAATTAAAAAATAGAAATGAAAATAAAATTAAAACCTCTTAATTATCTAGACAATAAATGTCGGCTTAATATTGTTAAAATCAATATCATCATCATCAGATACTTTCTGAAATTTTTTGGATCAAAGAACAGTTCTTCTATTTCAATTCAAAATTGAAAAATGATGAAAAAAAATGATTCATTTAGATATTTTTTAGGTTTTATTTTAGATTAAAATTTACATAAAAAAATTAAATGTTTTTTTTTCAATATCAGATGTCAAATAAAATATTCACAGTTACATAAGATTCTTTGCTTTTTCAACATGAAAATTTTTTAGTTCCGAAAATTCAAATTTTTTTTACAAAATTCTTAAAAATTTCAAAGAACCTAGTAGGCGTAAATTATACGCAACTGATTTCAAGTATTAAAAGCATTTTACGAGACTAAAATAATCTTAAACTGATGATTATTAGTTTTGTAGAAAGGCGGAAATTGGCTTAAAGTAGATAGAAAAAAGTCGGATGTTGAGTAAATTAAATAATTAACGTTTTCGTTTGTGATAAAATCCTATTTTTCTTAGTATTTATTCTGGATGAATGAAGTATTTCTAAACCAGAATAAATTTTATATTTTGATTTTAAAAATACACTTACTTGCTAAGTAAAATTTTTGTTTTAAATTCCTTTATAAAAATTTTTCTTAAGCAATTTTTTCAATTAAATCTTTTAATAGTGTTAAATTTTTTTTAATTAATAACCAATCATTGATTATACGTGATAGTAAAAGTTTTACTATCACGTAATAAAGAGATACTTCATATGTTCATTAAAAGATTCTTGAATGAAAAAATATTTTTTTATTAATTTTTTTATATAGTTTTGTTAAATTATTATCTTTTAAAATAAGTTTTAAATGTAAAGGTTAAGTGTTGAAACAAAAACATCTCTTTTGTAATTATTTATCGTGAATATTGTCATCTTTTTTTTGTCCACACTCGCCACATATGTTGAATTTTTTTGTTACAAAAAATTTTTTTTAACTTATTTAGTAAAAAATAACGAGTGACCAATTTATTTTTATTAAATATCAAAAAAAGGATTACCAAAAAATAGGCTTAAATTGATAGAAAATGATTTCAAATTTTTTTCAGATGCGTATTTTTGTATATTAAGGTTCATCTTATTCATTAAATTTTTTCAAGAAAAAATTTTATTTATTCTTTGAGACTCTGTGACCAAAATTTTATCACTTTGAAACAAATGGATTAGACTCCAGTATTGAGTGTAAATTTTTTCTTACGTCAATTTTGAAATGAAATTTTTTATTTAATAAAAATAAAAAAAATAGTTTTATTAAATCGCGCGTTGCTGATACTAAAATGAATGCTTGATACAGCTAAACCCACTAACAATATTAAAAATGAGCCTTAAGGTGTCAGATTTAGAAAAGTCGATTTATTGAGTTTTTAATAAAAAATTAATTTAATTTTTTTTAGAATATGCCAGAGTTCTATTCAGTTTGATAGATAGAAGCCTAATTGAAAGAGAAAAATTGGAAAAATTCGATTCACTGATTGATTTTTGAATTTAATTAAAATATTTTTATTAAAAAAAATAACTGTTTTTATTTCTAATTAATTTTTTTAAATAAACGTAAAATTTAAAAAATAAAAAATATCAAAAATCAACCATTAATTTTTATTTTATTTTTAATTTAGAAAAATGAAAAATAAGATTATTTTTACAGTAATTTTAATGACAATGCTAAGTAATATTATGGGCTTTAGGTATGTGAATTTTCATCATGGAAATGGTAAGCAAACATTCTAAAATAAACTTTTTTAAATCTTTATCTTAAGTATTAGAACCGTTTGCTGGTTTGAAAAATATTGAAATGTTCAAAAAAATAATTGGTGAAAAACGTTTATGTTCAATTCAATGTAAAATGGTTTGCAAGAATAGTAGACTTTGTAAATGTAAAAGTGGAAGGATGTTGTGTTTTTAAAAGTCCGGTATTAAAGAATCAAATTTTTTTAAGATCAAAAAAAAATTCGCTGCGAACAGGATTTGAACCTGTGCGGGAATAACCCAACAGATTTCAAGTCTGTCGCCTTAACCACTCGGCCATCGCAGCTCATACCTTTCAATAAATTTAATTAATATTTATCTAATTAATAATTTTAAAATTAAATCAATAGAATCACTTGAGTGTGCAAAATAATTTATTTAAAATAATTTAAAAAAAATATAAATATAATTAGTTGTCATTGACGAGCTGCGATGGCCGAGTGGTTAAGGCGACAGACTTGAAATCTGTTGGGTTATTCCCGCACAGGTTCAAATCCTGTTCGCAGCGAATTTTTTTTTAATTAAAAAAATAATTAATTTTTTGTTTAATAATTAATTATTGAAATTTTACAATGTTTAAAATAAATGTGAGCTTCATTTTTATTCTTTTAATCTCAACACTAATTTGAATTTACAGAGTGGTTGAATTTATTATTAGAAACTGATTAATATATCAGCTAAAATTGATTTACATGATTGGAAAATTTTGGTTCAAAATCAAATCAATAGGGAAGAAAATGTTTAAATAGACTTTAAATTTTCGATCAAATTTTATTCATTTAAAAAATTATTTAAAGTTATGTAAGAGGATTTCAAATTAAAATTTTGAATTTTAAAAAGGTAATTTTCATAATGATTTAGTTTTAAAATAAATTATAAAAAAAAAATTTTCAGCCTCAATTTTTAGCCGCATTTTACTGTAAAAAATGTGAATTAACGTATAATCGCATAAAAAACACTTTTTTTCAAAATATCTTTTAAAATATCATTTCTGAAATTCTGCATGACACATGCTTTATACGCATTTTTTCTTAAACAGGGCTTTATATTTTTGATAAAAAATTTAATAAAACCTCCTATATATTTAATTAAAAGATATCAAGTTTTCTATGAAAAATCTCAATTTTTTTTTCTCAAAAAATCGGCAGAAAATTTTTTTTCATTTTCAATACTTGTTTGGAATTTAATATTTAAATTTAATTTTGAATACTAGACACAAATATTTAGATATAAAATAAAATCCTAATGAACTTTGCAAAAAATGATTTGATACATTTATATTTGAAAATCAATTTTATCAATGGGTTTAGAAAGTTTTTTTTTAAATTAATTTATTTTTTAAATATACATAATATGATATTACATGAAAATTTTTTCTAGTTTATTCAAAGATTAGTTTTTATATTTAAAGATAAACTTTTTAAATTGAAATGATATTTGAATTTATCATCAACTTCAAGATGCTTTTTTTAATCGATTTTTTCCAAATAAAGTTGAAATTGTTAAATTTACATCTTTGATATCTTCACTAATTTAGAAATTAAAAAAAAGTGAAAAAAATTTAGCCAAAACAAAAGTTATGAATTAACTCATAAAAAATTAAAAAATAGCAGAGATAACGTAATTTTATTTTTATTTCTAGAAAATATAGTTTATTGTCGACCTTAAAGCTTAAAATTTGATTAAATATATTTGAAAAACAACAGTATAAAGACTTTCAAGCTTATAATAAAATTATTCTCAATTTCAAAAATATAAGTCAAATACTTTTTTTAAGATTTTATCTTTTTTTAATTCGAAATTAATGATTTAGATATTTTTTATAGAGTAAAATTCGCCATGAACCATTTAAATAATCAATTTAAAATACTTTTACTTATTCTATTGAACAAATTACTGAAAATTAATCTTACCGTATAAAAACAAACTTAATAAAATTTGACCACAAAAGTGTTAAGACTCTATTTCATTATAAAAATCCAAAATTTGAACCAGCCGAGTTATCTAGCAATAAAAGAATTTATTTTGCATAAGAATTTATAAATTTTTGTTTCTTAAATCAGACATAATTTTTTTTCTTTTGTGATGACGGACTATCACATAAATATTCTCCTTGATTCCAGCAACAATCTGCTTAGAGAAAGTTAAAAATGTAGTTTTTATCTTAAAAAATTGGTAAATTGAAGTTTGAGATCAAAATCAAAAGATCAAAATTTAAATTGTAATATTTTTTTTAATAAAAGAGGAAAAATAAATTTTTTCCAAAGCGATTACTTGACATGTCATGTCAAGTTAATTTCCATATATAAAATTTTGAAATCTACCTTTTTATTGAGCTTTAGTAAGTTTAAATATTTAAATGAAAACTTATTTTACTTATTTCTTATTTATTTATTTATCAAAAATTATAAAAATCATTAGATTAATTAAGTTTTAAAATTTTTAATGATCGTTTTGATCATAAAATTTGATCTGAAACTTCAATCTGCCAAAAAATTGTCGAATTAAGTCCTCTAAATATTAAGATTTTATTTTTGAAAAAATTTTATTTCACATTTAAACAAAACTTTCTTATCATTTTAAAAAATAATATTTATTTAATTTTGATTTCATAATTCAAAATTTAAAAACGTGTTATGTCACCCGGGTTTATTTGAATTCGACTTTAATCATATTAAAAAGTTTTTATTTAGCACTAAATAAATTTTAGATTATTTAATTAATCAATTAATCAAAATCTCTGTTTTGTCCTCGTTTTGGCATAGATAAAATTTTAAAATATTAAAAAATAAAAATTTTATTTTAAATTTGGTTTTATTTTATTTTAAAAAAAGAAATGTCCAACAAAATGCTGACCAAAACCCTAATTTGATATAATCCCTCGGAGAAGCTTAAATTGTCGTTTGTTCTTCCTGAATAAAGATGACCAATTTCTGGCTTAAAAAGCTCTAGATTTTCCAGTAAAATTTCTTTTTTAAAAAAATTTTCCAATATGTCTTTAGCATACACTCTACCAAGACACGATCTCTCTCCCATTCCGAACACAAAGCTTTTTACCTCATTAAAGTCATAGGACCCAAGATTGCGAAAATCCACAAAATACTGAGTATTTGTCTGAGGATCAAATCGTTCCAGAATAGGAAAAGGATGCTGTTTAAACAAACAATACTCGTAAAAATTTTTCTCACCTGAATACTGGCTATCTTCAATAAAATTTTTAATTGAAACACCAATGTCACTGAAATTGATCATGGGACTTATCAAAAATGGCTGAATAACCACAGAGTAATGCTCTGGGTTGGACCAGTCATCAAATAAGCTACCATATCTGCTTCGATTAAGCAAGTCAATTATCTGAACAATTGGCTTGGTTTTTTTATTCCAATTAGCTTTTCCCTTTAGAGCTATCTCTTTTCTAAACTCTAGGCTACTTTGGTACACATTTTCCATCATTGATTTGTCTAGACATTCCTCAATGAGTGTTTGGTCACCAGCAAAAATCCATTGGAAAAATATTTTTGCAATTGACATCGATATTTGTCGACTGTCGATTAAAATTTTATTTAAAATTAAAGAATTTATTTCATTTTGGCATATTTCTGACAATTTGTCTTTACTTGGTAGATTTTGAGCAAATTTTTGGTAATTTGATTTCATTTTTAGCCAAAGAGGACCATTTATGCTTTCCAGAGAGATAATAGGCTTCCAAGCAGGAGTTGCTAGTCTTTCCTCGATTACACTACCTTTGTTGGACAATTTCAGGATTTGTCTTATTTCTGGAATGGTTTTTACCACTTTGAAGTTTTTTTTCTGAACCTTGGTGATAAGATAGAGTGGAAAAAAAGCCAATTGATGACGAAAATTAGCTACTGCATAGTAGATGCCAAATATGATTACAATAAAAATGGAATAAAAAAAGAAAGTCATTGTGGAAATGTTTCTTCACAATTTGTTATTTAATAAAAATGAAAATTTATAATTATAAATAAAAAAATTTGAAATTTTAAGCTCGTGATGATTTAAGATTTAAGCAGTATTCTAAATATGAAAATTTATTTTTGGATGAATTTTATCTTGAGAAAATTATTAAGAGCGGATATTTAAGTATTTTTATTTAGTTCAAATAAATATTTTTTTAGTTTTTAAAAAAAATTTATTTATAAAGTTAACTTTGTTCTAAATGTTAATTATTTTATGTAAGTTGAGCGGTAGAATTAAAATAAAGATTGATGAAAAAAATTCGCTGCGAACAGGATTTGAACCTGTGCGGGAATAACCCAACAGATTTCAAGTCTGTCGCCTTAACCACTCGGCCATCGCAGCTCATGCTTTTCAATAAATTTAATTAATATTTATTTAATTAATAATTTTAAAATTAAATCAATAGAATCACTTGAGTGTGCAAAATAATTTATTTAAAATAATTTAAAAAAAATATAAATATAATTAGTTGTCATTGACGAGCTGCGATGGCCGAGTGGTTAAGGCGACAGACTTGAAATCTGTTGGGTTATTCCCGCACAGGTTCAAATCCTGTTCGCAGCGAATTTTTTTGTTTATTTTCTTTTATAGTTAAAAACCTAATTTTGTATAATTTTTTCAACGAATTAAATATTTACAAAAATATATTTCTTTTTCATAACAGTGATAAATCCCCATAATGTTAAAATTGTTTTACTTATTTTTCTCATTTTTTTTTTCAATATTTAGTTATTAAAAGGCTTCGAGTAAATAGCCTTAAAGCTGATAAATTTTTCCGAACTGAATTAAACGATGACAGAAAATTTTTTTATTTTTAAATGATAAATCAATTGTGAGTTCTACATTTTTTCAGAATAAATAATATATAAAGAAAAAATACAAGCTTTTTTACCTTTCCTTAATTTAATAATTAATTCTAAAATTAATTAAAAAAAATTGAAATTTTTAAATTTTATTTTCGAAAATATCCTATTAATTTTAACATTTTTGTTATAAATTTTGATAGAAAACAAAAAATTTGGTAGTAATAAATTATAACTTTTTTATAGAGTCTAAATTAAAGAATTTTCTTTTGTCAAGTATTTTTACTTTCAAAAAGTGTTTTTAAAGCCTTAAAAAGTAAGCTACATTATTTTTACACTACGTTTAAATTGATGATAATTTCAGTAAATATAGAGAACGACTCATAGATAAAGCTGACTGATATTATTATTTAAATCCATTTATTAATAAAGAGCTTGTATCATTTCATTAAAAGGTTTCTTCTACTTGAAAATTTTTTAGTCAAATAATGAACTCAAACAGAAGAAATTTATCTATTTTTTTTTCTTCTATTAGAAACAAGAAATATCGTGTTTTACATGACAAATGACTGGCGAATTTTCTTTTAAAATAGAAACATTTTTTTGTGAAAAATAACTCAAATAAAAAGAAATTTTTGACTCAAATACTAAAAAGTTTCTTCTATTTGAGGTTACTTCTTTATGATTAAATACAGTCCTTATTGGATCAAACGAAAAATCAGTCATTCAGCAGACTTTAAAAAACGTGGTCGTGGTAAACTTTCAAACCACTAAATAAAAAAAGAGCTGCTTCAAAAAATATTGATGCCAATAATGTTTAAATGACACGAAATATAAGAAGAAAACTTTAAAAAATTTTTTTTTAAATAGTTTTATTAATTTTGTTTTCTATCAATTAATTTTTTTACCTACAAAAAACTTTTTTATCTATTGATTAAAAAAAATTTATAAAATATTCCATTTTATTACATAAAACAATAAATGCAATGCCTTGAAAAAAATTAATTTCAGTTAAAACCTAAATAAAAAAAAATTCGCTGCGAACAGGATTTGAACCTGTGCGGGAATAACCCAACAGATTTCAAGTCTGTCGCCTTAACCACTCGGCCATCGCAGCTCATACCTTTCAATAAATCTTATCAAAATTTAAATTATTTATTTCTAATCGAAACATAATTTATTTATTCTAATTTATTAGAAATATAGAAAAATAATATATATTCATCAATAAGGAGCTGCGATGGCCGAGTGGTTAAGGCGACAGACTTGAAATCTGTTGGGTTATTCCCGCACAGGTTCAAATCCTGTTCGCAGCGAATTTTTTTTATTTTTTTTTCAAAATATTCTTAATGAACTTAATTTATTATTAAGCTTTTTTCCATACATAAAAGAATATGCCATTTTATTAATTAAAAAAGAAAAAGTTAGAATTTTTTTATTTTTCAATTTGTATTTTATTTGAATTTTTTCGATTTATTTTCTTAAACACCAATTTCGATTCAATTATTTGATAAATTGGAATTTTTCATTTCATCTTGGTGATGGAAAATACAGCTTGGTTGTGATGAAGAGATTTAAAAATTCATATGTAATTGATGATAACAATGTCGCGGATATATATGAAGGCTCTAATCCACAACCAAAAGCAAGAATACCATTTTGGGTAATTTTGATTAATGAAATTTCAGAATTTTTTATTTTTTTAAAGGCATACATAGCCAATGAGCCAGATGAAACAGAGTCTCCAAATTGTGTTCTTGTCTTGTTATCTATTAAAGACTGGTTTAATGTTTGAGAATTTATTTATTTATTTATTCTTTGGCAAGGGCCGTTTCTGACCACGTCACAGAACACTGTTAAATAAAGCGTACTGTATTTACAAAATAACAATAAAGAAAAATTTTAATTACAAAAATTTTAAGTTTTCAGATTCTCAAGTTAAATTAGATTATATAAAAAGAGAATAATACACTTTAGAAAAATAAAAAAAATTAGTAGAAGACTGATCAACAAATGAAAAAAATATATATATTATGAAAATAAAGTCAAAATTTAATTATTTCATATAGTTTTTTTGGTATAATTGACCTATTTTTTAAATTGAAAATTTTACGTAATTCCGTAACTGTTTGGTTGTCTTCGTTCGCTTTAATCTCTGTTTTTTGTTGTACTTGTGAATCGAGCATGACGACACCAAATCATTTTCACTTGTTTGGCAGATTCCCATCACCTCTCTTGTTAAGTCCCCTTTGATATTTAAGGCAAATACATTATCCAGTATTGTTTTTGTGTATATATTTTGATTTAGTCGTATAAAAAAGTCACATTTAAGTTTTTCAAGTCTTTGGTTACTTTGTTCAATTCTAAGCGCGTTCATGAGATGACTTGACCTACATCGAGTTGGTACCCCATTCATTGTTTTTATCAAGTTACCCTCTATCCTCTTAATCAGGTTTTTTTCGCACATGTTTAGATTGTAATTTTCAAGTCCATAGTAGAGTACGGGTCGAACTTATGTGTTGTATAAGTGCCCCTTCATGTTCGGGTGTATATTCTCCGTGGTAAAGCCTAATTTATTCAGCCTTGCCAGAGCGGTTATTGCTGACTTTTTACGATTATCAATTTGAACTTTGTTCTTGTCGTTGTCGCTAATATGTACACCCAAGTATTTCATGGACTTCACTTGATTGATCGCTATTCCATTCAACATGACATCCGCTTGCCAAGTGTCAGCTCTTTTTTCTTGACAACTACGAGTTGTTGCTTGGTTAAAAATCATAAAGCTCGTTTTATCAGGGTTGAACTTTATTTCATACTTATTTCCATATTCTTCAATAGCCTCTAGTTGTGTTTTTAGACCGTATTTGGATGTACTTAATAGTAATATGTCATCGGCGTATACTATGATATCAATTTTATTCTCATCGTTTAGCCTAAGTCCCGGGTCTAAAGACTCGGTTATGGTAATCAGTTCGTCAACATAGATGGAGAAGAGTTTTGGGGACATGATTCCGCCTTGGCGTACACCAAGGGCTGTTTTAAATGGGCTAGAAAACTCACTTCCATTATGAATTATCATTAATGATTCATCATAGTACTTAATAATTGCCATAGTTATTGCTGGATCTATATTTTTTCTTATCAGTTTTGCCCAGAGGTTAGTCCTGTTGACTTTGTCAAACGCTTTTGAAGCGTCAATTGCGCAAACGTAAAGCCGTTTTTGAAGAAAGTTTCTTAGTTTTATGGCTTGTTTGAGAACCGAAATAGCGTGGCTACAAGACGACTGTTTTTTAAACCCAAACTGTTTATTATTGTCTCTGTAATTTTTTTCAATTTCGTTTAACATAATGTTTTCAAAGAGATTTGAAATTGCGTCGGATACTGCTATCGGGCGTAAGTTATTGAGGTCTTTGTTTGACTTTTTGGCGTCTTTGACGATCGGTTTTAAGATTGAAATGTTAAATAAGTAAGGCATCTTTTGAAACTGTATCATTTTTTCGAAAAGTACTGTTATATACTCGACGAGTCGATTATTTGAGCAATATTTAAGCATCTCATAAGTTACTCCACTGAGTCCATTGTTCTTCCCATTTGGCAACTCTTCAATGGTTTTTTTTACAACTTGAGTATTTAAGTGGTATTCAAATTCCACACCAGTTTTGCTTTTAATGAACTCATCCAATTGAAGTTAGCTTAAATTTTCTACATCTTGATTGGCGTTAATTCTTTGGTTAAATTGTTTATGGTACTCATCCTTGATTATGGCTGTGTCAATGTCTACTTTAATTTTTTGCCTATTTAAGGCTCTAATCTTCTTCCAAAACGAGTCTTTGTCAAGAAGAAACAAATGGTCAAGTTTTCTTAATGCTTTATTTCGCTTAAGTTTAATATTTAGACGTTTTCTTAATCTAAATTCGCGTTTGGCATCTCTGTGTTCTTTTTCGAGTTCATTGGAAAATCCTGAGTCTTTGAGAAGTCCAGATTTCTCTATTACCTTATTGTGGAGCTCAGTCATTTTGTCATTCCACCATGGTTTAAACTTTAAGTCCCCGATTCGTTTCTTTTTTTGTTTTTTGTTGTTAAATTCGTTTCTAGTTTTGATAGTTGCATTGATCAAGACTGATGAAATCTCGTTTAAAGAGTTCGTTAGTGTAAGCTTGACTTTTTCAGTGTTTTTCTCACTCATTAGGTTTAAGAAAAGCGATTCAAATTTTTTAGCCCTATGTCTACTCTTTCTTGATATGCAATTCTTTCGTTTATATTGTTCCAGTTAATTGAATGTATAATTATGTGATTTAGACTTTGAGTTTTATGATGATTTACGCATAGGAGAAGTGAGTAGTTGAAGTTAATCGCGTTATGATCGCCTTTATTTTGAGTATTCTCTATTATCTTCACATCAGTGATATTTTTATTGTTTTTGTCGCTTAAGACGTGATCAATCCAACTTGTATTATTCATGCCTTTGTAAGTGTATGGTGGAGTTTGATCGACTATGTGGTCTTGAAAAATAAGATCATTATTAGTTGCAAAGTTTTTCAACATTTGGGTATGTTGGCTGTTCCTGTTGAGATCTGTGTTGAAGTCGCCAAGTATTATTATCTCCATATTTTCTGCTTTTAATTCATTTAAAGTCAGATTGAGTAGAGCTAGGTCGCTAGCGTATTTAAGTTGATTGTTGGAGAATTATTACTTCTTAAATTGTTGTCTATTAAAGACATAGAGCCTGAACAAGAGATAACATGGTAAATTATTTTCTTTAAAAAATTATCCATAAGTTTTAATGAACTGAAAATATTTCTATTTAATATGTCATTTGATTTTAGTTAGCATCAAACATTAAAATTAGTTTTAAAAATTTAATTTTTGAATTGAAGAATAAATTGTTTGTTTGCAGTAATTCAGAAAAAAATACAGAATTAAATTTTAGATGAAAATCTTAAATGTGATATGTATTGAACAGTGCAAAAAGAACCATACCGGTTTTCCATTGAAATTGTGCCCCCTTTTTTAAGTTACAAAAACAATAAAAAATGTGACAAAAATGGTATCATTTATGAGCTTTTTTTATTCATTTTTGTTTTCTAAATTTTTTTTAACAAAAAGTTACTTCTATTTGACCAAATTGGAAAAAAAATTTAAAAATCTTTTCAAATCTAACATAACTTTTAAAAAAAAACGGTTAAAACAAAAAAAGGTCTCACAGTATCAGATTTAATAAATAGTTACAAATATTTTCTGTTTCTTCAAGTTTGATAGTATTGGTGATTGAATAAAATTCAGATACAAATGAAGATGATTAAACTTTGTGGGGAGTCCCAGATATCTAAATTCAATTTTTGGCAAAACTATTATTTAGCCTATTTTTTGGGTTTTTCCAGTGTTTAATTAACTTAGAAAAAACTGGAGTGAAGTTTTCACGTGAGTTGAAAAAAATTGAATTAGTTAAAAAAAGATATTCAATGAAAATTTTTTTTATTTAATTTTTTTTGTAATGAAAATATTAAAAAAAAATGAATACGAAAATAAAAAAATTGAATGCAATCAAATTCTTTATTTTTTGCTTTTCTGATTTAACCTTGAAAAACCTTAATTTACCTTATAATGCATATGCGAAAATTTTTCTTTAATACATTTCCTGCTAGTTTCTTCTAAATTAACACTTTTTTCGCTAAGAAAATTTTTCATTATCACTTCTATCATCACAATAATAATATTTATAGGAATTTTAACTCTATATAAAATATTTCAATAATTTAATTTTTCTTTATATTTTATCTAATTTAATTTGCCTGCATTTATTTAACTCAAAAAATAAGAATTTTTCTAATTTTTTCATTTTTTGAGATGTTTTAAGAAACCAAAATTTTTGGTTCATTTATAGATAACTGAATTTGAAAATAACGAAATAATCAAAGATAAAAAGTAAATATCACCTAAAAGGTTTTAAGATTTTAGAAAAAAGAAAGTACTGTCACTTAGCATTGCATTAAGATATTATTTATTTATTTAATATTAGGGCTGGTAGACCGATTCCAATCTTAAAGCCGGTTTTGAAACCAGTTTCCAAATAAAACTGGTTTTAAAAACCGGTCTACCAGCCCTATTTAATATTGATTAAAAACAACATCAGATTGAGTAGTCTAAAATAATAGCTGTGAAAAATACTATTTTGGAGTCATTTTTAATTTAGTATGAGTAAAATAATCATAGTTAGGAGTTATTTCAAACGAGAACGGTTTAAAAAAAATAAAAGAGGAGTAAAAATTGCATTATTTTTACTATTTGTGTGTAAAAATATGCTGAATAATTTGTATTTATTTTACTACAAAATAAACTATTAACTCGGAAAAATTGAAAAAGAATATCATTTTAACTCTTTCTTCTCCGTTATTTCGTATTTAAAGTCCATTTTTTAAAACTGTATAAAAGCTAATATTATCTAATATATCTATTGGAATTTTTTTAAACAGCTAAATTTATATTTGGTGGATATCAATTATATTAATCATTAAAATTTTTTTTAAAAAAAGTTTTAAAGGCTAAAGTAAAATATTTTTGAATATCTCTAATGAATTAGTGTCATTTACTTAACATTCAAATCCTATAAAAAAAGTAAGCCTTTAGCTTAATGCGTTGATGTGCATTGGAAAGCCAATTCCCTTAAAATCCCAATATTTTTTATTCAAAGGAGTGTAAGAGAATAAGATAAAATAAAAAGTAAAATTTTTCTTAGAAAAATATATTCAAGAAAAAAAGTTATGTTAGATTTGAAAAGATTTTTAAATTTTTTTTCCAATTTGGTCAAATGGAAGTAACTTTTTGTTAAAAAAAATTTAGAAAACAAAAATGAATAAAAAAAGCTCATAAATGATACCATTTTTGTCACATTTTTTATTGTTTTTGTAACTTAAAAAAGGGGGCACAATTTCAATGGAAAACCGGTATGGTTCTTTAAGATTTTAGTTTCTGGATTTACACAAATTAAAATATGTTAGATAGATTGGCAAATTGAAGTTTTAGATAAAGATCAAAAGATCAAAATACAAATTGTAATATTGTTTTTAATAATAGAGAAAAAATAATTTTTTTCCAAAGCAATTACTTGACATGTCATGTCAAGTTTATTTTCATATTTCAAATTTTAAAATGTCCTTTTTAATTGAAA
The DNA here is from genome assembly GCA_025491095.1 of Brachionus asplanchnoidis. Classification (NCBI taxonomy): domain Eukaryota; kingdom Metazoa; phylum Rotifera; class Eurotatoria; order Ploima; family Brachionidae; genus Brachionus; species Brachionus asplanchnoidis. The sequence goes on along the minus strand of JAILYF010000011.1, from coordinate 3,539,403 downwards.
TTTAATAGGTTTAAAATTTTTAATTGATTTTAATAAAAACTTACTCTAAAAGACAAAAAATTTTAATTTTTTAAAATTTAAAATTTATTTAAGTGGAAAAATTTAATTAATTTTGTTTGAATAAATGGACATAAAAGTTATAAATTTGAATTTGTGAATTAACTTAACCTGAATTATTTGAAAAATTGATTGTTTTTTTTTTTTAAATTAGAGATCAATAATTTTGATGTTAATTTGATAATGAACCATACTTAGACATAACATGTCTAGTAATGTTTAGTATTTATTTCTTAAAAATTATCAAAATCATTAGATTGATTAAGTTTTAAAATTTTAAATGATCGTTTTGATCTTAAAATTTGATCTGAAACTTCCATTTGCCGATAGATTATAAATTTTCATTTTTAAAAATTTTCTTCTCAATATTTAGTCTTTGTACAAAAAATTATCTAATGTTATTTTAATTATAGATATTATCTTTCTCAAAATTGATTTTTTAGTCAATTTAACATTTTATTATTAACTGGTAAAAAAAATTTGACTGTTTAATTGTTTAATTTAATCGTCATTTAGAAAATAATTATATTATTATTTGTTTATTTTTATTTATTTGGAAATAAATTATTTTAGTCACTTATAACTAATATTATTTGAGAGTCTAATAAATGTGACTAATTATTCAAGTTAGACAAACCGAATAACTAAATGAATCAGAGCAATCTAATTTATTTTTTTTGTTGACAAAACACAATTTTAGTTTCATTTTTTTCTCATTTAAAATTTTATTTATTAGTTCTAAAAATATAATAAGCTGAGACATTTATGTATCATATATTAACAGATTTGACAGATTGTTTTTTATTATTCATTTGAAATTATGATCGATCAAAAGTTCCTCAAAAAAAAACACCAATGGAGTATAGTTAAATTGATGCAAATTAAATTTCACCAAATCAACTATTCAATTTTTAAAATATTTAAATGTATTAAAATTTAAATTAAAATATGTAAAATATTCTAATTCAATTTAAATAGTTAAAATTAAAAAGAATTGAATAGTCAAGTTTATTATTATTTCAAATAAACAATTTATAATAAACTGATAAATAAGTAATTAAAAAAGAATTTAATTTGAAAAAGAAAGATAATTTATTCAGAAGCTGTAATTGAAAAAATAATATTGACTATACATTAAAAATCTAACTAGGTGTTAAATTTTTTTTAAATATAATCAATTTATTTAATTTTTATTTATTAAGGTGTTACGGGGAAGGCTATAATCGGGACTATAAAACTGGCTGCGGATATTAATTAATAATGTATTTTAAATTTTTGAAAAAGAATTTTGTAACTTGCTCACTTCTTAATTATTATTACCATTGTTATGATTCTAAAGAAAATTTTTGACAGAATTTTATTTATTCACAACTATACATTTTTTAATAAAATATTTAAAAAAAAAATTTTTTATTTGTTTTTGATCTAAGTGTTTCAAGCACTTTTTAAATTTATGAAATGAAAGCTATAAAAATTAACATTTAAATTTAAAATTATCGGATGCTACTCTTTTTTTTTTGTCTTAAACTTATTTTAATTTTTTTTTTATTTTTTTTTTACATCGCCTACAAGGCGTTCATTGAATAAATAAATAAATAAATAAATGAAAAATAATTAAGTTTGACTGTAAAATCATTTTTTGTTGAAGTCAAGTCATTTAACTAAACTTTGCTGGTGTGGTGAATACTGTAAACAGTTATTTTTTAAAATAAAACACTAATCATCTAATTAGAACTAAAAGTATTAAAATCAAAAAAAAAATCTTAAAGACAAAATATGGATTATTCGTAAAATAACAATTATAATAATCTGCCCTAATAAATTATCTGACGAGTCTTTTATTTATTTTAAGAAATTTTCTTAAATAAAATAGTAAAATTGAAATGTTTGAGATTTTTAAAATATCAATTTAATCGCCATTGTAAAGCCAAGAGAAGACTTAATGATCACTCTTGCTTGCACTGTATTAACCTCATATTCTCATCGAGATTTTTGAGAATATTCACAATTTTTTCAAAAATAAATTCCTTTTCTAAAGAATCTGGTATTGTGAATTTCGAATACAAATTGAACAAAAATTCTTCTTTTTATGATAAATTAAGATTAAAGTTTATAAAAAATATTTAGAGAAAATACTGGCAACATAGTGCAACATATTTTGCTGCACCTTTTTGACCAAAAATAAATTTTTTATTTTCTTTTTTTTTAAGCAAATCAAATCAATAATCTATTTAAATCTTATTCATGCTTTATTTTTTGTCTTTTTTTACATGAGAAAAATTATTTTAGGTAAAAAGGGCCCAACAAAGTATCTTGCACTATGTTGCAGTATTTTTTTTAGTATTTTTTATTAAATTTAATTTTAATAAATCAAAAAATGAAGGATTTTTGTTCAATTTGTATTTGAAATTCACAATACCAAGATTCGCTATAAAACATAGACGCGTTTCGAAATCAACGGATTATCAGATAAGGTTTAAATTTTACATACCTAATATCATTTTCTTCTAGCTTTATATTTTATGTTTGGTACAGTCGAACCTCGTTATAACGAAGTCCTCCGTTCCAAAAAAAACATGTTCGCTATAGAGAGGTATGTTATAACGAAAATTCCATGTAAAAAAAAGGGGTGTGAAATTTCGGTTCCATAAATTTTATTGAAAAAAAAATATGAAACATATAAAAAAAATAAGAAAAAAAATTTAATGTTTAACAAAATAATTTGAAATTTTTTGTTGTTTCACTTCGACATTTTTCATTATTGAGGTCTCGAAATCCTGGAGTTTTTTCAATAAATCTCGATTTTGATTATCATCAGCAAGCAAAAAATCTCGTTGTTGTTTACTCATATTCGAGAATTCTTGGCGAGAAATGATCTTTTTGTGATCTTCTTCAATTTCAGTCTCTGACACTTCAACTTCGACCGTTTGGAATTCATTGTTCGACTTTTTTGTAACCAAATCAATTATTTCGTCATCTGTTAGTTGTCCATATATAGGTACATTTTCGTCACATTTTACATAAGCAAATTGATTTAGATCCAATTTTTTAGACTCTATATATTTGGCTATATAATTAGGTTGTGTCTCACTCTCTTCACAATCACTATTAGGACTTAAAGTGTCATTATTGAAAACAGATTTGTTAAAACAGTTTCGTATAGTCAGAGCGGTAACTTCATCCCATTCTAATTTATCTCTGACAATTTTATTTCTATATTTCACTTTAAACGAATTAATTATACATTGATCAAGTGGTTGAAGAACAGAAGTACAATTGGCAGGAAAAAATTTTTGCTCGATATTATTGAATTTTTTTTCTGTTTTATGTCCACTAAAATTGTCCAAAAAAAGGAGAATTTACCTGTTTTGTTTGCTATACTTAGAATCGATCATTTGTAGCCGTTCCTCGAAAATTATAATATTCATCCACGCGCTCTTGTTAAAACGATAATGTACTGGGATATTTTGCTTATTAACACCTTTTAAACAACGTGGTGTTTCTGCTGTGTTAATTAACAATTGAGCAAGTTTTTCTGAGCCATCCATATTAGTACAAAATAACAAAGTTACTCGTTCTTTTGAGTTTTTGATTGTATTACAAGGTATATTTTTATAATGTTAAGTATTTTCCGGTAGCGCTTTCCAAAACAAAGCAGTATCAACTGCATTAAATATATTTTTGGGATCATAATTTTTAATAATGTCCGGGAAAAATTTTCGATTTCCATTCTTCAACTGTAACTTGATCTACTAAACCTGCTTCGCCTGAAGACTTCTTCCCAACAATCATATGCCTTTGTTTGAATTTTTCTAACCACCCGTTGCTTGCAACAAATTTTGTATGTTTTAACATACATGCATATTTCAATGCTTGTTGTTGAATTTCATTACCGGTTAAAGATACATCTAAATAAGTTTTTACGTCATTAAACCATAAATCAAGTGCATTTCTAAGTCTTGATATTGCGGTTTTCTAATTCGCTTACTGCCCGGTTGAACTAAACTACTTTGATAACTATCAGTAATTTTTTCCTTATTACTGAGAATAGTTGACACTGTTGATATTGGGAGACCATATTCAAGTGCAATTTTTGAAAGCGCAATTCAATCCTTGTTTTTCTTTATAATATCAACTTTTGTTTTAATATCAATTATTTTACGTTTTTTTGCTTGTAAATTTTTAGATATATTATTATTTTCTTTTATTCTATCGCTCATTTTTGTTTTAATTGTTACTAATACATGCGTACAGCTATTTATATTTATTTTCAATAAATTGACAATCAAAATAGACAATTTTTTCACATATTCGTTATAAAGAGTGAAATCGTAATTAGGATTATAGTTTAGGTGTAAATTTTTTCTTTGTTATATCGAGGTTTCGTTATAAAGAGTTTTCGTTATAAAGAGGTAAATCTACAATCAAATTATATGTACTTAATTTGGTTCTTTTTTGAAGGTACGTCAAAAAGAGGTTTACGTTATAAAGAGTTTCGTTATAGCGAGGTTCGACTGTATCAAGTTAGTATTCTTATGCCAAGTTCTAGATTGTTCAACTTCTAGTTAAATAAAATTTAAAATTGACTCAAAAAATATATTGTAAATATTTTAGAGATTAAAAAAAATAAAAGACGAGTCGAAATAACGATTTAAATTTATAAAAATGGAGTTAATCACTTTATGTTTTTGACATTTTATTTTTTTACCTTTAGGTCGACCTCGTCTTTTACAAACCCTGCATTGTATAAGTTTACTTGGCTTGTTTCTTCCTGATTTACCATTTTTTTCAAGTCAATTTTAAATTTTTCTTAGAAGTAATGCCGCATCAAAAATAAAATTTTAGTAATTTTTTTAATCGAATAATAAAAATATTCAAAAAAATAATTTTTATTCTAATGACAGAAACTCTATTAGAATATATTAGAATCAATTGATTTTATTTCGCAAGCTCTGGCTAAAGGTCAATCTGTAGACGTGTTTATTACGGATTTTTCTAAAGCGTTCAACAAGGTCTCCCATCGGTTCTTAATCTATAAGCTCAGGGCTTATGGACATGTGGGTCGAATTTTGGATTGGATAGAGTTCTCTCAAATAGAAAGCAAATAGCTGTTTTGGGAAAATCTGTTTCTGAGTGGTTGACTGTAACCAGGGTTCGGTCCTTGGTCCTCTGTTATTTACAGTTTTCATAAATGATTTGTCATCGAATTTGAACAACAAATGTGAAAATTAAGCTGATGATACCAATGTTTTATCGGCTATAAGATCTATTGACGAAAATCTCTCGCTTCACCGTGATCTGGATTTTATTTCTAGTTGGTCGATCACTTGGTCATTAGATCTTAATGCTGAAAAATGTCTTGTAATGCACATCGGCTCAAGAAACAAGGGTTGCGATTACACTATTTTCAATAAGCAAGGAACGTGTCCATTGAGTAAAACAATTCTCGAAAAGGATTTGGTAATTTACTTACAAAGTGATTTGAAATTGATAAATCAGGTCAGGTACTGTACAAATCGTGGAAATCGGATTTTGGGTATGAAAGTCAAAATCTTCAAAAATCTAAATCTTGGCATTTTAAGATTGCTTTATACGTCGCTCGTTAGACCGCATCTAGAATTCGCCGTTTGATCGTGGTGTCCGTATTTAAAGGTGGACATTTGCGAATTAGAGAAAGTTTAAAGAAGAACAACGAAGAGTTTGATGTCTATCAAAGATTTGGATTATCAGACCAGATTGAAGCTATTAAACTTGTCGGATTTAGAGACTAGACGAATCAGAGGTGATTTAATACAAGTCTTTAAGATCTTGAATAGATATAAGAGGTAAAATTGAAAAATCCCCACTTTTGAATTATAGAAAATTCCCCACTTATTTCTTTTCCGCTTTTTTTACTCCCCACTAAGAAAATTTCCCGCTTTAATTTTTTTCGATATAGAATTTTACCCACTTTATAGGAGGAGTTAAAACTAACCAATAAAAAAAAATTTTTTTATATAATTTTATTAACCAATAAAAAAAGGAAAAATATAAATTACAACAATAAAAAAGGAAAATATCACCAATTTACAATTAAAGATTCTATATTTTCCAATTCTACTGAATCAAAATTTTCTAAAAAACCATAATTAACAAAAAAATTAAATTTTTCTCGCATTGTTGCTTGATTGAATTTAAAAAAAGCCGGATTTTTTGAATTTGATAATAATTGAGCAAACGCAATAGCAAACAAACCGCAATCGTTTGACCCGACTTGTGGTTGAACGTGCACTAAATTAATTTTTTCCCTTTTTTTTTCTGGATACATTTAACTTAATATTTTGCTTGCTGCTGGACAATTTGCTTTACTATTCATACTGTCGTAAACGTACCAATTTTGTTGATTCTGCTCACCCCATTCAAGTTCGCTTGTCAAATTAATACCCGAAGGATTGATGTTTGAAAGAATAATCCAATGTAAATTTGACACATTGATGGGATAAATCTTATCAATCTCAAAGGTTTCGTGCAAAAACCCATTTTGTTTAATACAATAATCAATCTTCCAATTGTTTGCTATGGTTAAATTAAAATATCCTCTCATTATAGCAGCTTTTTCGATATAATCTAGAGCGAGGTCTATGTGACGCGCATTTAGCCATTCGGTCGATGAAACAATATTACTGATAGGCTCAATAATTTGATTTTCGTTTACGATAATTGTATTTGAAAAACTTGTCACAGCATTTGAATCATTTGAACTACTATCTATTTTATTTTTTTTCGATTTTTGATTGAATTCAGAACTTGCTTTGGTCCTTTTTCGATCTTGTTTTTCGATTTTAACTGAATTTAAGACTTGGTCGATTGAAGAATCCACATTTGCGTTAATTTCCTCTTTTTTTTTCTTAAATTTCACGACATTCTTTGAATCTTGTTTCCAAATCACCGACAAAATTAACACTTTTGAACGAATTTTATATTTTTACGATTTCTATATTTGTTCCGGATTCTTCAACGACTAAATTGGTTTCTTCGTCAAATTCGATTTCGTCAATTATTTCGTTTTCATGCAATTCTAAATCAAGATCGTACGGGCTTAATATGTGGCGTGTTATGTTCGTGAAATAATCTTTAAAGCTCAACCTGTTTTGCTTGAAATCTTCATTGATTAATTGAATAATTAAATCTTTTTGGACATCTCTTTTTGACTTTTTGACTTTTTTATCGGTTTGATAATAATCATTTCGAGTTTTTGCGTCTTCTTTTTTCAAACATCTTATTAATTCAGCCAATTTTGGGTGATGTTTTGGGACGAACTTTGCGAATTTAGAATGGAAACCTTCTAAATCGTTATTTGTTTGCTTTTGCGAATTAAAATGATTCCAAATTTCTGGTGAAACAGTTCCGTTGAGCCATTGATCCTTGAAATATCGAATAAAAGCCAAAATTTTTTCATCTGCAATCGGAATTTCAGTTAGAATAATATCGAAAGCTTCTTTGATATTTCCGATTGGAATAAGTGCTAACGCCATAAAACGCTTTACCCAAAATTTAAAATCACTGTTCAATAAAAAATTCGACTAAAATCCATTCAAAAAAATTCGCTTTCTTATTACTTGGGTGTAATGAAACCAACATCCTTTCAATTAAACGTCTGGAAACACTGACACAACTGTTTTCATTAACGAAACCTCGAAGTCTGTCATTACCCGTTTTAAATTTTTAGGAAAACGATGTTACGAATTTGCTCAATTGCAATTACGTACGTTTTCGCATTTTTATTTTCTAATAAAATAAAAACACATTGGTAGCTCATATTGTCGACGATTGCGTGCAGCGACAAAAGTTGATAAAATATTCCTGGTGCAGTTTTGAATGTGCCGTCGAAATGGTATTCTTCGGATTTTCGTAATATTTCAATAGCTGTATTCGACATAAATATTAAAATTCGGTTACCGTTTACACTTTAATTGTCGTATCTCAAAAATAGCTCTTTTTCTTGATTGATTGTTTGAAATTTTATATCGTCCGTAATTTGTAATTCGGAAGTTGATTTGGGCTCTTTTATTTTATTTTTAGCACGAATTTTGTCACATGCTGCTCGGGCTCTAGAATCGGTTAGAAAAAAATCGGAAACGATTTTAGGTCGAATTTTGCTTGCAAGGGTTGCAATAATTCTCGGTAGCGATGTGAAAACGAAAACGAATTTACATTTCCTGATTCGAATTTAAGCGTTTCGTATTGTCTATAACACTCAATACTTATTTGACATAAACGCTTGCACTTACCATTTTTATGGCTATTGTTAGCGTCTACAGTTCGAGTCAAAACACCGTCTAAATCGGTTGTAACACTCATCGATTTGCACGATTCGCATCTCCATCGAATTGTTCCGTTCTCGTTCTTTTTATGGATATTGTACTTGAAATTGTTAAATAAGCCAAGAGTTTTTTCGGGGTTCAAAAATTCCATTTTTAGAGTTTTTTTGATTAAATTTTAGATTAGAATATTTTGTTTCCAGAGTCATATTCAATTTTAAAGGAGATTGTAAATATTAGAACCAAGGTTTCAAAAAAGGATATTCGGCAATTAATATTAGATTTTGTTTCAATTTTTTTTTAGGAAGCGGTTTAAGATATAAAGATAATTAGTAAATCAATTGAGTAATGTTATCAAAGTTTTGTTAATTTTATCAAATGCTATTAATTTTATTATTTATTATTTTTCTATTGGTTAATCAATTTTAATATTCGAATGGGTCATTTTAAAAGTGGGGAAGATTCTATATGGGGAAAAATAATTAACAATAATATTTCTAAGTTGGGAATTTTCTATATGGGGAAAAAAAAGTGGGGAAATATACAGTGGGGAAAAATGAAGTGGGGAATTTTCTATTAAATCGATATAAGACTATTGAATTGTGTAACCTAAATTTTTCCTCAGTCAATCAAGTATACAACTTGAGAAGACACAAATCTTAGTTAGAGAAAATGTCAAGAATTGATTACAACGTCATAATTTTATAACAAATAGAGTTGTGAATGTAAGGAATGCACTGCCTCTAAATGAGATTGATGCTACCTCGACTAATTGTTTCAAAGCCAGAATCGATGACTGGATGATCATTCAAGGTTCAGATAAGCTCAAGTTACTGCCATATCAATCATAAAGCTGAAGCCTGTGTGCGTCGCAGTAAACAACTACTACTACTACTAATACTACAACTACTACTACTAGTACTACTATTGTTAATGCTGCATTAAATAAAAAAACTTTACTTTAAACCAGAGTTGTTTTTAAGTCACAAGTCTTAAGTCAAGTCTAAGTCAAGTCATTTCAAGTCAATGACTTGACTTAAATTATTATTTTTTTTCAAGTCAAGTCAGTGACTTGAAATTTTTTTTTTATTTTTTGAGTAAAGATAATGACTAAAATTTATTAACCGGTACATTTCCAAAAATTGCCGTTCCCATACAAAATCTGCCGTTTCATCGTGTTTTTTAGGCGGTAAAAGTGGAAAATTAAATAAATAGGCGCTAAATTCAAATAATCTAAAATTAATTTTAAATTTTGCAAGATAAAAAATTTAAAATTAAATAAATTTTGAAAGATTTTTTGAATCTAGCGCCTATTTATTTAAGGAATTGACTTGCCTTAAAAAAAAAAAAAGAAAAATTTAAGTCAAGTCATGACTTAGACTTAAATTTTTGTGACTTAGACTTTAAATTGTGACTTAAAAACAAGTCTGCTTTAAACGTGATCCAAGACTCGAATTACAACTTTGATGCATGCGGTATAAGTTAAGAATGTTTTAACATGTGCGAGATGATATTTATTGCCTGCGCCAAAGTTGTGTTTCGGGTTCTAAGGCTGCAATATCGAACGAGGGAATACGGTACCAGTAATAAGCTTGTATTGGTCGGTCATCTGAACATGGCTTACTATAATAGACTTTTTAGACTTTCTTTAAATTTTGAACTTAATGGTTGGTGTTGGCTTTTTAATAACAACTCAGAGTACTCATTAATGTAGCTAATCATTTTCATCGTTTTTTTAGTTTCTTTATTTAAGCTCGACACAGATAAAGAATAATAAAATAAATTATATTTATAATAGATTCGAAAATATCAAAAAATTTGATAATTGCGACATTCAATTGAAAAAAAAATTTTTGTATGAATAAATATGGGCAATATTTTTTTTCTAATTTTTTTTGTTTTTTCTGTATTAAAGTACAGTAAAATATAATAATTGATGACCAAAATAATTGGTACTTTTGTGTATGAATTGAAGCTAGAATTAATGGCTTTAAAACTAAATTAGTAGAAAAAAACTGAATGCGTAAAAATTTATTCAATTCTTGTTATTTTTATTAAATTTTTGGTAAAATTAACTATTTTTATGGCTTGATAATATTATCTCTCATCTATCTCTTCTTATTATCTTTTATTTTAATCAATAGAATTTTTTTGAAGCAATAGTAATAAAAGCAAATAAAATTATAAAACTTAATGGAATATTAAGTCCATTAGCTGAATTATTTCCTCCATTGCTATTAATCAATTTTTGAATCTTGACTATTCGATTATTTCTGCCATGATAAGACCAATTACCAGTATTGGGCAATGGATCATTATCATTCCATGCAAACAATAAAAACTGAGTATTTTCATCTATAACCATGTCATCTTTATCCGATGTATCTAATTTTCGACTGAATTTAATTGTCGTAAGGCCTTGATACTAAAAAAAAAATTTAAATAAAAGTTAATTTTTTCTTTTTTTAAATTACCTCACGAGCAGTAATTATTTTCCAGTCCTGTTTACTATCAATCAAAGGTCTTTTTTTTCTCTCAGCATGGGTATCTTCTAAAAATGGATTTCCATTATTGTCAATCCAGCCAATTGCCAGATCTCCTAGCATGTCTTTCTCAGGTGACAAGCCAAAACCAACCCAGCCAGTTGTCTGACAAAATATCTCAAATTGGATATCAGTATTTTCCAATTGTTTCCAGAATAATTTCAGCTTGTCCGGGTCATCTTCGAACACTGTCAAGGAATTCTCATAAGACTCCGAAGGAACAATATCGCTACAGATAAAACCAAGAAAAGATAAGGCCAAAACAATTTTAAATATCATATTTGCAAATATGCTTAAAATAAAATTTCTGATCAAATATTTAAAATAAATTTTATCTTTAATTATTTTATCTAATTAAATTATATAATTTTTAGAAATTTTGAAAAGCTTAAAAAAAATAATTTATATAATAGAATTTATTGTGTGATTATGCATTTATGAGCTTGCCAAGATAATGATATTTAAAAAACGAACACTTTTTGAACTAAATATTTTGAAAATACACAGGATGGCACAAAGTTTTTATTTTAACATCAATGAAATTCACTGTTTGAAAAAAAGTTCATTAAAGAATATGTTTATTTATTCAAAGGTAAAATATTAAAGTAATCAACCTTTTTTTTTTTAATTTTATGCTTAAATGTTATTTAAAAAAATGAAAATAAATTTTGAATAAAATGCTATCATATTCTTAAAATCCAAAATTATTTGTTTTTCAAATGTTCAAGTTTTTTACAGTTGATTCAAAAAGTTGAAAAAAAATTTAATAAAAATTGGAAAAGTTTCCTTATTTAATTTTTTTTCACCAAAAAAAGTTCATGTTTCTAAATTACATTTACATGCATAAAAAAATGTTTGACATACGAAAAATTATTCAATATTAAATATAAAAAGTCACTTATGCTCTAATATACATTTTTAAGATAATTGTATTCGAAAGTAATAAAGAAATTTAAATTTGATTTTGATCAATTTAATTTACTCAATAGATTTTTAAAGAGGGTAAAATTAATTAAAGCTAAATGGCAATTTAACACCTGCACATTTAAAAAATATTTTAAATTTATTTTTAAAAACAGCATTTTATAATTTAACAGATTTATTAAACTGATAAATTAAACTTAATTAAAAAATGATTTTTACTTAATACATATTAAATAAAAAATATTATTTGGTGAAAAAAATAGTTAGCCATCAAGAATAAATAAAAAAAATTCGCTGCGAACAGGATTTGAACCTGTGCGGGAATAACCCAACAGATTTCAAGTCTGTCGCCTTAACCACTCGGCCATCGCAGCTCATTCTCTAAATCATATCTAAACCTTTCAATAAATCATATCAAAATTTAAATTATTTATTTCTAATCGAATTATAATATATTTATTTTAATTTACTAGAAATAAAGAAAAAAATGATATTCATCAATAAGAAGCTGCGATGGCCGAGTGGTTAAGGCGACAGACTTGAAATCTGTTGGGTTATTCCCGCACAGGTTCAAATCCTGTTCGCAGCGAATTTTTTCTTTCATTTTGAAATTTTGAGAAAAAAAATTCACGTCACTTATAATTTTGGATTTCGATTGAAGAACTTCTGTTAACTTAGTATTTCCTAAAATTTAAACTATCTTTTATGACCAAATGACAGGCTCCAGTCAACTTAAATTTCTATAGTTTCATAATGAAATACTTTGATCCTATGCGGTTTACAATTTGTAATGTAAGAGTCATTTTATTAGTTATTTGGAATTATTATCTTTATTAAATTTTTGGGCTTGAGGTTGCAATTTATTATATAATAAAGTTATGCAATTAAATATCAATTTTAATTTGTTACATAAAATATAAAATCACTCAACCTCATAGAGCTCATTTAAATTGAATTTTTGTTTTATAAAATTTGATCTAAAGTTCAGGTGAAACAACTGTTGCTTTATAAAATGTGAGAATTTAAAACGAAATCAGCTTAACTCAAATCCAATTGATTAAAAAACTTTTAATTTCAAGGAATATTTTTTGAAGATTCTCTATGAATTAATTTAAAAAATTATAAAAAAAAAATTAATAAATTTCAAAATTAAATTGTAAATTTCGATTTATTAACAACAGAATTGTTCATGCCTTTTATTTTTAGGGTTAAAAAATAAGGACTCAAAAAATTTCAACCTGTGCGGGAATAACCCAGTAGATTTTAAACATGTCGCCTTAAATTTTGTTTTGCTTTTTTTTATAATTCACTTTTTGTTCAATAAAATAAAAAAAAAAACTTATCTTTTTAAAAGTTTTATTAACTCAAGTCAGAAAAAAAATTAAAAATAATCCACCTTGAGTTTGTTGTTGAAAAGTATTTAATTAAAAAATTTTTGTCTTGAGTTAATTTCGTAACTAACTCTAGTCCAAACTTTTCTCGAGTTAATTAATAAATTTTAGTTAAATTAAAAACCAAAATAAAAAAATCAATTTTTAAAAATAAAATAAAAAAAATCGCTGCGAACAGGATTTGAACCTGTGCGGGAATAACCCAACAGATTTCAAGTCTGTCGCCTTAACCACTCGGCCATCGCAGCTCTTCAATGACAACTATTTTTTTTCCTTTTTTTTTTAAATTATTTTAAATAAATTATTTTGCACACTCAAGAGATTCTTTTGATTTTATTTTAAAATTATTAATTAAATAAATTTTAATTAAATTTATTGAAAGGTATGAGCTGCGATGGCTGAGTGGTTAAGGCGACAGACTTGAAATCTGTTGGGTTATTCCCGCACAGGTTCAAATCCTGTTCGCAGCGAATTTGTTTATTTTATTTTATAGATTTTGCAAAAGCCTTTGGTATACTGTTACATAAAGCTCTAATCAACAATTATTTGCTTATGGTTTTAAAGGGAAAATTTTGGAATGAATTTGTGACTTATGTTTTTCAAAAAATTTGTCTGCTAGTACTTTTAAACTGCTGTATGTAACATTAGTCAGGCCAAATTTGGAATATGACATCAGTGCTTGGTATCCTACAACCAAGAAAGAAAAAATGATATTTGAAGGATTTAAAAAATAGCTTTTAAGACTAAAAAACATCATTTTTTATCACATGAAAGGGGACTTGATATTTTGGAATTTTCGTCATTAAAAGAAAAGGAAGAGGTATCATCCTGAATTTTCAAGTATAGTGTGGTTTTGATACGAGAATCTTACCGAATTTAGCAATAAAATATTTTGAATATATTTTGCCGATTTTTTTTTCTGTTAAGTGTTATTGTTTTTATTGATAAAATTAGCAAAAATATATCTTTTTTTACGATATTTTACCAAATTTGATTGTAAAAATATAAAATTTTTTTTAGTAAAATTTTAAAAGGAAAAATAATTAGAAAAGTTAGAATTTTAAAAAAAAATTGATTTTTCTCAAGAAATTTTGATAATTTTTTTTCTAAAATAAACCAAAATTCATGTAAAATTACGACAATTTTCGTATGTTCGTGAAATTTTTTTTATAGGATGCTATCTTCTGATATTTTCCTAGCAGAGTCAATAAATGCATCAAAAAATAAACTTTAGGATTTGAAGAAAAAAATAACAAATAAGAATAAAACATTAATAGATACACTATTAAATGGCTAAAAACTTTGAATCTTGTAAAAATTCTTGTTTTTATTATTATTAACCTTTGATAATTTTTTTAACTATGCTTTAAAATGTGTTATCAATAGAATTTATATTATTCTTGACAACTGAGTTTTTATGATCAAATTATATCTGAAAAAAAAAATATTTTATAAATTTTATTATGAAAATATTTCATATGTAATAAAAAAGTTGTATCAAATAATTAATTAAATAATAAAAAAATCATATATCCTAAAAAATTTATTTCAATTTAAAAATTGGTCTTGATTATTTTTTTCGTTTCTTCATAAATCCCGAAAAAAATAAATCCTCCCAAAGAGATCATTGTCATACGCGGATATACTCCAGCAAAAAGCCTTAAAAAAACTTCACTAAAAAATTTACTTTCTACGCAAATTTAATCAAAACCCTTTAAGTCCATTTTCTGAATATATCAGTTTAATTGTCCTCAATATTTTGCCTTTTGAATGCCGATCTTGTTTTCCCAAAGTAATCCATGTTTTGGCCACATCAATCGGTGTTGTAATACCTGCTGATATTCCTCCTGCAACTGCTCCACATAACGCTGACTGGTATGGCTTACTTTCGCCATCCTTTGCATACTTTGAGACTGTTAGCTTCAAGTATTCCCATAAAGGGAACTGAATAGATCCGAACGGAATTTCTCTCAGAACAGTTGTCAAATATGATCTGTAAAATCCTCTAAAACCCTTTTTATTTTTTTAATTATTTCAATCCAGACTTGCGCAAAAGTCAGAAAAAAAGTCATTTTAAAGTCTTTTTAAAGTCGTTATTTTTTATTTTTTATTTTAAAATTTTAAAATTTTGAAGTCAAGTCATTTGATCTGACTTGAAATTTTATTTTTTTTAAGAAAAATCTTGACTTGAAATATTATTTTTTTCTGAAAAAATTCATTTCAAAGATTTTGAAATAAAAATGTCCACCTTAATAAATATATGGAACGGCAAAAAATTCATGTTGCCGCTAAAATAACTAGATGGAACGGCAAAAAATTCATGTTGCCGCTAAAAAAACTAGATGGAACGGCAAAAAATTCATGTTGCCGCTAAAATAACTAGATGGAACGGCAAAAAATTCATGTTGCCGCTAAAAAAACTAGATGGAACGGCAAAAAATTCATGTTGCCGCTAAAATAACTAGATGGAACGGCAAAAAATTCATGTTGCCGCTAAAATAACTAGATAGAGCGACAAAATACTTATTTAAAAAAAATAAATTTTCAAGTTAAGTCAAAAGACTTAAAAAATAATCAAATCAAGTTATTATACTTTACTTGACTTTGACTTTATGACTTTTAAACAACTCTGTATCAACCTTTTTCCTTTAAATTAATTTACTTCAGTTTTAAAAATTTTCTTCACTATTTGAACGGTGCTTAGATTATGCTGAGATTGGGTTTTTTGTCTCACAACATCAACTGGCACTCTAATCAAACAAGCAGACTTAAGATCATTTAAAGAATGACAGCAACAAAAAAATATTTTCTTAATAATTTTACTATTTCTCCTAGATTTGCCGCGACTATTTGGCAAAAAGTGGGGTTAATGTAATTTTTAGTGACATAATAGTCAAGCTTGGATTTTGTTGTGTCGTAAATTGTGAAGAATAAGGCGGCCGTAGGTGCACTGCCGACCAATGTGGAAGGCAATCCGTTGTAGATGCCGCGGAAGCCACCCGAAGCCCAAAAGCCTTTTTGGCTTTGAATACGTGTCTTAAACGTATCAAGAGGAAACAAGATCAAATCTACCCCTGATCCTGCTGCTGCGCCGGACTAAAAAAAAATTTAATCTTTCAATCATTTATTTTTATATAATTAAGGTATTGTGAAATTCAAATACAAATTGAGCAAAAATTCTTCCTTTTTAGGTGAATTAAAATTGGTATTGTGAATTTTGGTACAAAAAACAAAAAAAATATTTTGAAAATGCCAAAGCTTAAATTCGGAAAGACCAAAACATGTTCTGTAAATTGTAGCAACTGATACATCCTCCGTACCACCACTTAAAATTGATTTGGATTTTTCTCAAATTCACAATTTTCTGAATTTTGCAGTTTTATTGCAGAGTTTTCTCAGAATCAGTATATTCGTGGTACAAAGGATGTATCAGTTGTAGTGTAGAGTGTCGACCTAGGAAAGATCGAACAATGTTCGAGCTTTTTCCTGGAAAAAATTTCGAACCCAAATTCGAACATTTTTGAAAAATTTATAAAAGAGAATAAAGTTTTAAAATTTAATTTACATTAAATAATTTAGATTTTGTCACATAATCAAGATGTCACTTTTTGAATATTTCAACATTTAATTTAAAAATAATAGCATGTTTTTATTTCATAAGCTTAAAATGAAAAAAAGTTTAAACATTAATTTTTCTAAGTTAATAAAAAACTTATTTAAATTACTAAAAAATGTTGAACATCATAAAAGCTCAGTGGTTTAAACAAATGTTGAAAAAATCAAAAAAAATCAGGACTGGTTCGAACCGGCAAGAAAAAGAATTTTTTTAAAAAAAAATTTCCAAATTTAATTTTAAGAAAATTTTAATGACAAGATTGCTCAACTTAAAAAAATTCGAAAAAATTTGAAAAAAAAGTTCGGTCCAGGTTCGAACTTTTTGAAGTACAAAAAAAGTTTCGAACTTGGACCGAACGATTCGAACCCCATCACTAATAATTTGCTTCAATTTAAAGAAAAATGTTTTGGTTAAGCTTTGGCATTTTTAATATTTTGTTTTTTGTACCAAAATTCACAACGCCTTAAAATTAATGTTAATAAAATATACTTTAAAAAATACTGCAACAAAGTGCAACATACTTATTTGCACCTTTATTAGCTAAAATGAAATCATTATTTTCTTTTTTTTAGTAAATTAAATCAATAATCAATTTGAATCTTTTTTATATTTTATTTTTTGTCTCATTAAAACATGAGAAAAATTATTTTAAGTATTAAAAAGTATGTTGCACATTGTTGCAGTTTTTTTTAAAGTATATTTTATTATCTTTAATTTTAATTCATCAAAAAAGAAAGAATTTTTGTTCAATTTGTATTTGAATTTCACAATACCTATATTAATTAATAATTTTAAAATTTTTATTTTTTTCAAAACCTTTCAAATGTGACTTACAAGCAAAGAGATCCAAAAGGTGTTTGTTTCCATTTAGATCTGATATCAAATGAGAAAAGGGGGTAAGATTTGGAATATTAAAAGCGACACATGGAAGTCAATACATGAGTCATTGGTTAACAAATGGTTTAGGATGAGTGAAGAAGATAAATGAAATTCTTTTAAACTATTTATTGAAAACTAAAATGTTTAATTTTTGAAAACCAAAACTGTTAGGGCAAAAATCAGCATGGAGAGAACTTTGAAACAAAAATTAATTTAAAAAATTTAATCTAAATTTTATTATTACCAATAAACAGTTTAAATTTTGTATTATTTTTCTATCTTAGTCTTCTGGCTTCTCTCTCAGACTCCAGTAGAGTCAAAACATCGCTTTCTCTGACTGGTCCTTTGACATTACGAATGATTTGACGGTTGGTGTCGTCGATGAACTCGACTTTGACTTGGGTACATTGACCTTGGGAGCCGGTTCTGCCTAAGATTTTGATAACTCGGGCCAATCTTGGCTTTTGCTCTTTCTTGCTGTCTTTATCCATTTTGTGAGATAGAAATTATTAATCTAAACAAGGAGAATTTTGAAGCAATGCATTTTATTTGAAGCACGTTTAGTAGAAGAAAAAATGTTGGATTTCTATATGCAAAAATTTTTTTTTTAGTTAAATAGGGAGCTTGACTTGCAATCATAATTTGCAATTTGGGTATTTATATATGTTGAAAATTGTTGAAAAAAAATTTGATTTAAGAGTTTTTTTTTCATTTTTCGAAAGTGAACAAAATTAGACTTAGTTACTCTAGCCGTGATTAGTGAGCAGATATTATTTTTAATTTTTTCTTATCAAAATTAGATTTTTTTTTTTAAACTCAAGTAACTTAACAATTTTGTCTAACTAATTAAAAATTTCTTAGTTGGGTTTGTTTGGGTCCTACTAAAAAAGTGACTTAGTTTGAATTTTTCTCTTTTTTTTGAAATTAAATTAATTTTTATCCAAAATTTTTATTTTTTTGTGAAAATTGAATATTTTTATATCGTTAAAAACCTGACCCCCTTCAGGCCTTAAAGATAGTTAAACGAGCTTTCTAAAAATGGGCTTTGTTTTTCTCCAGGAAGAATAGTTTTCGAGAATTTCAAATGATTTCACAATAATTGAGAAAATTCAGTTTATAATTGTATTATTTGATATTTTTTTGTTTTATTTATTTAATAAAAAAAATAGAGTGTATGTCTTAAATTTTTAATTATTAAAGAAGTAACATCATTTAATTTATTTCATTATTTTCATTTGCTACCAAAATGATTTGGAATCCAATTATCTGAATTAGCATTAAAAGTATAGACCAAAGAATATTTATGATATTTAGGATATAATAAAATTTTTAAAAATATTCTTGCTTTGCAAATAAATGAGGATTAGAAAATTTTAAAAATTGGGGGTCAGTGTTTTAGTAAGACCCGTTAGAATACAAAAAATTAAAAAAATAAATTTAAAATACTTGATTTTGTTTTAGAAAATAAATAAAATTTTAATCAAAATTTTCAATATTCTTTAAAAAAAAAAGCAACAACCAAAAAAATTATCTAAAGTCAAAGCTCTGAGAAAAATTAAAAAGATAATCAAATCAAAGTCCATTTTTGACTAAGACTTAATGACTTATTCTGGTTTAAGCTATGAAAAATCATTTGTTCACATGTTGTGTGATCATCGATTTGGTGATCAGTCTTGTTCACAAAACCAGCATTATTAAATTGATCAAATATTGAACAAGACCCTAATCAATAAGAAAAGAACAGTTTAAAATTATTTGATCAACCACCACAGTTTTTTTACTACAATATATGTTACCTTTAATTTTAATTGAATAAAATAATTTTAAATTATCGAATTGAATAAAATTGCTTTTTTTAACCCTTTGTTATTTTAGATCTATATAAATCTGTAAAATCTCTTTGCGAAAAAAACTAAAATAAAGAAATATTAAATTAAGATTAACGCAATTTTAAATTTTTATCTTTATTAACTACTAATTTCTTGTTATTCATCAATAATAATTTAAAGGTAATAGTTATTGTAGTAAAAACGTTGGTTGCTGGTCAAAAAATTTTAAGTGATCTTTTCTTAATAACTGAGCGATCAATTATAAAAAAATCATAAGATTTTAAAATATTTATTAATTACAGAAGTGTTTAAAAGTCACAAGTCTCAAGTCAAGTCCAAGTCCGAAATTTTTTTTATAAAAAGTACGGACTTAGACTTTTGGAAGCCAATTTTATATTTTTCTTACCAAATCCCTCATTTTTTTGACCGTAATCATTTTAGAACGATTTTACTAAAATTTACGTATTTTAATGTAATCTTACGTCATTTTTGGAAAAATTACAAATCATTACAGACTGATATTCAAGTAAGATTACGTAAACTTACTAAAAATACGTAAAATTACGTAATTTAACCCATTTTGCACTTTTAATAAAATAACTGTCTCATTTATGAAAAAATATTACAATTACAAGATCATTTTTGTAATAAATCTAGATTTAAATTAAAGCTGAATATCCTTCAAAAACTGACAATCTTAATGTAGCAGAAGAGAAGAAAAAATCAAATAATAAATGTGACTTAATAATTTTCGGAAACAAACAAAACTGTATTGCAGTTTTTAAAAAATGATTCAAAAATTGAAGTTTTTTTATAGAAAATATAATAAATAGAAAATTTTATTAATTGTTCAATTTTAGGTTTAATTTAAAAAGAGCCAAGGCTAGAGATTGAAGGCAATGGAAGTGAGAATTGAGCAGCGTCAAATGAAGTTGATTCACATGGTGATGGACATGGAGATGGACATGGTGGTGGTGGTGGGCAAGTTTGTACTGGTACTGGAGTTGGGATTGGAACTGGTTGTGGACATGGTACAGGGACTGGTACTGGAACTGGTTGAGGGCATGTTTGAGGAACAGGTTGTTGAACTGGTACTGGACATGGTTGAGGAACTGGACAAGGCAGTGGAACTGGGCATGGTTGTGGAGTTCTCACTGGGATTGGTACTTCGACTGGTACTGGAACAGGTCTTGGCACTCTAATTCTGATTGGAATACGAACTGGACATGGCTCTGGAACTGGCTGTGGTACTGGGTATGGTTGTGGAACTGGTACTCGCACTGGAATTCTGATTGGAGTTGGAATAGCAACTGGTTGTGGCACTTGATATGGCAATGGAACTTGTACACGATTTATTTGTGGAACTGGTTGAGGAATTTGAACCTGTTGTGGAACTGGAGTTGGCAATCGAATTTTAAATGTAGTTGGAACTGGAACTCTTTGTGGATATTGAACTGGGTATGGACATGGTCTAGGAACCGGTACTTGAACTGGTCTTGGACATGGAGTTGGTACTGGTACCTATTTTTTGTTTAAATAAGGGTTTTAATTGTTTCATTTACTTTTTGAAATTCTTACAGTTACGTATTGTGGTACTCGTACTGGAGTAGGCACTGGGGTTGGGACAGGTACTGGTATTCTGCATGGTGGTGGTGGGCATGGGGCTGGACATGGTTGTGGTGGCGGTGGCAATGGACATGAACCGCATGATGAGTCAGATGATGATAAAGACAAAGGCAATAAAGCTGGTAATTGGGGAGTAGCTAAAGGAGCCGAAAATTCAGCATTAGCCATCATAGAAAGTTCAAATGAAGCCATTTTAAATTTTTTACCAATTTTTTTTTATAAATTAGAACTTGTTTGTTCTCAAATGGATTTTCTTGTGATTATTTATATCAAAATTGCTCATTAGAAAAACAAAAAAAAACATTTTATCAAATTGATTTCATCTTTGCTTTGAAAAGATGATAAATATTTTCCAAACTGCCAATGCTTGGCAATATATACATTGCAACAATAAAATCGATCATTTTGTTAATTAATCATAATCAATATACTTGTATGTTTGACTAACAATAAATTTAAAAAAAATTTAAATATCTAATCAATTTAGAGTGAAATAATAAAGATAAACAGCCAAAATAAGATAGAATGTAACTCTAAAGAACCCTTTTTGCTTTTGCATTTTCTCTTTCTTAATCTTTTTACAAGTTCTAGTTGATTTTTGATCACAAATTAAAGATTGTTGATTGGATTCCATTCAAGCAGAAACCCTGAAAGTCCCTATAAATTTGGAAATATTAAAAAAATTAAAAAGCATCCAATTTTTGTTCATCTTATCTTAACAATAAAACATTTAGTTCGAAATGTTTGGTAAAATAAATATCTACTATTCGTGAAATTTGTTAAGTAAATTTGTATTTTTTTTTGTTGAAGGTTCATTCGACTCCTCATCATTAGGTTCATCTTGCGGATCCTGTGAAAAATCATGCTGCCCACCTCCACCAGCACCAATAAGAGTGCCAGTACCTGTACCAGTACCACAACCATATCCAGTTCCAGTTAGAATTTCACGTCATGTTCCACATCCAATCCCGACTCCAGTTCCACAACCAGTACCATTTACAATGAGAGTACCGGTACCAAGACCAGTTCCAGTGCCAACTCCAATTCCAGTTCCACAACCATGTCCAGTGCCAGTACCATTCAAAGTACCAGTAAGAGTACCAGTACTAGTTCAGCTCACTGTTCACGAACCAGTCCAACAGGCTCAAACAGTTCAAATTCCAATCAGAGTACCAGTACCACAACCATGTCCAGTGCCAACACCAGTTCCAACTCCAGTACCAGTCAGAGTGCCAATCAGAATACCTGTTCCACAACCATACCCAGTTGTTGAACACGTCGATGTTCCATACAGAGTTCCAGTACCAAAACTATACCCAGGTATAGAAAATTTATTTTTTACTCAACAAATCACATTATTCTATGTTTTACCTTGTTTTAAGTGCCTGAAAGATTCCCAGTTCCAGTTAGAGTACCAGTTCCACACAACTACCCAGTACCACAGCCAGTACCAACTCCATTCAAAATCCCAAATCCAGTCCCAGTACCACAAAGAGTTCCAATTCCAACTCCAGTTCCTCAACGAGTTTCAGTTCCAGTGCCAGTACCACTACCATGTCCACCACCATGCCCAGCTCCATGTCCATCACCATGTGGATCAACTTCATTTGACGCTGCTCAATTCTCACTTCCATTGCCTTCAATCTCTAATCCTGACTCGTTAGCCGAATTTTCATCAATCGGCTCTTTCTAAATTAAACAAAATTAAAAAATTAAAAAATTACAATTAATAAACTTTTTTCTATCATTTTAATTTTCCTTTTCATTCGTGTGATCAAAATTAAGGATAGCTTTTTATTCAAATTTAGTTAAAAATGTTCGATTCATTTTTGATCCGATTCAACTTCATCCCTTGTTTCATTACAGCTGTGTGATCTTTTCTAAAGTTTTTTCGAAACTTCTTCCGAATAATTATTTCATGCCACGGAGCTTATTAGATCAAAATAGTTCTTCTTATTCTAATAAATGTTGCGTATTCATATCGAATCCAGTATCCCATTACTCAATGCACATCTTTTAAAAACTTTAATAATTTTATTTAACGTAATTACTCGAGTTTTATGACATGTCATTATTGTAGGATATCCCACAATAGTTCCATGTTTTTATATATATATATCGAACAGTGGTTGAAAATTTCGATTTATGACATGTCATAAAACTCGAAAATACCCTTAAAAATATATTTTTACTAAAAAATAGTAACCGTAATAGTGACATGTCACAAAACAAGAAAATATAAGGTTTTTACTCTAGGTAAATTCTTGTAAGAACAATAATAAAAGAAATTTTTAAAATTAGATTAGTTTTATATTAAATATTATTATCATTATTGTCTAAAAAAGCTATGTCCGGGTAAAAAAATAACTGAACGATTCGTTAAGACTAAACTATTTACAATTTATACAATAGAAAGATTGATTAGGTCTCAAATCCTTTGGCCAACAATTATCACAGACCCAATTGTCACAACTTTGGCATTCTAGCCATGAGTCTTGATATTTACTTGTTCTAAAAGAAGATTTACATCTAAAACATTTCTTTGAATCCAAACTAATGACTTCATATGAATATTCGACTGGTTTCGAACTTGGATCATTGTTTTTAAAATGTTAGAATGAATAATCACCCTAGTTATCGGTTCCAATAAAAAGTTGGGTAATCATAAAATGAGATTTTTAAAATGATCATATGAATAAGCTTTCTTTTGTTCTATTCTTAATTGTATAATTGAAAAATTAAAACAGACAAAGAAAATGAATATTTATGAATAGTTTGTTATGGTTAAGTTTCACGCAAAAATTTCAAGAAAGTTCAAAGTCGGGTGGACTATCCCCCTGAATCTTTTTTGGGATCAAACATTACAAAAATGGATCTGAGATCAATACACATATTACACATATACACGTCTTTCACACAAATCTTAAACCCGCCTATTTTCTTCTCGATTAGTCAATAGGATAATATAATTCTTGGTCCTAGAATTTTAATTTTGAATTTTGGAGGTACAGTTTAAAGTTGATTAAAGCTCTCTGAAGAGACCAGCTTTGATAACCCGCATCATATGCAATTAATACACTTCAATTAGAGACTATTCCTGTTTTGTGACATGTTACTATTACGGTTACTTTTTTTTAGTAAAAATTGCTTTTTAAGGGCATTTCGAGTTTTATGACATGTCATAAATCGAAATTTTCAACTACTGTTCGATATATAAAGACATATCACTATTTTAATTATGACATGTCATAAAATTCGAGTAATTACATTATTAAAAAATGCATTTGAGCTATAGAAATTCACGACTTCTGGAGAACACACCAATTAATTCAAAACAAAAAGCTCCTCGAGTTTTAGACGCTTTCAGCAATTTCAGAAACTAAAGCAAAAGACCGTCATATACATTTTTACTTTAATTAATTTAATTATTTAAAAATATCCACTCGCTTTATAAGAGGTTCAGAAAAAAAAGCAAGATAACCTCATGCTAAGTAAGACATTCCGTAAATAATCAAGATAACCTCTCTCTAAAAAAGAAGATTAATAATTAGAAACTATCCGCTAGCATCTTAAGACGTTTCCTGAAAAGAACAATTAGATCTCTCGCTATAAAATTTCAAAAATATAACCTCTCGCTATCAAAGACGTTCAATTGTTAAAATTTAGCCTCTCGATACTTAATACGTTGCCTAAAATGAACAAGATTATCTCACGCTACTTATAGCCTTCCGTAAACAAAGAAAGTTAACTTCTATCTGAAAAAGACGTTTAATTATTCAAATAATTCAATTTGCTTTAAAAAACGTTCCCTGAATTGATCAATAAAATCATTTACTTTTAAAAGCACTCTCGAATATAGAGCAAGATAAAACCATGATAAACGAAGAAGGAAAATAAATAAGCGATTGTCAAGTTCAAATACATTAAAAAGGATTTTTGAAGCTTGTTTGGATGCATTAAACGCATGAGTAACTAAATAGCTAAATTACAAGTCATTTCATTAAAAACTAGTGTAATAAATCTAGATTTAAATTAAAGCTGAATATCCTTCAAAAACTGACAATCTTAATGTAGCAGAAGAGAAGAAAAAATCAAATAATAAATGTGACTTAATAATTTTCGGAAACAAACAAAACTGTATGGGAGTTTTTAAAAAATGATTCAAAAATTGAATTTTTTTATAGAAAATATAATAAATAGAAAGTTTTATTAATTGTTCAATTTTAGGTTTAATTTAAAAAGAACCAAGGCTAGAGATTGAAGGAAATGGAAGTGAGAATTGAGCAGCGTCAAATGAAGTTGATCCACATGGTGATGGACATGGAGATGGACATGGTGGTGGTGGTGGGCAAGTTTGTACTGGTACTGGAGTTGGGATTGGAACTGGTTGTGGACATGGTACAGGGACTGGCACAGGAACTGGTTGAGGAACTGGACAAGGCAGTGGAACTGGGCATGGTTGTGGAGTTCTCACTGGGATTGGTACTTCGACTGGTACTGGAACTGGTCTTGGAATTCTAATTCTGATTGGAATACGAACTGGACATGGCTCTGGAACTGGCTGTGGTACTGGGTATGGTTGTGGAACTGGTACTCGCACTGGAATTCTGATTGGAGTTGGAATATCAACTGGTTGTGGCACTTGATATGGCAATGGAACTTGTACACGATTTATTTGTGGAACTGGTTGAGGAATTTGAACCTGTTGTGGAACTGGAGTTGGCAATGGAATTTTAAATGTAGTTGGAACTGGAACTCTTTGTGGATATTGAACTGGGTATGGACATGGTCTAGGAACCGGTACTTGAACTGGTCTTGGACATGGAGTTGGTACTGGTACCTATTTTTTGTTTAAATAAGGGTTTTAATTGTTTCATTTACTTTTTGAAATTCTTACAGTTACGTATTGTGGTACTCGTACTGGAGTAGGCACTGGGGTTGGGACAGGTACTGGTATTCTGCATGGTGGTGGTGGGCATGGGGCTGGACATGGTTGTGGTGGCGGTGGCAATGGACATGAACCGCATGATGAGTAAGATGATGATAAAGACAAAGGCAATAAAGCTGGTAATTGGGGAGTAGCTAAAGGAGCCGAAAATTCAGCATTAGCCATCATAGAAAGTTCAAATGAAGCCATTTTAAATTTTTTACCAATTTTTTTTTATAAATTAGAACTTGTTTGTTCTCAAATGGATTTTCTTGTGATTATTTATATCAAAATTGCTCATTAGAAAAACAAAAAAAAACATTTTATCAAATTGATTTCATCTTTGCTTTGAAAAGATGATGAATATTTTCCAAACTGCCAATGCTTGGCAATATATACATTGCAACAATAAAATCGATCATTTTGTTAATTAATCATAATCAATATACTTGTATGTTTGACTAACAATAAATTTAAAAAAAATTTAAATATCTAATCAATTTAGAGTGAAATAATAAAGATAAACAGCCAAAATAAGATAGAATGTAACTCTAAAGAACCCTTTTTGCTTTTGCATTTTCTCTTTCTTAATCTTTTTACAAGTTCTAGTTGATTTTTGATCACAAATTAAAGATTATTGATTGGATTCCATTCAGGCAGAAACCCTGAAAGTCCCTATAAATTTGGAAATATTAAAAAAATTAAAAAGCCAACGTAGGCGAAAAACTTCTTAACGTGAAGTCAACCTCGGCTGGCCCAGATGGCATCTCAGGAAAACTACTTTACTCAGCAAGACTCGAATTAGTTTCACCTTTAGTTACTATCTTTAACCATTGCGTAAACAAAGGTATTGTCATTGACGAATGGCGACTTGGTAACATCACGCCAATCCCGAAAGTGCAGAATCCAGCGACATGTGACCGAATGCCATCACTTCGACGCCATGTAAGATCATGGAGCGCATTATCACCAAGCAGATACTGCGCCTTGTTCGTGTAAGGCTTCTAACGAACAAGCAATTTGGCTTCTTAACTGGTAGAAGCACCAACGATGCTTTGATTATGTTATTAGATGAATGGGGAAAAGCTATAGACAATGGGGACCAGAAGGTGATAGGAATTTTCTTCGACTTCGCAAAGGCATTCGACCTAGTTGACCATGAGCGACTCATTATCAAGATCGAGTCTATGCTTCCTCAATGGCGAATCACTTGGATTGCAACTTGGCTGTCACATCGTAAGCAACGAGTTATCTACAGAGGTAAGGCAACAAAATGGCGAGATGTACGTGCTGGTCTTAATCAGGGCAGTGTCCTTGGACCTATCCTATTCCTCCTCTTCATACTCGACATCAATGAGTACCTGCCTTCCGGAGTTGAGTTACTAAAGTACGCCGACGACATCTTAGCTTACATTGTAGGAAACACATTTGGCAACCTGCCTCAAGAGATAGTTGACGCCGTTCAACGCTGGTGTGTTGATAATAAGATGCACTTAAACGTGGGCAAGTGCAAAGTGATCTTTATTAATCCCCCGCGCGTACTCGGCTCAAGTGTTCCTACTGTTTATTTGCTCGGCCAAAGGCTTGAGACAGTCAAGTCCTATAAGTATCTCGGCTTTGAGCTTTCTGACTCGCTCGACCTCGATCTCCAATGGAGACGTGTACGCTCAATTGTCAGCCCTGTCGAGTTCTTGCTCAAGCAGCTTAAATGGCTGGTCTACGCCGATGCTCATTTGAGTATACCGAGCATATTGTCTCAGCCACTTTACGTACAGCGCCGTAATGCTTACTTCAACCTCTGCTGCTGCTAAGTATGAGATGAACGCTTTCAACTCCCGTTCCAAACAAGAAAAGCAAACAAGTCTGCTTATCGCAACAGCTTCTTACAGAAGTTCCTTCGAAAACTTCGCAACGATTCCAACAGCCAAAACGCGAGAGCTAGTCTCTATCTTATTTAATCATATAACTAGTTTATAATTTATAATTTATATTTTTATAGCAATTTACGATATGTCTGACAATTCTTACTTTATATCTTAATAACAATTATTGTACCATTAGATTTAATTCTCAAATCAATAATTTTTAATCAATAAAAACGTTTGAAACTCAAAGCATCCAATTTTTATTCATCTTATCTTAAAAATAAAATATTTAGTTCGAAATGTTTGGTAAAATAAATAGTGATGGGAGTTTTCTCTTTAGTTTAGTTAACTAATTTTTAGTCGACTAGTTTTTATTTAACTAAATTTTAGTCGACTAGTTTTTAGCTAACTAAAATTTAGCCAACTAGCTTTTAGCTAACTAATCTTTAGTCGACTTGTTTTTAGCTAACTAAAATTTAGCCAACTAGCTTTTAGCTAACTAATTTTTAGTCGACATGTTTTTAGTTAACTAATTTTTAGTCGACCAGTTTTTAGTTAACTAAATTTTAGTCGGCTTATTTTTAGTTAACTAAAATTCAGTCGGCTTATTTTTAGTTAACTTATTTTTAGTCGACTAAACTAAAATAATTAACTAAAGTTTTTTTTTTGACTCAATTATTTCAGAAAGTTTTTACTAAATAAAATTTATAACTAAAGCAATTTGTATGATTTTTCTGTAACAAGGACTCAAATAAATTAGAATATGAGTAAATTATCAATTAATGATTCTTAAAACAATTGAATTTAATTGGTTGAAAATTATGGAATTAACAATTTAAAAAATGTTATTTATTTATTTATTGATTTGAATTAACCGCCTTTAAGGAGAAGTAAAAGAAAATAAAAATAAATTTTTTTTTTTTGTTTTTTTTTGTGTTTTTGTGTTTTTTAAAAAATGAAAAATTATTACCTAAAAATAAAATTACAAAAATAAAAAAGGAACATTAGTTCGAAAATAGAAAAAGGCATGAAAGTTAGAAAGCAAGATAACTTGACCTGAAATTCATGAATTTCTTTTATTTTGAATTAGCTCATTTAGGAGAGTTCTGTAATGTTTTAATTTTTAATTGCAAAGACCTAACCAAATTGAATCAGATATACCATCATTAGGAATCAGATTAATCTTAAGATTTTCTTTAAGTTGGTTTATATTTACTGAAATTTTTGAGATTTCAATTTTAAAGTACTTGGAAATAAGTACTTAGTCGGAGGAAAAAGATTTATTAGAGGGGGGGTGACTTAGCATATATTTTAAAAATTGTGATGATAGATAATTATATTTAATTGTATCAATAAAAGTTAGTTTTGAAAATAGATAAAGTTCATCAAAGTTGAATAATTTTAGTACTTTTAAGACTCGTGACATGTGACAGTAGGATTTTAAACCAAACATTTGTCTAATTAAGTTGTTTTGTAATTTATTTATTGAATCCTTTGTGGTCGAATTAAGAGTAAGAGCCTCAAGACCATATGTGAATTTAGATAAGCAAAATGTTTTGTATATAAATGATTTGAATTTAGGTGAAGAGGTAGGATTATTTTTAGGCAGAAGATATGAAATTCCAAAAAAGCTGCTCTGAACTTTTTTAAAATTTATAACTGCCTGTGTGTTAAGGTCAAGATTAGAATCTATAATGAATCCTAAGTATTCTAACTGATTTGCTTCTTCAAGTTCAGATCCATTAAGGTGAAATACCGACTTAAATAATTGAATGCCAAAGTTAACAACTTTTGTTTTATTAGGGTTAAATTTCATTTATTCCCATAAGATCCACAAATATCCAAAAGCATTTGTAGATGGGAGTCAACTGGGCTTATTAAGATTATATCATCTGCGAAGACAATGTTATGTAAAAAATGTTATGTATTTTTTTTTAATCAACCAATAGAATAAAAAAAATAACATTAAATAAAGGCTAAATTAGATAACATCTGGTTTTTTTTATCTATCCTCTTTTATAAAATTTATTCATAGAAAAAATTTATTACTGTCTATATAAAGGATTGTTTCTTTTAATTAATCTTCAAAAAATTAATCGTCAAAATAAAATCCAAATAAATGTTTTTAAATATTTTTTGTCTCACTATTCCCCAGATATCTGGCAGTGTGAAATTTTAGTACAAAAATTTCAGTACACAATGTAAAAACTCTATTATTTATTTTCTAAATTGCAAAAATGGTTCTTTAAATAGTACAATATTGTATAAATTTGTACAATCGAATTTCAAGCTCTGCAAAAACTCTGTAATTTTCTCTAAAATGCACACAACCAAAAAATATATGATTAAAAAATGCAATAAATTGTAGAGTTTTTGCAGAACTTGAAATTCGGTTGTACAAATTTATACAATATTGTACTATTTATGGAACAATTTTTGCAATTTATAAAATAAATAATAGAGTTTTTACATTGTGTACTGTAATTTTTGTACTAAAAATTCACATTGCTAGATATCTCACTTACTCCTTTAAAACTTTTTTTTCTTAATATCGGACTTGTTTATAAGTCATAGTTTTAAATCTAAGTCACAAAAATTAAAGTCAAAGTAATGACTTGACTTAAATTTTATTGACTTTGACTTTAACAAGGGAGCCACAATAACTACCTGGAATGGCAAAAAATTCATGTTGCTAGGACTTTTTATTTTAAAAAAAATCCATTGACTGACTTATACACAAGTCTGTTTAATATCATACTAATCCCGAGATATCTAACATCGACATAAAAAACATCCCTTTTTTCACATTTTTTGGTACCCTTAGTCTAACTAATTCGACTAAACTAAATTTTAGTCGACTATAAATAAGTTAACTAAAAATTAGTCGACTAAAAATAAGTAAACTAAAAATTAGTCGACTAAAAATAAGTAAACTAAAAATTAGTCGACTAAAAATTAGTTAGCTAAAAGCTAGTTGGCTAAATTTTAGTTAGCTAAAAACTAGTCGACTAAAAATAAGTTAACTAAAAACTAGTCGACTAAATTTTAATTAACTAAAAATAAGGTAACTAATAAATTAGTCGACTTATTTTTAGCCGACTAAACTAAATTAGTTAAGTTAAGACCCATCACTAAAAATAAATATCTACTCTTCGTGAAATTTGTTAAGTAAATTTGTATTTTTTTTTGTTGCAGGTTCATTCGACTCCTCATAATTAAGTTCATCTTGCGGATCCTATGAAACATCATGCTGCCCACCTCCACCAGCACCAATAAGAGTGCCAGTACCTGTACCAGTACCACAACCATATCCAGTTCCAGTTAGAATTCCAAGTCATGTTCCACATCCAATCCCGACTCCAGTTCCACAACCAGTACCATTTACAATGAGAGTACCGGTACCAAGACAAGTTCAAGTGCCAACTCCAATTCCAGTTCCACAACCATGTCCAGTGCCAGTACCATTCAAAGTACCAGTAAGAGTACCATACCAGTTCATCACACTGTTCACGAACCAGTCCCACAGGCTCAAACAGTTCAAATTCCAATCAGAGTACCAGTACCACAACCATGTCCAGTGCCAACACCAGTTCCAACTCCAGTACCAGTCAGTGTTCCAATCAGAATACCTGTTCCACAACCATACCCAGTTGTTGAACACGTCGATATTCCATACAGAGTTCCAGTAGCAAAACTATACCCAGGTATAGTAAAATTTATTTTTTACTCAACAAATCACATTATTCTATGTTTTACCTTGTTTTAAGTGCCTGAAAGATTCCCAGTTCCAGTTAGAGTACCAGTTCCACACAAATACCCAGTACCACAGCCAGTACTAACTCCATTCAAAATTCCAACTCCAGTTCCTCAACGAGTTCCAGTTCCAGTGCCAGTACCACTACCATGTCCACCCCCATGCCCAGCTCCATGTCCATCACCATGTGGATCAACTTCATTTGACGCTGCTCAATTCTCACTTCCATTGTCTTCAATCTCTAGCCTTGGCTCTTTTTAAATTAAACCTAAAATTGAACAATTAATAATATTTTCTATTTATTATATTTTCTATAAAAAAACTTCAATTTTTGAATCATTTTTTAAAAACTCCCATACAGTTTTGTTTGTTTCCGAAAATTATTAAGTCACATTTATTATTTGATTTTTTCTTCTCTTCTGCTACATTAAGATTGTCAGTTTTTGAAGGATATTCAGCTTTAATTTAAATCTAGATTTATTACACTAGTTTTTAATGAAATGACTTGTAATTTAGCTATTTAGTTACTCATGCGTTTAATGCATCCAAACAAGCTTCAAAAATCCTTTTTAATGTATTTGAACTTGACAATCGCTTATTTATTTTCCTTCTTCGTTTATCATGGTTTTATCTTGCTCTATATTCGAGAGTGCTTTTAAAAGTAAATGATTTTATTGATCAATTCAGGGAACGTTTTTTAAAGCAAATTGAATTATTTGAATAATTAAACGTCTTTTTCAGATAGAAGTTAACTTTCTTAGTTTACGGAAGGCTATAAGTAGCGTGAGATAATCTTGTTCATTTTAGGCAACGTCTTAAGTATCGAGAGGCTAAATTTTAACTAATGAACGTCTTTGATAGCGAGAGGTTATATTTTTGAAATTTTATAGCGAGAGATCTAATTGTTCTTTTCAGGAAACGTCTTAAGATACTAGCGGATAATTTCTAATTATTAATCTTCTTTTTTAGAGAGAGGTTATCTTGATTGCTTACTTAGCATGAGGTTATCTTGCTTTTTTTTCTGAACCTCTTATAAAGCGAGTCGAATTCGGAGGTGTTCTTAACTAATAAAACAAATCATAAAGAATTGTTTTAATTGAAAATAAATATTTATTTTTAACCCAATTAACTCCATTGTCTCTTA
Organism: Brachionus asplanchnoidis; assembly: GCA_025491095.1. NCBI lineage: Eukaryota > Metazoa > Rotifera > Eurotatoria > Ploima > Brachionidae > Brachionus > Brachionus asplanchnoidis. The sequence goes on along the minus strand of JAILYF010000011.1, from coordinate 3,506,548 downwards.
AGAACTGAGTACACAGGTTGGAACTATGCTTCGGATCATTATCTTGTATAAAATAACTTGCAGCTAATTCTTCTTGACTGAATTTTGTTCCTAAATACGGGAGTAGGTAGTATTCCAACATATACTTATAACCATATTGGTTTAAGATTGATGTAAAAAGCTATTTTAATAATGATTTAGAAATATTTTGATAAAAGAAGATCTTACACAAAATTTTGTCGGTCCTTTGCAACTTATTGCGGCCCAAACATTCACCTTTATTGAACTCTTTTCCCTTATACCAACACAGCTTGGTTTTGAAGTTTTTTCTCGAAAATGGTATAAAGGAAACGTGTTTATTTCTATTTTTGTCTCATCTGCAAAAATAAATCGATTCATGTTGCATGATTTATATCTTTTTGCAAAATCTTCTCTTTGCCTCTTTTTCATTTGATTTAAATTTGGACTTCCCCGCGCTCTTCTATATACATAACCCAGTTCTATTAATCAAAAAGAATAATTATTTAATATAAAGTATATCATCTCAGTAAATTTAAGTCATAATTTTGTGTCTATTTGTAGGCTACAATTGTAGAATTGTAGAATTGTAGAATTTTAGAATTGTAGAATTGTAGAATTGTAGAATTATAGAATTGTAGAATTGTAGAGTTTTAGAATTTTAGAATTGTAGAATTGTAGAATTGAAGAATTCTAAAATTCTACAATTATAGCCTTAAACTGTAGCTTTGTATTAAAAGCATTTAAATCTAAAAGTTAACAAAATATTTATTTTTCCGATAATTGCAAATGGTTGATATGCTTAAAAGTACAGAAAAAACTCTTCGGATTTTTAGAGAAATTTCCCGTGCTCTTTTAAACCCATTCGAAGTTTTTATTAGGTTCTTTAATAGAAATTAAATATTTGAATAAATTTATTAACTAAGAATTACTCGGATAAATTCTCTAATCACAGGAGTTACTTTTTGAGAAACTCCATATCTCCGAACAAAATATCCTAAATTAAGGCGATTTTTTTTTGTTTTAGACGAAATTGTCTTGCTCTGATTCCCTTTAAAATTTATAATATTAAATACTAAAATTTCAATTTTTTAATTACAGTAAGTTTTGGAACAATTTCTTCAGGATACAATTTGAGTGCATTTTCATGAATTGCCGTTGCTTTTAGCCCCTTCAGACTTAACTTTCTTATTAAATCTGATATTTTCTTAATTGTTTCTTTACGAAAGTTCATTTTCTTTAATCTAAATTTAGATTAAAAGATATCAAAAATCGAAATACCGACAGTATCAACAATGCCACCAAAGAAACTTGAAACCAAAAATTGCATTCAAGTACGCATAATGAAAAATCAGGCAAATATAGAAAAAGCTCCAAGTAGTATTACAAATTATCTTGGAGCAGTTTGTAATATTCCAATAGAAGACTGTAAGGATTTTAGAAATTTTGAAGAAGTAAGTATTTTATTAATTCTAATTTATTTAATTTAATTTTTTAAAAAAGTTTGAAATCAATGGCATGGTTTCGGTTTTTTTATACAGCCGGAAAAAAAAGTTCGAAGTTCTGGCTGAGCTTTTAAATAAAACCGTAAAAAGCGAAAAGCCATGAATTGGGTTAATGGAGGCCGATGAATTTCGACCCAGGCACCAGGTCAATTCCGACCCAAGCATACAAGCATCTGCTGTTGTGGAGCAATCGGAACTAGTTGTGGATGAAAATTCTGCCCAAGGTTCAGAGACAAAAATCCAGGCTGGATCATCGGATCAAACCAGGAAAAGAAAAAGAAAGCTGACATTATCAAAATCATTTGATAATCTTTCTTTTGCTGATGATCAGGAGTGGTCAAGCAAAAATAGAAGGAAAAATTCCCACGATCTAATAAAAAGGATCGCTGGTGACTTTCTTGCTAATCAGCAAAAAGTAATTTGTGATTTTTATTTTAAATTAAAAATTTTATGATAAATTTTTTAAGTTAATTCATCAAATGGAAAAAATGCAGCAGACAATGGGTGAAATGTGTAAAAAACTTGACTCATTAGAGCATAATCATAAAGTCATAAATGTAAGTTAAAAAAATATAAAATTTTATCCATTAATTTTTAATTTAAGAGTTCTAACCCTACTGAAATTGTACAGAAAAGAGCACCGGAAGAATCTCTTGAAAAAGTGAGCCAGCGCACAGAAAGAGATGAATCATCAAATAAAAGTGATGAAGACATATTTGCTGAAGATGAATCACTTTAAGTAATTTTTAAAATCAATCCTAATTTTATATTTTTTAAAGAATAATAAGCACAGGTTATATTTTAAAAACCTTTTAATAAAATATATCGAATGTGAGATTCCGGAAAGATCAAAAAATCAAGGCCTGGACAAATTAAAAATTGAATTTCCAAATTCAATATTAAAAATAAAAGGTAACATCTATTTTAAATCTTTAAAAGATTAATTTTTTTTTAAGATATTTTTATGAAAGATTGTATCTTAAAACATGTGTCAGACTAGAAGAAGATGTGGGCGTACAGCGTCGACGCAAAAAAAGGAAAAAATAAACAAATTTAATTTTTTTTTATATTTTTAAATAAATAAAATTGAAAAATAACTTTAATTTTTTTCTCAATTTAAAAAACAAATTAAGTTAAAAATATTTTTTTTAATGATGAGTCGGAGGGGTCGGAAGGGTTGATTGAGAAAGTGATGAGTCGGAGGGGTCAGACGGGCTGATTGAGAAAGTGATGAGTCGGAGGGGTTGTCTGAAATAGTGGAAATGATCAGACGAGTGGAATGGCAGACTGTATTGGTGACAAATCGAGCTCAAAATAAAAAATTTTTAGTTTCTTTGCTTTAGGAAAAAAATGAAAAAATTTTCATTTATTGCTCTGAAGAGTTGGCTTAAATAAAAAAATAAAAATAAATTTGCAAAATGAAATTTTATTTTAAAATACAAAAATGAGTAAAATAATTCACAAATAAAATTTAAAAGCGGAATCAAAATAAAATTAACAAAAGTAATTAAAATTTTTTGAATCAGAAAAAAAATTTTAAAATAAATATATTAAATTTTTAATGAAATATGAAATGGTAGACATGGCCGAACATTTTTGGCGGCATGGTCGAACACCTTGGCCGGCATGGCCGAGCACCTTGGCCGGTATGGCCGAGCACCTTGGCCGGCATGGCCGAGCACCTTGGCCGGCATGGCCGAGCACCTTGGCCGGCATGGCCGAGCATCTTGTCCGGCATTTTCGAAAACCTTGGCCTGCATGGCCGAACCCCTTGGCCCAAATGGTCGACATGGCCAGCAGACTTGGCCGACTAGGCCGATCAACTTGGCCGGCATGGCCGAACACCTTGGCCGAGATGGCCGAAAACCTTGGCCGGCATTGCAGAACACCTTGGCCGGCATGGCAAACATGGCCGAACATCTTGGCCGACATGGTCGACATGGCCGAACACCTTGGCGGGCATGGCCGACTAGGCCCGCCGATATTTCTGAAAAGCTTGGCCGACTAGGCCGGCCCCGCCGACTCCATCGAAAGGCCGCGCCGGCCTGCCGAACTGCGTTACAATTTTATTAGAACCGCTGTAAATGAGTGAAAAAATAGAATTGTATAATTATTTAAAAGAAAAAAATTTTAAAAATTTAAATAAAATTAAAGTAAAGATGTAAATGACGGTCTTTTGCTTTAGTTTCTGATATTGCTGAAAGCGTCTAAAAATCTTTCAGCCTCATATAGACCAAAAAACGTAAAGATAGAATTTTACAGAGAGAGGCAACCCTCCAAAAGCCAAAGGCCTCATCAAGCCACGGCAAAATAGAACAAGCAGCCTAAGGCTGCAAAAAAGCCCTATGGCTGCTGGTTCAATGACAAATGAGAAGAGTAACAATGGCTTTGTCAAAAAATTTAACAAGGTTTTTGAATATGTCCAAAGCAAATCGGGTTTCCAAATAAACCCCAATAAAAAATCTGGTCCAAAGTATTAAACAGCGAACACTGAGCCATTTATCTAGTGCTTCTTCTACCACCTCGGCACCAACTATAAAACCTGCAATTTGCGTCGTATGTGGAAGCATTTCAATGGACTTCCACTGTGGCGTTATAGCATGTGATGCATGCAGAAAATTTTTTGAGAGAAATGCAAAAATTTCTCTCGAAAATTTAGCATGTAGGAATGATGACAAAAATTGTCATATCGATAATTAAACTCAGGCATTTTGTAAGTACTGCCGGCTTGCCAAATGCTTGCAAAATGGAATGACAACTCACAAAAGGGCTGGATCTTTCAGGAACGAAAGTAAAAGTAAAGACATTGAAAGAAGCCAAACAAACCTGACTGAAATCAAACTAACCTGGTCGCTACGTTCAACGACCAGGAAAACATCTGACAATTTCCAAAAGACTCTTGTGACTTTTGTGGAGTCACTAGAGTGTGAACAAGTTGAACAAGTGAGAGTGGTCGAGCAAGTGATTGAGCAGCAAGTGATTGAGCAGCAAGTGATTGAGATATTTCAATAAATATCAAAAGATAGAAGAAGTAGGCTTTCTGCTTCGAAGAGCTGCCGAATAGGTGACTCTATAATCGGAACCAGCTGGAAAAGTTAGTTTAAGTCGGTTGCTGACCAACAGACTATAAACAGAGCCAACTGATTGGTTCTAAGCTCTGGCCGAATAAGTCATCCAAAGGAGGCTGCATAAGTCTCAAAGGGATTTATTATGGTATTTAGGAAAAAGCAACCGGATAATATCATTTAAGAACTATTCACTTATCTGTCTCATTGTCAGGAAAAAACCCACCCTGCGGAATTACATAAGTATAATAATGGATAATCTATTTTAAATTAAAAAAAAATTAATTTCGAATTAAACTTGTGTTTCTTTTAATAAGAGAATAATAATAATAATTTAATATTAATTAAAATATATTACGGCGTAACATAGTTAAATTTTTTAAATATTTTTTTTTATTTTAACCAATTTTTTAAGAAATTAAAAATATATTATCAATTTAAAGTTTTTTTTTACTATTTTAGATATTTATTTAAAATTTTTTTTTAGGCTAATATAAGTTTATTATAGTAGTAGTAGTAGTAGTAGTAGTAGTAGTTTATTATAAAAGTTTATTATAAAAGTTTACTGAACACGCTCAAAATTTATTATTAAAAAAACGTTTTATAATACTTAATGCAGGGATATTTTACTGACATGAATAAATATATAAAGATTAAAACCAAGTATTAGGAATATACCGACATCAATAAAACCTTTGCTCATATTAAAAATTATATTTAGAATTTTAAAAATAAAAATACTAAAATTATTTTTTTTAGCACTAGACCCATTTTTTTCTCTTTTATAATCCAAAATATTAAAGTAATTTACAGACTTTGAAAGAAAAAAAATCAAAAATCAAAAAAGATTTATTTATTTAAAAAATCCGTACAGAAAATTTTGAGGTTTTGAATATTTAAAAATACTCAAAAATAATTCGTTTTTTATTTCTGGTGCTAGACCAAAATTTTGATCATAAATTAAAATGTGCCAAATTTGTTGTAGGAATATGAAATTTTTTTTTTCAAAAAAAAACTGATCAACATATTTAAAATGCTTGAAAAATAAAAATGATCAATTCCAACCTTATTTCAATCATATTTAGTGCTGGGACAAAAAAAATGTAAACAAAAAAATTCACAAAAACACTTACTTTTTTAAGTTAAAGACAGAAAACAATTTGAACGGACTGTCCAAAACATTTGAGCATAAGGATATCGAATCATTAGATTTTATTAAAAAAGGATAAATAACACTACTAAAATTATGTGACTTTTTAACTAGTTTATTGGTTTGACTGCGATAAAAGCGTTCCAAACTAGTTCGACAGCCTACACAGGAGACCAGACTAGAGACTGCATTTATCAAGTCAGCCTTGTACGCTGTTAACCATTGACTCTCGGAGCTAGAGCTTTTTATCCTGCTATATTTGTTCAAAAAAAGGACATAGTCTTCGTCGGTCTTGAGAGTTTGTTCCATTTTGCTAAGTTCTTGGCAGGACTTGCACTTGGACACCAATTTCTTTTCCAACTCACCCTCGTCATCGTTCATCCAGCATTTCAAATCGTCAAATTGGACGATTAATTTGCAGCTGTCCTCTATGGCTATTTCCACCTGACATTTGTTAAGCTCAATTTGGTCGTCGAGTGGCACCGCGTCGATTATCCTAGCGTTAATCATTGTTGATCTCTGGGCTAGCGATCACCCAATGTCAAAATTAAAGTGTCTAGAAAAACAAATTTTTACATAATTTCTAAACAATTACATTAAAAATTTGATATAAACGAAAGCTAAGCATTTTTTTAGTATACCAATAGCAAAAATGCGTGTTTGTGTTTTATATAGAAATATAAAAAATAAAAAAAGAACTAAATACGCTTAAATAAATTTATTTTAATAAATAAAGAAAAATTAAAATTTTTTTTACTTTTTGCTTTTGAGTTGGAATGTTGATGTTAAGTGAAAAAAAATAAAAATTTCATTTTTTTTTTTAAATTATAATTGAGAAAGATTTTTGTTTGAAAATTTAAATTTTTTTCTTGAATTTACATAGTTATTTTTAGTTGATGATAAAAGTTGTTTTCTAATCTCCACAGAAGTGAGATTTGTCACGAGCAAATTTTGACCTGATAAACTATGATTTGTATAAAATAATAGAAAAAAATATTTTAATACTCAAATATTTTTTTGGTTTTATTGACTTTAATTTAGCCCTCTAAACATTGACCAAAACAATGAAAATTGCACCGACGGTTGAACGCATTTGTTGTCCTTTTTTTTAGGTAAATTTTTAAAAAATTAAATTTTATTCTTAATGTAAGCATCCTGTTCTTCTAAGATGAACTTTTTATTCAAAACAAACATTTTGGTTAATTAGTTTTTATTTATTAATCAAAAATTACTTAAAAATTATTTAAATCAAAATTGTTTTCTTCATCATTTTTAACATTCATAAAAATTGATAATAACTAAGTATTTAATTCTTTTAAAATTATTTTACATGGCAAAAATACGTCGAGCTATAGCTCCTTCATATGAAAAAAAAATAACATAAAAATGATTAGAATAATATTATTATTTAGATTTATTTATTCAGAATAATAGTTTAAAACAAAATAAATTACTGCTTAGATAATTTTATTCATCTATTTTTTCAATAGTAAAACTCAACAAATCCAAATTAACAAATTTCACAATAATTTTAAAAAGGTTTTTAAAAATTTTGTTTTTAAAATTGTATTTTTATTTTTTTTTTTTTTTCAAAAGAAGGACAGACAAAAAATAAAAAATTAGTTATTTTCCAATCACTAAATAATATTAACCTATTTTTAATATGTATAGTTTATATTGTTATTGCTTTCAGATAACTTCTTTATAACAAAATTAAAAAGTTCTTTTTATTTTGTACTTTTCACATTCATTTAAGATAATTCTTGACTACTTGTGTTCCTTCAGCAAAATTAAAAATATCTTTTTCTTCAAGTAGGATTTAATCTTGATTTAACCTTAATTTCGTAAAAACGAAATCATCGTTTTAAAAACCTTGTAAGTTAAAAATGAATTTTCTCGTAAAAATTTACAAAACGCAAATTAATTATTCGATTATATATTAGATAAATTTTTATTTAAATTTCACCTTTGTTTAATAGATTTTATTTTAATGTTGTAAATACTTAATTAAAAAAATTGATCAAATTGATTAGATAATTTTAAATTCCTCTAAAAAATTTAATTTTATTTATTCTGACAAAATAAGTCGCAGTGTTTTCAGGCCAAACAGTGCAAGTTCGTATTTTAATATTGTCCATTAGAAGTTGAATTCCAACAAAATTTGTTGAATATTTGTGTATTTGTTGAGTTGTAAAAGATTTGAATTGTCTAATCTTTCGAAAACCAATCTTGATGAAAAATAATTCAATTAAGTTTTTAATTATAATAGCAAATGAAAAGTTCAATTTTAAATGGTAATTTACAAAACAAAAAAACTGATTGAGGGTCATAGTTATTTAGCAATTAAAATTTGAATCGAGGAAATTATCTTAGAATCATTCAATTTTTTTAAAATTTTTTTTAGATAATTTTTTCTACCTAAATATTTATAAATACTAACTAACAAAATTAAATAAATATTTTTTACAAATTTATAGCAAAAACCTTTTTTAAGATATAAAATTCAAATAAGTGGTAAATTTTGGCTATTTTTTGAAGCAAACTATTTCGAATTTAATAAAATTTACTTGTGTTTAGTTAGAAAATGAAAAAAAAAATAAAAAAGCGAGCATTATTGATTCAATAATTGTAATATTTTTGATTAATTTTAGTAAACTTAATCCAAAGTTGCTCATAAGTTAAAGTAATTATGGACTTGTCAAAAAGATAAATAAATTAACCACTTATTTGAATTTTATATCTTAAAACCAAAAAAATATTTGAGCATTAAAATATTTTTTTCTATTATTTTATACAAATCATAGTTTATCAGGTCAAAATTTGCTCGTGACAAATCTCACTTCTGTGGAGATTAGAAAACAACTTTTATCATCAACTAAAAATAACTATGTAAATTCAAGAAAAAAATTTAAATTTTCAAACAAAAATCTTTCTCAATTATAATTTAAAAAAAAAAATGAAATTTTTATTTTTTTTCACTTAACATCAACATTCCAACTCAAAAGCAAAAAGTAAAAAAAATTTTAATTTTTCTTTATTTATTAAAATAAATTTATTTAAGCGTATTTAGTTCTTTTTTTATTTTTTATATTTCTATATAAAACACAAACACGCATTTTTGCTATTGGTATACTAAAAAAATGCTTAGCTTTCGTTTATATCAAATTTTTAATGTAATTGTTTAGAAATTATGTAAAAATTTGTTTTTCTAGACACTTTAATTTTGACATTGGGTGATCGCTAGCCCAGAGATCAACAATGATTAACGCTAGGATAATCGACGCGGTGCCACTCGACGACCAAATTGAGCTTAACAAATGTCAGGTGGAAATAGCCATAGAGGACAGCTGCAAATTAATCGTCCAATTTGACGATTTGAAATGCTGGATGAACGATGACGAGGGTGAGTTGGACAAGAAGTTGGTGTCCAAGTGCAAGTCTTGCCAAGAACTTAGCAAAATGGAACAAACTCTCAAGACCGACGAAGACTATGTCCTTTTTTTGAACAAATATAGCAGGATAAAAAGCTCTAGCTCCGAGAGTCAATGGTTAACAGCGTACAAGGCTGACTTGATAAATGCAGTCTCTAGTCTGGTCTCCTGTGTAGGCTGTCGAACTAGTTTGGAACGCTTTTATCGCAGTCAAACCAATAAACTAGTTAAAAAGTCACATAATTTTAGTAGTGTTATTTATCCTTTTTTAATAAAATCTAATGATTCGATATCCTTATGCTCAAATGTTTTGGACAGTCCGTTCAAATTGTTTTCTGTCTTTAACTTAAAAAAGTAAGTGTTTTTGTGAATTTTTTTGTTTACCTTTTTTTTGTCCCAGCACTAAATATGATTGAAATAAGGTTGGAATTGATCATTTTTATTTTTCAAGCATTTTAAATATGTTGATCAGTTTTTTTTTGAAAATAAATTTTGATATTCCTACAACAAAATTTGCAAATTTGAGTTTATGATCAAAATTTTGGTCTAGCACCAGAAATAAAAAACGAATTATTTTTGAGTATTTTTAAAAAATTTCAAAACCTCAAAATTTTCTGTACGGATTTTTTAAATAAATAAATCTTTTTTGATTTTTGATTTTTTTTCTTTCAAAGTATGTAAATTACTTTAATATTTTGGATTATAAAAGAGAAAAAAATGGGTCTAGTGCTAAAAAAAATAATTTTAGTATTTTTATTTTTAAAATTCTAAATATAATTTTTAATATGAGCAAAGGTTTAATTGATGTCGGTATATTCCTAATACTCGGTTGTGATCTATATATATCTATTCATGTCAGTAAAATATCCCTGCATTAAGTATTATAAAATTTTTTTTTAATTATAAATTTTGAGCGTGTTCAGTAAACTTTTATAATAAACTTATATTAGCCTAAAAAAAAATTTAAAATAAATATCTAAAATAGTAAAAAAAAACTTTATTTTGATAATATATTTTAAATTTCTTAAAAAATAGGTTAAAATAAAAAAAAAATTTTAAAAAAATTAAAAAAATTTAACTATGTTACGCCGTAATATATTTAAATTAATACTAAAATATAATTTAAAGCCATAATTTGGATACTTTAATGTGGATTTTAAATTTGTCTTTAAAGTTTTCAGATAAAGATTTTAAAAGAATCAATATAAGATTAATTGGAAAAAAAAGATTTGTTTTTTTTTTTTTAATTAAAAAAAAGAACATCGGGTTTGTGAATTTAAAATACGAATTGAACGAAAATTCTTCATTATTTGATAAATCAAAATTTAAGTTAATAAAAAATATTAGAAAAAATACTGCAACATAGTGCAAAATACTTTGTTGCATCTTTTTTACCTAAAATAATTTTTCTCATATAAAAAAGACAAAAAATAACGAATTAATTAGATCTAAAAAGATTATTGGTTTTATTTACAAAAAAAATAAAATAAAAATATTTTTTTAGATATAAAAGATGCAACAAAGTGTGTTGCACTATATTGCAGTATTTTTTCTAATATTTTTTATTAAATTTTATTTTAATTTATCGAAAAATGAAGAATTTTTTTTCAATTTATATTTGAAATTCACAACACCTAAACATCTTATGTTTTTTTTTTTTTAAATTAAAAAAAAAGCTAATTCATCATTTTTATTAAGATTTTAATCAATTAAAATTTGATCATTTGATCATGATCATGAACTTCAAGTTGCCTATTCATTTCATACAATTTTGAGGAAATTTTTTTTTTTAATAAAAAATTTCTCTTATTAAAAAAAAACATATATTTCAATTCAATCGAAGAGACTAGTGTCAAGCCCTGTTAAGGGTCGATTGAACTCATTTATTTGTAAATCAATTAAATAAAATTAAAAATTAAGTTTAGTATTTGTAAGAGTTTTGTTTTTAGAAGTAATAAAGTCTAAAATTTAAATCAAATTTAATTTAAAATAGATTATCCATTATTAAACTTATTTTTAATTTTTAAAAACAAAGTGATTAAGTTTGAATATTTACATCGGTGATGTAAATTTTAAATCATATTTAAATATAGAATATTATAATTGTATTCTTTGGATAAACGTTTCTAAGAATGAGTTAAGACTCGAGAAAGAATGGTCCAAAACAGATCCAACTAGATTATGAAAGATGAAAAAACCCCTCCAATTAACTTTGAGCTAAAACAGATTTTGCAAAAAGAAACTTATTAATTAAAAAATTTTAAATGAATTTTTCCTTGACTTTTACCCAGATTTGGAACGTTTTTTATTAAGATTTCCAGAAAAGGGCGCATTTTTGTATGACGACTCTATATAGGCGAAATTTTTTTTTTGTGTGTTGACTTCTTCCTTTCTTTTGTTTCTTATATTTTCTTTTATAATATCTTTTGAAATTTTTTTTATTTTAATAAGTTTAAGTTTTCCTGGAGAATGTTTAACTAAAAAAACATTTAGCTTTTTTATTTTTATTAGAAAAAATTTAAGAAAACTCAATAATAATATTTTATTTTAAAATTTTCATTAGAATTTTTTAAATCAAATACTTACTATTATCATTTAATTTTTTGAAATATACCGATTAATCAGAAAAAAGAAAATGAAATAAGAATAAACAAAATCAGTTTTCTTTTTGATAAGGTATCTCTTTTATCTTAATTTATTTCTAATTGATGAGTTTAATGAAAACCTCTTGAAGATCAACAAACAATATTTTGAATGCAAAGATAGAAAAGTTAGTCCAACTTAATAAAAAAAATTTTTAAATCTTATTCGTTTAATTATTTTAAAAAAATTTTATTAATTAATTTAAGGAAATAAAAAGAACTTTTTAATAATGTTTTATTTTGAATAAAATTTTTTTTTTCTTAATTTTTAGTCCCATTGTTGAGATCAAAGTTAAAAATCGTTCCAATTCAACAAATATATTCAGGTCATCTATATACAACGAAAATAGTCCAATTGTGTTTGACAACCAGAATTCAATAAATTATATACAAAAATTGAACTGCCTAAATTCAAACATATTCAGCATCATTCAGCCAAATTCAAGTTTTAACAAAAATCGCCGGTGCCAAATGCACTCACTCGATCGAAATCGATTCAAGTCAATGAACGATTGGTTTATAGTTTGGGATGCTTTTGTCAAAAATAGCACTCGAAGTAAAATACTTGTCATTGAAACATCTAAACTAATGGAAACATTGGACTCCTATCTTAAAAGACACAGGTAAACTTTCTGAACTTTTTTTTTTAATTTGAAAAAAAAAATAAATTTTTTTTTGCTCTTTTAAAAAATGTTTTAAGCTTTGGTTATATTTAGTAATTAATGATGTTATTTTTTTTTTAATTTTAGTTAAGTGATAATTTTTTTTAAAAGATTATTAAAAGAGAAATTTAGTTCGAGTACCACAAATTTTTAATAAAATACCTTAAATATTAAATAAATTCCCAAATTATTAAGTTTATAAATAAAAAAATTAATTAACACTTAATTAAATAAAAATCCACTATTTTTAACTTATTGACACTTTTTCTTAAAAAATAGCACTTTTTATTAAAAAATGATAATAAATTTAGAGAAAAGTACCTACATTTTGCAGTAAAAATAAAGTAATGTTCCACTTTATGCTTTATCCAAAATTTATGAAGCAATTATAATTAAATTATTGGACTGAAAAAGTTTACCCATGTGAGTCCTTTGTATGATGCGCTTAAGTTGGAATCAGTTAGTGAGATCTATTTTAAACATAAAGTTTATTTTTTAGAACAGTTGATGAGATGCCCATTATGTAAAGAAGTTTTCCACTTTATTCGTGAAAGTCAAACCACTTCTGACAAGAAAAATACATCGTTTTGTGAACAACTTAAGCGTTTAGAAAAGCGCTTGTTTATCAACTGCCTAGAGTATGAATCCAAAATTGTGAAAGCTTTGATTTCATTTAGTTTTAGAAGTCTCAAAGCGGGCCTTGTAGACTCTGTTAAATTTGTTTTATCAAATATAACTTATTATATGGAAATAAATCAAGAGTTTTTTATCTATATAGCGTATTAAATAATTTAGTAAAAGTTAATTATGACTTCGGATGACTAATTGTGTAAATCCTTTGAAAAATTGTGTAAATTCTTTGACTAATTATGTAAATTCTTTGAAAAATTAGGAATATTTTTAAAACTTATTTTATTTTGTAATTTGAATTTTTGAATTTTTGAATTTTTATAATATAAATGTCAATGTGACTTAAATAAATAATAATAATAATAATAATTACATTTAACAATTAACTCACTCAAAAGATGCCAAACCTTAACGTAAAATCAGACGTAAAATGTGTTACTCTCTATCAAAATTTATCTAATTTTAATTTTTAATTCTAATATTTATCTACTTTTTAACTTTTTTTATTTTTACTTTATTTTTTTCTTATTTTTTATTTTTATTTTATTTTATTTAACTTTGTTTTAATTTTTTTTTTTATCTGAAGGAGCTTTGGCTCGGTACAGATATACAAGGTACAGATATACAAGTAAATAAATAATAATGTTACTATTTTTAAATTTATTATTTTTTACTTTTATAAATTTACGTAAATTTGCTTTTTTTGGAAATTTTGGGGCAAAATTTAGGTACTTTTTCATTTTTTAATAAAAAGTGTCAATAAGTTAAAAATAGTGAATTTTTTATTTAATTTAGTTTTAATTAATTTTTTTATGTATAAACTTAATAATTTGGGAATTTATTTACTATTTGGGAAGAAAAATAAAAAATTTGGGGTATTTTATTGAAATTTTGTGGTATCGATTTTAATCGTCCTTATTAAAAAAGGATAAAAATAGGTTAAAAATCGAGGTAATTAGAAATAAATATATCGAAAAAATATGATGTTTTGTAACAATTTTTTTGATTGATTATTCACAATCTTGACGGTTTTAAGTTTTAAAGTTAACCAAAAAAATGATGGACTGGATTATTTATTTATCTGTACCGAGCTAATGCTTCTTCAGAATAAAAATATATAAAAAAATAAAAATAAAGTTAAATAAGATAAAATAATAAGAAAAAATTAATTAAAATAAAAGAATAAATAATTTGGGACTGGTGGTTCTTATGGTCATTCTAATGGACTAAAGAAAAAAAAAAAAGGACTGGATTGATTTAAAAAATAATCAAATATTTCAAAAAATATTCTGAAAAATATAGAACATTACAATTTTAAGCAAAAAGTCATAAATTAATTTGTCATATCATTTAATATAAGCTATTATGAAAATATATGAGGTGAAAAAAATGAGTATGAGTACATATTAACCCGTCATATCAAAAATTAAAGTGTAATATGAAAATCAATATAATTGTCATTTGGATTATTAAATTATATTTTGAATATTAAAGTCTCTAATCTACAATATATTCGAATTCTTAAACCAAGGCTACGCCCGGATCCGTTTAACTTTTTTGTGTGATAATTAATTTTTTTAAAAAGTAAATAAAATTTAAAGTTTTAGGATAATTGAGAATAAGCTCGAATAAAAAAGAATCTAATTTGAACAAAAAGTTATCATGATTTAAAAATTTTGATAAAAAAGGTAAAAACCTTTTGAAAACAAAAAAAAAATAAATTGTATAGTATTTTTTGTATTCCTCCCATAGATCAAAATGATTTTTTTTCTAAGAAGGTTCCAAATTATATATTTATTTTTTTTTTCAAAATTTCAATATTATGGCATCCTTTTTCAAATAACTTTTTTTAATAATATAAAAAAATTTGGAGCCTGCTTCTTTTCTTATTAGTTTTTGAGTAAACATCCTGATTCGTGCAGTAAGATGCAAAGGAGTGAGTGTAGTTAAGTTTTTGGTAATTTTTTGATTTAAAAGAAAATCTTTAATTACTTTTAAATAGTTATTTTGCTCTAATACTCAATTCCAACCAAGAAGATTAATTCCAGAACAAAATTTAAAGATTTCCCTAAAAAACGGATCCGGATCGAAAAAATTTTAAAAAAATTTAAAAAAACAAAATTTGAACCTTGAACCAGAGTTGTTTAAAAGTCCCAAAAAAAAGTCCAAGTCATTTAAAAAAAAGTCCAAGTCAAGACTTTTTTTTTTAATTCTCTAGATCAGGCTTAACATCAAAAAATTTATATACTTTTGGGTTGTCTAATGCAATAGATTTGCCATTTACAGAATTTTCTTGCAATTTTAGCATAAATTTCTTCTTCAGTATTCAAAATTTTAAAGCCTGGACTTGGACTTGACTTGAGACTTGTCACTTTTAAACAACTCTGAATCTAATATAAGATATCAATTGATCTCATAAAAAAGTTTAATTATTTTTAAAGTATGAATTTTTAAAACTGAAAAAAAATTTTGAAGGTTTCTTATAAAAAGATGTTTAAAAAAATTTTTTTCAATTTAATCTTCAACTAAATGATCATTCTATTTTTTAAATTTATTTAATTTATCTCTTAAAAAAATTTTATTAGATTTTGTTCGGACTGCAAAACAAAGGTTATCAAAGCATTCAACATTCTGACAGGCGAAATGGATGGTTCTGGTGAGAAAAATTTTTGTCCTTCCATTTACGAAGGAATCGAGTGCTGCTCAATGACCAATTCAAGCGCGTCCAAAAAATCCAAATTTCACCTCAACACACAGCATTTGCATTTGAAAAACGATAAGCACTTTGTAGCCTCATTGATTTTCAAGGCTGAGACCGAAATTCAGGGCGGTCGGCGAGAGCGCCACGCCAAGACCCTAGAAATCGCCCAAGAAGAAGTCCTTACTTGCATAGGCATTCATTTGTTTGAGAAATTTTTTCTTATTTTTCAGTCAATCCGCATTGATGAGCAAATTTGGCAGCTTATGGTCTACTCAAGCATTGTGGTGTTGAAGAAAAACTTCGAACTTAGATATGAACAACTGCAAGGTGTCTCCAATTTGGAACTGGTGTGTGCCCAACTGGAGGCCGAGAAATTCAAAAAAGAAGCCAAACACAAGAAAAAAGTCAAAAAGAACAAAGCCAAAAGTGAAGAGAAACAATCAAACAAATTGAGTATCGAAGAAGAAGAGTACGATTCTGAAAATTCCCTTGGCTGCAGTCAATTGTCCAAACCAGGTGACAAAGAAGAGTCAGATAAATCGAGTGATGTGTCTTGTATGTGTTTGAATGAGAGCCAGCTTAATGGGTTTGCTTCGCTAAGCTGCTCGTCTTCGTCAACATCTTCAAGTTCCACTGATGACTACAAGGATTTTAGCTTCTCATCATTTATTAACCAGTTCGAAATGGCTAGCAACGATGATGACAACTTGATGTTAATCACAGATGAGGAGAAAAATGAATACTATGCCAACAAAAGTGTGTATTTGAACGAGAGGACAAATAGACGCATGATGCTGCAGGAACAATTTCAGAACTTAAAGTTAAATGCAAATTTCAAGCTAAGACCGAGAAATTAAAATTGTATTGTGTAGATACACAGAGCTAGGAATCATTTTAGAAATAGATAATTTTTTTTGTTGTCTTAAAAATTGCGTCCTGTTTTAAAGATAAAGCTTCCATTAATTTTATTTTAAGATTATTTTTTTTTGTTAAAATACTTAATAAAACGGATTATATTTAAATTTTTTTAGATTATGTTATTTTTAAAGAACAGTAGAACAAAAATTTGAATTTTAAAATCTTATGCCAAAAACGAGTATTTTTTTAAATTTCGATATAAGACTTATTGATTTTTTTCATCTTATAACATTTTTTTTAAATAAGGAAAATCTAAATAAAAAAATAAAACGAATTTTTTTTTTAATTCAAGAATAAGATTTTTTTTATTTGGCTTCCATCGCACCAAATATGGTAAAGTTATATCAAATATTAGGGTAATATTATTATTATTTTTTATTTGTAATATTGGATAATTTTTTTTAATAAGTTTTACAAAATTATCTTAAATTTAGAAAAAAAGGGCCTGTGAAGCTCATTTCAATTCGATCGTTTCAATTCAGAAAAATTTGAATTATTTTTATTTGAAAAATTTTAATTTAAATTTGAATTTTTTACTATAAGAAATAATTTAGTTCTGTAATGCTTGATGTTTAAGCAACTTTGCTCAATCCGAAAATATGTGTCTGCAAAAACTCTGCAAAGTAAGTGCACAATTGATTTGAATACTTTTTGATGGCGTGCAAAATGCATAAAATTGCAGAGTATTTTGCAGACTTATTTTACTGAATTAAGCAAAGAATACCGGGCAATTTGGAAAAAATCCAAATTTTTAAATTTATGATATCGTTTTAAATATCTCGACAAGCTGAAACCAAAAATGTCAAAAATTTTGAAATCGGACCATTTTTTCAAAAATTTTATGAGCTTAAAGTCTAAATAGGCTTATTACTTAAAATGACATTATCTTGGTCATTTCTAAGACTTTTAAGATAATTTTATCTTAAGTATGTTCAAAAATAAAAGATGAATTCAAGAAAAATAATAGTAAAGCTTTTCCACTAAAAATTTATCTTACAGTCCTGAAAAACCAAAAACAAGATAACGTGGCTGTTTATGACCCTCCAGTACCCGCATGTCATTGGACCGTCGACCTGAAAAAAAAAGTTTTCTTAAACTTATTTGAGTGTCGACTTGGTTCTAACTCTTAATATAAAAATAACAAAATAGGAATTTACTCATCATGGCTTAAGATGACGCTTTCATCTTTATGTATTGATAATCTAAAGTACAAATAAGTTTGTAATGGTTGCCACAAAAAGCTGTCTAAAATATGTCCAAACAAGGGCGAGTTTTATAATCAATTAAGACTTGAAGAATTAATTCAAAAATTTGACCTTGATACTCAACAAGAATTAAACTCTGATTTCGAGCTAACTGGTGAAGACGATCCGAAAGTAACTACTGGAGCAGTTTGTCTTGATTATGCAAGTATTGATGGCAAAAGATGTCAGATTTTGACAGGTGTATCCTTAAATGATTTTATGGAATTATATCATCATATTAGAGATGCAAATATAACTGGAAAGGCAAATAGTTCAAGACTGATAACTAAAATTAGATGGGTTATAGAAGCAGCAAATGGAAGGTTGAAAAGGTGGAAATATTTAAGCAACATAGTACAAAATCGTGATATAAAAACTATAGAAAAAGATTACAAATTTGTTTGTGCATTAATTAACTAGTATAGGCCTTAACTTGCTTCTACAAGTGATTCTGAAAAGGTTGATCTATATAAACAAATGGTTGAGAAGGCTAATATGGAAAACACACTAATGCGCGAAGTAGTAAACTATTCAAAAAGACTATCCAAAAATAAAATTGTACATATAAATGAGCTTGGATTTCGAAAGCTGACTGAAGATTATATTAAGTCTTTAACCTTTGGAATATATAAAATGAAACAATGTATTCCGTACACAATAACACATCTAAGCCAAGAAACCGATTATGTATGTGAATTGTTTCATGAGTTCAAAGAAATTATTCGTGAAAAAATTAAATCCAGGTTTTCGTCATTTACTGTTCACAATACGTGGATTAGATTCTCTTCTATTTCATCAATGGATCCTATTCAAGAGTGGTATTGTGACTTTAAAGCTGGTGCAAGGGTTTTTGGTGCATGTGCAAATGTAGCAAGTGTGGTATGGTATCTTGGATATGGAATTTATAAAAGATAAACTTTTGTCAGAAAATAGCGAAAGTTTTTATAATTTTTGTTTAGACTGTGATCGTGATGATTTAGAGGATAATGATTCTTCTTTAATTGAAAATGAAAATGAAAGTATGTCTGATAATGAATAAAATAAAAAATTGAAAAATAAAATTTTTCAGTAAAAAATTTCTTATTTTTGAGTCAGAAAAGCTCAAGGACTATTAAAATAAATGATTTCTTGATTCAAGTGCAAAAATCTAAGGAACAGAAATTAGGCAGGATTTGCATTTTTACTATGTTTTAGACACTCAAATAAGTTTAAGAAAACTATTTTTTTTCAATGACATGCGGGTACTGAAGGGTCATAAACAGCCACGTTATCTTGTTTTTGGTTTTTCAGGACTGTAAGATAAATTTTTAGTGGAAAAGCTTTACTATTATTTTTCTTGAATTCATCTTTTATTTTTGAACATACTTAAGATAAAATTATCTTAAAAGTCTTAGAAATGACCAAGATAATGTCATTTTAAGTAATAAGCCTATTTAGACTTTAAGCTCATAAAATTTTTGAAAAAATGGTCCGATTTCAAAATTTTTGACATTTTTGGTTTCAGCTTGTCGAGATATTTAAAACGATATCATAAATTTAAAAATTTGGATTTTTTTCCAAATTGCCCAGTATCCTTTTCTTAAAATTAAGCATTTTATAGAACTAAATTATCTCTTTTAGTAAAAAACTTATTCAAGTTTTTCTGAATTGAAAAGATCGAATTGAAACGAACTCCAGAACCACATAAAAAAAATTTAAACACGGTCTTGGACTTGACTTTAAACTTGTGGCTGTGTTTATCTTTTAAAATAAATAATATTAGTCATTTTTACAAAAAGAAAATGGCATGTTTTATGAATAAAAAAGGTGTCAATGATTGACACCTTTTTTATTCATAAATTAATTGCCAATTAAATATATCTTATCTGGTTTAATACGATTCAGATTTATAAATAAATAAAAAAAGTCTTATTGAAAAAGTCTTATAGAGTTACGTTCAAACTTAAAGGATTTTTGGAACCAAAACTGGCAAGAGTTTATTAATAAAATGGGAAAAAACCCATTATCGAGCAGACCATTTTGGAGAAAAATAAATAAATTTAGATCAAAGAAATGTTCCAGGCAAATTCCCATGTTAATTAAAGATTGAAAATGGTTCAATACAGATAGAGATAAAGGAGAAATATTCGGAAACATCTTAAAGACAACCTTTAGTCCTCATTTAGATTTAGATATATCTGAGAGTGATACTGAAATAGCAGATACAATCTCAGAATTCCTAAAAAATCAGGTACTAAATAATCTGATTGAACCAATTACTGTTTCAGAAATTATAGGCTCTTTAAAAAAATTAAAAGAAGTATCAGGATCAGGTTTAGATCGCATCCACAACTTAATGTTAAAAAATCTCCCTTATGAGACTTTAGTTGAATTAAGTCATCTTTTTAACATGAGTCTGGAACAAGGAACAAGTCCCAAAATCCTGGAAAATAGCTTGTATAACTATGATCCCAAAGAAATCCCCTCCCACTGAAGACCCTTCTGACTATCGTCCTATTAGTATGACAAGTTGCCTTGGTAAATTACTTGAACGTATTATTTATTCAAGAATATACCATTTTCTTGAAAGAAATAACCTACTTATAAATGAACAATCAGGATTTAGAAAACATAGACGCACAGCGGATAATCTTTATTTTCTTATACAAAAAGTAGTAGAGTCTTTTAATAGAAAGAAAAAAGTCTGCTGTTTATATTTTGACATTTCTAAAGCCTTTGATAGAGTTTGGCATGATGGACTAATTTATAAGCTAATTAAAACTAACCTTCCTCCTTATCTTATTAACTGGATTAGATCATTTCTCGATTCCAGATCTTTTATAGTTAAAGTAAACGGACATTTGAGTGACCAATACTTAATTAAAGCAGGGGTTCCACAAGGATCAGTAATTAGTCCGCTTCTTTTCAGCATTTTCATAAATGACATACCTAAAAGAAATAAGACTAATAGCCAATACTCTCTTCTTTTTGCAGATGACTTGGCTACCTTTTTTATTTTTAAAAAGAAAGGAAATCTCGAAAGTTTAATTAATAAGTACTTAAAAGAAATTGAAAAATGGCTTTTCAAATGGAAAATGAAAATGTCTGTTGAAAAGTCATGCTACACGATCTTTGAAAAAAACTCTAAGAAAAAAACTAATCTTGATTTAAAATTATATGAAAACAGTTTAAATCTAAAAGAAAAAGTTAAGTTCTTAGGAATAACATTAGACTCAAAACTTACATTTAGTTTAATGGTGGATGAGATAAAAGAGCGCTGTAACTCAAGACTAAACATTATTAAATATCTATCGAACAAAAAATGGGGCCTTAAACCCAAAACATTAGGAAATCTATACAAATCCTTAATAGGATCAATTCTCGATTATTCTTTTCCTTGTTTAAATTCATTCACAGAAACCAACATTAAAAAAATACAAGTGATTCAAAATTCAGCAGTTAGATCCATCTTGAAACTAAAATATGATACTCCCTCCAACATAATGCATCACGAGGCTTTTAATAAACTTAATTTATTAACAGTCTCGAATCGACTGTTTGAGTTGAGTGAGAGATATGTTAGGGCAGGACTGAGTCATTCTATTCCATTAGTTGTCAGACTTGTGGAGGAATACAAAGAAGGTTTCGAAGCAAGATATATTGAATACCCAACTCCATTGTGTAATTGCTACCTTACTATTTCTTCTTTTTACCCTGAAAAATCAGACATTTAAAAATATCCTGTTATTCTCATCTTCAATATATAATTTTAATTTTCTTCTATTTTAACTTATTTTATTTTATTTTCTTTTTTTTTTATATATTTTATCTTATTTTAACTTTATTTTATTTTGATTTTTTTTTTTTTTTTAGTCTGAAGGAGCCTTAGCTCGATACAGATATACAAATAAATAAATAATAATATAAATAAATAATATCAAAGAGAAAATTTTATGAATTGGTTAGATAATTTTATTTTATTAATTAATTGATAATTTTTTCAATTGATAGTTTTTTAATCTAATTAATTTGATTTTATTTTTATCAATTTATATATTTATCTATGTCAATAAATTTTTGCTTTATATTTTTTGCTAAAATTGGCAATTATGATTTGCTATGAAAAATTATGCAATGAATAAAACATGCGGTGAAAAATCTGCTTTGAAAAAAATTGCTATGAAGCGTACCAGTGCCGATATTTGTTAAATTTATATTATTATTAGAATAACATTAAATTTTTTTATTTTGAACGTTTTGTATTGTATTTATGGCACATTGAAGTTTTAGATCAAATTTTAAGATCAAAACGATTATTTAAAATTTTAAAACTAAACTTTAATTAAAATTTAACTTTTAATAATGAAAAAAAAAAATTAAAACTTCTAGGGTCTTCTAGTGTTAATTTTTTTAATTCCTTTTTATTAATTATATTACAAATAAATGTATGTTTGATGTAAAAAAATATAGTAGTAGTTGTAAAAGATCGTAAGCAAAAAAAAGCAAAAAAAAAACATTATTTTTACATTTTTTTTTTAATTTTGATTCGTTATTTTTTGATATGTTTTACATATGAAAAATTATTCTAGGTAAAAAAGGTGCAACAAAGTATATTGCACTTTGTTGTAGTATTTTTTCTAATATTTATTATTTATTCTGATTATAATAAAAAAAGAGGAATTTTTTTTCATTTTTGGGTAGTAGTAGTAGTAGTAAAATATTGTTGTCTGGCAGTCCGTTTAATGCATTTGCAGTCCGATTGATGAAGAAGTTGTGTCTTTGCTGACAAGACGCCGTAGTTGACTTCTCTTCGTATCTCTCAGAGCCGACCAATTTTGCTCATTGCACCACAATATGTCGTCTTTGCTCTCTGACTTTGAATAGCTGAATTAAGTCACCACGTTTTAGTATTGTCTCTTGATATGTAAGACCCATCCGCTCAAGCCTACCCTCAAACTCCATGCCTTTCAAAGCAGTGGGGACTTTCGTTACTCTTCTCTGGACTTTTTCAAGGGTGTCAATATCTCTTCTTTGAAACGGGTTCCAAGCGGACACTGAAAACTCCAGATAATACGATAGAGTTAGGCCCATAGTTCACGTCTCTAGACACGAATGTATGTTTTAGTATGCCTAGAACTTGGTTGGCTTTTGATGCACCGTGAGCGTTCTATGGGGAGGAAGACAAAATGTAGAACGACAAAATGTAGAATTTTCTCCAAAATATAGAAAGACAAAATATGGACATGACATAATATAGAAAGACATAATATAGACATGACATAATATAGAAAGACTAAATATAGACATGACAAAATATAGAAGGACAAAATATAGAATAGTACTATATGTAAAAAAATGTAGAAAATTTTAATTATATTATTATAGTAATATATTTGAGACTTTTACTTTGCATTAATTAGTGACAGATTATAAAATTGAGAATATTGAAGCATTTTTAGAAGGTTTAGGAAATAATTTCCTAATTGACAAAGAAAAAAATTGAAATAAAATTAATTAGACTATTTTTTTTCTACATTTTTTTTTCCAGGTAAATTCTACATTTTTTTTTTCTACATTTTTTTTTCCAGGTAAATTCTACATTTTTTTTTCTACATTTTTTTTTCCAGGTAAATTCTACATTTTTTTTTCTACATTTTTACCAGGTAAATTCTACATTTTTTTTTTCTACATTTTTTTTTCCAGGTAAATTCTATATTATCCAATAAAAAATCGTTTTCTACGTTTTGTCTTTCTATATTTTGTCATACTGCCGTTCTATGAGCTGAACTTAAAATCAAGCGTGAGAATGATGACCATGTCGCATTCTTTGGAGGTGTATTGAAGCTTAATACGAGAGCCGTCCTTCTTTTTTAGCTTATATGATCTGATTTTTGATATATACTCATTGCTGCCGATTTTCATAACCTTTATTTTGCTTTCGTTTGCTTCCATCATCCATGACCAACAACATTCGACCACTGTGTCCAAATCAGCTTGAAGACTTTTCATCGCAACCTCGGAGTCCACCTCGGTTTCTATTTTTGGGTCGTCGGCAAAAAGCTTGCTTATGTTGATCAATTGGCTGGATAGGTCGTTGAAGAAGATTTCGAAGAGTATTGGTCCTAACACTCTACTCTGTGGTACTCCAGAGGTGTCATCTTTCAAATTTGAAACGTGTTGACCCAGAACGACACGCGGCATTGTGAATTTTGGTACAAATAACAAAAACAAAATATTAAAAATGTTCTGAAGGACCAAAGCATGTTCTGTAGATTGCTGCAGCTGATACTTTCTTTGTACCACCAACATACTGATTCTGCAAAACTCTGCAATAAATCTGCAAAATTCAGAAAATTGTGAATTTGGGATTATAAATTAGGAGATTAAAATCCAACTCAGCCTTAAGTAGTGGTACAGAGGATGTATCAGTTGCTACAATTTACAGAACATGTTTTAGTCTTTCAGAACTTAAGTTTTTTTGCATTCTTAATATTTTGTTTTTGTTTTTTGTACCAAAATTCACAATGCCACGACACGCTGCTTCCTATCTTTCAGGAAAGATTTAAACCAGCCCAGAAGTTGACCTTGGATGCAAAAACTTATGAGCTTGTTTATCAGCCTACCATGATGAACCTTGTCGAAGGCTTTGGCACAGTCGAAGAATATAATGTCAACCGGCTTCTTTTTCTTCATCACCGATGTGACTTCATCCACAGTCTCAAGAAGGTTGGTGCTTAAGGCTTTTTTGGAACAAACCCGTTCTGTCGGGGTGCAAGTAGATTGTTGGTGCATAGATGCGACATGATAGAGTCACGGACAAAAAAATTTATTTGCTATAAAATTTTAATATTTGACAGTTTAATTAGAATCTTAAATTTTATTATCAATATGACGATTACATTTATTTTTATATGAATATTTAACTGCTGGTTTAATGAGTTAATATGTAGCCTTTATGGCATTATTTAGTTTACATGAACGACTTTTAATCAATTTGCATTTTGCTTTATAGCCATTAGTACTTTCTTCAATTGACGGGTTCTGATATTTATATTTCACAGAGTGCTGACTTAATTTTATTAATAAAATTTTAAATAATCAAAGAAAAAAAATTAATGAATTTTTTGCTAATTTTTCGTACAGTGCCGATTTGACAAGTGGATTTCTGGTAATTTTACGTTAATTTACGTAAAACTACGTAAAAATTGGTAAAAATGAAAATGCCAAAAAAATTTTGAATTTTTTATTATTTTCTAATAAATTTTGAAAAAAGTAGTTTCTATTTATTTGATTATATTTTAACAAAAGTTACCTTTTTTTACATAAATTTACGTAAAAATTAGTAAAAAAAAGTTAAAAAAGTAACTTTTAGTAATATTTGATTTAATAAATAGAAACTCCTTTTTTCAAAATTTATTAGAAAATAATTAAAAATTCAAATTTTTTTGGCATTTTCATTTTTACCAATTTTTACGTAGATTTACGTAAAATTACCAGAAATCCACTTGTCAAATCGGCACTGTATTTTTATTTCAAAAAATTTTAGACTTATATTTTATCTTTTAAAAAGATAATTTAAAGGTTTAAAGAATTAAAGTTTTTAAATTAAATTATTTTTAATTTTAATTTCAATCCATTCTTTGACTGCTCGTTTTAGGATCCGTATTGTTCCAGCATTGAGTTCACAAGCATATTTCAGAATTGTTGGCCTTAGTTGGTGGAATGGTGGAAAATTTGCATTATTAAATTAAAAACGTTTTTCAAAAATTTTATTTAAAATAACTTTGACTTATTAGAAATTTTGATTGAATAGTTAATTAATAGTTTGATTATCTAATCATCCAGGAAATAAACAAAAATTTTTTTCATTCATCGAAAATTTTATTTTTTTTATTTACAAATTTGATCAAATCATATTATTATTCATTTATCTTGTCAAAAAACCAAAAAATCTTGATTTTTTCTTTTTATTTGGCTCGGCTGAATTAGGGTCTGATTTCTATAAAAAAAAAGTATATTTAATCACTAAAATATAAAAAAATTTAAATAAACAATTCGTTATAAAGTGTAAATTCCAAATATTTAGGTTTTTGTTAGTCTCGTGAAAAAGCGTACATAAAAACAAATTTTCCTTACTTATTTTTTTTAAATTTATAAAAAGAAATTATTAAATATATTAAAACACTATTAACTTCTAATTAAGATTTTGTGTGCCTGATTTTCCTTCATTATTAAAATTATTTGAAGGAATTCATTTCTTCTTTGGATTATAAAATAAAAATTTCAAGCAAAATCTTAATTTAATGAGCTCAAACTGCAACCCTAATTAATTAAATGAAGCTTACCTTGAACAATCATGTTGTGACCATTTATTTTTCTCAGATTCGGGTCACTAGGACTTTTGGATTGTTTTATTTGTTTAAACTTACGCGCATAGCTTGGCTTTTCTAATTCAATTTGTCTAGTTAAAATAAATTATTAGACTTAGAAGAAAAAATAATTGAAAATTTACTCTATTATTTCTTCGCCTGGATCTGACAAAGCCGGTCTGACGATTACTTTTTTTGGACTTGATCTGGGCGTATTAGCTGAACCCTATTTTTTTTATAAAATAATTATCATCCAATTAAGTTATTAAATTTATCATTGACTTTCAGTTCAAAATTCTTTTAATAAAACTGTTTATCAGATTTAAAATTCCTAAAGCAGAATATTTAATTTATAAAAAAAGAGTAAACCATTTTGTAAAAATTTATGTATTTTTTTTTTCTAAAAATCTCATATGACTTGATTTAAGATTGTTTTAAAAAAAAAAAAGAAAATATTTTTTTGATATATAGAATTTTAATTATTAAATTAATTTTAAAATTCAAATTTTATTTAAAAATTGCTTTAATCTAAAATTAAATTCAAACTTTTTTTATCAACACTGTTAAATGGAATTATAAAAATTATGAAATTCAATAATCTGTTCTTAACGAATTTAAATTCTTAAAATTTTTAAATTTTTTTTTCTAAAAAACGCAATTAAATTGATGTGATTGAGAGTGTAAGGATAATCTATGAATAAGGGTTCAAAGTGTTTTTAGTTATTAGTTTTGTGTTTTTTTTGATAAAAATATTTATTTATTATGGGTTTTCAATCATAGTACATAGTTTGAAAAATAATGAATTATGATAGCAATTGCAAAAATTGTAATTGGGTATAAACAAAAAATTGGTCCATTTTTATTTAATCTTACCAATTTACTCATCATTTTGAGTGACGAATTCTTTCGGTTAAAATTTTCATCAATCTAATAAAAAGTTCAAAAATTTATATAATCATTTCCTATTTAATAAATTACTATTAATAAAATAATATTTTAAGATATTATATACAGAGCCTGATTGAGGAAGAGAATAAAAAAATTATCTATTTTGAAATAATGGAAGACTAAGGCAACAGTAGATGATAAAAATCAATTCGAAGAATAAATTTAAATATTTAGGATTTAAAGAAAATAAACACTAAATTAAAATTTGTCAACAATAGGAATAATGCAAAGACATAAAATAAAGAAATAAACATAAAGTTTTAAATGAATCTTTTTAATTTTATTCATCTTATCACATTATAGCTATCAAATTGTCAAATTTTTGAGACCAAAAAAATTTAATTATGAAATTTAAGAAAACTTTTGGTTATTTTTTAGAATTATAAAAATTTAAATTTTTTTTGATTTCTAAAACAAGCTTTGAATTTTCTAAGAATCATTTTGAAGATTTTTAACGGGTTTAAATTTTATAGGGTTAAGATTTAGCTAAAAAGCCGGAAGATGACAATAATTCTAATTATGAAAAATATTTTAACTAGAAAGTATCAATACAAATGGTGAAAAAGCAGTTGAAAATTTGATCCAATGGTTTGACAAAATCTTTCAAAATGTTTTAAAAAAATTGATTTCAGTAAAAACTTGCCAAATGCTGGTTATAGAAATTTTAAAATTTGTCAAAAAATAAATTATTAATACAATCTTAATTTTCATAAATTTATTTGAGGCTACTAAAAAAATGATTACTTAATCTTTACTTTAAAAGTTTAATTTTGCATTTCGATTTGGTATACTTTTTTAATAATAAAGAATATCTCTTTCAGAACAAAACTTTTTTTACTTGTAACAAATTTAACATTCCGATACAATTAATTCTATAAAATTATTAAAGCACATAAAGTTAAATCATATAATAAATGATTAAAAAAAATAAAAATAATTATGAAAATAAATTGAAATAGGAAAACAGAGGATAGGATGTTCTGGCGATGATTTGGTTTAGAAATACTAAAGTAAATAAAGAAAAGATTTTTATTTAATTACAAAAAGATATTTCAATTCATCTTAAAATGTTTTATACACACAAGTTTTTTTTTTTTGATAAAAAGAGACTAAGTCAATTTAATTTAAAAATAAAAAATATTATTAATATTGCTCGATTGCTCTTCACAACAAAATACCAATTGTTAAATATGCTGTTAAATTTTTATTAAATCATTATTAATTACCTTGTTTTTAATTTTTCTCTATTAATTTTATTTTATTTTAAACATTTTAGCATATTAATTTTTTATTTATTAATTACAGTACTGCGTAGATAAGTGGATTTTTGGTAATTTTTCGCAAAAAAACGAAAATAAATGAAAAATTACCAAAATTATATTTTGTAATTTCACGTAAATTTACGTTAAATTGACGTAAAATTACTAATTTAAAATATGTACAAGATCATATCTCAATCCAATTCTTCTGACTTAAATCCAAATGAAATGATATGGAGCAGGATGAAAATTTTTTAGGGAAAAAAGGTTCAGAATGAAGCCAAATCAATTCAATCTTTTTATAAAGTTAAATGAAAAAATAACACTAGGTAAATTTCAGTCTTATAATAAGTTTTCAAAGAGGTTTTTTGAATAATATTAAAAAAAATGATTTGTGGAGCTTTGTTTTAGGCTATAAAGATTGATTGATTGATTTAATTGATCAAAAAATTAAAGAATAATGACAGAAAGTTTAAATTTAAATATATAAATCTACTAAAATTTGAAATAAAATTTGAAATTTACGCCAATTAACTTTAATTTACCAATTTTTATAATATTTTCTTGAAAATTATAAAATATTAATTTCATTTTCTTTTACCAAAATAAACACATAGTCAGAGTTGTTCATCAAGTCTCAAGTCAAGTCCAAGTCACGACTTGACTTGAATTTCTTTTTCAGGAAAAAGTTAAAAAGTAACTTGAGTTGATGTTTGGTCTGATTTTATTTTTACTAAATTATAGTTTATGTAAAAATTGAATTTAGATTTTTTTCTCTAAAACCTCTGTAACGTTTACATTTTTAATTAAACTATTGAAAATGACCTAGGAATTTTAATCTCAAACGATCTAAAAATGTGCGAGCACTCAAAAAAGGCAGCTTCAAAAGCAAACTCTGTACTTGGTCAACTAAAAAGAACAATTAAAAAGTGGGATGTAGCACTACTCAAGACTCTGTATACATCTTTTATAAGACCGCATTTAGAATATGCATCTGCAGCTTGCTCACCATATCGTCAAAAAGATATCAAGATACTAGAACAGGTTCAAAGAAGGGCAACAAAACTTGTTTATGAATTAAGACATCTACCATATCTCGAAAGATTACAAAAGCTTGAGCTTAAAACCTTAAAAGAGAGAAGAGAAAGAGGAGACGCTATTCAATTCTTCAAAATAGAAACTAAAATAAACGTAATTGATTGGTACCATCCTAATAGTATTGCACACTCTGTTTTTGCTGATGGTCCAGCAAATAATATAAGAGGTAAAAAGAATAGATACATGAGACAAATTACGAAAAATTGTGACGAAAGAGAGTTCTTTTTCTCGAACAGAATAGTACCGATTTGGAATAATCTACCAATTGAAACTACAAATGTAACCAATGTTAACCTATTCAAGAACAACTACGACAAATTTAAGAAGCATAATAAATGAAATTTATAGCACATCTGCCATAGAGTGAATATTTGAGTTACCTTGATTGGGATCTGTATGAAGATTGACTAATCTGGTTAATTTGATGATTGGATCGGTCTAAAAATCTAAAGAGTAGAAAAAGAAAAAAAAGAAAGAGAAGAAAAGAAGAAAAAAAGAGAAAAAAAGAGAAAAAAAAAAGATTAATCTAAAATTCAAAATGCAATGGTGATGTAGATTATGTAGTATATGAAGTATGAAGGAGTATATGAATTTTTTTTTTTTTTTTTTTTTATATTGTTATTGTTATTATTACATACCACAGTTACCATAGATGGGATCCTACTGTTTCCCTTCTTCGCAAGTCTAGCTTGCTAGCTTGTTGTAACTTATATTATTATTATTATTATTATTAATTGAATCATTTTGTTAACCAAAAAATTGTAAATTTATAAAATAATCTTTTGAAAGATATTAAAAACTATTAAAAAATAAATGGAAAACATCGTTGAAAATGTTACTGGGAAAGATAAATCACCCAAAAAAACTAAGAAAAAAACCAAATTTCATCCGATTTTTGAGTTTTAAAAATCTAAAAAAAATCAAGTCAAGTTAAGACTAGTTTTGACTTGACTTGACTATTTGGTCGAAAGACTTGAAAAATAGCGACTTGAGGAACAACTCTGCACATAGTTGAAGATATTGTGGCCCTTTTTAGTTTTACGGTAAAAGTAATAATTTTAAGCTAATTTTCCTCTCTTTAAGTAAATTTACACCAATTAATGTAAAATTACAAAAAATCCACTTATCACAGCAGTACTCTATTTAATAAAGAATTTAAATAAATATGGTGTTAATCGATCCCTTTAGACAATTTTTAATTAGTGTTGTGAATTTAAAATACAAATTGAACTAAAACTTATCATTTTTTGATAATTTTTTTTGATGAATTAAATTAAATTAAAATGAATAAAAAAATTAAAAAAAAGTGGAACATACTTTGTATTTAACTTAAAATTAATTTTTATATCGAATCTTTTGTTTTCTTTTTTTTTAATTATTTACTATTATCAGTGATCAAATTCAATCTAATAATTCAATCTTCTTTTATTCAATTTTTTCTCCTTTATTTAAAATCAACTATCTCTAAGTTGTAAAAAACAAAAAATTTTTTTATGTATCTAATTTTATTATATTATTCTAATTGGTGAATATATGGGTGAAAGCTCGAATCCCAAAAATTTTCTGAAATAAATAAATAAATATATCGAATACCCAACTCCATTATGAAATTGCTATCTTATTATTTCTTCTTTCTTTCCTTAACTGCTCAATACTTAAACATTTTGCACATGTCACCTCTTACAATTTATCAACATTAATTGTCTTTTATATTATATTTTATCTTATTTTTCCTTTGCATTTTTATTTTATTTTTTCTTGATATTTTTTCTTAATTTGAGGGATCTCGGTACAGATAAAACAAGATAGATAAATTTTTTTTCTTTTTTTGTTAGTTAATCAAATCAATAATAAATTTAAATATTGATATTTTATTTTTTTGTTGGTTAAAAAAGCTGTAACAAAATATGGGTATATAATTATTTTCTGTGTTTATTTTATGCAAAAAAAAACTAAAATACTAAATTTAGAACAAATTTTTTTATCAATTAATTTTTTTTTTGAAAAATATAGCACTAATTATCTAAGTAGAACAAAAAAATAAAAATAAAAACAAAATGTATATTTTAAGGACAAAAAAATACTAAATTAATTTTTTTGTGTTTTTCGATCGGGCTGGTCTACCGCGTTTTTTCTTTATTACTTTTTCAATGTTTTGGCTAATGATGAAATTCCGAAAAATTAAGGTTTTCGCCTTCAACCATTTCACCTGCTACTGCAATTATGTATAAATAAATTAAAATAGTGATCAATATAAATGTAATTGACATTACTTACAAAAAAAACTAAAATGTTTTTATTTTGTTCCTAATTCAGTATTTTAGTTTTTTAATTACATATTATTATTAATATAATTATTATAAAAAAGCTACAGCAAGACTAGCTTGCGGAGGCGGCCTACATGAGAGGTCGCCTATGGTAGCTCGTTGCACATAATGAGATAAAACACTGATAGAAATATACAATAAAAATTTTAGGGTTAAAAAACGTTAATAAATTTTTACAAGAATAAAAAAACTGGAAATTCATTCTAATAAGAAAAAGAAAGAATTATATTTAGTATACAATTGATATATAGTGTTAAAAAGTAAATATCAAAGGGTTGTGATATTAGCGTTCGATAATTGTTATTTAAAAATATTATACGCGCTGTGGATATTTATTTATTTATTTAATAAATAATTTGAGGTAAGCCTCAGGCCACACAAAATCGAACTAAATCCTTTTTTCAGTCTAGCGATTGAAAAAAATAAATATCAAAAAAGTACAAAATTGAGTAAAATAAATTAAAAAAAAATTAAAAAATTTTGACAGATATTAATTAAATAATTAGAGTTTTTATCGGATAAAAATAGCGCTGTGGATATGTTGCAGTATATTTTTTATATTATCATAAACTTCAATTTTAATTTATCAAAAAAATGAAGAATTTTTGTTCAATTTACATTTGAATTTCACAATGCCTTTTAATAAACAAAAAAAAAAGAAAATCTTAAAAGCAATGCTTGAAAAAAAATTAAAAGTATCTGAAAGTCAATGGGGAAAAATCAGTTGACCCTAATAAATAATTATTTACCTGTAAAAAATAATTAGTTTATTGCTAAAAATGCTAACTTATAAATGATTATGTATAAAATTGCTAATTTATTGTAAAAAATACTAACTTTATCTAAAAAATAATAACTTTATTGTAAAAAAAATTCGATAAAGAAAAATTATAAAATTTATTAATTTTAAAAATTTACATTAACAATTTTATTGCCTTACTAATGCTTTAGCAGCATTGGCTTTTCGACCACGTTTAGCCTTCGGTTCGATTGAACATTTTTTGTATTTATTTGGAATTTCAACTAACTTTTCCACTACGGCTACTACTATTAAATGATAACAAAAATAGTTTCTTAGATAATAGCTGCAGGTACAACTTTAACATACCCAGGAGTCTTTATTAAATTTTATAATCCTAACATTTTTAAATAAAGCAACCAGCTGGTCAAAATCGTTATTAAGCTTACTATATAAGCATTTTTCATAATCCATGTTTAGCTTATCTTTAAATTCTTTTTTTGTTAAAAGATAGGTTGTAGAATTTGGTACTTTTTTAATTACTCGATCATTAACTGTTAAGAAACTATACGCTAATGGCCAACCTTCACCACTAATATCGATCAAGATTTCTATTTTCTTATTATTTTTTTCAGTAAACTTAGTATTTTTGCATACCGTAAAAACTGACAAACAGGCCCATGGGCTTATGCTAAATAATTGGGGGGCTAAAAAATATCAACCTTGGTTTTATTTTAAGGAGAAGCCCAGGGCTTATATGTATATTAAAATTGATATTACCATGGGCTTATGAATAAATTAATATTGAACTGACCATGGGCTTATGTACAATTTTTTTTATTAAATAATGGAAAAGTGAAAATTTGTTAAAATTTTAGTTTTCTTAGAAAAAAGAAAATAAAAGAGAAAAAAATCAAATATTTTCATCATCCGATTCGATATCGGTATCCATATCTGACTCTTCATCTAACATTAGAAGACGATGGCGAAGCACAATTCGATTCTAAAATTACTTCAGGTGATGATTGTATTGACGATGATGATGAGTTTGACGGTTGAATAACGATGTTTGGTGAAGACTCAGGCAACGATGAAATCGGATGTAATGTATCAGTTTTTGATGATCGTGGTTCATCTAGCATAATAACTTCTGGTGATGATGATGTTTGTTGTGATGATTGATTTATGTTCCTCATAGAAACTATTTCTTTCCATTTTTGCGATTCTTCTTTAATAGGTCTGCCTACTCTTCGTTTTGGTAAACTTGGAGTTTTCATTTTAATAAAGAAATGAAGCTTTTTTTTTTTATTAAATCAAGAATTAACAGTTAGAAGCAAATGAAAATGTGATTAAACTTGAAGTTGCTTAAATTTTATATTCTCAATGCAAAACAAAAAAAATTGGTATATGCTAACAAAGAAAATTTTTTTTTTATTCTCCAATTTAATAAAAAATTATTTTAAGCTCATGGGCTTGTACTTAATTCTTTTTTTTTTACCCCATGAGCTTGTATTTAATAATGATAATTTTATTATAAGGTTTTTAATTAAAAGCCCAGGACCTATATGTATTTTATGGGATGGGCTTGTATCATTTTTTAGGGGGGGGGGTGCTTATAGGCTAATACTCATGTTTATCCCTGGGCTAGTTTGTCAGTTTTTACGGTATGTTATTTTTTTAACAAGAAATTAATTATTCTAAAAATACACAATTTGTTCTTATTTAATGCAATTTATTTTTTTACAATAAATTAAGTATTTTATACATGCAACTAATTATTTTTTAGAGTGTACTAATTATCGTCCAAAGTCAATTTAAATTTTTGTTTCTTCAAATGTCAAACTTACCTGTTGGAATGTATAATTAGAATTTTTGTCCAATTTTGGCAAAGCGCGCACACTTGTACTCTTGGCAACATTTTTCATTGCACCACCATTTGAATCAACAGCAACATAGTTGGAATCAGTCAAATACTCAGTGGCAACAGGCTGAGTTCTAAGCACTTGGTCCAATTTGCGCGCCAACTTCTCATTTTCTCTGGTTAACACTTCGTGTTCCTTGCGCACTTTTTCCCTAAATCTTTCCAGCTGAGAATTTTCATTTTTCAAGCTTTTGTTCTCTTTCATGTATTCCCTAAGCCTGCCGTACAATTCGGACTCAGTCGAGGCCGAACTGTGCGACGAGCCATTGCGAATCTTGGGAAACCTGGAGCCACTGGACGACGATGTAGTCGACACATTGTTGCCGTTTGGCACGCCTAGCTGCTGCTTCAAAACATGGTTTTCCTCTTTTAGCTTTCTGAGCTCGCGTTTAAGCTTGAGCACAATGTTTTCTCTGGAGTCACTCTTTGCCAGTGGCACATTCTCTATGTTCTGGGCCCTGTTGGCGTAGCGCAGCGTGTTCAGACTTTCGTTTTCACAAGTCATTGCCGGAGAAACGCACGCTATCATCAGGGTGATGCCCGAGCCGCCAAGACTCTCGCTCAGCAGTTTGGTCAGCTTGGAGTCCCGGTACGGAATGTGGCCGTCTCGTTTGTTCTGGTCGCTGAGCGCAGAAATGCAAGTGCCAAGCACAAGGAGGCTTTTGTTTATGTTGTTGGTCTCGGTGAGCTGTTTTCCCTTGGACATGGTCACTTTTACTTTTTCACTGCCAGCCAAATCGACGAATATCAGCTTTCCCAGTTTGGTCATCTGCTCGCGCGGGTCGTCCGAATTCTGCAGCTCGTTTTCGACCTGAATGGTAAGGACGGCGTGCGAGCGACTCGAGTGCTCGTTTAATAAGTGCGATGCGGTCGAGCGGTTGTACTCGCCCTCCCTCAAAATGGTCAATATTTCGTCCATGGTCTCAATGTAGGTGGCGAACAGGTTGTCCACAAAAAAGCCCTCTTCTTGACTGCCGCGGATCTCCAGCTTGCGTCCACTGTTCGGATTGATCAGGTCCCGGATTTGTTCATTGTAGATTTCGTAGTAGGACACGCGGATGTAGAACACTGACTGAGAGTTGCTGGTTCGCTGTCTCAATTGGTTGAATAGATAATTGATGGAGCGAGGTATCAGTCCAAAGTGAAGGTATCTGTCTTCGGTGTTCATTTCATACTGGAAATTTTTTTTTTTTATTTTTTTTTTTTTTTTTACAGAGATGTTCCTTTTTTTGATTTTTTTACTACAATTTATCAGAGTTTTTTTTTGAATTTTTTTAATACAGTGGTCATTTGATAACATTATTTTGCGAAAAATTACGTAAAATAGCGTAAATTAACCAAATTTTACCACATTCTACGTAAATTAACGTAAGATCCGAAAAGTGAAAAAAAGGTACGTAAATATTAAGGATTTTTTGATTGATTTAAAATTTTTGAAAAAATTGTCTTTTTCCAAATATCGAAAATTTTAGAATTTTTTTAATTAACGATTTAAAAAATAAAATTTTTCATTTTGGTTCTATTTGGTAAAAACTGGTAAATAAAGGTAAAATTTAGAAAAACTTAATTTTATATCTTAAAAAAAGTTTTGAAAATGCGCAACTATTTTATAATACGAATCGATTATTCATATCAAAAAAAATCACAATATTTTCATGCTAATGATCAGACGCAAAATATTAATTGATACTAGATAAAAATATTAACTCCTTTAAAAAAAAATTAATCAATAGAAATAAAGAGAATTTACTATATAAAATAATTAATTGATATAAATAAATATTAATTCATCAGATAAAATTGACACTAGATAATACTATTTTGAACTCGAGTTTCTTATTAAATAATTAATTGACACTTAATTAAATTGATAATATAAATAGCTTTCTTAAATTTTTAATAATATTTAACTAAAAATGACCCAAAATGAATCTTTTTCATCTTATAGTAGCGAGGATTCAGATTCAAGCACCGAAACTTACGAGATAGTACCAAGGGAAAATCTACAAGCAACGCTACCTTGTACTTCAAATCAAGTTGAAAATCAAGATGCGCAAAGAAAAAAACGAGGGAAAAACAAAGATTATAAGCTCCAAATAATATAAAAAATTAATTAATTAAAAGTAAAAGAAGAATAATTAATTAGCCTTAATTTAATTACATTTTATTTGCTATTTTTTTTTCATATTTTTGTCTTGTATTTTTATTTTTTATCTAATGAAATATCTAAATAATTAGTCGTTTATCTTTTTATCTAGTGTTTTAATAAAATATTTAGTAAAATTCATCTGTTTTATCTATTTTTTTATTATCTAGTAAAATTCATCATTTTAGCTAGTTCAATTAACTATATGCCATGATCAGACTAGTTACCATCTCATTGATTTTATTTACACAAAATTAATTTAATGGAAAATTTAAATATAAACATAGAACAAACAATGTTTTTTGTGGTGGAACTTTTTATTTAAAATATTTTTCTAGTTCTTGAAAATTAAAGATAAATCACCAGACTTAAATCCAATTGAACTCTTGTGGAACGAGCTAAATGTTTATGTGCGCCAAATGATGATTTTAAAAGAATCAGATATGAAAGAAGCCATTAATGATTTTCAAAAAACTATATCACCATTAAAGTGTAAAAAATATATAGATTATTTAAAAAAAGTATTTTTAATTTTTTAATATTTGTATTATTAAAATATAAATAAAAAACTTAAAGGTGATTAAGATAGTAATTCAAAGAGATAAGACTTTTTTTGTTAAGGATTTTAAAATTGAAATTTTAAACAACTCTGAAAAAAAGTATTCATGCTAACGTCAGAATTAATTTTGAGCATATAATTCCTTTCGAGTTTTAATCTAATTTTTGTTTTTTATGCTTTCTTTTCTTTTCTGGAAATAATATTTAAATTTAAAATTGGTGTATATGGTGCTGTTAATTAGTTTCACGTTTTATATGTTTTCTTAATCTCCTTCCAAAAAAATCAAGGAAATTTTCAACTTAGTCTATGTAAACCGGTAATTCATTCTAGCTGGTTTTGTTATCCGATTTTAGATTTAAACCGGTACATATTTGAAATTTTGCGTAAAATCTTGTAAATTTATGATTTTTTGAACTTATTTAAAATTTAATATTTGAAAATGAGATTTTTATAAAATTTATATCCTCAAGTTAAAATTTCACAATTTTTAAAAAATATATTCCTTCGGAATAAACCACACAAAGTAAGGTCCTTTTAAATCTTACTTGTTTGTGAATAACTTTATTTCAGGATTTTAAGAACTTGATAAGGCCATAGATTTCATTTTAGATAGCTAGAAAATAATTTTTTAAAAAAATTTTTTGAAGAAATATACTCATTAAATTTATTTTCATAATTCAGAATTTTTTAATAGAAAAATATTAAGATTAAATTAAATTAAATTTAATCTAAATTGTATTTTAATAAATCGTAAAATGTTAACTATGAAAATTCTTTTTGCAAGATAACTCAAAAAAAAATAAATTCTTTTAATTCTAAATTAGATTTATACGAAATTTTGTCAATAAGCTTTCTCCTTATTTTTTATTCTATATTTTTATAATTTAATCTGTCAGAATTGGACCTATTTTTTTATTCTCCAGTACTTTCCGTGACTTATATTCCAGTTGTTCTTAAATTCTTAATTTTTAAATTAACAAAATAATTTAATAGAAAAGAATTTCTAATTTGTATTATAAGTTCTCTCTTTCTTTAAAATTTTATAACTTTACTACATCCCCAGAATTGGCGCTAAATGAAATAAATAAATAAATTTTTAATCAATCACATTTCCCAATTAGCGTATAATCTTAATCATAAATGGAATCATCAGATTTTTCAAATTGGTTTTTGAAAGATTTGTTAAATTCAGTTCAAAAAAAAAGAGCCAAATGATAAAAATTAATGCTACATGGTGCCATTATAAACAAAGTAACCATTATTTACCCTAATAAAAATTGGCATTTACTTAAAGTTTACGTTAATTGTTTTCAATCAATTCTTCATTAAAAAAAAAATTCTCTAATTTTTAGGATATTTTTGCTTTTATACCAATTTACGTAAAATATTTAAATTTCACCTTATTTTAAATAAATTTTTGTAAAAAGTTAAAAGCGGAACATCACTGATTAAAATTTAAGGGGGAAAAGAAAATACTGCTCCAGCCGGTCCAACCATGGTGTATGTTTTTCCGCTGCCAGTTTGACCATAGGCAAAGCATGTGCACACAAAGCCGTCAATGGCCATGTCTATTAGACGTTTTATCCCGGAGTAGTTGAAAACTTCATCTTGGTTTGAGTTGGGATCGAAGACCGAGTCGAAAAAAAATTTTCGACTTTGAGTTTTACCTTCAACCTTAAAAAGGAAGATTAATTTTTCAAAAATTTTTTATTTCAAATTTCAAATTTCTTTCATTTTTATAATATTTATTTTTAAAAAGTACTACATGAGTATCAATTTTATAATTAAAATTTAAATAATAAGAAATATTTAAATTGATTTTTAACTTAAAAATTTTCTTTAAATTATGGTCAGTGCCACCAATTGATTGACAAAAGAAAATGGAAAACTAAGATTCATATCGTTTCTTAGTTGAAGAGACACATTTTGGAGATACACCTAACAACTTGGCTATTTCGTTTTGCTTTATAGCTCAAATTTTTAGCAGATCCACAATCTGCCATTTTTGTGGGCTAGACACATTTTTTTTAACCATTTTTTGCCAAATTAAAGATTTTTTGGTAATGATATTTAGAGACCAAGTGAGGAGTTGGAGAGTTTCTAAATTAAACAGTTAAAGAGCAAAATTTACTCAAAATTAGAAGTTATTTAAGAATTAATCATAAAGGTGTGAAAAAAGGTAGCAATGGTTGCTAAAACTTTTGGATTACCCGAATTTTTAAACTTTTGCACCGAATTTTTTTTTTTTATTTTTTAGAGGAAGTTTTTTCATTATAAAAATTTAAAAGTTAATTATATTTTTATGCCGAGTGTCATATATCAAATTGTAGAGAAAAAAAATTCTACAAATAAGTGCTTTTATTTTTTTTTTGCTCTCAATTTTTCGTTTAAATACAACAAATAAACAATTTAAGATAAATAAAATAATCAATTTCTAAACTTTTGCAACATACTGTATAATGTAAAAGATAATCTAATCAAAAGAAAAAATAATAAAATTTATATCTAGCTTTTAAATTTTTCTCGTTTATTTAATTTTCATAAAAAAAATACTAATTGATAAAAATTTCATAAATCTACTTCTTTTTTTATTTTTTGAGAATATTTTTTTCAACTTTATCTTTAAGAGCTCTAATTTTATTGAGTTAAAATTTTGACACGGATCGTTTGCCCATTATATAAAATTATTATATTTATTTCAATTTAAGTTTTAAATTGAAGTAAATAAAATAAAATTTTCAGCATCCAAAAATGAGTTTTGTTTTGCTTCATTTTATAATTAAAATTTATAAAGTAAATGAAAAATAAAATAAAAAATGTGATGAATATAAACTTTTAAATATTAAATACATTTATATTTGCTAAAAAGATTTAAATTTTCGATGTTAGAAAAACGAAAATTTGAACATGTCAAAAGAAGAGGTAAACTTTATAAGAAAATAACGAAGATTAAAATATTATTTATTTCAAATATTTATCGAATACTTTTTCTTTTATTTAAAAAAATTGTTGAATTCAAATATTAAAAAAAAAAAAAAAAAATTGTAAATGTAAAGTTGTTGAAGAAAACTCAAAAGAATAGGTCTATTCCAATTATTTGATTTTAAAATTTATTTTTTAGAGGGAAAGAATAACGAAAAGAATCTGTTATTTACAAACTATCTTTATATTTTGAAATATTAGAACTTTTTTGTCTTGCCACTTCATCCCAAAATTATATATTATTATATATTATATATTATAAATTATAACAGTAGAAATTTTGAAAAAATAATAAACTAAAAAAATTAACAAAAACCCAAATTTTACAAAAAAATCAAGGTGCTCATCAAATCAAGAAAACTGTCAAAACAACTTAAGTAATTTTTCGATTTTTTTTAGAAATCTTTTAAATTTTAAAATTGAGTCACAACAAAATCAGAGTTGTTTGAAAGTCCCAAATTAGAGTTCAAGTCCGCACTTTAATTTTTTTTTAAGTAAAAGCTCGGACTTTTCGGGCAGTTAATGTGGCACCCTAGTTAAAGTCAAAGTAACTTAAACTAAAGTCCAAGTCTGAATCTAAAAAAAAATTGGACTTGGACTTGACTTGAGACTTGTGACTTTTAAACAACTCTGAACAAAATGATCAACTTGATAGCTTGGGCAAAATAAATTATTTATTAATTTTATACTAAGTATTTTTTTAAGCCAAATAAAACTTTTATTAATTTTTAATTTCGAATAAATAGAGAATGATATTTAAATTTATGAGCGTTTTAAAGAGAATAAAAAAATTTCTCAGAGTTTAATTCGAAAAAAATCGAGGATTTCTAAAACTAATAAAAATCGTATAGGTGAATCAAAGAGGAAACAGAAGGAAATTAAAAAAGAAAACTTTATAAATTTTAATTACAATTTTTAAATTAAAAAAAATTCAAATAAATAACTTACAATCAAAGATGTTCTGTCACACGAAACAATTTCTTGGTCGCCATTAGCTTGTTCCTGGTCACTAGTAGGCCTAATCCGCACCACCACTCGCACTTTATCCTTTTCACCAAATTGATTGTTCGAATCCTGATAGCTAAAAAATAAAATTTTCAAAATTAATATTAAATCAAAAGCAAAAAATATTCATGGTTTAAGTCAATTAATTAATTACTTCTTCTTTTTTTTATTTTTTGTGTTTTTAATGCTACTAACATCAGGTTTGGAACCGGTTACAATAGAAGAAGAAACCCGTGATGTCGACGTAGCAAAACTACTTATTTGACTACCACTCAGAGCAACTATAGATTCAGATTTACCGCTTTTAACTATCTCTAAATAATCGGTCTGAACACCTCGGTTAGTTAGATTTTTATTAACAAGACCATTATCCAGAGATTTGTTAGAAGCTGCGTCTTTGGATACTCGGCGGCTATTTGTCGCCTTACTTGGTTCGAACTCAATACTTTTTCTCTTAATCGGACTTTCATTCAAACTAGAAGCTTGGCTCTTAAATTTTTGATCAGGTATCATAAAGACCCGCGGACTGTG
This sequence comes from Brachionus asplanchnoidis, assembly GCA_025491095.1. NCBI lineage: Eukaryota > Metazoa > Rotifera > Eurotatoria > Ploima > Brachionidae > Brachionus > Brachionus asplanchnoidis. The sequence goes on along the minus strand of JAILYF010000011.1, from coordinate 3,464,740 downwards.
CACTTCTTGCAAAGTTTTTACTGACATTTTTAAAATTTAATTTTTTTTTGAAATTTTTCTAGCTAAAAAAAGCTGCAACATAAATGTAAAATTAATCTTCAAAACCCTAATGAACCAAAATCCATCGCTAATCTGACATGAATTAGTTAGTTTTTTTGTTTATGCAAGTTCGCATGTATTTGATTTAAGTGTAGGCCCGTAATTGCGTGTGAAATAACTTTTTCCAAGGATGCTATTGCATGAGTTGGGCCTTAAGACTAATGAATCAGAGAAAATGTTTATTTTTAAGTAATTTTATTCGAAAATTAATTTAAAAAAATGAATATGGAATATATTTCTTTTTTTTTTAAATTTATTTGTTCTTTCCGAATTAATAAAAAATAGTTTATTACAATTTTTTAAATTATTAATATGTTTAATTACTTTGGCTATTATGAAAATAAATAGAAAAAAATTTTTGCATTTTTAAAATAGCATGGACTTGTATTTTGGCCAAAAAAATTGACTGATATCGATTTAAAAAATCAAATAGCACCGAATATTTTACAATTTTAGTTCATATTTTATTTAATATAAAAAAACTTCAAAAATTACCTTACAAAAAAATTAAAATATATTGGAAAATGACAATTGTGTCAAAATTACGATACAATTATAAACTATAAAAAGAAAAGCCAGCTATTTTGTTTATTCCACTGAAAATTTAATTTAAACTCCTGAGAAACAACAGATTTAAGCATTATAATTTCTTTTAATGATGCTAATAGTGGCCTATGAATTTTAACATATAAAAATGTGAAATACTGAAAGAACAAAAAATTCATGACTTTTCCTCAAGAGTTTTTAGATAAAATTTTTTTGAATTTTGAAAGACTTTATTATCATTTTTTTATTTTTTTATCATTTATGACAATTTTTTGATTTTTATAAAGCTTTTTTATTTTAATACCAATTCAGCTAAATGGATGCAAGTAAAAAAGCTTTGGCTTTGATGAATCTGTACAAAGGAAGTGTATCAAAATATTGAGACCCACATGAAAATTGATCACAAAGTAGCACACAAAGACGATTTAAAAGGTGACCAAAAAAATCTCTATAAAATTAAAAAATTTTCTATTTAAAAATTGTTTACAGTGGTGATTTGATAAAAGTATTTTACGAAAAATTTTGGTAAAATTTGGTAAAATTCAAAACGGCCAATTTAAAATTCAAAATTTTTGAAAAAATGCCTGTTTTTTTCCAAAAATCGAAATTTTAAGAAAGTTTTTTTTTTCATAAATTAATTTAAAAAATAGTTATTTTTAAAATCGTTGTAAAAAAAACTTTCTTAAATTTTCGATTTTTGGAAAAAAACAGGCATTTTTTCAAAAATTTTGAATTTTGAATTGGCCGTTTTGAATTTTACCAAATTTTACCAAAATTATCTCAAACTCCTGAAAATTTACGTCAATTTTCGTAAAATGCCTCTTTTTCACTTATCGGATTTTACGTTAATTTACGTAAAATGTGGTAAAATTTGGTCAATTCACGATATTTTACGTAATTTTTCGTAAAATACTTTTTTCAAATCACCACTGTATTTTTTATATTTTGTGGTTTTGAATGAATAAATTAATTTTCTCATCCGTTTCTTTAAAGCACCAAAGAAGTCATTTTGGTAAAATTTTGAATCCAAATAATTTTTGAAAAAATTTTTAAAAAGTCTTATCTTTTTTTTTATTATCTACCTTACAATCTTTGTAAAAATCCACATAAGTATTACTAATAATCATAAAATCTTGATTGTAATATCAATTAAAGAATTTTGAAAAAAAATTGGCGGTAATCAGAAATTCAACTTATATTTTATTTTTATTTATTATTAGCCAAAAAAAGATTGCTATCGCTAACAAAGGTAAATAAACAGGCTCTTTCCAAAACTATAACTATTTTTTTAATAAATCCTAACACGTTTAATGAAATAATTTTTTTTTTAATTTTTAATAATTAAACAAATTATTTTAGCTTAATAATTTATGGCTACTAAATGTCTGGGAATAAATTATTTTGTAATTATTAGAAAAAATCTTAGCAAAACTTAATCAAAAAAATATTTTTTTGCTTATTGACAAAAAATATTGAAATATTTAAATTAGTCCTTTAGGACTTAAAAAGCGGTCTAGTGACAAAGATTCATGAATAAAAATAAAGATGAATCTATGGAAAATATTTAACAAGTAAATATAAATATTTGAATGAATAAAAACATGGACTAAATGATTAAAAACACTTACTTAGCAGTTTGGATGTATTGGACTGTTGGCGAAGCAATTAATGACGATTGACCAGAAGCCGAATAATAAAGAGCCATTGATAAAAATTCGATTAAAATTAGATTTATGTAACAGTTCTCAAATATTCGAAAAATTCTGTTGTCAAGGTAGACTTTTTTACTTTGCCTATAAGCAGATAAATTACATTGAATTCGAAACTTATGAAATTAAAAATAAACAGTAAAAATCTAAACGTAAATTAAATGTTCAAATTTTTTTAACACCTTTTGCTTTGCTTGTTGTCTCTAAACAAAGGTAAGCAAATTTTATAATTTTGACTTTACATTAAGGAAAAGTTATTTGCGAGCTTAACTCTTTGAAATTAACAATTCAACCAAAATAGGATTTATAAATATTTTTATTCAAGAAAAATTGATGATGTAATCACATCTTTAAATTTTTTTCTAAAAAAGTTAATTTATACATTTTAGATGGTTTCGCTAAATAAATTAAAAAAAAAAATGAAAATTGTTTTTATAATCTAAAATTTAGTTTTAAATCATCGAAATATGATCCGAAATAAAAATACTAAAATTTCTTAATCGTTATTATTTAATAGGAAGCAATTAAATTTTAAAATTTCATTTTTTTAATTACTTTAAAAAATACAATTTTTAAAAGCTAATTTTGGAGTTTTATTTTATTTTTTCTAACGGGTAGAGCTAAAATTGATAATTTACTTAATTATTTAAAATTCATCTAATAATAACAAAATTGTTTCCAAGACAATTACAAATTATTTTGATTGCTTTATGTGATTTTTGGATTAATTTTTTAACTCAAAGAAAAACATGTATAAAAGCCATTTCCGGCTTAGAAAGTGATTTTTTATTTTTGCTCTGCGTCAAACATTTATCGATACTTAATTGATTAAGAACATGAAATTTTTTTTAAATTTGAAAAAACACATTAATTAGAAAAAATATTTTTGATTCACTATTTTTCGGTAAAAAAATAAAAAATTACAAATATTGAAACTTTTAATTCACATTTTTTCTAAATAACAAATTAAAAATTTAATTTTTTTTATTTATCAAATCACATTCTAAAGAAAATAATTAGAAAACTATTATTTAGATTTGATGAAAAAACAACTTAAAAAAATATTAAAAGTGTTCAACTAAGTGTGTTTATTTTGTTTAAAAAATAACTTAAATCCTGAATTTAGAATAAGATTTCTTATATTCAATATTTATGGAAAAATAGAACTAATTATCTGATTAGAACTAAAAATAAAAATCAAATCAAATTTTATTTTTAAATTAAAAAAAAAAACATCTTCCAAGGGAATGCGGCAATATAAATAAATTTTTTCAAACATTTTAAATTTTTAACCATCATCCACAATTTTATTTAATCAAGTCTTTTTCTTGGTTGATTTTGTTCTAATTTCGTATTTTATATTTTCTATTACATTTTTAAAATTTTAATTTTCTAGAAATAAAGTACGCGCTAAAAAAATTAAAACACTAAATTTTTTCCAAAATTTTCATTTTAATATAGTTCAATAAATATCGAAAATTTTGATCATTTAATTTTATTAGAAAAATAAAAAAAAATTTCATTTGATTTAATATTTATTTAAGTATTTATTTAAAAAGAACATAATTAATCGATTATATCTCATTACGAGATTTATTAATGTTTAAAACAAAAATAAAACAGTAAATTTTAAAACTGAATATATGAATGAAACTTTTTGTTAAACCAAAATAATTTCTGAATTTTAACTTAGAAAATAAAATTTTAAATTAGCCTTTTTAAACTCAATTATATTTAGTTGGTTTTTTCAGACTTTACTTTTAGATAGAGCAAATAAATTAAAAACAAAATTGTAGAATAAAATATTTGAAAAAAAAAAGATTTAATATTTAAAAATTTGTTTAAGTAAAAAAGTCTTTAAAATATATCTGATTATTTAGGTTTCGCATGACTTAAAGTTTTGTTATGTAATTTTTAATGAAAAAAATTTTAACTGTGTAAATAAGCTAAGCTATTATTTATTTAATTTGTATATCCCAAAAAGTACTTGCATCTACAAGGTAATCAGTACAAGTTGCTGCTTCGAAAAAAATAAAAATACTCGAAAAACTATTAATTATTAAATTTTGTTTCAATCAATTCAATTGAAAAATAATTTTAAGTAAAATTCTAGAATAATAGAAATGGATTGAATAATTTTGAAAGAAATAAAAGTTTTTTCTGTAAAATTCCTTAAGGCAGTATTTTTTTTTCATAAACAACATTTTTTATGCTCAATTTAAATGTTAAATATCAATTAATAATTGTTAATTGCTAATGCAGTTTGCGAATTTTATGATCCCGATTAAATATTAAATATTAATGCATATTTTCCTTTTGTGAATTTTTTTTAATTTTATATTTATCATTATTATCTTAATAAAATTATTAAAATAATTATTTTTTCTTCAATTTTTTGTTTAAATTAAAGCCTATAATATTTAACTTTATTTATGATTTGTGAGTTTTTATTTAAAGATTCTTACACACTAACCTTAATTTGATATAAAAATTTTTTTAGATTTTTTTTTGATTAAGACAAAAATGAATATGTAAATATAAAAATATTAAGTTTGTTAGTTTATTTCCTGTTTCTTGTAATGGCATTCCATTTTTATGACACATAATCAAGAGATTCTTTTGTCTTTAAAAAATTCAAAAAGTTTTATGATTGTGGAAGACCTATAGGAATTTTCAAAATTTGTCACAAAAAAATAAATCAATTAATTATTTTATACAAATCTTTACTTTAAATTTTTTTTTAAATCTTAATTTTAATTTAATTCTTTTAAAGTTCAATGTTTCCTTTCAGTCTTATTTAATTTCATTGCTTTGATTTGAAGATTCAATTAGGAAAGTAATTTTAATTTTTACAAGAGTACTTAAAAATATGAAAATTTTTTAAAATTATTTGTTGAACTTTTACTTAAATTTACAAAAAAAATAATTTTTTCTCAAATTTGAATTTTTATAAAAAAAGCTCATTTTCATACTCAACAAAATAGTCTTAATAAATAAGATTTAACTTTGGGTTCAATATCTCAACACGCTGAAAATTTCAAAGATAATTCCACTACTGTATAAATTCAAAAAATTAAAAAACCTCAATTAATTAAAAAAAAAATACTTGATAACTTTGATTTAGTCATCTGTTCCAATGGATCTAAAAACCCGTTTCACCCAATTTTTCTCACATAAGCCTTTTTTTTTATTATTATTCTATTTTAAAGGTGTTGTAAATTTCAAATACAAATTGAACAAAAATTCTTCATGCTTTGAAAAATCAAAATTAAAGTTAATAAAAAATATTTAAGAAAATAAGGCCACATAGTGCAACAAACTTTGTTGCACTTTTTTACCCACAATAAAATTTTTTTTTTATTTTTTTAAGTAAAACAAATCAACAATTTAATTATTTATCTATTTAAATCTTAATAATTCTAAATTTATTTCTTTTTTACACGAGAAAAATTATTGTAGGTAAAAAAGGTGCAACATACTTAGTTGCACCATGTTGCAGTATTTTTTCTAATATTTTTTATTTACTTTAATTTTAAAGTATCAAAATATGAAAAATTTTTGTTTAATTAGTATTTGAAATTCACAATATCTATTTTAAATACTATTTTTTAAAATAAATAAAATTAATTTTTTAATTTTTAGTTACATTTTATAGAATTTAAACGGCGAGTCCGATAAGGCAGCCCTATTAAAAATTGAATTAAAGTCTCTTGGAAATTTGTGTTAATTCTTAGACAGCATTATTTTTTTAGTAGAGCAAATAAGATTAAAAAAGTCTCCTTTTCAATTCAATTAGAATCAAATTGGGCCATAGAAAAAAAATAAATGTTTAATTTAAATATTGACTTAAACCATGTGAATAAGTCGGGACAACACTTACTACACTGAGTTGGGGTTTTCAGCCGAATTCAGTTCAGAGTTGGTATTGGACACGGGTGAAACTTTCTCGTCCAATTTTGACTCATACATTATCTCATATCCTTCTTCATCGTAGTCCAAATCAGTTTTGTGCTGCTCAAACTTGGGAATTGGTTTACGCCTGGGCAAAACGTCCAAGCCATTGAGCCGCCTTGAGCCTTTGGACATCCTGGGAACCCGATCATCCTTCTTGTAAGTTCGGATGCTAGAGTTTGACCACTGCTTTTCTAGCACTTCTGGCGATGCTTTTTCAATGTGGTAGTTTCTTTTGTACTCATGGTTTGTCACAAACAACGATGTATTGACCATTTTATTATTTTAAAGTCTAAATTAATTCAAATTTTAAATTTAACTATTTGTGAAAAAAAAAAAATTTTTTTTCAATTTATAAATGACCGTAATAGTTGTTCACCGAAAGAAAAATATTTAGCTTTAATTTGTTAGTATGTATGTATATGTGTTTTCTGGAATACAACAAAAAGCTTAAAAACCTCTACCATTTTCGAATCTATGGAGAAAGAAAATAAGCTAGAAAAAAAAAAAAACTAACAAATGCTGCAACTATTTGAAATCAAAATAAATGAATTTCTAGTTTTCGTAGTTGTAATTGTGATTGTAGCAAAGCTCGATTTTTTAGTCGTCGAGTGAGTATTTTCTTTCATAAAGATTTAAATATGTATTTTGGGCTTTGTTTAATATTTAATTTTTTTGTAAAGACAATTGAAATGATTAATGGTCTTATTCCCCAGTCTTGCCTTATCATGATACAAATTTTCAAAGCTTCACTAATTAATTTAAGAAAATAAACATTATTTTTTATTTTTTTATTTGCATTTTTTTTGTATTCTAGAATTTTTAAAATTAAAAAAAATTTTCAAAGAAAATATAAATTTCCCTTGACTTGTTTGATCTGCAACTTGGATTATTTTTCTTGGTCAAATTTGTTGCGCAACTAATCACAACGAATCCCTCATCTGCATATCTGACCATAAACTTTCAATAAATATTTTACAAACAATTTAAATTGTATGTTTTCGCATTGACCGAAAAGACTTATTGTCAATTAAATAGCGATAGAACTTTTAAACTTTTTAATTGCTTGGAGATTTAAATTAGGCCAAAGAAATAACATTTTGTTTACTTGGTTAGTCAAGGATCAATTTTTGACTCCGGACTAAAAAAACTTCCATCATTACTTTTTTTTGAAAATTATGACTGAGACATGAAATTGGTGCAATTTGTTGAACCAAAAGTTTTCATAACATCATGTCATTCTTAGCAAAAAAATTCTGGATGATTTTTAAAATTTATATATTCTTGTACAATAAAAGAAAAATGATAAAAATTTATCTTTTAAGTCTAAAATCGGTCTAAATCTAGCAAATCTAGTTTTAATTTGTTAGAAAAGATTTTGCAGAGACTTTAATTAGGTTATACATTGAATGTATTAGCTGACACAATTTTGGAGAGAATAAAAATTTTGCAATTTTGCAATTTTTAAATTTTTTTAAAATAAATTTTAAGTAAATTCTAATTTCATGAAAAACAGTTGTATTTGGCTTAAATTTTAATTAAAAAAAAAAAAATTTAAAAAATTTTGTCAAACAGCCTGTAGCTTTTACTAGTCGAAATAGCCATAATATTGACTTTCCTAATTGTGCATTGACAAATATAAGTCTACCTCAATTTCAAAGCTTATAGGCTTACCTATTGAAAAAGTGACCTTTTTATTCAATTTTATTTTTAAAAAATGGAAAAAGTTGGAAAAGTTTCCATTTGTGGCCTAGAGTGTATGTTAAAAATTTCCAGTCCTGGCTTAGTTGAGTTTCTATTCAAACAATTTTTTCAGTCTAAATTTGGACACTAATTAACTCTTTTGTTTATTGGAAAAAAGAAAGTGAATTTATTTGATGGAAGACAAAATATGCTACTTAAAAGAGCATCTAAAAAAATAGTTTGCGAGGTTTCGGGCTAAATTGGAAGCAGTAGAGGTTGAAAAATTAACAAATCTATTTAAACACAATTTTCTTAAATAAATAAAAAAGTAATTTATATAGTGAACAATATTCACAATTGATGATCGAGAAAATAGTTTTTTTTTTAGCTAAAAATAATTGTTACAGTCAATGCTTAGTAGTTAATGCAATTTAGTCACTTTACAATTGCATTTTTAAAATTTTCTTTTAAATTTTTTATCTTAAAAATAAACTGTTAAAAAATAATATTTTATTTAGCAGGCCATATTTTAATGTAATAAAATTTTAAATATTATTTTTCTTCAATTTTTCAGCATGAAAATATTTGAAACCTTTCAAATTAAATCCACTAGGCTCAGCTCGAAAACACCACTCGAAAATTCTCAAGTTATTACACAAATTAAATTGTATTTTGGTGAAAAAATTAAAATGGAAAATAAAATTGCACTATTTTAAGACTTAAAGGAACAAAAACGATGCTTCTTAATTTTTTTCTTATGAAAAACATAAGCACTTTTTTATTTGGACGATTACGAAAATTTTATTTAAATTATTTTACGTCATAGCACATAGCTAAGTCTTGACATCACTCTTATTTGTATCTAGAAAATCTCTCTAAAAACTTTAGATTTCAATAAACATTTCAATACCTTATCATTAATTTTGATTAATTTTGGTAATTTAAGTGAATACTATAGCAAAAAGAAATTTTAAATGATAAGTCTTTACAAATTAAAAAAAAATTTTCCTCTTAAAAAAATTTTCTTTTGTATCAAATTTCAAAATTAAAATTTTAATTTTTCATCAAAATTTCCCAAAAATAATCAAAATTCTTGTATTTTACCTAAAATATTCGTATTACTTAAAACTTAAAACCATCTCATGTACTTAAATTTATTGAGCAAATCTTTTTTTGAAATTAAGCTTTTCTTAAAGCAGCCTAAAAAATTAGTGTTGGAAAGCGAAGTGATGGTTGAATTCGTGAAGTCATTTCTTACAGCTGTTTGATTGAAAGGAATCTTATTTATTTGAAAATGTCGATAATTTTACCTTTTTACATTTTCATATTTTTGTATTTTATAATATTTTTTGGACAATAACTATATAGACGGCAATGTGAAATTTTAGTACAAAAATTACAATACAAAAAGTAAAAATTTTATAATTCTTTTTCTAATTGTGCAAAAATGGTTCTGTGAAGAGTACAACATTGCACAAATTTGTACAAAAGAATTCCAAACTCTGCAAAAACTATGCAATTTTCTGTAAAATGCACACCATCAAAAAATACTTTATTAAACTATGCAATAAATTGCAGAGTTTTTGCAGAGCTTGGAATTCTTTTGTACAATGATGTACTTTTTATAAAACCATTTTTGCACAATTAGAAAAAGAATTTTAAAATTTTTACTTTTTGTACTGTAATTTTTGTACTAAAATTTCACATTGCCATATAGACAACTTGTTAAGAATTGTTCAGTCAGAGACAACTTCTTTTCTAATCGAACAATACCATTGTGGAATAAACTGCCAGAAGAAATAAAAATTGCAACTTCAACTAATTCGTTCAAGAACAAATATGATAAATTTAATTCGTGTTAATTTAAAAGAAATTTATCTGCCATAGCTTGGTAAAATTTGTTTTCCAAGAGGCTCGTTGCAGATTAATAATAAAAATAATAATAAATAATATTTCAGGAAATTAAAAAAAATATATAAAAATCAAAAATAAAAATTATCAGATAAAAATATGAAAATTTAAAAATGTAAAATTATTAACGTTTTGCCTGATTTTATTTCCAAAATTGATAAAAAATCAATAAAAAATAGTTATCTGAACTTTTTTTATTTTGTTAGGTAGATTTAAGCACTTTGAAGATGACACCACCGCTTCGTTTACCAACGATAAGAATAACTTACCAGAAATGTGTTAAAAGTGTTATTTTGCCATAAATCAACCCAGTTTACCAAGATGCTAGTTTTTAAATTCTTATTCAACTATTTTTTTGTAATCTACAAACTTGGCTAAATTTTTTTCAGCATAACAACGAAATGACTTGATTGTTAGTTTAATTTTCTAGGTAGCGAAAAGCCATATTGTTGTTAAAATTGAAGTTAACTTTTTAAAAAAAATATTATTAAAATGGAAAATACATCACTTTGTTAATTGTTATTTTAAGGCTAAATAAAATATATTAACATTTTATTGTATTTTTATTGTAAATCCTTTTGAAACTAAGAGTTTGACGAATAAAAAAGTTTCTCTCTTTAATTTTAAAACGAATTCAATTTTAATCGGTTTTAAGATTAAATATGAAAAAATGTAATTTTAGTTTATTTTGAAAATTTTTTGAAATTAAATGAAAACCAAATTAATTTTGGAAATGAATTTTTGAATTAAAGCTAATTTCTTTCAAATTCAGTAGTTCTATTTCTAAACTTAAATTTTTAATCAACTTAATTTTAATTCCTGCTTAAAATAATTTAAACGAAAACTTCAATCGTACTTTTTCAATTATTTTTATCACAAATATTAAGTATTTTATCGCTAATTCTGCAAATTTTCTTTTTTGGTCTTTGCTCCTTTGTTTACCAATTGTTTTAGCTGAATTTAAATTTCCAAATGTTTACAATCTCTCTTTCCAAATTACATTAATTTTCAATTTTTTTAATTAATTAAAAAAAATAATTATTTATTTCAAAATTTAAAAGTAAACAGAAATATTATTTAATTAATTTTTTTAATATCTAAAATTGCCCTGCAAATCAAACAGCAATTGTTTTTCTTATTTTGTTAATATAAATCTTAATTGGTTTTAAAAGCCTTACTCTTTTTGCTATAAAATAAATACAATACTGATTTGACACGTTAATTTTACGAACGTAAATTTACGTAATTTTACGAAATTTTTCGAAATTTTACGTAAATTTGTATATTTACTTTGACCAAAAAATGGCAAAAAAAGCCCGAATATTTGGAAATTTTGGTAAATTTTCACTCAAAAAATATTTCAGAGTTTCTATGGCTTTTTTGACAATAAGAAAATTTACGAAAATTTATATGAAAAATTTTATTTTGAGTGAAAATTTACAAAAATTCGGCCATTTTTTGGCCAAAATAAATTTACGAAAATTTAAGTAAAATATCGAAAAATTGCGTAATTTTACGAGCGCAAATTTTCATAAATTTACCTTATTTTACGTAAATTTACGTAAAATCCACGTGTCAAATCAGTACTGTATAAAATAAGTTTAAAATAAGATTATCTTTTGTTAAGAAACTGAATTTTTAAATTTTTCTTTTCGCCATTTGGAGGTAAATAAATACCGCGTATAATATTTTTAAAAAACAAAAATAATATTTTCTAGAACAAAAATACTGATGTTAGAGTCAATTATTTTTTTTAGTACAAATAAATTAAATAATGTCAAATATGATTAAATTAGTAACTGTTTTATTTCTTTGACAGCTAATTTGATCTAATTGAAACAAATATATATCTAAAAAAACTTTTTTTCAATAATTAATTAAAGACCTTCTAAGCTGATTCCGACAAGATGAGTTTATTGGTGCTATACATAAAGGAAATTTTTGATCTTTTTTTCTCTGAAAACTAAACCGATATAACTTTTGTAACTTTGGTGTCTATTTTTTGCCTTTCAAAACCGATTTTTTTTTCTTTTATTTTATTTCCTTTTCAAATTTTAATTATTTAACTATATTTTTTAATTCTTATTTTATTCAGTAACTTTTATTTTAATCATTTTTATTTATTTTTATTTTTTATTTTTCTCTGAAGGAGCTAACGCTCGATACAGATTTACAAATAAATATATAAAAGACAATATTCTCTATTCTCAAAATGTCTTTTATCGAAATCCAAAACAACTTAAGCCAAGATGAGTTCATTAAACCAGAACAAGTTAAAAAACTAGAGGAAAGGGAAAAGTTTACCTCCCTTTCTGTAGTTTTCGTAACTTAGAATCAGCTCAAGGAAATCTAGATATGACTTTTATTTTAAGAACTTTGTCATATTAAAGAATTAGCAATGAACATTCCACTTGAAAGAAAACGCCGTCCAGGTCGCCCTAAAGCTACAACCAATGCCTTAACTCGTCAGCCAAATGAAACTCAAAATGTTAATGTTTTGTGTATCAGCGTATCTGAAGAATCAGATTCGGACGATCCGCCTGTACAAGAGCCAATATCAAAAAAAATTCGTCTTAAAGAGACCCCAACCGTTACTCCACAACCGCAAGTTTAAAAAAATGCGGTAGACCAGTTGGATCAAACATAAAAAAAAATTAAATTGAAAATTATTTTTGCCTATATTTAATTATTTTTGTTCTAATTTGATATAAATTGTATTACTTTTTTTATTTAAGTACCTTTTTTATTATAATAGAAATAAAAATATACATTTGTTCCTTAGTTCAGTAATTTTGTTTTTTATTTCAATATTAATAACATAATTGATAATTACATGCTAATAATTCATATCTTATAGTTATGATATAGCTGAATGGATAGACAGAAAAGCAGGAAAAATACTGAGCATCGGAAAGATAGATAATCCAAAGGGTAGAAGATTTTAAAAACTATAAGATGGACAGTTCTTTTGAGAAATATAAAGAGCGTTTGTTGATGAGTATGTATCTATAATGTGATTTTTCAGTTCCGGGCTTTATGATTAGATAGAAAGTTTAATAATTGAAACAGAAGGCACTTACACTTGCAACCTCTGAATACATTGGTCAATGAGCAAGTACCTGTGAGAAGGTAAAAAGTTCCAGATAAGTACCATGAACATCGGAAATCAAGATCAATAGGATGTGAAATTATAGATCAAGAATTGTGCTAGGAATAGTTGGAATTGTTTCAATTTTTAAATTGAAAAAGAATTTTAGGCTAATAATTTTATTTTTTCCTGAATAAAATAATTTTAAGACATAATTTTTTATTAGGCTTTTGTTCTTTTCTTAAAATAAGTCAAATCTTGATTTGTAATTTAAAATTTTCTAAACAAGTCAAAGTTTTAACTTGCAATTTCGAAATTTTTGAAACAATTCAAGACTTGTCATTTAAAAAAAAAAATTTCAAGTCCAAGTCACATTTGACTTGTTTTTGACTTGTTCAGACATTTTTTCCTGGCTTTTATACAAGTCAGGAAAAAAAACATTAGATAATAAATATATGAAAAAACAGTTTCCTCTCTTTGATTAATTTATTTCTATTGCTACCTTTATAATGGAATAAATGTGTTACTTTAGTCGATGGGATACTGATCATATTTAATATTGAATTAAAGTATATGATATTAAAATTGTAAACGTCATTGGTGGGTCTATAATAATCTTTTTTTATTTTTTAGATTGTAATGAGACTAATAAATAAGTAAAAAAAAATTAAGGACAACAAATAAAATTCAACTATATCACGTAAACACGTAACATTATGTAAATACGTAAAATTTCTAACTATTAAAAAAAAATTAATTTTTTTTGAACAAATACCACTCAATTAACAATCGGTGCAATCAAAACAATCGGTAAACAAATAAATAATAAAAACAAATAATTCATTAACTTAATTTTACTTCCACAAATATGAAATGAGATTAATAAATAACTTCATCGAAAATTGACCAAGAGTCCACCAAAACAAGTTAGATCAGTAAAATTAGAATCGAAGAAAAGACTTGGAATTTTTGGATTTTTAATTAATTTTTTTTTAATTTTTGTTCTTATTAAAATATTTAATACTTTATATTTTTGAAATAAACAAAAAATTAAGATAATTTTTTACTTAAAATTCCCTTTTTTTGACTACTATTAAACTAAATTATATATTAACATGATGATAAGAAAAAATATAAAATTATGCTTGTAGTTAGATAAAAAATTAAATTCAAAAAATAAAAATTTAACACATTTTTTTAAATCACTTGCTAGTAATTTTTCATTTACACCATTGAAATGATAATTAATCATTACTTCATATCAATTTTAAAATATAAATTTAACCTGCTTATTACAAATAAATACATTTCCAGCTTTAAATAAAGGATCAAATATGTTTTAATTCAAAACCTTCAAAAAAACTGGTAGACAATTCATTCTTTCTCTGAAACTAGCAAAATTAGTTGGGATTATTACGTTCGAGCTCTTTTAACTCTAAATATTAATTCTCATTTTAATAATTAAAAACAATTATAATATAAATGCTTACTTTTTTTTATCAATATTTGTATTAGAAACATAAATAATGTCTATAAATTTTTTATTACCAAATAGGAGGTCATTGTGAAGCTGACCCTTTGAAAGATTTAACAAATTTTTTGAACAAGCTTCAAATATAAATTTTTAACACATCTTAAATTTGATCTTTTCCATTCAGATAAATTGCTATTTTCCTATCTACGCCAAGAAAAATCATTTTTTTCTAAATAACAAGATAATTATAAAATTTTTGAAGAATAGTTTCAAAATCATGAAAGATAATTTAAATTGAGTGTATCTCTAAAGTTTTAACTGCTAATTATTTACGATATTTATTCAATTTGAAATAAAAAATTTAAATAAATAATAACTTTAAATAATTTAAAATTAAAGTTATTATTTCTATGAATTTTAAAATTACTTATTTCTTAAATTCTGGTTCTTTAGAGTGATGGAAGGAACAAGGAGTATCGGGCAAAGATCTAGAAATCGAAATAATCCTAAATGCTAAAAATTATTAATTTTTTTAAAAAATAAAAAATTTTATCTTTAATTAAATTTAAATTTTTTCAAAACTAAATCGTCTTCAAGGCATTAATTTAAAAATAAAATAATAATAAAAGACTAAAAAAAGATTTACAAGGATTTATATTAAATTTTAATCTCATTTTCTATGCCTCGATTTAAAAGTTAATAAGTTAAAATTCAATTTTACAATCTAATCAAATTTAAAGTAGCTCACCATAGTTAAAAATATTTTATGAAAGAGAACCATATATATAAATAATTTGATTTTTCTTAGAACAAACTTAATTTAATAATTTTTTTTCTAACTTCTATATTTAATTTGCTTATTTTGGAAAATTGTCCTAAATTTTTATGTTCCTTGCCAAAGCACTTACCAACCAAAGGGCCAATTTTCTTTGTTGACTGTAGAAGTTTTTGTTTTAACAAAAAACCTTCATCAACTACACAACTCAAACAAATCAATCCTTTGAATTTACATTTTTAATTTTTAGTTTACGCGGTAACCAAGGTACTTATCTGTACAAAATCTGGCAAAAATTAGATAAGAAAATTGTGTTTTGTTCAAAGTTTTTCTCCATTTTAAAGATGAAAAAGAGCTAATTCGGACAATTTTGAAAAGCAGGATTTTGAAAGGAAGTAGAAAATAGCCAGTTGTCTTGGAGATAATTTTATTGAACAAATTAGCCAAACAAGTCTTTTATTGATCGATTGCTAAACACTTAAAAAAATAAAGAATAATTTACCAATTCTAGAATTCTTGGATATTAAATAGTAAAAAAAACAAAAGTTATTCAATCCACAATAACAATTCTCTCAATCTCTTTAAAAATTTAAATTTGAAATTTGCAATTCTTCTCATTACCTAACCCTTATTGAAATTTAATTTAAAATCTAGCCTGGTTTTTCTCAGCAAGACAAAAGACTAATGCACTGGAAATTAATCCAAAAATCTCTGTTATTTAACATTTTGTTGGCCTTAAATCTAAATTAAAAGAAATAAATGTTACTATTAAAAAAAAAAGATGAAATTTAAGAAATCTAAATGAATATTTGGACTAAAAGAATTTGATTTTGATATGTTTTATAATGGTCTTATTCTCGTATATCCGGAGACTTGCAAATGAATGGATTATTTTTGATTAAAAACAATTTTTGTCACCTGATCTAAATTAGGACCATGATTGTAAACTAGGAAAAAATTGAAATATTTTAGAATTTGGCGTTGTATTTTGTGTTGCATTTCACTTGCAAAGCTTTTGTTTTTTAATCTTTTAGCAATTGTAATTCAAAATATAATATTTTTTTTTCTAATTTTAATTTGATTTCTTTATTAGAAGAAAAATGAATGAAGCCTTTTGGTTTTCCGCAGAATTTGCATACACAACTACAAGGGTGTTTCTAGGTATTCAAGAGCTTGTAATATATTCCAAGTGTTTGCGCTAGCAGAAATTTAATTAAAATAGCCAAAGCTTTAATATTTAGCGATATTGTTTTATTGAAATGCTAAATTAGAAAAAAAGAATAGTTGTATGAAAAGACTTATGACTTGTGTGTTTAATTTGGTCATGTCAGGCAATTAAAATTTTACAAAAATTTTATTATGTTGTCAATTAATAATTTGTGTTTGACCCATTTGAAGCAAGTTTATCCGTCAATTGGTAAAGAGAGAACATAAGTTTTATTGTAGACAAACATTAATTTGAATAGGCCAGCTTAAGATTAGAATTTGAGATCTGATTAAACTCATAATTAAATTTTCAAATAAAAAATTGTAAAAATTAGCGATAATATCAAACATCTTTTTGTTTTGTTTCAATAAAACCTTGCTATGTATCCGACAAAACATGTATGATATTTAAAAAAATAAAATTAGAAAAATTAAAAAAAAATTTTGTATTTTTTTTTAACAAAAATTTCCAATAAATTGATAAAATAAACGAAATCAGAAATTATTTTTTTTATTTCATTTTATTTAAATCACTTTGAACAAAATATTGTTTACAACAATATCCAAACTTTCAGTTGATTAATAATTATCAAATAATATTTTTTTCTAATTTTGATTATTTTCTTTGCTTTGAGCTAAATTTTTAGTTTACAACTAGAATTAAAATTTTAAATAAAAAAGAGAATTTATTTAATTTTATAAATAATTCAAATTAGAATATTTCATTTCACAATATTTTGCTTCCAGTTAATCTCAAACGAAATCATATTCAAAAAACATTGCAAAGTACAAGTATTCCATTCATCTAGACAAGTAAACATTACACTGATTTTAACGACTTGTTCCCATTGATACACATGGATCAATTTCATGTTTTTGAAAAAAATTTTACAAAAGTCCGGATTTAAAATAAAAATATTAAGTCTGACTTTGGAATTATATTTAAAAAAAAATTTAGACTTTATATTCTGATGGATTATTTTTAGATACAATGAAAAAATAATAGTCTTTTTGCTCAATCTTCATCTTAAATTTTACAATAAATAAAAAATTCCATTTAAAGCGTTTAAGTCATAAATTTATTTTAATTATGTCTTTAATGTTTTAAATAAAAGATTGTATAAAGAATCAATCAAATATAAGAATCAATTTAAAGATCAATCAGAAAAAAAAAGAAATTTTTTTAATTTAAAATATTAAACATTGAATACTTATTAATTAAAAAAGAAAGGAATAAAGCTTATTTTATAATTTTATTGAGATTTTAATTAATTTAAATGACATAAATAAATTATAAATTTCAAGTTCTCCTTTCCAAATCCTTAGGATCAATTTATATCTAAATCGGTGGTGGCAATAAAATTTACGCAAAACAGAAAAAATTGATAATATTGAAAATTTCAAGCGTAAAAAATCAAAAAGTTTTATTTATTCAAAAAAAATTAAGCATTTATTATTGTTTCTATCAATTTTCGAACTATTCTTATACATTTAAAAATAATATTTTTTTTTGTTTTGTTAATGTTTAAAAAATTATGTTTAAAAATGTTAGCATTTTTTTTAAACAATTTTTATTAATTAAAATAAAACTGGTTTTTAATTTAAAAAAATATTTTTTGTCAGTGATGTTAATAAATAATGATACTTTAGCCCTTGAAGTTCTAATTTAAGAAAAACATTAAGGATATCTATTAAACGGGCAACAAGAATTCAAACTAGATTAAAAACATCTTTAACATGGATTCTACATACATCAAAATAAGATAAGCCATTAGATTATTTAAACTTATATTTTACAGAGACCATTTTACTAAAATCAAATAGTTCAACTGAAAAATACCTGGTTGATTTTTAAAATTAAAAAAAATAGGCTCCGTAACCCTATAATAAATTTTCTTGAAATATTTAATAAACAAAACAGATGTTTTTGCATTTTCATTTTATTAAAAATTTTGATCAAAACTTATTAATAGCTTTCCAAAATTGAAATCAATTAAGAAAATATTTTCAATATCTAAGAGTTAAAACATTTCAAAGACTTAAAAAGGGTTCATTTGAATTCAGATTTTTTTAAAATTGAAAAAAAAAAAACCAAATCAGCAGACTCAGTGAATATTTTTATGCCAAAACAAATGTTATTTAAATGTAATGATTATTAATTTTAAAAATGAATAATAATAAACATATTTAATTCCATTAGACATTTTTTTAATAAAAAATTTGCTTGATATTTTTTCATAAAGACTTTTAATGGAAAAAACAACAAAATACAATTTAATTATTCTTTTATTTTTTTGTACTTTGAACTTGCTTCTAGCTGATGAATTCGATGACTTTGAAAGAAAACACAACAAAAAATACCAAAACAGAATAGAAAGAATGTACCGGTAAATGCCGGAAAAAAAAATTTAATTCACAAAATTTAATTTTTATCCAAGGCGGTCAGTTTTTTTCGACAATTTGAACATGATTAGAGAGCACAACAGACGATATAAACAAAATCTTGAATCATACATTCTAAAACTGAACAAATTTAGTGACTTAACCTATCAAGAGATGATGATCCATTCTCATGGTCGAGTAAAAATTCTGAAAAATCTGGTACCAAGTTTATCAAGAAGAACTCCAATTCTGAGAAGAAAATCAGTGCCGCGAAGATTAGGTAGGAAAAAAAAATCTTGGAATTTCTTATCATTTTTATTTAGACTGGAGACGCCGGGGTCTGGTCACAACAGTAAAGGATCAAGGAACATGTGGGTTAGATGAGTGAATAATTTTTTTTTCAAAATTTAATTTTGTCCTTAAAGAGCTTGTTGGGCATTTTCGGTTATTGGAGCTGTTGAGGCTCAGATCAAAAAAGAACTAGGCATCCTTGTTGATTTGTCACCTCAGCAGCTTATTGACTGCAATTACGATTTGATTCACGGAAATTGGGGTTGTGATGGCGGCTTCGAGGAACCGGCTTTTCGCTATATTCAAGAAAATGGAATTATGAATGAGTCTGATTATAAAGTGAAAATTTAATAAATTAATACTTTTTTTTTTACTTTTTTTTTTCACAGTATGATGAAAGTAGACTGCACGAATGCAAACATAATGTTTCAAAAGGCTACAAGACAATGCCTTTTGAAATAATTCCAGTAAGTGAAGTTCAGCTTCAAATGGTATTTTTATTTAATTTTTTAATAAAATAAAATAAGAAGGATTTTTATCAATTAAATTTGTATAGTAAGATGGGTTAAGGATTATACAGTGTTGTATTTGATCTTTAAAATTAAGAATATTAAAATACGAAAAAAAGAAAAATTTTGCAATTTAAAAAAAAAAGACATTTCAATTTTTTTTTAATTAATTTTACAATTTTTTGTGAATTTTTTATAAAATATTCAATGTTTTGGCTTTCTAATTTAATTGATCTTCAAAGTTTTACTTTTATTTACATTTTTTTTCATTGTTTTTCCAGGTAAAATTATTTTTAGGTCTTTTAAAATTCTTTGTTTTGATAAATACCCAAAAAGAAAAGAAAAATGTATATTTAACCTTTTAATTATGTTTCATTTACTTTAGAAGACCATTGTAACCTTGTTATTAAAATTCAACAAATTTTCAATTAAAAACAAAAATTTTGTTTTAAAAACTGATTCAGATATAATAAATCTAATCATATTTTCATATTCCTCAGGATCGATAACCTACAATGGAAATTTTGTCTTGTGGAAAAAAAAATGAAATATTACAAAAAAATCAGGGTGTATTGTCGCAGAGCCTTAAAAGTTGTTCTTTCGATTTTTAATGGCAAAATCATGTTATTTAATTTATAAAAACAAGATGTCTAGTAGATAAGTTTATGCTCTTTTCAAAAATATTATCAGTTTTTAGGCAAGTTTAAGTTTATGATCAATTTTTGATGCTCAAAATGATCAAATCAAGCTTATAATATTAAATAAATTGTAATTACTTAATATAATTAGTGCAGAGGTACATTTTTTGATTTAACATACTTTGTTAAATAAAAAGATAAACTCTGCAATATCAAAATGCACATTGCAGAGTGCACACCATTTAATTGATAATATTTTAAGTAGATAATTTTTTGCAGACCTTTTCAGATTTTACCTTTAGATTTAACAAAATATGTTAAAACCAAAAATGTACCTCTGCACTAATTATACTAAATAATTACAATTTAATTAATATTTCAAGTTTGATTTGATCATTTTGAGCATCAAAAATTGATCGTAAACTTCAACTTGCCAGCTGTTGTGTGTATTTGGAAAGTTATGAGGGTGTAAGGAAGATTGGGCAGTCATTTTTAGGAATTTGTTTTTCAAAAAGGCATAAATCATCTTTTAATTTTAGGAAGGATTCACCGAAAAAATTGTAATAATATTTTAATGATGTTATTATAAAAAAACTAATAGTTTCTTCATCAACAAAAATAACGTAATGAGAATCTTTCACCATATTTTTTCAAGCTCTCTTTTGAAAACTCTTATTTTTTCTGATAACATAACTCAAATTTTGATTTATTCCTTTTTTTCTTTATTCATTCAAGGTAAACCAACAGGCTATTGTGTCCTAATTTATTTTCAAAACGGATTAACACTTCATTTATTGAATTATTTTAAAAAAATACAATATATTATATTTTAAAATAAAATTCAAATGGTTTAATTTTTTGTGTTTGAATCACAAAATGTATCCAATGCTGAAATAACATTGAAAAAGTACGATATTTCAAATAAAAAAGTAATTATGAAAAACTTAGTTATTTTTTTTTATAAATTTTGACACTGGGTTTGTGAAATGATCATCCTTAAAATAATATTTGTAGTTTAAAAAACTATCTACGCTCTGTTTTCCTTTTTTTGTAAATTGAGTCTTTGTTAAAGAGCTTTAAAAGAACGTTAATAATCACTAAAGTCGAAATTAAAATTAAAATTATTTTTTTATTTGGAACTGAAATAAATATTTGAAACATATCACTTTTTCAATGTTATATCAACATTGGATATATTTTTATTTCAAATACAAAAAATCAAACCAAATTTAATTTAAATTAACTTTTTTTACAATTAAATTAAAAATTTTGTAAAATAAATCAAATTTATCGAATAAATTACATGCTCTTATGTCGATTAAGTTAATATTATTAAATACAGACATATTAATGTAATTAAAAGTTAAATTGATTTTTACAATTACAAAATTATTAATTCATTTTGAAAAAAAATAAGAAGATGTCTTTTCACCAAATTTTGACTTGACACCATTTTGTACCAATTTAACCGAATTCCGTAAATTCCATTTTAAATTTCTTGAATGATTTGTTTTAACTTGATCTTTTAAGATTGTAGGGCATCTTGAAGTTGATGATCAATTCAAAATATCATTTCAATTCAAAAAGTTTATCTTTAGATATTAAAATAAATATTTGATTTAATTTAAATAATTTTAATGTAATATGCTTTACATGCAATGAAGATTTAAAAAAAAAAAAAAATGTCAAAACATTTTCTCAATCCAATGATAAAATCGATTTTCAATTTAGTTAACTGATTTTTTGTAAAGTTTTGTCTTCATTTTATAACTTATTTTGAATTTTTTTTAATTAATTTTTTTAATTTAATTGTGAATGCTAAACACAAATACTTTTGAAATAAAAATTCTCAAATAAACTTTACAAAAAATCACTTAATACATTTAAATATTAAAATCGATTATCAATGGACTGAGAAAAAGTTTTTTCAACTTTTTTTTAATTTTTAAATCTACATTCCAAGTAAAGCATGTTACATTAAAATTATTTAAATTAAATCAAAGATTGCGTTTAATATCTAAGGATACATTTTTTGAATTGAAATGATATTTTGAATTGATCACCAACTTCAAGATGCCGATTGTAGGTGCATTATCAAGTTTCAGAATTTTAAATGAAAAGGTTAATAATTTTGATAAAAAAAATGTTGAAAAGAAAATAAATTTTATTTTTCTAAGAAATTGCTTACAGTATCAAAGTCTTGACCAAAAAAAAATCAAATTTAAAAAGTTTGTGTAAATAAGTACAATAAAAAATACAAATATTTTGAAATATAGGCTTACTGAAATAAATAATTAATGAAAGGCAATAGTCAAAATAAGGTAAGATGTAAGTTTTACAATTATTTTTCAACAGTTATTCAATTTTTGTTTTACTTATCAACATCAGGCTGATGTTGATAAGTAAAACAACCTTTTTATTGAACAGAGTTTTTTATGGCGTGTGCTAATTCATTAACTAAAATTACTGATTTTTCACCAATTCTTCTAGATGAATATAAAAATGACTCACATTTCATAAAATTACTTAAATTATTTAAAAATGTGAATTAATTTTAAAAATCAAGTTTGATGCTAATTTTTTCAATATTTAATTAAATTTAAAAAAAATTAATTTTTTATTTAACTTTTTTAAAATTTTTTGTTTATCCTATGCCAAATAAAAATGAAAAACATAAAAAT
Source organism: Brachionus asplanchnoidis (assembly GCA_025491095.1). NCBI lineage: Eukaryota > Metazoa > Rotifera > Eurotatoria > Ploima > Brachionidae > Brachionus > Brachionus asplanchnoidis. Next base: position 3,441,797 of record JAILYF010000011.1, on the reverse strand, counting down.
TTGGTGCCAAATTGGAACCGAATTGTAGGAAGCAAAGAATCATTGAGATCTTAATTAGAAACCAGATTACAGAACTCGCATTGTTAATCAAAATTCATATCATAATATTCTTAATTATCCAAATATTGTTATAATTCAAAAATAAATTCTAATTGTACAAAACATCCTTCTCTGGCTTAACAAAATGCTCAAAGTCGACTTAAGCGTCTATCTGAAAATTTTTAGTTTTTTTAAAGTAAAACTATGTTTAATTTATAATTTAAATGCGATTTGGAAAAATTAATAGGAATAATATCAGTTATGCAAATTTAGGAAAAAAATTTTTTTTTTAGTAAATTTAGTTAAAGTTTCAGTAATTTTAGTTAAAAAATAATAAATCGCCGTTTTTTATTAATCAAAATATATATTAGAGGCATGTTAACTGAAGGTTAATTTATTGTTAACTCCTAAAAGTTAAAATTCTTTTACTACAGTAACTTGCATATTTTTAATTACTACGGACAAGGGGAGTGTTACTCTTTTATTTGTAACAAACATACAAAATTTTTTGGCCCAATTTATGTCTAGCTTGTTAAAGTTACATCAGGATGCAATCGGTTCAATAAAAATTTTTAACTTTTTGATTAGCTTATCAAGAGTTATTCCAGACAAATAGAAAGTTGTGTCATCTGCGAAAAATTTACATTTTAATTCTTTAATAAGCCAAGGCAAGTCATTTATAAAAATTAAAAAAAATAAAGGACCCGGTACAGAACCTTGAGGGACTCAAAGTTTCAATTATTTTTTAAGAAGAATTTGTATTTTTTAGTTTTATAAGTTATTTTTTAGATTTAGTTCTTTAAGGAGGTTCACCCTTTCTCTTTACTCAAATTTCTACTCACCAGGTATCTTTCAAATTTAGAAAAGTTAATCCGAAAATATTTTTTAACAAAAAAAAAAGTAATTTCAGAATTGAATTTTTCAAAATAAATAGAATGAAAAATAATTATTCGAACAGCTAATTCTGAAGACTTCGAGGTTACTTTTAAACTTGAGGCAATAAATTCTTTTTTAGAATTTTATCCGATAGATTGAATACAAGGCAAATTGAAGTTAGAGATAAAGATAAAAAGATCAAAATAAAAATGTAAAATTTTTTTTTAATAATAAATATATTTTATAAGATACGTTTTTGTCCCAAGCAATTACTAAACATGCCAAGTAATATTTTATACATAAGATTTTTAAATATCTCTTTTTATTGAACTTTGATAGATTTAAATTAAAGGAAAAACAAAATTTAAGTGTTTTGAAATAAATAATTGGTTTAAATGGAAAAATAGAATTATTTTAGTTTGAATGAATGGGTGGATGAATGAATGTAAAAGTAATGAATTTGAATTTCTGAATTAGCATAGCTTGAATTATTTGATAATGGATGTTAATTTGATAATGAACCATTATTAGACAAAACATGTCTAGTAACATTTTTTTAATTCTCAAATTCATTAGATTAATTAATTTCTATTTCAAATAATCGTTTTGATTTTAAATATTTGATCTGAAACTTAAATTTGACGTATACAAGCTTTTTTTAATTCAATATTAAATTTTTATTTCAAACACATTTTTTCATAGATAAGAAAATATGTTTTTTTTGTCACCTAAAAATTCCTTGAATTTCACAGGATTTTGCTCAATCCCATTTAAAAGTAAAAACAAAATACATTTTTCCAATCCAAAATTTAAAAACTATTCGAATTTTCAGATTCATAGTCTAAGACTGTGAAAAACCGATAAAAAAATTTTAAAATTTTTTTAGGCAGGCATAAAATCAAGTTTATAGAGATCTGATCATAAAGAAAAATATCATTTATCCATCTTTATTCTTTAATTATATGACTATTTTATAGAACTAAGTAATGGCAGGTCTTAGTGATTTAGAAAAGTTTTCTGAACTGAATTTTGGTCTTGTCCACAAGAAAATTCCATTTTTAAATTGATAAGATCTTGGAAAAAAAACAGGTTCTTATTTCTAAGATACAAGGTCTAACATTATCAAAAATAATAACAAGATTAATCTAAAATATGTCCTGATACTCTTCACTTAGATTTTTAAAAATCCGGATCAGCCAGTTTAACCATCTTGCTATACTTTAGAAAATCAGCTTTTATTTTAAATAGATTTTAAAATTAAATTAAAAAGTAAAATTGAGTAAATCAAAATGTACTCTTATTGCTAAATAATTGTATTTGTTTATAAGATTGAACAAAAATAAAAGCTGATGATATTAAATTAAACAAAAAAATTCTTATTTTTACAAATTTTAAAAAAGACAATTAATATCTTAGGCAGTGGCAACAGTTGGTCCTATTTCGGTAGCACTACATATTGACAGAAAGTTTGAGTTTTATCGATCAGGTGTATATTCAAACAACAATTGTAAAAAAGACTATTATTCATTAAATCATGCAGCACTAATAGTTGGCTATGGAAATGACAACAAGACTGGTTATGATTTTTGGATTGTAAAAAATTCGTGGGGTTCCGATTGGGGAGAAAGAGGATACATCAGAATGAGAAGAAATTTTAATAATATGTGTGGAATTGCTACAAATGGATTATATGCTTTATTAGACATTTAATTTTTGAATAAAATTTCTGATATCTTTCAAAAAATTTTTTTTTTAGAAATCTATTTGGATGAGATTTTATTTTAGAAAGAAAATATTTGGAATATTTGACAAACAAAATTTTCAAGATTATTTGAAATCGTTTAGATTGCTAAATAATGGTTTTGAATTTAAAAATTTTTTATATGTAGCTTTTATTACATAAAGATACTGAAATCAAAAAAAATCAACAAAAACTACTAGTATTATTTAAAATGAATATTTTATTTGTAAAAAGAAATTCAAGAAAAAAATTGAGAAAAAATATTTGGTGAAAAATTTAAAAAATTTGTTTTGAAAACTGAAAATTAAAGGAAAATGCCTGATCCACATGGAGATGAACATGGAGCTGGACAAGTTTGAACTGGTACCGGATGTGGAATAGGAACTGGTTGAGGGCACGGTACTGGTTGTGGGACTGGAACAGGTTGTGGACATGGTTGAGGTACTGGTTGAGAAACAGGTACTGGGCATGGTTGAGGAACTGGAGATGGCAATGGAGTTGGGCATGGTTGAGGTATTCTGATTGGAATTGGCACTTCTACTGGTACTGGAACTGGTCTTGGTACTCTAATTCTAATTGGAATTCGAACTGGACAAGGTTCTGCAACTGGTTGAGGTACTGGATACGGCTGTGGTACTGAGTATCTTACTGGAACTCTAACTGGAAGTGGAACAGCTACTGGCTGAGGAATTTGATATGGCAATGGAACCTGAACTCGGTTTACTTGTGGAACTGGTTGTGGTATTTGAACTGGCTGAGCTACTGGTACAGGCTGAGGAATTCTGATTGGCGTTGGAACTGGAACGCGTTGAGGCACGGCTACAGGCTGAGGGCATGGGGTTGGAACTGGTACAGGTACTGGTCTTGGACACGGAGTTGGTACTGGAATCTAAACAAAAGATGCAAAATTAAAATTTTTTTATTGTTTATAAAGCACTACAAAGTCTTTGTCTTGAAACTTACAGTAACATGTTGTGGCACTTGCACTGGAGTAGGGACCGGTGTTGGTACTGGAACTGGTATTCTACATGGAGCTTAATATTTTTTTTAATTTTAAACTTAGTCTTTTTTAAAAAAAAAAATAAACTAATAACAACTACCAGCACATGGTGATGATAATTCCGAAAAAGGTAACGATAAAGGAGTTGAAAATTCAGAACTGAAAAGAGATGAATCGAAAAAAGCCATCTTTATTTTTCTACTTCTTATAATAAACTCTTGATAATTATTAATTTTAAAACAATTTATCTAGTTATAAAAAAATCATTTTCTATTTATATCAGAAAGTTCTTTGTACTAAAAGCCATGTATTTTTAAATATGTTGTATGATAAATCTTAAACAACAAACATATGTTTTTCAAATTATAATGTATATTTATCTTACACTAATAATTTGCAAAAATTATTGTCAAAAAAAATACAATCAAAACAAATCGAATAGTTTTGCAAAATCAATTGAAGCAGAAACAAATTTGGTAATAGTATAAATTTGGAGAGAAAAAGAGACAAAACCTCAACAAAATCAAATAATAAACAATTAATTTAATAAAAAAAAATAAACTTACCGGTTTTTACAGAAACAATGTTCGGATTATCTTCATTTGATGGTAAAATTTTAAAAAGTTCTAGAATTTAAGTTTTTTATTTATTATTTCTTCAAAAATAAAAGGTTCATTTGGCTCACCTTGTGAAACATCATGTTGTCCACCTCCACCTACTCCGCCTCCACCACAACAAGTGCCAGTTCCAGTTCCTGTTCCACAACCATATCCAGTTCCAGTCAGAATCCCTCGTCATGTTCCACATCCAATCCCAACTCCAGTTCCACAACCAGTACCATTTACAATCAGAGTACCGGTGCCAAGACCATGTCCAGTTCCAACCCCGGTTCCAGTTCCTCAACAATGTCCAGTACCAGTTCCTTTCAGAGTTCCTGTAAGAGTGCCTGTTCCAGTTCAACTTACAATTCACGAGCCAGTACCTCAAGCTCAAACTGTTCAAATTCCAATCAGAGTACCAGTACCACAGCCATGCCCAGTACCAACACCAGTGCCAACTCCAGTACCAGTCCGAGTCCCAATCAGAATTCCTGTTCCACAACCATACCCAGTTGTTGAATGTGTTCAAGTGCCATACAGAGTTCCAGTTCCAAGGCCATATCCAGGTTTGATTATTAATTAAACTTTTTTTTTTTATCTTTTTTAGTCTTATTTAAAAATTACATTTTATTTTTCAATTACAGTGCCAGAAAGATTCCCAGTTCCAGTAAGAGTGTCAGTTCCACACAAATATCCAGTACCTCAACCAGTATCTGTTCCATTTAAAATTCCAACTCCAGTGCCAGTCCCACAAAGAGTACCAATACCAACTCCAGTACCAGTACCTCAACCAGTGCCTGTTCCAGTTCCACCACCATGTCCCCCACCATGTCCACCACCGTGTCCATCACCATGTGCCTCTTCTCCACAATTTCTACCATTTTCTGCTCCATTAGAAACAACTTCATTTGATGCTCCATCTTTGTTTTGAACAACTTTTTTTTTCAAAATCCACATTTTCTAATTTATTCAATCTTTTTAAAAAAAAATCAAATATTCAACATCCTCAAGTATGATTTTGAAATCGTATGATTTTTTTTTTTGATTTTTTTACATTTTCCATAGTGAGTCTTTTTAAAACTCACTCAGCAGAGTTCTTGCTGTAGCCTGAACTTTTATTATTATTATTTTTATTTTCATCAATTCATCTTGTAATTTCTCAATAAAATAATATTTTCGAATCCTTTTTCAAAATTATTTTTTGAAAATATTGTCTGATAGACTTTTAAAAAAATCCTTATAAAAACTTTTTTCTCCTTATAAAAAGTTTTAAGTTATACAGGTCTTTGGATCAAATACTTAATCTGATTTTATATCGGTGAAAAATGATTCAAACCATATGAATAATAAAAAGAGCGATCTTTTTTGTTTTTCCACGTCTTATAAAAACCGTGCCGTATTTTAGAAAGAGAATTAATAGCATTATCTGACCATGTGCTAATAAAATTTTTATTTAATATAATTTTTTTTATTTTGGATAATTTTTTTTTATCTATTTTTATTGGTGCAATTGAATCTATTAAACTTAAAATTGAGTTCTTTAGGGAGTTCCTTTTATCATTAAGTGGATCAAGTGAGGATAAAGAAAGAAAAGATGAAGATTTGAAGTCATTGTGAGAGATTTTCTCTGAGATTTTAGATAGATTATTCTCAGAACGATTTCTAACAGATCTGTAAGTGGAGGTACTTTTAATTGAGGAAATATCTTGTGTTATAACTAATATTCTATGATCGCTTAAAGAATTATCGATGGATGAAGTCGATTATATTAGATTATGGTTATGCAATAGGAGATCTATTTGAGAGACACTTGTTATGAATTTATTTTCCATATGAAAAAATTTGTTTGTGACTCAAGTTGGACCTAAAACGAAATTTTTTAGTCCATAACTTGAAAGCAAACATTTTAAGATTTCGTTTTTTTTTAAGGAATCTAAATTAAAATCTCCAATAAGAAAAAGGGGATTTTCGATGTTTATGGTTAAGAGAAAATTTCCAATTTTATCTAGAAAGTCACTATCATTACTATATTCTGTTTGGGGCTTTGTATCATGAGAGAAAATTAAAGCATATTTTATAAAAACAAATTAATTTAAAAAAAAATACAAAAAAATTTGAGTGAGTATTTGTTATTTTATCTGTTTGTGGATGTTGCGGAGAGTGAGTATAGCTGGTTTGTGTTGGTTGAAAGTGATCATTGGTTATTGGTAAACGGCGAGAGAATTTTTGTAGTTTTATCTAGTTCAGTAGGAAAATAAGCTAAAGTTGGTGATAGTTGTGAGTCGTTTTTGTTTGTTGTAGGTCTATGGTGGACATGTTGCCCAGTTTGCCTCGTTGAGGTAATCCATATTTGGTGATGATGCAATATTGCAAGAATTTTTGAATTTCAAATTTTTTTGTATTTTTTTTTAAATTAATTTGTTTTTATAAAATATGCTTTAATTTTCTCTCATGATACAAAGCCCCAAACAGAATATAGTAATGATAGTGACTTTCTAGATAAAATTGGAAATTTTCTCTTAACCATAAACATCGAAAATCCCCTTTTTCTTATTGGAGATTTTAATTTAGATTCCTTAAAAAAAAACGAAATCTTAAAATGTTTGCTTTCAAGTTATGGACTAAAAAATTTCGTTTTAGGTCCAACTTGAGTCACAAACAAATTTTTTCAGATGGAAAATAAATTCATAACAAGTGTCTCTCAAATAGATCTCCTATTGCATAACCATAATCTAATATAATCGACTTCATCCATCGATAATTCTTTAAGCGATCATAGAATATTAGTTATAACACAAGATATTTCCTCAATTAAAAGTACCTCCACTTACAGATCTGTTAGAAATCGTTCTGAGAATAATCTATCTAAAATCTCAGAGAAAATCTCTCACAATGACTTCAAATCTTCATCTTTTCTTTCTTTATCCTCACTTGATCCACTTAATGATAAAAGGAACTCCCTAAAGAACTCAATTTTAAGTTTAATAGATTCAATTGCACCAATAAAAATAGATAAAAAAAAATTATCCAAAATAAAAAAAATTATATTAAATAAAAATTTTATTAGCACATGGTCAGATAATGCTATTAATTCTCTTTCTAAAATACGGCACGGTTTTTATAAGACGTGGAAAAACAAAAAAGATCGCTCTTTTTATTATTCATATGGTTTGAATCATTTTTCACCGATATAAAATCAGATTAAGTATTTGATCCAAAGACCTGTATAACTTCCATAATTAAAACTTTTTATAAGGAAGTAAAAAGTTTTTATAAGGATTTTTTTAAAAGTCTATCAGACAATATTTTCAAAAAATAATTTTGAAAAAGGATTCGAAAATATTATTTTATTGAGAAATAACAAGATGAATTGATGAAAATAAAAATAATAATAATAAAAGTTCAGGCTACAGCAAGAACTCTGCTGAGTGAGTTTTAAAAAGACTCACTATGGAAAATGTAAAAAAATCAAAAAAAAAATCATACAATTTCAAAATCATACTTGAGGATGTTGAATATTTGATTTTTTTTAAAAAAGATTGAATAAATTAGAAAATGTGGATTTTGAAAAAAAAAGTTGTTCAAAACAAAGATGGAGCATCAAATGAAGTTGTTTCTAATGGAGCAGAAAATGGTAGAAATTGTGGAGAAGAGGCACATGGTGATGGACACGGTGGTGTACATGGTGGGGGACATGGTGGTGGACATGGTGGTGGACATGGTGGTGGACATGGTGGTGGACATGGTGGTGGACATGGTGGTGGACATGGTGGTGGACATGGTGGTGGACATGGTGGTGGAACTGGAACAGGCACTGGTTGAGGTACTGGTACTGGAGTTGGTATTGGTACTCTTTGTGGGACTGGCACTGGAGTTGGAATTTTAAATGGAACAGATACTGGTTGAGGTACTGGATATTTGTGTGGAACTGACACTCTTACTGGAACTGGGAATCTTTCTGGCACTGTAATTGAAAAATAAAATGTAATTTTTAAATAAGACTAAAAAAGATAAAAAAAAAAAGTTTAATTAATAATCAAACCTGGATATGGCCTTGGAACTGGAACTCTGTATGGCACTTGAACACATTCAACAACTGGGTATGGTTGTGGAACAGGAATTCTGATTGGGACTCGGACTGGTACTGGAGTTGGCACTGGTGTTGGTACTGGGCATGGCTGTGGTACTGGTACTCTGATTGGAATTTGAACAGTTTGAGCTTGAGGTACTGGCTCGTGAATTGTAAGTTGAACTGGAACAGGCACTCTTACAGGAACTCTGAAAGGAACTGGTACTGGACATTGTTGAGGAACTGGAACCGGGGTTGGAACTGGACATGGTCTTGGCACCGGTACTCTGATTGTAAATGGTACTGGTTGTGGAACTGGAGTTGGGATTGGATGTGGAACATGACGAGGGATTCTGACTGGAACTGGATATGGTTGTGGAACAGGAACTGGAACTGGCACTTGTTGTGGTGGAGGCGGAGTAGGTGGAGGTGGACAACATGATGTTTCACAAGGTGAGCCAAATGAACCTTTTATTTTTGAAGAAATAATAAATAAAAAACTTAAATTCTAGAACTTTTTAAAATTTTACCATCAAATGAAGATAATCCGAACATTGTTTCTGTAAAAACCGGTAAGTTTATTTTTTTTTATTAAATTAATTGTTTATTATTTGATTTTGTTGAGGTTTTGTCTCTTTTTCTCTCCAAATTTATACTATTACCAAATTTGTTTCTGCTTCAATTGATTTTGCAAAACTATTCGATTTGTTTTGATTGTATTTTTTTTGACAATAATTTTTGCAAATTATTAGTGTAAGATAAATATACATTATAATTTGAAAAACATATGTTTGTTGTTTAAGATTTATCATACAACATATTTAAAAATACATGGCTTTTAGTACAAAGAACTTTCTGATATAAATAGAAAATGATTTTTTTATAACTAGATAAATTGTTTTAAAATTAATAATTATCAAGAGTTTATTATAAGAAGTAGAAAAATAAAGATGGCTTTTTTCGATTCATCTCTTTTCAGTTCTGAATTTTCAACTCCTTTATCGTTACCTTTTTCGGAATTATCATCACCATGTGCTGGTAGTTGTTATTAGTTTATTTTTTTTTTTAAAAAAGACTAAGTTTAAAATTAAAAAAAATATTAAGCTCCATGTAGAATACCAGTTCCAGTACCAACACCGGTCCCTACTCCAGTGCAAGTGCCACAACATGTTACTGTAAGTTTCAAGACAAAGACTTTGTAGTGCTTTATAAACAATAAAAAAATTTTAATTTTGCATCTTTTGTTTAGATTCCAGTACCAACTCCGTGTCCAAGACCAGTACCTGTACCAGTTCCAACCCCATGCCCTCAGCCTGTAGCCGTGCCTCAACGCGTTCCAGTTCCAACGCCAATCAGAATTCCTCAGCCTGTACCAGTAGCTCAGCAAGTTCAAATACCACAACCAATTCCACAAGTGAACCGAGTTCAGGTTCCATTGCCATATCAAATTCCTCAGCCAGTAGCTGTTCCACTTCCAGTTAGAGTTCCAGTAAGATACTCAGTACCACAGCCGTATCCAGTACCTCAACCAGTTGCAGAACCTTGTCCAGTTCGAATTCCAATTAGAATTAGAGTACCAAGACCAGTTCCAGTACCAGTAGAAGTGCCAATTCCAATCAGAATACCTCAACCATGCCCAACTCCATTGCCATCTCCAGTTCCTCAACCATGCCCAGTACCTGTTTCTCAACCAGTACCTCAACCATGTCCACAACCTGTTCCAGTCCCACAACCAGTACCGTGCCCTCAACCAGTTCCTATTCCACATCCGGTACCAGTTCAAACTTGTCCAGCTCCATGTTCATCTCCATGTGGATCAGGCATTTTCCTTTAATTTTCAGTTTTCAAAACAAATTTTTTAAATTTTTCACCAAATATTTTTTCTCAATTTTTTTCTTGAATTTCTTTTTACAAATAAAATATTCATTTTAAATAATACTAGTAGTTTTTGTAAGTTTATTTATTTTCTAAATCTTTAAAAAAAGAATAAAAATTAATATAAAAATGAAAAAGAATAATCTAAAGTTTTACTTTAGTTATAATTGACGCTAGTTCGATGCATTTTAACAAAAACACAATTTATTAAATAATGGAAAACAAAGCGTCGATAATTTTTTAAAATTCAAACAGTATTTCATGGATCATTAAATATTTATATCACAAACCCTTAGTAAAAATTTAAAAAACTAAAAAATTTTTTATCGAATATTTAATGTGAATTTGAATTTAATCAAACATCTATTGAATACCTATTTTTTTATCGTTTAAATTTAACAAAGAGTCGAAAAGTATATTTGATTTAAATTTCAATAAAAATTTACATTTCTTGGCAAGTTTATTTTATGAATCAGAATTTAATTAATAAATTAAATTTTAGTAATTTGAATAAGAGTTCAATTAGTTCTTTTAAATGGGACTTGGTCAAAATAGAAAGTTTCAGAATAGCTAGATCAAAATAGCTAAAATTAAAATTAATTCAAAAAATAAGAAAATAAGCTTTTAATAAATAAATAATAATAATAATTATAGATAAATGAAAATGTAATGCAATAACCATTGCGTGTTAAAAATGTCACGACTGATTATCAAAGAAATTTTTTTTGATATTGCAAAAAATTCTGTTTTTTTTATGCATTTATCAATTTAATTAGTTTGCCAAAAAAATTAAAAAAAAAAATTGTGAGTTATGAGCAAAAAAAATAGCAAAATATATTTTTATGGTAAAAGATTTTGATAATTAAATTTAATCAATAAAAAATAATAAAAAAATCAAAAATTCAGCTATTTAATTTGAGATGTTTTTTTATTTCACACTCTGAACCATTTCGAAGAATTTAATTTGAAAAAATAAAGACTAAAATTAAAAAATAAATTTATTAAAAAAATCAAAAGAACACTTTTTAGTTTTTAATCTTTATAGAAAGCACAAAAATGATTTTTAGTTGAAAAATTTACTTTTTTGTGAAGTCATATCACGAACAAAAAAATTTTTCATTTTTCATTTTGAATTTTTTACTCAGTAAAACGCCTTTTAATTTTAAATTTTTAATTTGATTAGCACAGACAATAATGAGTTAAGATTTGAATCAAAAAATTAAAAAAATTACCATGTAATCTAAAATAAAATGTAAAAATGAAAATGAACTACTTTTTAAAATTCGTTCAAAATCTTTTTTGTAAGCAATTAATTTGTAATTTTTCCTCGGGCAACTTTAAATAATAACTGATTTATTTAAGAAAAAATTAATGGGAAAAGTTTAAATTTGAAAAGTTGTTAAATGATGTAAATTTATAAATCCTCAATTTAGTATGTAAATTTAAAGTAAACTTTAAATTCTTCTCAAGTATTTAATCCCAGGTGTAAAAACATAAAAATGTAAATTTCGAATTAAATTAACCTATAAATCTAGAATCAATTTATTAAAAGTAAATTAATTTACATTAATTAAACAAAATCGTTTGGGAAAAAAAAAAATTTAGTTAACATTAAATGAAGCCATTTTTTCAAGAAAAGCAAAGAAAAAAACAGAATCCATGAAAATTTGAACGAGCGATTAAATTGAATAAACAAAATAAGAATGGCACTTAAGCCTATGCCAATATTTTTCTGTGCTGGTTAAGTATCGACTAGTTTAACAAAACAAAGTTTGAAAAGTTAACAAAAATTAAAATTAAATTATACAAACCACGACTACGGCAACAAAAAGAGTATTCATCAAGTGGTAGCTTTCCATAGCGAAAATAGCTTTTATTCATTCAGCTTGGCTTAAAAGAATAAGCTATACAATTAATGTAGAATAAACAAAAGTTTAACTTTAATAGAAATTTGTGGGAGCTTTCTTTTTTAATAAAATTTTATGTTTTTGTACACTTGAGCTAATTAATCAACAACTATTAGCCGAAAATCGTATAAAATATAACTTCTCAAATTCATTTAATTCAACTAAGAAAAAATTATTTCGTAACTAGTTTAATAATCAATAGGGTACTTAAAATTTTGAAAAAAAGTTGCTTATTTTTAAAATATTATTTTTTTGAGCATATAGATTAAAGCTATTTGGACAATATTCATTTTATAAAAATGTTCAGAATTGGCTAAAAAGTCGATGCTCTGTCAGTAAAATTAACAATTTTATGAAAACATGCGGACAATTGTATTCATCTCAATTCTGCTTGTAAAAGGTAAATTTTTCTAAATTTTATTAGTTACAGAATATATAAAAAATTTAGGATCTAAAACATAAAAAAGACAAAAGTTTAAAGATAAAGATGGAATATCCTAATAGATTAAGAGAGCTTGTTTGAAATAATTAAAATTTTCAAATTAAAAAAAATTAATTTAAACCTTCTCCTAAATTGACTTTTAGTGGCATAATCTTGATAATTAAAAAATTTCAATTGAAGTTTATAGTATTTTAAGCATTTAAAAGGAACATTGTTTTTAATTTAAAAGAAAAGGTAAAAATTAGATTTTGTAAATTTCAAATACAAATTGATCAAAAATTTCTTCATTTTTTAATAAAATAAAATTTAATTTATGAAAAATTTTAGAAAAAATGCTACAACATAGTATAACATGCTTTGTTATACCTTTTTAATCCTAAAAAAAAATTATTTTAATTTTTTTTTAGTAAATCAAATCAATTATGTTATTAAATATTATCGATTCGTCTATATATATTTTTTTATTTTTTAAATGAGAAAATTATTTTAGGTAAAAAAAGGTGCAACAAAGTATGTTGTATTATGCTGCAGTATATTTTCTAATATTTTTTAATAACTATAATTTTTATTTATTAAAAAATGAAAAATTTCTGTTCAATTAGTGTTTGAAATTCACAATACCTAAAAATTAAAAAGAACATAATTAATCTTTCAATTTTTTTGTCAACTAAATACTTTATTATTAAATTAAATTAGTATTTTTTTATTTCTATTTGTTTTTAGATGATTATTTTAATTTTCCTTTCTCTTATTTCTATTTAATTTTAGCTAACTTAATTTAAATATATTTTCAAAAAAAATCGAAAAATAATAACATTTTATTCATTTTCAAATTATTATTTTTCGAAGAAATTATAAAAAAAGAAAATTATTTTAAAATTGGAAGAAATTATTTTTAAAATTTAAAAATTTCAATTGTTATAAATCCAAATTTTTTTGTCGAATTCTTCGTAAATTTTATCACCAACTATTGATTTGGTAAATTGTTAATTGTGAGGTCAAATTTTCAATGATGAGTTGTGAATTTAAAATTTTTAATAAAAGGCACAAAATATTTTTTAAAATAAAATTATATTATTTCCAAAAATAAATTTCTTCGATTTATTTTTGCACTGTTATTGTCTTAATTTGTGTTTCTCATTTGGTATTCTTTAAGGTTTTGTGCGGAATTTTAATGGGCTTCAAAAAATGAGAGCAAATTTTTTTAATTTAAAGTTTAGCCGTTGAACACTAAGTTAAAAAATTTTGAAAACCTTGATAAAAATTTATACTAATTCATATTTTCATTTAATTAATTTCGAAGTTTGTTGTAATTTTTGTGAGTTCTTTAAGTTTTTTTTTAGTTACTATTCTAGTGAATAGTAACTGGGCGTTATTTGTAGTCTTGACCACTGTTAGATTAAATTTAAATAAAATAAGAATAAAAATTTAATGATCATTATTAAGTATTTGAAAATTTTATTGCAAACGTTGTATTCAAAAAATTATTTTTTCAATTTTTTTATTTAAAGTTAAAAATAATTTATCAATTTTTATTAATTTAAAATTCTTAAAAATTCTTACAATATTGAATTGAAAAAATATTAGTTTATTAAAATCAAAAATTGCTTATTTTCTTAATGTAATAAACTTAGCCGAAAGCCTATTAAATTTTTTTCTAATTGTTTTATAAAATAGCTTTTACTGTTTATCAAAAAAGTGTAATCGATTAATTTTTTTTTAATTAACATTTAAAATATGTCGATTGCACCGTAACTTTGTGAGTTGATAAATGTTTTTTTTTTAATTTAAAATAATTTAGATAATAAAAAAAAGAACTAAATATTCGTTAAATTGCATAAAACAATCGATGATATGATTCTATGAGACTATTTTCATTCTTATGAATGAGATTTTCATCCTATTAAATATTCTTTTTACTTTAAAAAAATTGGTGAATCTAGATAAAAAATCTTTGGTAGATTTAAATAAGTGATAACTATTGTCTAAGGGAAATCTGTTTTTTCTAAAAAAGAAGATTTTCATTATTTCGCTTAGATTAAATTTAAGACTTGGAAATTTGTTATTTGACATAAAAGTTTGTTTACTCGGGTCTTTTCCCTTATGTGACCAATTGATCACGTAATATGTGACCAAAAATTTTTTAGGTGATAGGTGACCAACACTGTTCTTTGCCAACCAGGTACTTTGCCAATAACTTTTGAATGGAATCAAATAAACTGGTTCTGTAAAATGCCACAACCTGTAACAAGTTTGTTACACATCAAGATAGAGTCTGCCAAATAGCGTGCAAAACTAATTTGCACAGTTATTTCAGACTTATGTCTCATGTGTAACAAACCTGATACTGGTTGTAACAATTAGCTTAACCAGTTTAACTTTTTCCATTCATAAGTTATTAACAAAGAACCAAATTGAAATGATCGAATTGAGACGATCCTAACAACCACGAATTTAAAAAGAAATAACAAACTTATTATTCTTAATTCATAGAAATTTGCAAGATCTTAAAATTCAACTTATCGTAATTTTAAAATTAAGATTTTATTCCGAATTTTTTTTAAGACTAGGAACTGATCTTTTTCCTAATCTTATCAAATAAGATGTTATAATATCCATTTTAAGATTCACCTCCTGGGAAATTCAATGATGTATTTTCTAAATGATATAAAAATGAAAATAATTTTTCTAAAAAAATTTTCTATGTATTGATGCATATTAACCAATTTTAATTTTTCTAGTAAAAAAATTTATTTTTTTTCTAGTAAAAAAATTTATTTTTTTTCTAGTAAAAAAATTTATTTTTTTTCTAGTAAAAAAATTATTGGAAAAATTTTTTATTCAAGCCAACAAAAAAAAACAAGTCAATTAGCATTCTTTTAAATTCTTTTAAAGTTTAAATTAAAACATTCTATTCAAAAGATACAAATTTTAAAGTTGTTTATTTGAATAAATGTTTTACAAAAAATCTTGATTTCTGCTTTTTATTTATGCTTCGTTACTATTTTATAAAGATTTAAATTTCTTTAAAAAATTATCCGATAATTTTAATATTTCAAGATTTTTTAATTGTTTTAAACTTTATGAAAACAAACAAAACCCGAATAATTTAATTATGGATTAACTAAAATTTACTTTATATTATAAGTTAATTTTATTTAAACCATTTTAAAACAAAAATCACCAAGCATCTTTAAGGATTTGTTTCTTTTGAATAGAATGTTTTAATTTAAACTTTTTGTTCAAAATAATAAATTTAATTGTGCCAAAGCTTGAAAAAAATTTTTGATTCAATTTTTTATTTGATATATGACTAAAATCTATTTATTTGACTTTAATATAAAAAATTAAAAAATGCTTAACTAGTTCTTTTATTGTCATTTAAATTTTTTATTTTAACACTTACTTAATTATGATGAAGATGCAGAAAAATTCAAAAAAGATGGGGTCAGTAAGATGTTTTTTAGCAATTTTCTAAAAAAAAATTCCCTAGAGCGGAATTTTTTTTTCTATAAACTAGTAGTTTCTATAGATCTTCCAGTTATATTCATTTGATGATTATAGATAACAAGGGTTCAGGAAATACGACAAAAAATAGGGGTCAGTTTTTTAAAACATCCCCCTATAACTAACAAAAAATAATGAATTAAATTGAATACATAAATTTATATTTAAAAACTGAAAACAAATAAATTTAATTATGAAATCAATTTAAGACATATTTTCTCAAACTGCTACAAATTTCTGTAAATATTGAATGGTAAAAAGATTTTGAGGATTTGTTAATAAAACTTCAAATAATGTTGAGAAATTGCACTTAAAGGATTTGAACTGAATAACACTTTGTGGAAAAACTCTGTCTCTTTTTTTTTAACTTTTTTTCTTAACTTTTTTCTTAACTTTTTTTCTTAACTTTTTTTCAAACAGCCTCCTGAAATCGATGACCAAATTTCAGAAAAAATTGAAAAAGAATTAAACTTATTCACATAAAAGAAATTTAACGATTAAAATATTTTACTGTTCATCCATGAATGCGAAAGAAATCAAAATGATAAAATAAAATAAGATATCTAAAAATTTAAGGGTGGTATTTATTATATCATCAAATTTCTAAAATTTATCATCAAAAAATTGAGTAAATAACATCAAAATCTTAAAATCAAAAAAATGAATTTTATCGCCAAAGTATTTTTATTTTCATCACCAAATATATTAAAATTTCATCAAAAAAAAATATAAATGAATCAATTAAAATAAATTCATCATAAAAAAACACGAAAATTTAGATTAATTAAATAGAAAGTATGCATCAAAGTATTTTTTTAAAATCAAATAAAATAATTATTTTAACCATAATCAATTGAAATATAAGATATTGTCAGAATTTTTGTAAATTATTCTGAACAGCAATATAATATGAAATGTTTGCATATTTTACATTTTGAATATCTTGGACAATCACATAAAATTCTCTTATATTATAACTAATTATTTTCATTTGCATCAGCTGGTATCTGGAAGGTATACTTTCATTATTTACAAAATCGTCGAAATTTTTTCAAATTTTTTTTAAAATCTTTTTTTTGGGTTTTTTTGAACTAACTATTGATTTAATTTGAATTGTGAATTGAAAAATGTCGTTTGAAAATAAAAAATACAATTATTCGCTTTCAAAACTACTGGTATAAGTATTTATAAATCATTTGTAAAATTCCAAAATTTTTACAAAAAATAACGTATTGCTGATTCATTTCAAAGTAATTTAATTTTGAAGTAAAATTTTAATATAATGCTTTATTTTTTTTTTTTTTGAAGCGTAATTTTTTTCATTTGATTCAGAGGAAAAAAAATGATGTAAAAAAAACATTTTGTTAAGTTTTATTTTTGATGACAAAAATTTAATTTTGGTGGAAAAAATTTTATTTTGATGATAAATTTAAGTAAAAATTTGATGCCAAATTCTGATTTATTTGATGATGAAAATATTTATTCCGAAAATTTAATACTTAGAAATGTCAAATAAAATTGTTTATATGTACCAATAATAGTCCATTAAAATCATTTACACAATTTTTAAAATAAAATACCACAAATTTATTAAAAAAGCCACAAATATTAAAAATATACAATTTTAATTTTTATTATTACACAAATTCTTTTTAAACCACAAAAGATTTTTCAAAAAAAATACAACCAAAGACGATTAAATAAAATTTATTCAAAATAAAACTCATCTAAATTTGAAACGGACACGGTGTAGAAAATTATGGGCCGTTGTAAAATTTTCAAAAATTAAAGGTATTTTTAATTGATTTGTGATTTTCTTAATATAAAAATTGTCAATTATAAATAAAAAGCGATTTTTTAGGTTGATTAAGTGAAAACCTTAATTTAAGTGGATTTTTCAATAAATGTGTACATTTATTTGATATTTGTGGTATCAATTAAAAAAGTTGTGGTATTTAATCTAAATTTGCGTAATTTTGATAAACTAGAAGTCCGAAAAAATCAACTTTTTTCAACTTTTTTTAACTTTTAGTATGGACTCATTGATAATAGATATTTAAAAAAAAATAAAAATATAAATTTTATTAATTAATTTTATTATTCTAAGTGGCTTTGGCTGAACTGAAAAATTATGTCAATCTAACATTTGAGGCTAATCTTTATGAGGCAATAATTGGTGAATCGATCAAAATGACTTGTAAAGGCCAAAATCTTAGTCCAGCAGACATAGTATGGATAGTTTATTCAATAAAGAGCCCATTTGAACAACGGGTCATTTTTTCCGAAAACATCTACATTGGAAACTCATCGCGTAAGTACTCAATAGAAACTGAACTGATTAGTGATGATTTGTTGACCACTGCGTTGAACATTCACAATGTTGACAAAAATGACGAGCTTTTTGGCTATCAGTGTGTGTGTAACATTTACAAAAGATGCTCCACAACAAACCATGCCAAGGCGAATGCTTCAATTGTTGCTGTTATGTTAACAACCCCAGCAAGTAGGGTTTAAAAATTCTCAAATTTGTTTAAATCTTTTTAGAACTAGATGCATTCAAACCAATTTGTCTGTTTGGTGTTTTCAACACAATTCAGTATTCTTTGGTTATTTTTTGTTTTTTTGTTATTCTAGTGACAACTTTTATGTTCCATTTTTCATCAAAAAGTAAACATTTTTTAGAATTTATTTTAAATTTAAATTCAATTTTTATTTATAATTAGGAAACTTGGTTGAAAAAATCATGACATGGGCAATTGTTGTTATTTGTGTGTCGGGCCAAGTGATGGCCATTTTATTGTGGATAAAGTATGGGTCCTCAAATGAATCGGTCTCTGTATACATAATTAGTATTATGTTAGTTGGATGTATTATCTTGTGGACACTAAATCTTCAGAGTGCCATTCGCCTCAATCTAAGTAAATATTCCGATTAATAAGGATGTTTTTTAAAAGTTTAGATAAAGGGCTATAAATTTAAAATTTAACATTTACAAATCAAGAAAAAAAATTTTGAAATTACAAAAATTATTTTTAAATTTTTTTACTAAAATTTTATAGCTAATTCATATGTAAAGTCTCGAGTTTGGACTTTAGGGATTTAAGCCAAAAAATAAACAAAACAATTTAATTTATTTAGTAGTTTATTAAATGGAATCCAAAGTTATAACAAAAGAGGTAGTGGTTTATATAGTAGCTAGAACATGTGATTCAGCTGCAGTTAATACAAGATTAAATAATAAGTAGAGACATGTCAAGATTTGGGTCTTAACACATAGAAGATTTTTTCTGTAGAACTTAGAAAATTTTGATCAAATTTTTTAGTATGAATTAAAAAATTTTGATTTGAGATCAATATCGGATTTGAAAATAAAAAATGAAGAAATTTATTAATAATGCTGCAATGTTTATTAGTACCCTTGGGCCCGTCTATCCGATCTCCCTCGTTAGACGTATTGGAACATGTATGCTCCATCTTAACTTTAACGCTCATGGTAAAGTTAATTAACTCCAGTGATATCGACAAAGATGTCGCTATATCACAAATGTGACTCGACTTTTTTAATTAATCTTAACCAGAGTTGTCCAAACGTTTAAGTTAGAGTTTTAAAAGTTTATAAAGTTGGCATTGTGAATTTTATTACAAAAATTCCAATACAAAATTTTAATTCGGAATAAAAATTTGGATTTTGTAATACAGATTTTTCTGTAATTTTTAAAAGGTGAAACAAGTAATGTTTCATTTTACAGTCCAGTTTAAAGAAAGAATGAGAAAAAATATTTGACATTAACTTGATTTTTTTTTAAAAATTATGTGTTAATTTAAAATTGAAAAATTACTTGTTTTGTCATTCTTAATTTTCAATTACTTTAAAATTTTTACAAGCCTAAACTTGTAAGTTGTATTTCTTTACAATTATAACCACGTAATTCAAAATCATTGAAGTAATGATAACAGAATTTCAACATTTAAATAGGATAAATTAAAAAAATAAAAATTAAATTTCAATCAGAATAAATCATACTAGAAAAAAAAATTCTCAAAATATTGATATTTTATTTTATCATTAATATTTCTTTAGTTAATTAAGATAAATTTTTGGCAAAATGTAATTTATTGTACATTTTTATATTTTTACATTTTTACATTTTTGAGAGAAAAAATAACATTCTTACATTTAAATTTTTCTAAAACCCCTTTTTAAATAATTGCGAATTTATTATTGCTTTCTTTTTGAATGAAATTTTTTTAGATTTTTTGAATTTGAGATTTTTTTTTTCTCTCAAAAATGTAAAAATGTAAAAATATAAAAATGTACAATAAATTACATTTTGCCTAATTTTTTTTTATTTTTGAATTTAGTGAAGCTTATTTTGTTTTATGTTGTTTACTCATCAAAGTTTAGATAGCTCAATTTTTTTCAATTTAAATTAATGAAAAGAATTTTATTTTTATAATTTTTGAGAGGCTTGTATGAAACTTCACAATGCTGTTAAAGTCTGACTTTGACATAATAGTTGAAGATTTAGGCTTCATTAAAGACCAGAATTTTGAAAAAAAATATTGATAATATGAAGATATTGTGAATTTTAAATACAAATCGAACACAAATTCTTCATTTATTAATTAATTAAAATTAAAGTTATGAAAAAATGTTAGAAAAAATACTGCAACATAGTGTAACATACTTTTTTGAACCTTTTTTGTCTAAAATGCTTTTTCTCATGTAAAAAATAACAAGAAAGGAATCAGTGATTATCATATTGAATTTTCTTATCTTATTGAATAAGATTTAAATAAATTATTGATTTGATTTACTAAAAAAAAATAAAATAAAAATTTCATTTTAATTAAAAAAGGTGCAACAAAGTATGTTGCACTTTGTTTTAGTATTTTTTCTAATATTTTTTAATTAATTTAATATTAATAAATCAAAAAATGAAGAATTTTTGTTCAGTTTGTATTTGAAATTAACAAAACCTAATATTAAAAAAATGATTTATCGTTAATGAACATAATTTAAATCGAAATTAAACAAAAAAAAATTCAAAAAACTAAAAAAATATCTATGACTTAAACTACATGGCTTTGACTTTTACCAACTCTGATTTTACCATACAGTACCGTAAAACCTTGCAAACTACCCCATGGGGTTCAAACGAGAAAATGGGGGGGTTATAATTTAACAGCAATTTATTCTGTAAAATTATTTTAAAAAAAAATAAATTAGAAGCCCGGGCTTATATTGAAATTATTTATTTAAATTGATGGGGTAATACGGAAAAAAGTTTAATTTTTGACTGGGCTTTTAAAGAAAATTTCGGTACTTTTGAAAAAAAATTAATAAAAAAATTTCATTTCTGTGTCTGTCTGACGATAAGCATGACGATTTATTGGACTATTAGATTGGGTGTTTGGAGTTGAAGTAGTTGGGCTAATTGATTGTGCACTTTGAATAGACGAGGATGAACTTGATTCAGCACCAACTTCAACAATAGTTGGCGATGATGATGAAGAAGAAGTGCTGGATAGAGTTACTTCAACAATAGTCGGTGCTGCCGAATGGGTAGTTGATGACAGTGGTTCAATCAGTCGATTTTCGTTGGCTGCATGAAGTAATGCCTGTCTTTCAGCTGCTTCTTCTTTAGTCGGCCTACCTCGTTTTCTTTTAGGAAGAGGTGGTAGTTGTGGACTTTTCATGTTAGTTTTTAAGTAAATTTATTATATGTATGTATAAAATGTTTATAAACCTAATCATTCTAGTGAACGATGACTATTATTTTCATAAAATTACGGAGGATATACACTATGTTGCAAAAGTTTAGAAATTGATTATTTTATTTATCTTAAATTGTTTATTTGTAATATTTTACGAAAAATTGAGTGCAAAAGAAAAAAAATAAAGGCATTAATTTGTAGAATAAATATTTCGATTTGCTTTTTATCTCCGCTTTTTAGCAGATCCATTATCTGCCATTTTTGTGGGCTAGACACATTTTTTTAACTATTTCTGGTCAAATTAAAGATTTTTTGGTAATGTTATTTAGAGATCAAGTATTATATATTTATTTGTTTTCTGTACCGAGCTAGAGCTCCTTCAGAATAAGTTAAAATAAAAATAAAATTAAAGTTAATAAAATGAGATAAAAAAAAAAGAATTAAAAAAAAAAATAAATAAGCTAAATAAATGAAAGTTAAGAAGATATAAAATTGGAAAAGATTGTGAGGAGTTGGAGAGTTTTTAAATTAAGCAGTTAAAGAGCAAAATTTACTCAAAATTAGAAGTTATTTAAGAATTAATCATAAATGTGTGAAAAAAGGTAGCAATGGTTGCTAAAACTTTTGGATTACCCGAATTTCTAAACTTTTGCACCGACTTTTATTTTTTATTTTTTAGAGGAAGTATTAAAGTAGTAAATATTTAAAGTTTGATTATATTTTTATGCCGAGTGTCATATATCAAATTGTAGAGATAAAAAAATTCTACAAATTAGTGCTTTTATTTTTTTTCTTTTGCACTCAATTTTTCGTAAAATATTACAAATAAACTATTTAAGATAAATAAAATAATCAATTTCTAAACTTTTGCAACATACTGTATATGATTAATCTTAATTCCTAAAAAAAAGAAAACGCACAACATTAAAGGAGAAAAAATAGTATACTTCATTTTTTAGTACTAAAATTTAAATAAATATAAACAATAATTTCTAAATTTTTGCATCATTCTGTTTATTAAATACATTTATTAAGTTAATTGATCTTAAAAATTTTCCTCTGATTTTTTCTATACAACGACGATCCATATTTAAAACATTTCATGTAATAAAAAAACATTCTTTATTTTATTTAGACTTTTTTTTAAAGCTTCGATTAAAATCCAAGCTCAATTTTTAAATGCTTTTTTAATTTTGAAAAAATTGATTTTTTTTTTAAATTAAGAACAACCTGAAGTTTTTGATTATTTAATGATCAAGATCAAAATTTATTGCAAAAAAATAATTTTTATTAATTTTTATAAATTTTTTTCCTTGATAAATTTTATTTCTAAAAAATTGTTAAAATTTTTTTTGATTGAAATTTTTCATCATTTTCATCTTTAATTTTTGATCGTGAACAGATTATATTGAATAATTAAAAAAATATTTTACATTTTTTATTTGAAGTCTTTTTTATATTTTTTGACAACTTTTAAAATTTTTTTTTACATAGAAGATGATTTAAAAACAATGAATCTAGTTCTTATAGTTGCTGATACAATAATGGAGTTGCTCTCCTCAATTTTGCTAGTTCTCACCAATTCTTATTGCAGCGGCTTTGGTCTCCTAACTCCATTGAAGAACTTTGACTATTGTAATTTTTTTTAAATTAAATTACCAATTATTTATATCATTTTTAAAAGCTTATTTGGAAATAATAAGTGCCACTCTTTTACTTTTATTTGCTATCTTATTGTTCATAATCAGCTTAATAATATTTTACTGTGAGTAGTCATAGAACTTAATTGAAATTTTATCTATCCATTTCTTTAGTTAATTTTGAAAAGCAAAAAAAGGAGATGACAATGGTCCAACCCATCAGACCAAAGTAAATTTTCTAGAAATTTGTTGTCAAGAATAAAATATTTTTAGCGAAAGTGTGTTCATTACCAATAACATAATCAATCCGACAATTAACAATTCAGAAAATAAAATTATTGAAGCTAGTATATCATCGATTGAGCGTTCAATGAGATTTTGTAAAATTTTATTTGGTTTGCATGAATTTTTTTTTTAATTTTAATTTTAGTTGGAAAAAATATTGGTGATGATTACCGGTCTAATTCAAGTAGTTTGAGCAATATAAAACTTGACCATAGTGTTAGTCTTCAGGATAATTCAGAAGCAAATTTACTGGAAAAAGATTTCAATAGAGGCTGCTTAAGCAATTTGGATCATAGATCTTTGGCAATGGCCAAAAGAACAAAGAGCAATTTTTCGAATTACGACAAGTTAAAAAACGAGACTTTTTATCTTAATTCAGGCCAGGAAATGAAAAATTTGAAGATAAACAGATACAATGCATCCAAGTTGGACTCAAATGAATTGAAAAGTGGTTTTAGATTTAATAATGTGAGAAACTTTGCAGAGAAAAAAAATGATGAATTTTTTCTCAACGATTTAGAGTACCTGAGCAATCCTTTTGTAACTTTAAAAAATTTCCCAAATTTAATTAACTTTAAACACTGAAAATTAAATATTAATTGTTAAAAAAAATTTTTTCGTTTTCCTTTAGTATTTTTTTATACGGTCTATTAGACAATTTTTTTAAATAAAAGCTTTGACAAAGTTTTCGAAAATTTTATTATATCTAAGAATGACAAGATTATTTGATGTAAATAAAGAAAATAATAATCAAAGTGTAGGCTATATCAGGAGACCTGCATAGTGAAGTAAGTTTAAATTATAATACGTCTCAATATGGAAGCTTTTTAAAATATACAATTCCAAAATCTTATCTGAGGGAAATGTAAGTAATTTTTCATTTTTACAAATTCATATTTGAATATTTTCTAATATTTTTATTAAAATATTTCAGAAAAATAATAAAAATAACTAATGAAAATCCAAAATAAAAAATTATCTAAGCTTTGCGCAAGAAATATTATAAAATGTAAGAGTGTGAAAATATTAAATTATTTAAATTAATTTTGCTGGAAGCTGAATTTGATTAAAAAAAAAATTAAATAAATTAGAAAATGTGGATTTTGAAAAAAAAAGTTGTTCAAAACAATGACATGGTGGTGGACATGGTGGTGGAACTGGAACAGGCACTGGTTGAGGTACTGGTACAGGAGTTGGTATTGGTACTCTTTTTGGGACTGGCACTGGAGTTGGAATTTTAAATGGAACAGATACTGGTTGAGGTACTGGATATTTGTGTGGAACTGGCACTCTTACTGGAACTGGGAATCTTTCAGGCACTGTAATAGAAAAATAAAATGTAATTTTTAGAATAAAAACTAAAAATGTGAAAAAAATAAATAAAAAAAATTTGAATTTGTAAACAGACCTGGATATGGCCTTGGAACTGGAACCCTGTATGGCACTTGGACACATTCAACAACTGGGTATGGTTGTGGAACAGGAATTCTGATTGGGACTCGGACTGGTACTGGAGTTGGAACTGGTGTTGGGACTGGGCATGGCTGTGGTACTGGTACTCTGATTGGAATTTGAACAGTTTGAGCTTGAGGTACTGGCTCGTGAATTGTAAGTTGAACTGGAACAGGCACTCTTACAGGAACTCTGAAAGGAACTGGTACTGGACATTGTTGAGGAACTGGAACCGGGGTTGGAACTGGACATGGTCTTGGCACCGGTACTCTGATTGTAAATGGTACTGGTTGTGGAACTGGAGTTGGGATTGGATGTGGTACATGACGAGGGATTCTGACTGGAACTGGATATGGTTGTGGAACAGGAACTGGAACTGGCACTTGTTGTGGTGGAGGCGGAGGTGCTGGAGGTGGACAACATGATGTTTCACAAGGTGAGCCAAATGAACCTTTTATTTTTGAAGAAATAATAAATAAAAAACTTAAATTCTAGAACTTTTTAAAATTTTACCATCAAATGAAGATAATCCGAACATTGTTTCTGTAAAAACCGGTAAGTTTATTTTTTTTTATTTAATTAATTGTTTATTATTTGATTTTGTTGAGGTATTGTCTCTTTTTCTCTCCAAATTTATACTATTACCAAATTTGTTTCTGCTTCAATTGATTTTGCAAAACTATTCGATTTGTTTTGATTGTATTTTTTTTGACAATAATTTTTGCAAATTATTAGTGTAAGATAAATATACATTATAATTTGAAAAACATATGTTTGTTGTTTAAGATTTATCATACAACATATTTACAAATACATGGACTTTAATACAAAGAACTTTCTGATATAAATAGAAAATGATTTTTTTATAACTAGATAAATTGTTTTAAAATTAATAATTATCAAGAGTTTATTATAAGAAGTAGAAAAATAAAGATGGCTTTTTTCGATTCATCTCTTTTAAGTTCTGAATTTTCAACTCCTTTATCGTTACCTTTTTCGGAATTATCATCACCATGTGCTGGTAGTTGTTATTAGTTTTTTTTTTTTTTTTAAAAAAGACTAAATTTAAAATTAAAAAAAATATTAAGCTTCATGTAGAATACCAGTTCCAGTACCAACACCGGTCCCTACTCCAGTGCAAGTGCCACAACATGTTACTGTAAGTTTCAAGACAAAGACTTTGTAGTGCTTTAAAAAAAATAAAACAATTTTAATTTTGCATCTTTTGTTTAGATTCCAGTACCAACTCCGTGTCCAAGACCAGTCCCTGTACCAGTTCCAACCCCATGCCCTCAGCCTGTAGCCGTGCCTCAACGCGTTCCAGTTCCAACGCCAATCAGAATTCCTCAGCCTGTACCAGTAGCTCAGCCAGTTCAAATACCACAACCAGTTCCACAAGTAAACCGAGTTCAGGTTCCATTGCCATATCAAATTCCTCAGCCAGTAGCTGTTCCACTTCCAGTTAGAGTTCCAGTAAGATACTCAGTACCACAGCCGTATCCAGTACCTCAACCAGTTGCAGAACCTTGTCCAGTTCGAATTCCAATTAGAATTAGAGTACCAAGACCAGTTCCAGTACCAGTAGAAGTGCCAATTCCAATCAGAATACCTCAACCATGCCCAACTCCATTGCCATCTCCAGTTCCTCAACCATGCCCAGTACCTGTTTCTCAACCAGTACCTCAACCATGTCCACAACCTGTTCCAGTCCCACAACCAGTACCGTGCCCTCAACCAGTTCCTATTCCACATCCCGTACCAGTTCAAACTTGTCCAGCTCCATGCTCATCTCCATGTGGATCAGGCATTTTCCTTTAATTTTCAGTTTTCAAAACAAATTTTTTAAATTATTCGACAAATATTTTTTCTCAATTTTTTTCTTGGATTTATTTTTATAAATAAAGTATTGATTATTAATAATACTAGTAGTTTTTGTAAGTTTATTTATTTTCTAAATCTTTAAAAAAAGAACAAAAATTAATATAAAAATGAAAAAGAATAATCTAAAGTTTTATTTTAGTTATAATTGACGCTAGTTCGATGCATTTTAACAAAAACCCAATTTATTAAATAATGGAAAACATGCGTCGATAATTTTTTAAACTTAAAATAGTATTTCATGGATCATTATATATTTATATCACAAACCAAAAGTCAAAATTTAAAAAACAAATAATTTTTTAATCGACTTTCATTTAATGTGAATTTTATTTTAATGAAGCATCTATTGAATACCTTTTTTTATCTATTAAATTTAACAAAGAGTCGAAAAGTATATTTGATTTAAATTTCTATAAAAATTTACATATCTTTTAAAGTTAATTATATGAATCAGCATTTAATTAATAAATTAAATTCTAGAAATTTTAATAAGAGTCTTAATAAAGTAAAATAGCTATTCTAATTTCAGCTATTTTGATCTCAGATCGAAATTTTTCAATTGATTAATATTACAAAAGTCCAAATTTAATTTGATAATTTTTTAAAGGAATAATATTGGGTCAATCTAATTTTGTGATCCAATGTTCACAAGATTTGTGAACATTCAATGATCACTGGGTTCGTGATCTCCTCAAGATCACTAAACTGGTGATCACAAAATTTGTGATCATATTTTTTAAAAAAGTTAACAACAGAATTAAATTAAATAGTTTATTGAATTATGTGATCTTTAAGTGAATTTAGTGATCAATTAAATTGTTGACAAAAAAAGTAAAATAAAAATATCAATGTAAAAAAAAAATAAACATGAATTTAATGCATCTTCGACTTGTGTAACTTTACTCCTTTATCATTCTTAAACATCTTTTTACAAATTGGACACTGAGTGGGATTTTCATGCTTACTTAGCGCTTGTTTGACAGCCAATTCCGTTTCATCTGAACATTTGGGTTCAGTTAAAGACTCTTTTTCATAAACCAAAGACCTTATTTTAGCTGGATTTAAATTTAAATTCTTTAACTTAGAATCAATACACTTAATTTTTTCTTCAACTGACGGATTAAATTTATCATTATATAGTTACAACGCCATGTTAAAATTAAGTTTTTAGAATGGCTTGATCTCTTTCTTAATCTTAAGCTTAAATCACTACCATATTTAGAACAATTAGCTTTATCACATTGCTTGTTAAAAACAACTAACCTAAGATTTCTTAGCTTATCGAAAGTTTTAAAATCCTCTGAATCTTCTAACTGCATTTTATAATACAAATTTTTTAATTTTGTTTTAGATTTTTATAGCTTCTTTACTCTTTTTTGTTTTCTATATATATGCAAGATTTTTATATTTAATCTTCATGCTTTTTTAAATTACACACATTGCCAAAAAAATATTCTTGAATAAAATAAAAAATTTGGTGATCAGTTGTTAAATTTTGTGATCATTAATTTAGTTGTGTGATCATGCTTTAAGTTTGGTGATCTAGCCGTATTTACAATTGATCACAAATTTTGTGATCACCAGTTTAGTGATCTTGAGGAGATCACGAACCCAGTGATCATTGAATGTTCACAAATCTTGTGAACATTGGATCACAAAATTAGATTGACCCATAATATTAAACCGTCAAATAAAAAATGAATTGCCAAATAAAACATGAATCGTCATATATTTAATTAATGTGTCAAGTAAAAAAATAAAGATCTCATATATTTTGTATAAAATTCAAATGCTTTTTTTTGGAGAATTTTATTCTAATAATAATAAAAAAATTAAAATGCCATTACCTAATTTTGACGAAAATAATGACATTAATTAGTCAGATTCGTCGATATTAAACGTCAATGTTTGAATAAACGATCACAATTCAGACGAAATGTATCGCGAAACGGTATCGCGAACAGTTCAGATATCAATCTAATTCAAGATTTCCCAGAAGCAACATATACCGTACCTCTAAATAAAATTCGTGGCACAGGTAGACCAGCAAAAATGAAAAAGGCTTTGTATAGATAATTTTGCTTTTTTTTATATTTCATATATTTGATTTTTTTTTATTAGACATTTAATATTTTAAATGACAAATTAAATAAATATATGACATTTAATTTAATAGTTGACTTTTAATTATATTTAACGAATTCATTTTTTATAAGACAAAATGAATTATTTTCATTTAGCAAATTCATTTTTGATTAGACGTGTTAATATATATCCCTTTTTAAATAGCGCACAATAAAAAGAGTAATATAAATTAAACTGATATTAGCTGAAAAATGATATTATAAAATAAATGCTCATTTTTATTTATTTTTCTGCCTGTCAAATTGTCAATTGCTTACTAATATACACTTAAAAGCTATTCATGAAACTTGCTTTCCCCAAGATATCAAAAACTCATTTTAAAAAATAGTCTTTATTCCAACTTTTTTCCTTTTACTGAAAATTAATTAAATTTTTTTACTTAAAAAAAATTAAGTTCAATTATTTTAAAAATAAATTAAGGCCTTGATTCGGCTAAATCTTGGAAATTCTTCTATATTTTTAATTTTTTGTTTAGTAAATTTAAAAATAAATGACAAATTAGAAAGATGAAAAAATATTCTAATATTATTTGGAACAAAAAAAATTTACAATAAAAAGCAAGTAAATTTAAGAAGCAAACTAATGAAACATTCAAAATCTGAACATATGATTGAAAAATTAAATTACTCGATTTAACAAAAAATCCAACACCATGGATTTCAAATCGTGTTGTGGTACCAAAAAGTGGCAAGAATCACAAAACCAGCCCAGGTGATCAAATTGAGGTTAGGCTTACGTGTGACGCGAGACCAATGAATAAGGCTTTACGCCGAAGAAGGCACCCTGGAAGACTTGATATACACTGTTACAGGAGTCGTAAAGTTGTCAAAGCTTGACATCCGCAAAGCGTTCCACCAACTAAGACTAGCCCTAGCTTCGGAACAACTTACCACCATAACGACTCACTGTGGACTCTACAGATACAAGAGACTTCACATGGGAATATCTAGTGCTTCTGAAGAGTTCACAGTTGAAATACGTGACATGCTCAAAGATATAAAGTGTCAAACAAATATGACCGACGACATTCTCGTTTTCGGAAAAACTGATGAAGAGCATGATGAAGCACTGATGAAGGTTTTTAAGCGCCTCAAGGAGAAGGGTATTACTCTAAACGTTGATAAATGTGAGTTCAACAAAAAGGAACTTACATTTTTCGGCTTAAGAATCTCTTCAGAAGGTATTCGACCTACAGATGATAAATGTAAAGCTCTTAAAGAAGCAAACCCACCAGCAAATCTCAAAGAACTAAGGTCACTCCTTGGCTTAATACAAGCAAATAGCCGATTCATAAAAAACACTTGCTCAATCACAGAACAACACACTGTGGAGACTCACCAAGAAGGATATTAAATGGGAGTGGACAAACGAACATGACAAAGCCCTAGAAAACCTCAAAGATGCAGTTTCAAAAGACTTTATGGGATTCTTTTACAAAGAATGGATACTGAACTTGTTGTCGATGCAAGTCCAGTTGGTTTAGGTGCTGTGTTACAGCAAAGAAATCCGAAAGACAAGACAGAGAATAAGATTATCTGTTTCGCTTCAAGATTACTAAGTAAAACAGAGCGTCGATATAGTCAGTGTGAAAAAGAAGCCCTTGCAGCGGTATGGGCATGCGAAAAATTCTGGCTTTACCTTATAGGTTCTCACTTTTAAAGTTTATCACTGACAACAGAGCAGTACAAATAATATTTAGCAACACAGCCAATAGGCCACCAGCACGCAAAGAGCGATGGGCACTGTTAACCAAATAAAGAACCAAGAAGATCTGAGAAATTGCAAGCCAAAGCTTCAGTTCAAAAGTTGAAGGTTGATGTGGTGTAGCAACCACAAGAGCATACTTTGGTTTGCCAAAATAAAACCATTTACTTATTTACAGATACAGCTCTATCTTGTATTTAACACATCATCTTATTTCAATATATACAGTTTCAAGGTCACCACCCTGACGCTATATAAACTTACCAAAGCCAGTATATATACATCCTATTTACATCACTTAACTATCTATAATTTGTTGTTTAATCTTTTTGCTAAGCTTTCTCTATTTGTATTTATCAACACTATTTACATCGGCACTAGAACGGCCGTTTTCAATATTTAATTTAGACTTAATTTAATAAAACCGTACAAACGAAGTTCTTGTCAATAACTCTTACCCTAAACACTACAAAATAGTGTGACATTTCGCTAAAATCGAGATTATACGTTATCTCATTTTTAGGAATGTATTGACCTAAGTGCTTAAAGTAAAATATCTAAAAAGTATACTTAGATGAAAGTTTAATAAATCTGATTTATAAACATATATAGATCTTAAGAGTGATACTTAGGATTTTTGAAATAAAATTAACTTAATTATGCTTTGATATTAAAATTTTTATTTTTGAATTTAACTTATTTTAAACCTTTAGAATATATTATTTTGTAATAATTATCAATTTTTTTTTTATTTTTATTTACTATCAATCAAAAATTTTGATTTATTTTTGACAATAACATCCTTAAGCTTCTTCAAACTTTCTAACCCTACTGGTAAAATAAAATCAACGGCTTATTTTTGATTTATTCAGTCCGTATTTTACTAATTGCTATCTTTATTTCTTCTATTATAGTTTTAAAATTTTAAGATTAAAGCATAATGTAATTAATTTTAAGCCTTTAGTCCTATATATTTAAAGCAAAAAGAATCAAAAAACAGCATTTTTTTGGAATTTTACAAAGTGGTCATTTTTTGACGGTTTTATAACGATATTTTTCGAACGGAACATGAAAGAGAAATAATTTAGGACTCATTTTAATCAGCATAAAATTTCACATCAGAATATGTGTATATCAAAAAAAATTCAAACATTTTAGGTGACAAATCGGTCAAGGTGATTTGGGTCCGTTCCCGTATAAAAAGAGGTGTAAAGTTAATAGCACCCAATAAACAAGATTATTTTAATTTTGCTACAAGCTGAATTTGATTTTAAAAAAAAAGATTAAATTAATTAGAAAATGTGGATTGTGAAAATAAAAGTTGTTCAAAACAAAAATGGAGCATCAAATGAAGTTGTTTCTAATGGAGCAGAAAATGGTAGAAATTGTGGAGAAGAGGCACTTGGTGATTGACATGGTGGTGGACATGGTGGTGGACATGGTGGTGGACATGGTGGTGGACATGGTGGTGGACATGGTGGTGGACATGGTGGTGGACATGGTGGTGGACATGGTGGTGGACATGGTGGTGGAACTCGAACAGGCACTGGTTATATTTAAAACTAATGTTATTTAAAATGAATACTTTATTTGTTAAAAGAAATTCAAGAAAAAAATTGAGAAAAAATATTTGTCGAATAATTTAAAAAATTTGTTTTGAAAACTGAAAATTAAAGGAAAATGCCTGATCCACATGGAGATGAGCATGGAGCTGGACAAGTTTGAACTGGTACGGGATGTGGAATAGGAACTGGTTGAGGGCACGGTACTGGTTGTGGGACTGGAACAGGTTGTGGACATGGTTGAGGTACTGGTTGAGAAACAGGTACTGGGCATGGTTGAGGAACTGGAGATGGCAATGGAGTTGGGCATGGTTGAGGTATTCTGATTGGAATTGGCACTTCTACTGGTACTGGAACTGGTCTTGGTACTCTAATTCTAATTGGAATTCGAACTGGACAAGGTTCTGCAACTGGTTGAGGTACTGGATACGGCTGTGGTACTGAGTATCTTACTGGAACTCTAACTGGAAGTGGAACAGCTACTGGCTGAGGAATTTGATATGGCAATGGAACCTGAACTCGGTTTACTTGTGGAACTGGTTGTGGTATTTGAACTGGCTGAGCTACTGGTACAGGCTGAGGAATTCTGATTGGCGTTGGAACTGGAACGCGTTGAGGCACGGCTACAGGCTGAGGGCATGGGGTTGGAACTGGTACAGGGACTGGTCTTGGACACGGAGTTGGTACTGGAATCTAAACAAAAGATGCAAAATTAAAATTGTTTTATTTTTTTTAAAGCACTACAAAGTCTTTGTCTTGAAACTTACAGTAACATGTTGTGGCACTTGCACTGGAGTAGGGACCGGTGTTGGTACTGGAACTGGTATTCTACATGAAGCTTAATATTTTTTTTAATTTTAAATTTAGTCTTTTTTAAAAAAAAAAAAAAACTAATAACAACTACCAGCACATGGTGATGATAATTCCGAAAAAGGTAACGATAAAGGAGTTGAAAATTCAGAACTTAAAAGAGATGAATCGAAAAAAGCCATCTTTATTTTTCTACTTCTTATAATAAACTCTTGATAATTATTAATTTTAAAACAATTTATCTAGTTATAAAAAAATCATTTTCTATTTATATCAGAAAGTTCTTTGTATTAAAGTCCATGTATTTGTAAATATGTTGTATGATAAATCTTAAACAACAAACATATGTTTTTCAAATTATAATGTATATTTATCTTACACTAATAATTTGCAAAAATTATTGTCAAAAAAAATACAATCAAAACAAATCGAATAGTTTTGCAAAATCAATTGAAGCAGAAACAAATTTGGTAATAGTATAAATTTGGAGAGAAAAAGAGACAATACCTCAACAAAATCAAATAATAAACAATTAATTAAATAAAAAAAAATAAACTTACCGGTTTTTACAGAAACAATGTTCGGATTATCTTCATTTGATGGTAAAATTTTAAAAAGTTCTAGAATTTAAGTTTTTTATTTATTATTTCTTCAAAAATAAAAGGTTCATTTGGCTCACCTTGTGAAACATCATGTTGTCCACCTCCAGCACCTCCGCCTCCACCACAACAAGTGCCAGTTCCAGTTCCTGTTCCACAACCATATCCAGTTCCAGTCAGAATCCCTCGTCATGTACCACATCCAATCCCAACTCCAGTTCCACAACCAGTACCATTTACAATCAGAGTACCGGTGCCAAGACCATGTCCAGTTCCAACCCCGGTTCCAGTTCCTCAACAATGTCCAGTACCAGTTCCTTTCAGAGTTCCTGTAAGAGTGCCTGTTCCAGTTCAACTTACAATTCACGAGCCAGTACCTCAAGCTCAAACTGTTCAAATTCCAATCAGAGTACCAGTACCACAGCCATGCCCAGTCCCAACACCAGTTCCAACTCCAGTACCAGTCCGAGTCCCAATCAGAATTCCTGTTCCACAACCATACCCAGTTGTTGAATGTGTCCAAGTGCCATACAGGGTTCCAGTTCCAAGGCCATATCCAGGTCTGTTTACAAATTCAAATTTTTTTTATTTATTTTTTTCACATTTTTAGTTTTTATTCTAAAAATTACATTTTATTTTTCTATTACAGTGCCTGAAAGATTCCCAGTTCCAGTAAGAGTGCCAGTTCCACACAAATATCCAGTACCTCAACCAGTATCTGTTCCATTTAAAATTCCAACTCCAGTGCCAGTCCCAAAAAGAGTACCAATACCAACTCCTGTACCAGTACCTCAACCAGTGCCTGTTCCAGTTCCACCACCATGTCCTCCACCATGTCCCCCACCGTGTCCATCACCATGTGCCTCTTCTCCACAATTTCTCCCATTTTCTGCTCCATTAGAAAATACTTCATTTAATGCTCCTTTTTTGTTTTGAACAACTTTTTTTTCACAATCTACATTTTCTAATTTATTTAATCTTTTTTTAAAAAAAATCAAATATCCAACATAACCTATTATGATTATGAAATTGTATTTTTTTTTAATTTTAAATTTTTTCCATAATGAGTCTTTTTATACCTCACTAAGCAGTCCTCTTGCTGTAGCTAACACGCTGTAGCAAAAAAATCATCTTTTTTTTTCTCTGCAAAGTTTCTCACATTATTAAATCTAAAACCACTTTTTAATTCCCTAGGGTCCAACTTCGATGCATTATATCTATTAATCTTCAAATTTTTTATTTCTTGGCCTGAATTAAGATAAAAAGATTCGTTTTTTAATTTATCGTAATTCGAAAAATTGCTCTTTGTTCGTTTGGTCATTGCCAAAGATCTATGATCCAAATTGCTTAAACAGCCTCTATTGAAATCTTTTTCCAGCAAGTTCGCTTCTGAAAGCCAATCTAATATTGAGTTTATTTTTTCTTCTGATTCACGCTTGGCACTTAATGACAATTTAAGCAAAATGCAATTTTTGCAGATGTTGACGGATGGCTTCCTTTTTTCTAGGTTTGAATCTTTTATTTTAAGGAAAAAAAAATTAACAAGTAAAATTATTTTATTTCTATTAATTATTAAGATAAAAAAAACTTGACAAATATTCCTCAAATAATTTTTATTTTATTTTGCTCTCTAAGATAGTAAAGAAGTTTATGCGAGCATTTGTTTTAATCTCTAAAATTAGCTATCAAATTTTAAATTCTAATAAATAAATTTTTCAAATATGAAAAATGAATAGACAATTATACTCTTCTAAGCAAGCACTAGCTTGAGAGTTTGAATTTGAAAGCCTTCCTAGAATTATAATACATGCTTTCAGATTCAAACTCTCAAGCTAGTGCTTTATGTAAAGAAATAGTTCAAATGAAAATCTAATCGCTTCTCTCAAGCATATAAATTTTTGAAAAATATTATCGTGTTATTTTTTTTTGGTTTTTGGCTTTGACTAAAATTTCAAAGCTTAAATTAATTTATTTTAGATTTTTTTTAAGTCTAATTTTTACAAAATTTTACCGTTTTTTAGATGGAAGCTCAGAAGCAAATTTCAGATTTGTGCGATGCGTTAAAAAAAGCCACGCCTTTTTTAACTAACCCGTTAGATTTTCTGAAATCGATGGAAGAAAAAGTAGATTTGGTGGTGAAAAAACATGATGAACATGTCAAAAACTTTGGTAAACATGTGGAAAAGATGGATGAACATGTCAAAAACTTTGATAAACATGTGGAAAAGATGGATGATCATGTCAAAAACTTTGATAAACATGTGGAAAAGATGGATGAACATGTCAAAAACTTTGATAAACATGTGGAAAAGATGGACAATCATGTCAAAAGTTTTGATTCTCATGTCAAAAAGTTTGATAAATTTATTGAAAAATTTGAAGACAGTTTCGCCAGTCAAACAAAATTCGTTGACAACAATATGTCAATCCGGTTTTTCAATAGCAGACTAGACGACCCACTTGACCAAATTAAATTAATTAAGGTATATTTTTTATTTTTATTTTATTTTATTTAACCTTATTTTGATTTTTTTTTGTTTTTAATCTGAAGGAGCTTTAGCTCGGTACAGATACACAAATAAAAAAAAAAAAAAAATTTATTAACGAAAATTAAGTTTGATTTATTTGATTCTATAGTAATTCAACAATTTTCTTTGTAACAACCGCGCGGTAAAAACCAATCAAAAAGTGTGAATTTTTTTTAACACAGGAAGAAAAATAAAAATTATAATTTATTATATCAAATTTTATTTGTCAAGAAAAATCACCAATAAAAATTATAAGATAAAAAAATTCAAATTATGAAAAAAAATTGCAACAAAAAAAATTAATACAATTTCAAATCTCCAAAACTATAATTTATAAAATTCAAATGGTTAGCATTAGGAGGATCGATATAATAATAATTACAAATAGGAACAATCGGGGTGAAATGAACGTCTTTCAAAGATAAAGTGATAGGACATTTATTTAATTTACTTGTATCAACCTACATACTCATAGAAGACATTGAATAACATCGAATTGGACGAAGTAATAATAGGCTTAAGATAGTCATATTAAATTCATTCCCATATTCACCTAAAGTAGAAGATTTTTCTACTAATTTCTCAAACGAATCTTGTAAAGAAAAACTAACTACTATTTTTCTAAAAAAATCTTCATATTCAAATAAAATAAAAATCATACTAAGTCTAATCATGTTTGACATTGATTCGTTGCCATACAAACTCAAGGAAATCGCATTATATAGACAATTTCCATCGCCAGTAGTAAAAAGTGTTGTACCATTCACGCAATTCCATTTTTTAAGTACCGAATAATGATTTGAATCACATTGTTGAGCTGACTGAAAGTAATATACGTTAACTTGATTTCGGAAATATTTCACCCATTGAACCAAAAAATCACGATTATTATTTATATAATTTTTGATGAAGTAATATGATTGATTGGAAATTTTGAAAATTGAAATTGTTGGTTGAACGGCTTGCTCTTCGTTAATTTCTTCTGGTAATCGAATTTGTTTTTTTTTGTTTGACTTGTCGTATCTGAATAGTTCGCCCATTCGTTTTAAGTAATCGAACAAACTTATTTGATTACTTTCTATTTTTCTTTTTAGGTAATTAATCATCACGTCACGTTGAATATCGTTTGGTCGTCTTGGAAATTGATTCAATCCACCAGATTCGCGTTGAAAAAAGTTCAAACCATTTGTTGTCTCTAAATCTTTGAGTGTCTATATAGCAGAATAAATATGAGGATGATTTCGATCAATGTATTTGTTTAATTTCGAATTATAACCCTCCACGTGGTTATTTGTTCTAGGACCGTCATTAAAGTAATGATTCCACATCTCAACTGGATAATTTACGTTTTCCATCCAAGTTTTGGTAAAATACTCTTTAAATTCCAAAACCTTTGGATTATTCGCTGGAGTATAATAATTAATTAAATACCATGCGGCATTTATTAAATCAAGTCTAACAAAAGCCAACGATTTGAACAAATTTAGGTAATCATACAAAAAAGATTGTTTGCTGTAATCATCTGAAAGTCCAGCTTTTTGTATATTCTTCCATAAAGCCTGAGTAAAATGGAAATGACATCCTTTGATTATTACTCCTGGAAAGGCTTCTTTAAATGCTTGAATTGATGCAGTTTCAAAATCCATTATAACAACTTCTGGTTGACAAACAAACCCATTTTCAATTGCATTAGTCTTGAGCAGTTCTAGCATTCTTGAATAAGTGTTTTTGCTTTTGTGTCTTAAAAATTGATTAGCGTGGAGTAGGAAATATTTCCCTTCTTTTTCTGTTGGTATGAGTGAAAATTTGGACATTTTTGTTTTTTTTCGAGTATAGTCATTTTTATTAAATACTCATCTTAATGTGCTTAATTAGGCTAATTTAGGTGTTGCTGCAACTAACTGCAACAAAAATTTAAATCACTTCAAATCAATCAATTATTGCAAGTTAAGAGATGGCATAATTAGGTTAATTAAAGTTGAAATTATTATTATTAGTTGTCATTCAACAAGTTTTTTAAAGTTATGTGTTATATTGATGAGCATGGAGCTGGACAAGTTTGAACTGGTACGGGATGTGGAATAGGAACTGGTTGAGGGCACGGTACTGGTTGTGGGACTGGAACAGGTTGTGGACATGGTTGAGGTACTGGTTGAGAAACAGGTACTGGGCATGGTTGAGGAACTGGAGATGGCAATGGAGTTGGGCATGGTTGAGGTATTCTGATTGGAATTGGCACTTCTACTGGTACTGGAACTGGTCTTGGTACTCTAATTCTAATTGGAATTCGAACTGGACAAGGTTCTGCAACTGGTTGAGGTACTGGATACGGCTGTGGTACTGAGTATCTTACTGGAACTCTAACTGGAAGTGGAACAGCTACTGGCTGAGGAATTTGATATGGCAATGGAACCTGAACTCGGTTTACTTGTGGAACTGGTTGTGGTATTTGAACTGGCTGAGCTACTGGTACAGGCTGAGGAATTCTGATTGGCGTTGGAACTGGAACGCGTTGAGGCACGGCTACAGGCTGAGGGCATGGGGTTGGAACTGGTACAGGGACTGGTCTTGGACACGGAGTTGGTACTGGAATCTAAACAAAAGATGCAAAATTAAAATTGTTTTATTTTTTTTAAAGCACTACAAAGTCTTTGTCTTGAAACTTACAGTAACATGTTGTGGCACTTGCACTGGAGTAGGGACCGGTGTTGGTACTGGAACTGGTATTCTACATGAAGCTTAATATTTTTTTTAATTTTAAATTTAGTCTTTTTTAAAAAAAAAAAAAAACTAATAACAACTACCAGCACATGGTGATGATAATTCCGAAAAAGGTAACGATAAAGGAGTTGAAAATTCAGAACTTAAAAGAGATGAATCGAAAAAAGCCATCTTTATTTTTCTACTTCTTATAATAAACTCTTGATAATTATTAATTTTAAAACAATTTATCTAGTTATAAAAAAATCATTTTCTATTTATATCAGAAAGTTCTTTGTATTAAAGTCCATGTATTTGTAAATATGTTGTATGATAAATCTTAAACAACAAACATATGTTTTTCAAATTATAATGTATATTTATCTTACACTAATAATTTGCAAAAATTATTGTCAAAAAAAATACAATCAAAACAAATCGAATAGTTTTGCAAAATCAATTGAAGCAGAAACAAATTTGGTAATAGTATAAATTTGGAGAGAAAAAGAGACAATACCTCAACAAAATCAAATAATAAACAATTAATTAAATAAAAAAAAATAAACTTACCGGTTTTTACAGAAACAATGTTCGGATTATCTTCATTTGATGGTAAAATTTTAAAAAGTTCTAGAATTTAAGTTTTTTATTTATTATTTCTTCAAAAATAAAAGGTTCATTTGGCTCACCTTGTGAAACATCATGTTGTCCACCTCCAGCACCTCCGCCTCCACCACAACAAGTGCCAGTTCCAGTTCCTGTTCCACAACCATATCCAGTTCCAGTCAGAATCCCTCGTCATGTACCACATCCAATCCCAACTCCAGTTCCACAACCAGTACCATTTACAATCAGAGTACCGGTGCCAAGACCATGTCCAGTTCCAACCCCGGTTCCAGTTCCTCAACAATGTCCAGTACCAGTTCCTTTCAGAGTTCCTGTAAGAGTGCCTGTTCCAGTTCAACTTACAATTCACGAGCCAGTACCTCAAGCTCAAACTGTTCAAATTCCAATCAGAGTACCAGTACCACAGCCATGCCCAGTCCCAACACCAGTTCCAACTCCAGTACCAGTCCGAGTCCCAATCAGAATTCCTGTTCCACAACCATACCCAGTTGTTGAATGTGTCCAAGTGCCATACAGGGTTCCAGTTCCAAGGCCATATCCAGGTCTGTTTACAAATTCAAATTTTTTTTATTTATTTTTTTCACATTTTTAGTTTTTATTCTAAAAATTACATTTTATTTTTCTATTACAGTGCCTGAAAGATTCCCAGTTCCAGTAAGAGTGCCAGTTCCACACAAATATCCAGTACCTCAACCAGTATCTGTTCCATTTAAAATTCCAACTCCAGTGCCAGTCCCAAAAAGAGTACCAATACCAACTCCTGTACCAGTACCTCAACCAGTGCCTGTTCCAGTTCCACCACCATGTCCTCCACCATGTCCCCCACCGTGTCCATCACCATGTGCCTCTTCTCCACAATTTCTCCCATTTTCTGCTCCATTAGAAAATACTTCATTTAATGCTCCTTTTTTGTTTTGAACAACTTTTTTTTCACAATCTACATTTTCTAATTTATTTAATCTTTTTTTAAAAAAAATCAAATATCCAACATAACCTATTATGATTATGAAATTGTATTTTTTTTTAATTTTAAATTTTTTCCATAATGAGTCTTTTTATACCTCACTAAGCAGTCCTCTTGCTGTAGCTAACACGCTGTAGCAAAAAAATCATCTTTTTTTTTCTCTGCAAAGTTTCTCACATTATTAAATCTAAAACCACTTTTTAATTCCCTAGGGTCCAACTTCGATGCATTATATCTATTAATCTTCAAATTTTTTATTTCTTGGCCTGAATTAAGATAAAAAGATTCGTTTTTTAATTTATCGTAATTCGAAAAATTGCTCTTTGTTCGTTTGGTCATTGCCAAAGATCTATGATCCAAATTGCTTAAACAGCCTCTATTGAAATCTTTTTCCAGCAAGTTCGCTTCTGAAAGCCAATCTAATATTGAGTTTATTTTTTCTTCTGATTCACGCTTGGCACTTAATGACAATTTAAGCAAAATGCAATTTTTGCAGATGTTGACGGATGGCTTCCTTTTTTCTAGGTTTGAATCTTTTATTTTAAGGAAAAAAAAATTAACAAGTAAAATTATTTTATTTCTATTAATTATTAAGATAAAAAAAACTTGACAAATATTCCTCAAATAATTTTTATTTTATTTTGCTCTCTAAGATAGTAAAGAAGTTTATGCGAGCATTTGTTTTAATCTCTAAAATTAGCTATCAAATTTTAAATTCTAATAAATAAATTTTTCAAATATGAAAAATGAATAGACAATTATACTCTTCTAAGCAAGCACTAGCTTGAGAGTTTGAATTTGAAAGCCTTCCTAGAATTATAATACATGCTTTCAGATTCAAACTCTCAAGCTAGTGCTTTATGTAAAGAAATAGTTCAAATGAAAATCTAATCGCTTCTCTCAAGCATATAAATTTTTGAAAAATATTATCGTGTTATTTTTTTTTGGTTTTTGGCTTTGACTAAAATTTCAAAGCTTAAATTAATTTATTTTAGATTTTTTTTAAGTCTAATTTTTACAAAATTTTACCGTTTTTTAGATGGAAGCTCAGAAGCAAATTTCAGATTTGTGCGATGCGTTAAAAAAAGCCACGCCTTTTTTAACTAACCCGTTAGATTTTCTGAAATCGATGGAAGAAAAAGTAGATTTGGTGGTGAAAAAACATGATGAACATGTCAAAAACTTTGATAAACATGTGGAAAAGATGGACAATCATGTCAAAAGTTTTGATTCTCATGTCAAAAAGTTTGATAAATTTATTGAAAAATTTGAAGACAGTTTCGCCAGTCAAACAAAATTCGTTGACAACAATATGTCAATCCGGTTTTTCAATAGCAGACTAGACGACCCACTTGACCAAATTAAATTAATTAAGGTATATTTTTTATTTTTATTTTATTTTATTTAACCTTATTTTGATTTTTTTTTGTTTTTAATCTGAAGGAGCTTTAGCTCGGTACAGATACACAAATAAAAAAAAAAAAAAATTTATTAACGAAAATTAAGTTTGATTTATTTGATTCTATAGTAATTCAACAATTTTCTTTGTAACAACCGCGCGGTAAAAACCAATCAAAAAGTGTGAATTTTTTTTAACACAGGAAGAAAAATAAAAATTATAATTTATTATATCAAATTTTATTTGTCAAGAAAAATCACCAATAAAAATTATAAGATAAAAAAATTCAAATTATGAAAAAAAATTGCAACAAAAAAATTAATACAATTTCAAATCTCCAAAACTATAATTTATAAAATTCAAATGGTTAGCATTAGGAGGATCGATATAATAATAATTACAAATAGGAACAATCGGGGTGAAATGAACGTCTTTCAAAGATAAAGTGATAGGACATTTATTTAATTTACTTGTATCAACCTACATACTCATAGAAGACATTGAATAACATCGAATTGGACGAAGTAATAATAGGCTTAAGATAGTCATATTAAATTCATTCCCATATTC
Source organism: Brachionus asplanchnoidis (assembly GCA_025491095.1). NCBI lineage: Eukaryota > Metazoa > Rotifera > Eurotatoria > Ploima > Brachionidae > Brachionus > Brachionus asplanchnoidis. The sequence continues at coordinate 3,399,158 of JAILYF010000011.1, read as the reverse complement.
ACCTAAAGTAGAAGATTTTTCTACTAATTTCTCAAACGAATCTTGTAAAGAAAAACTAACTACTATTTTTCTAAAAAAATCTTCATATTCAAATAAAATAAAAATCATACTAAGTCTAATCATGTTTGACATTGATTCGTTGCCATACAAACTCAAGGAAATCGCATTATATAGACAATTTCCATCGCCAGTAGTAAAAAGTGTTGTACCATTCACGCAATTCCATTTTTTAAGTACCGAATAATGATTTGAATCACATTGTTGAGCTGACTGAAAGTAATATACGTTAACTTGATTTCGGAAATATTTCACCCATTGAACCAAAAAATCACGATTATTATTTATATAATTTTTGATGAAGTAATATGATTGATTGGAAATTTTGAAAATTGAAATTGTTGGTTGAACGGCTTGCTCTTCGTTAATTTCTTCTGGTAATCGAATTTGTTTTTTTTTGTTTGACTTGTCGTATCTGAATAGTTCGCCCATTCGTTTTAAGTAATCGAACAAACTTATTTGATTACTTTCTATTTTTCTTTTTAGGTAATTAATCATCACGTCACGTTGAATATCGTTTGGTCGTCTTGGAAATTGATTCAATCCACCAGATTCGCGTTGAAAAAAGTTCAAACCATTTGTTGTCTCTAAATCTTTGAGTGTCTATATAGCAGAATAAATATGAGGATGATTTCGATCAATGTATTTGTTTAATTTCGAATTATAACCCTCCACGTGGTTATTTGTTCTAGGACCGTCATTAAAGTAATGATTCCACATCTCAACTGGATAATTTACGTTTTCCATCCAAGTTTTGGTAAAATACTCTTTAAATTCCAAAACCTTTGGATTATTCGCTGGAGTATAATAATTAATTAAATACCATGCGGCATTTATTAAATCAAGTCTAACAAAAGCCAACGATTTGAACAAATTTAGGTAATCATACAAAAAAGATTGTTTGCTGTAATCATCTGAAAGTCCAGCTTTTTGTATATTCTTCCATAAAGCCTGAGTAAAATGGAAATGACATCCTTTGATTATTACTCCTGGAAAGGCTTCTTTAAATGCTTGAATTGATGCAGTTTCAAAATCCATTATAACAACTTCTGGTTGACAAACAAACCCATTTTCAATTGCATTAGTCTTGAGCAGTTCTAGCATTCTTGAATAAGTGTTTTTGCTTTTGTGTCTTAAAAATTGATTAGCGTGGAGTAGGAAATATTTCCCTTCTTTTTCTGTTGGTATGAGTGAAAATTTGGACATTTTTGTTTTTTTTCGAGTATGGTCATTTTTATTAAATACTCATCTTAATGTGCTTAATTAGGCTAATTTAGGTGTTGCTGCAACTAACTGCAACAAAAATTTAAATCACTTCAAATCAATCAATTATTGCAAGTTAAGAGATGGCATAATTAGGTTAATTAAAGTTGAAATTATTATTATTAGTTGTCATTCAACAAGTTTTTTAAAGTTATGTGTTATATTTTTTATTTCCGACTCCTCCCAAATTTGTTGAATTACTACAAAGAAAAAAAAATTGTTGTATTACTATCAAGTGTGAACAAATTGTGGAATTACCGTGAGCCCGATTTATTTGATTAAGATTAAAAGAAAGCGAATACCAGTTAATTTAGTAAATGTGAAACAGTTCAAAGATCTTTCAATTGAGAATATCAACAAGTTTTTGGATTACTATGGGCTCGATATAGAAGATGATCCAAAAACAAATCACATAAACTTGGCCATTTATTTGGGAATAAGTAAGCTTGCCATTTAAGAAAAAGGATTCAAATGCTCTGATTCAAATTTTTTTTCAACGCTATGCAACTCTTCTATTAAGACATTAATAGTTAATTTTGTATTAAATAAATATAATTTTTATATTAAATTCAAATTTTTAATGAACTAACACCAAAAAAAATTCTAACTTTTTAATAAGTTAAACAATTGATTGATGAAACAATTCATTAGACATAAAAAGAATTTTCTAAGCCATAATATTATATCAAATTAATGTCAAAAAATTTACTTGAATAGCTTATTAAATTCAAATGTGTTATTTATATTTTAACATTTTTGCATTTAATTTTGCTTCTCCAAAGTTTTGATTTAAAAAAAAAATGTCTGATCGGCTGTTAAAAAAATACTAACTGTATGGTAAAAAAATACCAAAAAAAATCGAATTTTTCTGAATTGCTCAAACAGTTTTGAAATGCCAAATAATTTTAATGGCTTTTTACCACGATGAGCTCAAAAGAAGACATTAGTAACTACAGGTCTATTTCGGTTCTTCTGCAAATTAACAAAGTAGGGCAGCTTTAGTTCTAATTATTTGAAAATAAAGTTTGGTGTACCCAAAGGTTCTAGTTCTAGGACCTTGGTTTTTATTTTATGTTTTAAACATTATTTAATTTTTAAACTATTTTTTAATTCACTTGAGTCTAGCTTCGATTGCATTGTATCTGCTTATCTTAAGATTTTTCAAATGGAATCTTAAAAATTTAAAAATAAATTCAATATTCAACATCTTTTTTTCATACTTGATAGAGAAAATTCGATTGTCTGTAAATTGTCCCCGAATCGAAATATGCCCAAAATAATTTATACCCTTTTCGAAAATCTGGAATCCCCGTTGAAATAATTTCCGAAACCAAAAAAATTAGACCAGTAAAATTTTTTGTAGTAAAATATTTAATTGTCCAATTAAATTATATTGCTTAATAATTCAATAATAAAAAAGACTGAAGTTTTTTTCACTTTTATTCAAAACATGATCTAAAACTATTTAAGAACTCACAAGTTCATAAATTCGAAGATATCGAAATACTAAATTCTAACTCTGTTTTCTTTAGGAATTATAACCAGTCTAATTTTAATGATCCAATTTGCTTAAATGAATTAATTATGGCTTTAAAGAGATTAAAAAATGAAGCGGCATCAGGACCTGACCAAATTCATAATTTAATGTTAAAAAACTTACCTAGAAATTCATTAATAGAAATCATAGAACTTTTTAATTTATCTCTTCGAGAAGGTAGAGTCCCGAAAGCGTGGAAAACATCTTACATTACTATGATTCAAAAAAAGGCCTCTACTTTACAAGATCCTTTAAATTATAGACCAATTAGTATAACGAGTTGTTTAGGAAAGCTACTGGAACGCATAGTTTATTCAAGATTATACAATTTTTTATATCAAAATTCACTTCTTATCCAGGAGCAATCTGAATTTAGGAAACACCGGCGAACAGCAGATAATCTTTTCTTCTTAATTCAAAAAATTGTGGAATCATTTAATAGAAAAAAAAGAGTTTGCGGCCTTTTTTTTGATATTTCTAAAGCCTTTGATAGGGTTTGGCATGAAGGTTTACTTTTTAAATTGATTCAAATAAATCCACCTCATTACTTGACTAACTGGATTAGATCCTTTTTAGACTCTAGGACATTTAAGGTAAATGTGAATGACCATCTGAGCGAAGAATATCAAATAACTGCAGGTGTTCCTCAAGGCTCAGTAATTAGTCCTCTTTTATTTAGTATATATATTAATGACATCCCCAAAAGAAACAAAACAAATAATGAATACTCTCTGCTTTTCGCAGATGATCTAGTAACATTCTTCATTTATAACAAAAAGGGGAACCTAGAAAATAAGATCAATAAATACCTCAACGAATTAGAACAATGGCTTATTAAGTGGAAAATGAAGATATCGGTTGAAAAGTCGTGTTCAGTAGTCTTTTCTAGGTACAAAAAAGAGAGTGATAATCTTAACTTAAAAATTTATGGAAACAGAATAGAGAGACAAAAGAAATCAAGTTTCTTGGTATTAAATTTGATTCTAAATTAAACTTTAATATACTGGTAGATGAAATTAAAGAGCGCTGCAATAATAGGCTAAATATTATTAAGATATTGTCAAACAAAAAATGGGGTCTTAATCAAAACACACTCGGAAATTTATATAAATCTTTAGTCGGATCAATTTTAGACTATTCTTTTCCTTGCTTAAATTCATTTTCAGAAAATAATATCAAAAAACTGCAAGCAATTCAGAATACAGCAGTCAGATCTATTCTTAAGTTAAAATATGATACTCCCTCCTACATCGTACATCATGAGGCTTTTAATAAACTAAAATTACTAACAGTCTCGAATCGGCTTTTTGAATTGAGTGAGAGATATGTTGGGACAGGACTGAGTCATTCTATTTCATTGGTTGTAAGACTGGTGAAGGAATACAAAGAAGGTTTCGAATCAAGATATATTGACTACCCAACTCCATTGTGTAATTGCTACCTTACTATTTCTTCTTTTTTTCCTGAAACTTGAACTATTTAAACATGAGCCACATGTAACAATCTTTTCCAATTTTATATATTCTTAATTTTCATTTATTTAGCTTATTTACTTTTTTTTTAATTTTTTTTTTTTTTATCTTATTTTATTAACTTTAATTTTATTCTTATTTTATTTTTTTTCATTTTTATTTTATTTTTTTAATTTTTAACTTATTCTGAAGGAGCTCTAGCTCGGTACAGAAAACAAATAAATAAAAAATAAAATAAATTACAAGTACTCCAAAATATATCATATAAGGCGATTTATCACCTCCCATATGAAACACCCTCAGAAATCTTCTTTTTATTTTTTAAAAATCAAAAAATTGATACAATCAAAATCAAGTTTAAAAAACTCTTTATAAGATATGTTAAAAACTGTTTTCTTAGCAATTTTTGTCCATGAATTTCCACGGGAGTGACTTACAACAGCCAAATCTTTCTATTGTCTAGAAGCTTCCCTTTCTTAATATTCCCATTTTACTATATATTTTTTAAATATTGTGTACCCAATTTTTTGATAGTCTGTTTAAATAATAAATAAACAATTTAAAAAAAAAAAATTAAAGCTAAATTGAGAAATCCATTTTTTTTTTGCTTATTACTTTATTATTATTTTTTTTTTAATTGTATAAAAATGGCCAAATTTTCTCCCAAAATTATCCAAATAATCTTTCCAAATCAAAAAATAAATTTTTATTAAATAACCAATTGAATATTTCTTTTCTCTTTAAAAACAGGAATACAAAAATCGGGGATAATTTCCAGTTAATATTCATTTTTATTTTAGTTATTTTTCGGATATAATTTACTTTGGGAATAATTTGCCCTGGGAATGAAAAAAAACGGGGATAATTTCCCGGAAACATAAATTTCAGGAACAAAAAAAAACGGGGATAATTTACAAAAGACCGAAAATTCTGATATTATTAATTTTTAATAATAACACCGTAAACTCGTGACCATTACTCTTGGAACAACGTCAAAAATTTGGGTTTATTCCATACGGAACTAATACCATCGAAACCATGTTATAAAATTTTTTTTTTTTTTTAGAATAAACCTTGACGTCTGACTTTAAACTAAGAGTAAGCGCAAAAGTTTGATTTTATTCTTAGAATAACTTCGAATTTATTTTGTAATAAACTTAAAAATTAAAAAAAAAGGCTACCTCTTGACGAAAATGGTAAAATTATTAGGCAAAATAAAAAATAAATGTTTTTATACAGTTTTTTTTGGCTATTAAATCGAATTGTTTAATTTTAAATTTAATTTTAATTTTTAATTTTTTATCCAATTTAATTTTTACTGTTAGAATAAATACAAAAATTAGAATAAAGTTTAATTTTTATTTTTTTTTGATTTCGAATTTAACTCTATAATTTTTTAAGTTTATTACAAAATAAATTCGAAATTACTCTAATAATAAAATCAAACTTTTGCGCTTACTCTTAGTAAAAAATTACTGACTAATTTTATTTAAAAAAAAAATAATAAGACAAAATCTTAGTCAAAATTACATAAAATTCACTTTTTTCTATAATTATCCAACACTTTTTATGTAATTTTAGATTTGATTTTTATAAAAAAAACTCAAAATTTTATTTATTTATTTTTTAATTTTTAAATTAATATTAGTCTAAATTTTTTGCTAGACTTAATTTTTTTTTATTATTTAATGGAAATATTAAACAAATTAGATGGCTTGTCTCCTGGTGATCAAAACTTTGAGATACTGCTGACTGATCTCAACACACACATCAAACAGAACGAGGATTTTGGGCGCCAAACACCCAGTCTTTTCTACACAATCTTATCCCAAAATATATCAACTATTTTTGACTCTGATCAAAAAAAATGGACATTAAGAATAAACTTGGTAAAGCAAAGAGTTCTTTTGGGCAAATTGAAGTTTCAGATCAAATTTTAAGATCAAAAGGATCATTTAAAATTTCAAAACTTAATTAATCTAATGATTTTAATAATTATTAAGAAATAAATAGAAAACATTACTTGACATGTTATGTCTAATAATGGTTCATTACCAAATTAACATCAAAGTGATTGATCTCTAATTTATTTAACAAAAACAATCAATAATTTAAATAATTCAGGTTAATTTAATTGACAAATTCAAATGTGAAACTTTTATATCCATTCATTCAAACTGAAATAATTTTATTTTTCTACTTTAATAAATTAAAATTTTAAAACAGTTAATTTTTTTGTCTATTAAAGTAAGTTTTAATTAAAATCAATTAAAATATTTAAACCTTTTATAGATTGAGTCGGTTGTAGTCTTTGAAAAAGGAAAGAAAAAAGAAAAAAAGCAATGAGCACAATTAATAATAATTATCGAAATTAAACATAAATATTTTAAAGGAGATCTTTTTAAAAAATTCTATAACACTAATTTTGTCTTATCTAATTTAACTTTTATTCCTTTTTTTATCTTGCTTTCCTGAAGTTTCAACTTTGTAAACACGTGACGCCGGCTTAATCATATTTCAATACATCTCTTTATAAATACAGTTTATTTTACCCTTTAAAAAATATAATTATTTGTTTAAATTTCTTTTTCAATGTAAATATTGAAACATGTTTTTTTAAGCAATTAACATAGTTTTCATATTCTTTTAAAATAAATTTATTAACAAAAAACAAAAAAATTTGTGCTTAAAAAAATTTTAGAAATAAATTGAACAAGATAAAAAGAATAAAAAAAATATATAAAAAATATAAAAAATTAAGAAATAGAAAAATTTATGGCTTTTTTTTTTAAAGATATATTTTCAAGTCCAAGTCATATTTTGACTTGTTTTTGACTTTTTAAGACTTTTTTTCCTGACTTCTATTCAAGTCTGTTTTAAACTTTTAATTCACTCTAAATTATTTTACGTAAATTTAATTTAATCGACTTATGTAATTATTACATTTAGTAATTGTAAAATTTTTTTGAAATTCGATAATTAAGCTAGTTAATTCTTCATCATTTTGAGGATCATTTGCTCTAATAAATCTTTTTAAATCATTCCAAACCATTTCTATTGGATTTAGATCTGGTGAGTAAGCAGGCTCTTTAACTTTGATATTAAATTAAAATTTTGCAATTATATCTTATTATTTACTAAACTATTTTTTACGCTGTTAATGTTAATTATATCTAAAGGTTGTACATAGGTAAAAGAAAATATGGATCAATTTTTTTGGAAGAATATTAATTTCGGTATGTTGCTTCAAAAAATTCTAAAATTTAATTCCTAAAATTTAATAGATTAAATTTGTTCGATTTTTTGTTTTATAGGTAATTGATATAGAATTGGACAAAAATGGCAGATGGTGGGACTACTAGTTTATAAATATCTCAATTTTCTTTCAAAAAATACTTTATTTTACCTTTTTTTACCTAAATTTCCTTAAAAATTAGTGAATAATATAACTTTTGGTTTAATATAATCAAATAAATGAAAACTACTTTTTTTCAAAATTTATTAGATAAATAAAAAAAATTCAAAAAATTGAACATTTTTTGGTCCTTACATTATTACCAATTTTTATGTAATTTTTCGGAAAAATAACCAGAAATCCACTTGCCAAATCGGCAGTGTAATTTCAGTTTATTTTATAATAATAATAATAATAATAATAAAGCTACAGCAAGCGAATTTGCGGAGATGGCTTACTCGGAAGCCATCTATGGTAGCTAATCGCTCAAAAATCGAGAGATAAATTAAGGAACTACAATGAAAGCTACAGAGACGAAACTGAGGTACAATTTATAGAGACATTACAGATATTACATAAGATTTTAAAGAACATTACAAAGCAGATTATAAAGAACATTACAAAGCAGATTATAAAGAACATTACAAGGCGTTCCACTCGTTAATGATGTAATGTTTACATTAGTACCCTTGAGCCAGTCTATCCGATCTCATCGTTAGACATATTGGAACATGTATTTATGCTCCATCTTAACTTAAACGCTCATGGTTAAGTTAACTAACTTTCCAGTGATATCGACAAAGATGTCGCTATATCACATCTTCCCCCGCTTTTATAAAGCGTAAGCTAGGTATCTGACGACCATTGTGACCACGACCGGATCACCAATGACCGGGACCAGCTATAGACTATTATTTTTCCCAGGTACTAACTGACACTCGTCAGGTAGCCGTTGCACGCACTATAAACATTACTGCCTCCAAAAGGCACTTTTATTAGTCTTCTGGGGCTTTTATCCTCGTCGCCAGATGTAATGTTTACATTAGTACCTTTGGGCCCGTCTATCCGATCTCTTTCGTTAGACGTATTGGAACATGTATTTAAGCTCCATCTTAACTTAAACGCTCATGGTTAAGTTAACTAACTTTCCAGTGATATCGACATATCGACAAAGATGTCGCTATATCACAAATGACTCTGTCGGTGAAGAAGTTAGCTCGCTGCTGACATTTGGTCGTGACTTGGCCAGAAAGTCTTCTCCTGTGTGCCCTAATATTACCAGCTGGTCCTGCTTGCGAGAATGAGCTGCTGTGTTCCATAGGTTTTACTCAGCGTAGAGCGTTGACTCCTTTGTAGAATTTGAACAGTTGGATCATGTCTCATCTCACTGGAGTTGGAACTGGTGTTGGGACTGGGCATGGCTGTGGTACTGGTACTCTGATTGGAATTTGAACAGTTTGAGCTTGAGGTACTGGCTCGTGAATTGTAAGTTGAACTGGAACAGGCACTCTTACAGGAACTCTGAAAGGAACTGGTACTGGACATTGTTGAGGAACTGGAACCGGGGTTGGAACTGGACATGGTCTTGGCACCGGTACTCTGATTGTAAATGGTACTGGTTGTGGAACTGGAGTTGGGATTGGATGTGGTACATGACGAGGGATTCTGACTGGAACTGGATATGGTTGTGGAACAGGAACTGGAACTGGCACTTGTTGTGGTGGAGGCGGAGGTGCTGGAGGTGGACAACATGATGTTTCACAAGGTGAGCCAAATGAACCTTTTATTTTTGAAGAAATAATAAATAAAAAACTTAAATTCTAGAACTTTTTAAAATTTTACCATCAAATGAAGATAATCCGAACATTGTTTCTGTAAAAACCGGTAAGTTTATTTTTTTTTATTTAATTAATTGTTTATTATTTGATTTTGTTGAGGTATTGTCTCTTTTTCTCTCCAAATTTATACTATTACCAAATTTGTTTCTGCTTCAATTGATTTTGCAAAACTATTCGATTTGTTTTGATTGTATTTTTTTTGACAATAATTTTTGCAAATTATTAGTGTAAGATAAATATACATTATAATTTGAAAAACATATGTTTGTTGTTTAAGATTTATCATACAACATATTTACAAATACATGGACTTTAATACAAAGAACTTTCTGATATAAATAGAAAATGATTTTTTTATAACTAGATAAATTGTTTTAAAATTAATAATTATCAAGAGTTTATTATAAGAAGTAGAAAAATAAAGATGGCTTTTTTCGATTCATCTCTTTTAAGTTCTGAATTTTCAACTCCTTTATCGTTACCTTTTTCGGAATTATCATCACCATGTGCTGGTAGTTGTTATTAGTTTTTTTTTTTTTTTTAAAAAAGACTAAATTTAAAATTAAAAAAAATATTAAGCTTCATTTAGAATACCAGTTCCAGTACCAACACCGGTCCCTACTCCAGTGCAAGTGCCACAACATGTTACTGTAAGTTTCAAGACAAAGACTTTGTGTAGCTTTAAAAAAAATAAAACAATTTTAATTTTGCATCTTTTGTTTAGATTCCAGTACCAACTCCGTGTCCAAGACCAGTACCTGTACCAGTTCCAACCCCATGCCCTCAGCCTGTAGCCGTGCCTCAACGCGTTCCAGTTCCAACGCCAATCAGAATTCCTCAGCCTGTACCAGTAGCTCAGCCAGTTCAAATACCACAACCAGTTCCACAAGTAAACCGAGTTCAGGTTCCATTGCCATATCAAATTCCTCAGCCAGTAGCTGTTCCACTTCCAGTTAGAGTTCCAGTAAGATACTCAGTACCACAGCCGTATCCAGTACCTCAACCAGTTCCAGAACCTTGTCCAGTTCGAATTCCAATTAGAATTAGAGTACCAAGACCAGTTCCAGTACCAGTAGAAGTACCAATTCCAATCAGAATACCTCAACCATGCCCAACTCCATTGCCATCTCCAGTTCCTCAACCATGCCCAGTACCTGTTTCTCAACCAGTACCTCAACCATGTCCACAACCTGTTCCAGTCCCACAACCAGTACCGTGCCCTCAACCAGTTCCTATTCCACATCCCGTACCAGTTCAAACTTGTCCAGCTCCATGCTCATCTCCATGTGGATCAGGCATTTTCCTTTAATTTTCAGTTTTCAAAACAAATTTTTTAAATTATTCGACAAATATTTTTTCTCAATTTTTTTCTTGAATTTCTTTTAACAAATAAAGTATTGATTATTAATAATACTAGTAGTTTTTGTAAGTTTATTTATTTTCTAAATCTTTAAAAAAAGAACAAAAATTAATATAAAAATGAAAAAGAATAATCTAAAGTTTTATTTTAGTTATAATTGACGCTAGTTCGATGCATTTTAACAAAAACCCAATTTATTAAATAATGGAAAACATGCGTCGATAATTTTTTAAACTTAAAATAGTATTTCATGGATCATTATATATTTATATCACAAACCAAAAGTCAAAATTTAAAAAACAAATAATTTTTTAATCGACTTTCATTTAATGTGAATTTTATTTTAATGAAGCATCTATTGAATACCTTTTTTTATCTATTAAATTTAACAAAGAGTCGAAAAGTATATTTGATTTAAATTTCTATAAAAATTTACATATCTTTTAAAGTTAATTTTATGAATCAGCATTTAATTAATAAATTAAATTCTAGAAATTTGAATAAGAGTCTTAATAAAGTAAAATAGCTATTCTAATTTCAGCTATTTTGATCTCAGATCGAAATTTTTCAATTGATTAATATTACAAAAGTCCAAATTTAATTTGATAATTTTTTAAAGGAATAATATTAAACCGTCAAATAAAAAATGAATTGCCAAATAAAACATGAATCGTCATATATTTAATTAATGTGTCAAGTAAAAAAATAAAGATGTCATATATTTTGTATAAAATTCAAATGCTTTTTTTGGAGAATTTTATTCTAATAATAATAAAAAAATTAAAATGCCATTACCTAATTTTGACGAAAATAATGACATTAATTAGTCAGATTCGTCGATATTAAACGTCAATGTTAGAATAAACGATCACAATTCAGACGAAATGTATCGCGAAACGGTATCGCGAACAGTTCAGATATCAATCTAATTCAAGATTTCCCAGAAGCAACATATACCGTACCTCTAAATAAAATTCGTGGCACAGGTAGACCAGCAAAAATGAAAAAGGCTTTGTATAGATAATTTTGCTTTTTTTTATATTTCATATATTTGATTTTTTTTTATTAGACATTTAATATTTTAAATGACAAATAAAATAAATATATGACATTTAATTTAATAGTTGACTTTTAATTATATTTAACGAATTCATTTTTTATAAGACAAAATGAATTATTTTCATTTAGCAAATTCATTTTTGATTAGACGTGTTAATATATATCCCTTTTTAAATAGCGCACAATAAAAAGAGTAATATAAATTAAACTGATATTAGCTGAAAAATGATATTATAAAATAAATGCTCATTTTTATTTATTTTTCTTCCTGTCAAATTGTCAATTGCTTACTAATATACACTTAAAAGCTTTTCATGAAACTTGCTTTCCCCAAGATATCAAAAACTCATTTTAAAAAATAGTCTTTATTCCAACTTTTTTCCTTTTACTGAAAATTAATTAAATTTTTTTACTTAAAAAAAAATTAAGTTCAATTATTTTAAAAATAAATTAAGGCCTTGATTCGGCTAAATCTTGGAAATTCTTCTATATTTTTAATTTTTTGTTTAGTAAATTTAAAAATAAATGACAAATTAGAAAGATGAAAAAATATTCTAATATTATTTGGAACAAAAAAAATTTACAATAAAAAGCAAGTAAATTTAAGAAGCAAACTAATGAAACATTCAAAATCTGAACATATGATTGAAAAATTAAATTACTCGATTTAACAAAAAATCCAACACCATGGATTTCAAATCGTGTTGTGGTACCAAAAAGTGGCAAGAATCACAAAACCAGCCCAGGTGATCAAATTGAGGTTAGGCTTACGTGTGACGCGAGACCAATGAATAAGGCTTTACGCCGAAGAAGGCACCCTGGAAGACTTGATATACACTGTTACAGGAGTCGTAAAGTTGTCAAAGCTTGACATCCGCAAAGCGTTCCACCAACTAAGACTAGCCCTAGCTTCGGAACAACTTACCACCATAACGACTCACTGTGGACTCTACAGATACAAGAGACTTCACATGGGAATATCTAGTGCTTCTGAAGAGTTCACAGTTGAAATACGTGACATGCTCAAAGATATAAAGTGTCAAACAAATATGACCGACGACATTCTCGTTTTCGGAAAAACTGATGAAGAGCATGATGAAGCACTGATGAAGGTTTTTAAGCGCCTCAAGGAGAAGGGTATTACTCTAAACGTTGATAAATGTGAGTTCAACAAAAAGGAACTTACATTTTTCGGCTTAAGAATCTCTTCAGAAGGTATTCGACCTACAGATGATAAATGTAAAGCTCTTAAAGAAGCAAACCCACCAGCAAATCTCAAAGAACTAAGGTCACTCCTTGGCTTAATACAAGCAAATAGCCGATTCATAAAAAACACTTGCTCAATCACAGAACAACACACTGTGGAGACTCACCAAGAAGGATATTAAATGGGAGTGGACAAACGAACATGACAAAGCCCTAGAAAACCTCAAAGATGCAATTTCAAAAGACTTTATGGGATTCTTTTACAAAGAATGGATACTGAACTTGTTGTCGATGCAAGTCCAGTTGGTTTAGGTGCTGTGTTACAGCAAAGAAATCCGAAAGACAAGACAGAGAATAAGATTATCTGTTTCGCTTCAAGATTACTAAGTAAAACAGAGCGTCGATATAGTCAGTGTGAAAAAGAAGCCCTTGCAGCGGTATGGGCATGCGAAAAATTCTGGCTTTACCTTATAGGTTCTCACTTTTAAAGTTTATCACTGACAACAGAGCAGTACAAATAATATTTAGCAACACAGCCAATAGGCCACCAGCACGCAAAGAGCGATGGGCACTGTTAACCAAATAAAGAACCAAGAAGATCTGAGAAATTGCAAGCCAAAGCTTCAGTTCAAAAGTTGAAGGTTGATGTGGTGTAGCAACCACAAGAGCATACTTTGGTTTGCCAAAATAAAACCATTTACTTATTTACAGATACAGCTCTATCTTGTATTTAACACATCATCTTATTTCAATATATACAGTTTCAAGGTCACCACCCTGACGCTATATAAACTTACCAAAGCCAGTATATATACATCCTATTTACATCACTTAACTATCTATAATTTGTTGTTTAATCTTTTTGCTAAGCTTTCTCTATTTGTATTTATCAACACTATTTACATCGGCACTTGAACGGCCGTTTTCAATATTTAATTTAGACTTAATTTAATAAAACCGTACAAACGAAGTTCTTGTCAATAACTCTTACCCTAAACACTACAAAATAGTGTGACATTTCGCTAAAATCGAGATTATACGTTATCTCATTTTTAGGAATGTATTGACCTAAGTGCTTAAAGTAAAATATCTAAAAAGTATACTTAGATGAAAGTTTAATAAATCTGATTTATAAACATATATAGATCTTAAGAGTGATACTTAGGATTTTTGAAATAAAATTAACTTAATTATGCTTTGATATTAAAATTTTTATTTTTGAATTTAACTTATTTTAAACCTTTAGAATATATTATTTTGTAATAATTATCAATTTTTTTTTTATTTTTATTTACTATCAATCAAAAATTTTGATTTATTTTTGACAATAACATCCTTAAGCTTCTTCAAACTTTCTAACCCTACTGGTAAAATAAAATCAACGGCTTATTTTTGATTTATTCAGTCCGTATTTTACTAATTGCTATCTTTATTTCTTCTATTATAGTTTTAAAATTTTAAGATTAAAGCATAATGTAATTAATTTTAAGCCTTTAGTCCTATATATTTAAAGCAAAAAGAATCAAAAAACAGCATTTTTTTGGAATTTTACAAAGTGGTCATTTTTTGACGGTTTTATAACGATATTTTTCGAACGGAACATGAAAGAGAAATAATTTAGGACTCATTTTAATCAGCATAAAATTTCACATCAGAATATGTGTATATCAAAAAAAATTCAAACATTTTAGGTGACATATCGGTCAAGGTGATTTGGGTCCGTTCCCGTATAAAAAGAGGTGTAAAGTTAATAGCACCCAATAAACAAGATTATTTTAATTTTGCTACAAGCTGAATTTGATTTTAAAAAAAAAGATTAAATTAATTAGAAAATGTGGATTGTGAAAATAAAAGTTGTTCAAAACAAAAATGGAGCATCAAATGAAGTTGTTTCTAATGGAGCAGAAAATGATAGAAATTGTGGAGAAGAGGCACTTGGTGATTGACATGGTGGTGGACATGGTGGTGGACATGGTGGTGGACATGGTGGTGGACATGGTGGTGGACATGGTGGTGGACATGGTGGTGGACATGGTGGTGGAACTCGAACAGGCACTGGTTATATTTAAAACTAATGTTATTTAAAATGAATACTTTATTTGTTAAAAGAAATTCAAGAAAAAAATTGAGAAAAAATATTTGTCGAATAATTTAAAAAATTTGTTTTGAAAACTGAAAATTAAAGGAAAATGCCTGATCCACATGGAGATGAGCATGGAGCTGGACAAGTTTGAACTGGTACGGGATGTGGAATAGGAACTGGTTGAGGGCACGGTACTGGTTGTGGGACTGGAACAGGTTGTGGACATGGTTGAGGTACTGGTTGAGAAACAGGTACTGGGCATGGTTGAGGAACTGGAGATGGCAATGGAGTTGGGCATGGTTGAGGTATTCTGATTGGAATTGGTACTTCTACTGGTACTGGAACTGGTCTTGGTACTCTAATTCTAATTGGAATTCGAACTGGACAAGGTTCTGGAACTGGTTGAGGTACTGGATACGGCTGTGGTACTGAGTATCTTACTGGAACTCTAACTGGAAGTGGAACAGCTACTGGCTGAGGAATTTGATATGGCAATGGAACCTGAACTCGGTTTACTTGTGGAACTGGTTGTGGTATTTGAACTGGCTGAGCTACTGGTACAGGCTGAGGAATTCTGATTGGCGTTGGAACTGGAACGCGTTGAGGCACGGCTACAGGCTGAGGGCATGGGGTTGGAACTGGTACAGGTACTGGTCTTGGACACGGAGTTGGTACTGGAATCTAAACAAAAGATGCAAAATTAAAATTGTTTTATTTTTTTTAAAGCAACACAAAGTCTTTGTCTTGAAACTTACAATAACATGTTGTGGCACTTGCACTGGAGTAGGGACCGGTGTTGGTACTGGAACTGGTATTCTAAATGAAGCTTAATATTTTTTTTAATTTTAAATTTAGTCTTTTTTAAAAAAAAAAAAAAAACTAATAACAACTACCAGCACATGGTGATGATAATTCCGAAAAAGGTAACGATAAAGGAGTTGAAAATTCAGAACTTAAAAGAGATGAATCGAAAAAAGCCATCTTTATTTTTCTACTTCTTATAATAAACTCTTGATAATTATTAATTTTAAAACAATTTATCTAGTTATAAAAAAATCATTTTCTATTTATATCAGAAAGTTCTTTGTATTAAAGTCCATGTATTTGTAAATATGTTGTATGATAAATCTTAAACAACAAACATATGTTTTTCAAATTATAATGTATATTTATCTTACACTAATAATTTGCAAAAATTATTGTCAAAAAAAATACAATCAAAACAAATCGAATAGTTTTGCAAAATCAATTGAAGCAGAAACAAATTTGGTAATAGTATAAATTTGGAGAGAAAAAGAGACAATACCTCAACAAAATCAAATAATAAACAATTAATTAAATAAAAAAAAATAAACTTACCGGTTTTTACAGAAACAATGTTCGGATTATCTTCATTTGATGGTAAAATTTTAAAAAGTTCTAGAATTTAAGTTTTTTATTTATTATTTCTTCAAAAATAAAAGGTTCATTTGGCTCACCTTGTGAAACATCATGTTGTCCACCTCCAGCACCTCCGCCTCCACCACAACAAGTGCCAGTTCCAGTTCCTGTTCCACAACCATATCCAGTTCCAGTCAGAATCCCTCGTCATGTACCACATCCAATCCCAACTCCAGTTCCACAACCAGTACCATTTACAATCAGAGTACCGGTGCCAAGACCATGTCCAGTTCCAACCCCGGTTCCAGTTCCTCAACAATGTCCAGTACCAGTTCCTTTCAGAGTTCCTGTAAGAGTGCCTGTTCCAGTTCAACTTACAATTCACGAGCCAGTACCTCAAGCTCAAACTGTTCAAATTCCAATCAGAGTACCAGTACCACAGCCATGCCCAGTCCCAACACCAGTTCCAACTCCAGTACCAGTCCGAGTCCCAATCAGAATTCCTGTTCCACAACCATACCCAGTTGTTGAATGTGTCCAAGTGCCATACAGGGTTCCAGTTCCAAGGCCATATCCAGGTCTGTTTACAAATTCAAATTTTTTTTATTTATTTTTTTCACATTTTTAGTTTTTATTCTAAAAATTACATTTTATTTTTCTATTACAGTGCCTGAAAGATTCCCAGTTCCAGTAAGAGTGCCAGTTCCACACAAATATCCAGTACCTCAACCAGTATCTGTTCCATTTAAAATTCCAACTCCAGTGCCAGTCCCAAAAAGAGTACCAATACCAACTCCTGTACCAGTACCTCAACCAGTGCCTGTTCCAGTTCCACCACCATGTCCTCCACCATGTCCCCCACCGTGTCCATCACCATGTGCCTCTTCTCCACAATTTCTCCCATTTTCTGCTCCATTAGAAAATACTTCATTTAATGCTCCTTTTTTGTTTTGAACAACTTTTTTTTCACAATCAACATTTTCTAATTTATTTAATCTTTTTTTAAAAAAAATCAAATATCCAACATAACCTATTATGATTATGAAATTGTATTTTTTTTAATTTTAAATTTTTTCCATAATGAGTCTTTTTATACCTCACTAAGCAGTCCTCTTGCTGTAGCTAACACGCTGTAGCAAAAAAATCATCTTTTTTTTTCTCTGCAAAGTTTCTCACATTATTAAATCTAAAACCACTTTTTAATTCCCTAGGGTCCAACTTCGATGCATTATATCTATTAATCTTCAAATTTTTTATTTCTTGGCCTGAATTAAGATAAAAAGATTCGTTTTTTAATTTATCGTAATTCGAAAAATTGCTCTTTGTTCGTTTGGTCATTGCCAAAGATCTATGATCCAAATTGCTTAAACAGCCTCTATTGAAATCTTTTTCCAGCAAGTTCGCTTCTGAAAGCCAATCTAATATTGAGTTTATTTTTTCTTCTGATTCACGCTTGGCACTTAATGACAATTTAAGCAAAATGCAATTTTTGCAGATGTTGACGGATGGCTTCCTTTTTTCTAGGTTTGAATCTTTTATTTTAAGGAAAAAAAAATTAACAAGTAAAATTATTTTATTTCTATTAATTATTAAGATAAAAAAAACTTGACAAATATTCCTCAAATAATTTTTATTTTATTTTGCTCTCTAAGATAGTAAAGAAGTTTATGCGAGCATTTGTTTTAATCTCTAAAATTAGCTATCAAATTTTAAATTCTAATAAATAAATTTTTCAAATATGAAAAATGAATAGACAATTATACTCTTCTAAGCAAGCACTAGCTTGAGAGTTTGAATTTGAAAGCCTTCCTAGAATTATAATACATGCTTTCAGATTCAAACTCTCAAGCTAGTGCTTTATGTAAAGAAATAGTTCAAATGAAAATCTAATCGCTTCTCTCAAGCATATAAATTTTTGAAAAATATTATCGTGTTATTTTTTTTTGGTTTTTGGCTTTGACTAAAATTTCAAAGCTTAAATTAATTTATTTTAGATTTTTTTTAAGTCTAATTTTTACAAAATTTTACCGTTTTTTAGATGGAAGCTCAGAAGCAAATTTCAGATTTGTGCGATGCGTTAAAAAAAGCCACGCCTTTTTTAACTAACCCGTTAGATTTTCTGAAATCGATGGAAGAAAAAGTAGATTTGGTGGTGAAAAAACATGATGAACATGTCAAAAACTTTGATAAACATGTGGAAAAGATGGACAATCATGTCAAAAGTTTTGATTCTCATGTCAAAAAGTTTGATAAATTTATTGAAAAATTTGAAGACAGTTTCGCCAGTCAAACAAAATTCGTTGACAACAATATGTCAATCCGGTTTTTCAATAGCAGACTAGACGACCCACTTGACCAAATTAAATTAATTAAGGTATATTTTTTATTTTTATTTTATTTTATTTAACCTTATTTTGATTTTTTTTTTGTTTTTAATCTGAAGGAGCTTTAGCTCGGTACAGATACACAAATAAAAAAAAAAAATTTATTAACGAAAATTAAGTTTGATTTATTTAATTAAGATTAAAAGAAAGCGAATACCAGTTAATTTAGTAAATGTGAAACAGTTCAAAGATCTTTCAATTGAGAATATCAACAAGTTTTTGGATTACTATGGGCTCGATATAGAAGATGATCCAAAAACAAATCACATAAACTTGGCCATTTATTTGGGAATAAGTAAGCTTGCCATTTAAGAAAAAGGATTCAAATGCTCTGATTCAAATTTTTTTTCAACGCTATGCAACTCTTCTATTAAGACATTAATAGTTAATTTTGTATTAAATAAATATAATTTTTATATTAAATTCAAATTTTTAATGAACTAACACCAAAAAAAATTCTAACTTTTTAATAAGTTAAACAATTGATTGATGAAACAATTCATTAGACATAAAAAGAATTTTCTAAGCCATAATATTATATCAAATTAATGTCAAAAAATTTACTTGAATAGCTTATTAAATTCAAATGTGTTATTTATATTTTAACATTTTTGCATTTAATTTTGCTTCTCCAAAGTTTTGATTTAAAAAAAAAATGTCTGATCGGCTGTTAAAAAAATACTAACTGTACGGTAAAAAAATACCAAAAAAAATCGAATTTTTCTGAATTGCTCAAACAGTTTTGAAATGCCAAATAATTTTAATGGCTTTTTACCACGATGAGCTCAAAAGAAGACATTAGTAACTACAGGTCTATTTCGGTTCTTCTGCAAATTAACAAAGTATGGCAGCTTTAGTTCTAATTATTTGAAAATAAAGTTTGGTGTACCCAAAGGTTCTAGTTCTAGGACCTTGGTTTTTATTTTATGTTTTAAACATTATTTAATTTTTAAACTATTTTTTAATTCACTTGAGTCTTCGATTGCATTGTATCTGCTTATCTTAAGATTTTTCAAATGGAATCTTAAAAATTTAAAAATAAATTCAATATTCAACATTTTTTTTTCATACTTGATAGAGAAAATTCGATTGTCTGTAAATTGTCCCCGAAATATTTAATACCCGTGAATTTATCCCCGTTGAATTTATCCCCATTTAAAAAATAAGGAAATTGTCCCCGAATCAAAATATGCCCAAAATAATTTATTCCCTTTTCGAAAATCTGGAATTAATCCCCGTTGAAATAATTTCCGAAACCAAAAAAATTAGACCAGTAAAATTTTTTGTAGTAAAATATTTAATTGTCCAATTAAATTATATTGCTTAATAATTCAATAATAAAAAAGACTGAAGTTTTTTTCACTTTTATTCAAAACATGATCTAAAGCTATTTAAGAACTCACAAGTTCATAAATTACAAGTACTCCAAAATATATCATATAAGGCGATTTATCACCTCCCATATGAAACACCCTCAGAAATCTTCTTTTTATTTCTTAAAAATCAAAAAATTGATACAATCAAAATCAAGTTTAAAAAACTCTTTATAAGATATGTTAAAAACTGTTTTCTTAGCAATTTTTGTCCATGAATTTCCACGGGAGTGACTTACAACAGCCAAATCTTTCTATTGTCTAGAAGCTTCCCTTTCTTAATATTCCCATTTTACTATATATTTTTTAAATATTGTGTACCCAATTTTTTGATAGTCTGTTTAAATAATAAATAAACAATTTAAAAAAAAAATTAAAGCTAAATTGAGAAATCCATTTTTTTTTTGCTTATTACTTTATTATTATTTTTTTTTTAATTGTATAAAAATGGCCAAATTTGCTCCCAAAATTATCCAAATAATCTTTCCAAATCAAAAAATAAATTTTTATTAAATAACCAATTGAATATTTCTTTTCTCTTTAAAAACAGGAATACAAAAATCGGGGATAATTTCCAGTTAATATTCATTTTTATTTTAGTTATTTTTCGGATATAATTTACTTTGGGAATAATTTGCCCTGGGAATGAAAAAAAACGGGGATAATTTCCCGGAAACATAAATTTCAGGAACAAAAAAAAACGGGGATAATTTACAAAAGACCGAAAATTCTGATATTATTTATTTTTAATAATAACACCGTAAACTCGTGACCATTACTCTTGGAACAACGTCAAAAATTTGGGTTTATTCCATACGGAACTAATACCATCGAAACCATGTTATTAAATTTTTTTATTTTTTTTTAGAATAAACCTTGACGTCTGACTTTAAACTAAGAGTAAGCGCAAAAGTTTGATTTTATTCTTAGAATAACTTCGAATTTATTTTGTAATAAACTTAAAAATTAAAAAAAAAGGCTACCTCTTGACGAAAATGGTAAAATTATTAGGCAAAATAAAAAATAAATGTTTTTATACAGTTTTTTTTGGCTATTAAATCGAATTGTTTAATTTTAAATTTAATTTTAATTTTTAATTTTTTATCCAATTTAATTTTTACTGTTAGAATAAATACAAAAATTAGAATAAAGTTTAATTTTTATTTTTTTTTGATTTCGAATTTAACTCTATAATTTTTTAAGTTTATTACAAAATAAATTCGAAATTATTCTAATAATAAAATCAAACTTTTGCGCTTACTCTTAGTTAAAAAATTACTGACTAATTTTATTTAAAAAAAAAAATAATAAGACAAAATCTTAGTCAAAATTACATAAAATTTTCTTTTTTCTATAATTATCCAACACTTTCTATGTAATTTTAGATTTGATTTTTATAAAAAAAACTCAAAATTTTATTTATTTATTTTTTAATTTTTAAATTAATATTAGTCTAAATTTTTTGCTAGACTTAATTTTTTTTTATTATTCAATGGAAATATTAAACAAATTAGATGGCTTGTCTCCTGGTGATCAAAACTTTGAGATACTGCTGACTGATCTCGACACACACATCAAACAGAACGAGGATTTTCGGCGCCAAACACCCAGCCTTTTCTACACAATCTTATATCAAAAATTGTCAACAATTTTTCACTCTGACCAAAAGAAATGGACTATTTTAAGACAACTTATGAAATGCATAAAAAATTCAGCCGCCTCGTTCAAAACGGAATTTAGCCAAGAAGAGTGCGATCTTTGTGATGAACTAGTTCAAATAATCGACAGAAACCTTTTTGTCAATTCAAAAAATACTGACCAAAATGAATTTCATTTTTATTTGAACATTCTCCAGTACATTTTCAATTTAGTCCAAGGAAATAGAACAGCGTTAGACAAACGATCCATTTCGTGGACAAATTTAGCTCTAGATTTGATAAAAAATCAAAATTTGGATACACAAGTATCGGACATATCATCTATGATAATAATAAACGCTTTTAAGGACCAAGAAAACAGTGATCAATTATACGAAAATATTTTTTGTAAATTTGATTTTGTTAATTTTGTCAATTTGGTGGAGAGTGCTGAAGAAAAGTTTAAAAATGAGCCCTTGTCCACAAAATTTTCCAACTGGACATTCAAATTGCTGGACAAAATGTTCGACTTTTTTTATTTGAAATACTTGGTTGAGAGTGATACCAAAGATCTGTCAAAAAGGTTCAGATTTTTTCTCATTTATCACATTAGTGATAGAATATTGGATGCAAAAGAAACAAAAATTCAAAGGACTTATTTAAGCTTTGAGAGTCTAAAATTTTTGTGCCAGATTTACACATTCACAATTCAGGATCTGTTGGGTATATTTGAGCAACTTTTGGATAAACCATTTGAAGAAGTTTTAGATTCATTCAAGCAAACCAAATTGATAGCAGGCATTTTAAGCGATTTATTGACACTGGAAGAGACAAGATTGTTTAATAATAATCAAATGGTGTTTTTTGTCCAGGATCAAGATCAACTTTTTGAATCTACTTGCAAATTGTTCAAGGAAATAAATTGTAGCAGAAACTATGCGACTTTGGTGAAAAAATATTCCAACTCAGAGTTTTCTGAGTGGTTGCTATTGAAATGTGAATTGGTGAGGATGATAGGAATTTTAGTGTACGAAAACGAAAGAAATCAGAATTATCTAGTTAATGACCAATTGCTGCAAATCATTGCTGATAATTTAAATTTAGATGTGGAAAATCCGTTTTTGAGAGAATGGACCATTATTGCTTTGAAACATATACTTTGTCAATTTGATAAAAAATAAATTTTTAAAATGTTAAATTTTTTATTATTGAGTATATTGATTATTGATAGTGATGATTTTATAAAATTTTATGTTAGATCTCTTAGTTTTCGTAATTATTCATAAATTTCGATTAATTTAAGAAAAAAAATTGGCAAAATTACTTGAAAAAATCATTTTTTTTGGAATTTTTCTATTTTATTTTCTTTTGAAATAAGATTGAAAAAATAGAAAATTTTTATAGTAAATTAAATAGAAAAAAAATAAACTTTAAGGAAATGTAAAAATTGTTGATTTGATTTAATTATTTTTACTACAAACAATAACATCGGCAAATATATTCAAAATTTAGAAATTTTTAGAAAAACATTTTAGTTTATTATAAATATTTTTTTTAAATGGCTTTGAGTAATTAAACTCCTTTCACCATTATTAGAATTTTTTAAATAGTGTAAGAGTTAAAATAATTTCAAAAAGAACAAATGTCAAATACATTTTAGAAAAGTTACAAGCTTTGAACTGATATATTCAAATTTAACAAATATATATCCAAATTTTATAAAATTTTAGAAAAAACATAAATCTTAAATCTTATTTATAGTTTGTGGAACATTATCAAGTCTTCTTTATAAAATATTTTGCTAGAGAAAAATATATTTCGAATGATTTGAATTCAATTGAAGCATATTTATTTTACTTCTAATTAAATTGTTCGAAATTCACTGAATTTTGTCTAATAATAATTTACATTTTTTACGTAAATTATCCTAGAACTATGTAAAATTGCGAAAATTAACGCAAAATTTGGTAACATCCTCATATCAAATCATCATTTTAATATTAATGATAGGTCTATTAAAAACAAAAATTTAAATTGCCATTTTTATTTCTAATGTTAATGTTATTTCCCTTGTTGAGTGTACTTAGATAGCTTTTCTTTAAAAGTATTTAAACTCATATAATTTTAATTGATTTTTAGCAAATTTATTTCTTTTTCTATTTATTAATTCCATCAGCTCATCCCTTATTGCACACATTCATTTGAACATTTTTGTGATCCAAATATTGATCCAAGCGAAACAAGTTTTGTTTTTTTTCATCAGCTTCAAAATCCATTTTTCATAATTTAATAAAGTTTAAGCTTTGAATTTCAATTTTCTATGTCAAAAATGCTTCATTTTACTATTTTACAAAATTAATTCAAATTTTATGATCTGATTTAAAATTCCTTGCAAATTTTTCTTAAATTTGTTTTTTTATTTTTAATTGCAAATATATGTGACCTAAATTAAATTTTTGTGACCAGGTAGAAAATTTAAGTGAGCAATATTTTTAGAATTTGTATCATCAATTTGACTAACTTGGTCACATATTATGTGACCAAATAAAAAAATCCTGGTCACCTATTCGACATAAGTCACTTTTTTTGATTTTTTTTTATTAATTAATTTTTATGTGATTATTATTTGAGCTTTTTTTATTTTTTTTAATTCTTATTTCTCTTTAAAGGAGGATAATTTAAACAGATAAATAAAAAAAAATCAAATATTTGCAAAATAAAAATATGAACTAAGGCGGCTTGAAGACATCCTAGGTTATAAGGGTCTGATTAAGTCACTCAAAATAGTTTATAAAATCTGAAACTTAAGTTGTTAAGAAATTATTTTTATTTTAAATGTAAAATGTCAGAATATAGAATCGATATTTAACTTATAGTATAATATCCAAAAATTTTTTTTTCCTTATTCACTCCTTGTGGAGCATAGGGTCATTACTTTTGATTTCCACACAAGTCGATCTTTTGCCTTTACCCTTGCTTCTATTGAAAAAAAATATAGAAAAAAAATACAGGTCTTGCTTTTTATGTGACCAAGGGTATCACATAATATGTTACCAAGTTAGTCAAATTGATGATACAAATTCTAAAAATATTGCTCACTTAAATTTTCTACCTGGCTACAAAAATTTAATTTAGGTTGATTAACTATTAATTTTCAAATTTATGAATTTTTACTTTTTATTCTACATTTATCTAAAAAATAATTTTTCAAAAATAATTCAAATAAAAAAAATAATATTAATAAAAATATTTTAAAATACTTAATTATTCCCTTTATGAACTAGGGTTTCTTCAACTCGCCTTGGCTCATGTTTTAATTCAACACTCATTCTTGTTAATTAATTTTAATGTGATTTTGATTTGAATTTATTATATTCTTTTAATTTTTTCTTCTACTTAAAGGAGGCTAATTCAAACAAAAAATTAAACAAATAAAATTAAAGTAATGCATTCAATTTTTTTTTTTTAAATATGCAGACAAAATTCAGTCACCACTTCACATTCTCGAACATAGATTTGCATTGCAGCAAATTAACATCATCACTATTATAATAAATAATTAAATGTTAAATAAATCAATGTATATGAGTAGAGTCAGCGGACCGGGTTCCTGCAGACGCCCGGTTTATTATAGATCCTAAAATGCTCCTATATTATTCGACATAAACCGACACTAGCACATAGAAATAAAAAACTTTGAAGAAAAAAAATTTTATTAATTAAGAATAAAAAAAAAGAGAGATACAAAAAAAAACAAAATTTGCAAAGGAGAAAAAAAATCAAAAAAGTTAAAAATGTTCAACAAATAATCCCGGCTGATCGCCCACAATGACGAGCACAACCGAAAAAAATGTAATTTAAGGAGATTAATCTGAAAAAAAGACAAGGAAAAATTAACTGACAAAAACGAGTGGAAAATTTTAAAAATTCAAAATTAATGGCTCATTAATCGGAAGCCATTAACATCTTTGCAGGAGCATTCTGAAATATTCTCTTCAAGCTTTTTTCAGACAATAAAGCCAGTTGATGAACGCTGAATATTTAGTTTCTAAAAAATTATTTTTTAAAAGGCTCGATTTCATGTTACATTAGTCTTTTCTTAAAGTCAAAAAAAATGTTGAAGATAAACGAAGAAAATTTAAAGAGTTTGTGTAAAAGTTTTTATTCAAAAAATTTTAAAGATATTATCACAGGTATTTAAACCAATATAAAGAAGATTAATTACAAAAAATTCGACGCATAATTTTAATACTATTTTCAATCTATCAACTAATGGGTCTATAGTGATAGGTGATCAATTAGTCAAATATTAAGTTACCAGTACAAGTACAAGAAACAATTAATGGTTTTAAAAATAAACTTGACAGCTATTATAAGAAAAATAAAATTTGTTTTACATGTTACTATAGTGCAACGATTCTTTGACCTCCGTTAGAGGATGGCTTTTAGTCATTCCTTATCAATAGCCTTATCATTATTTTATTATTATTATTATTTTAATTATTATACCCTTTTTCAGGTTGGAACCATTAATAATTAGACTACTTATTAAAAGGTCAGTAAATAAATATAAATTTTCAGTATTTTTTTTATTATTTTGTCAGTATAATTTTTTTATTTAAATCAGTAAATAATTAAAAAATGATCAGTATTTTAAATAAATTGTCAGCATAAAATTCTAAAATAGTCAGTAAAATAATTGTTTTTGTCGGTAAAAAAATTCAAAACAGTCAATGAATATATAATTTTCTGTCAGTTTTATTTGTCAGTCAAACTTAAGTCAATAAAAAAAAAGAAAAAAAAGTAAAATTAAAACAATTTATTTAGCATGACAATACAAAAGTAAATTAAAGTTAAAAGAATAAAAATAAAAAAAAAATTCAATCGACCAACAAGCCTTTTGTGGCATGCTTGGGTCTTTCTCTTTTCTCCAAGTGGAATTTGTTTTGGATCAGCAGGTTACCAGTTGCTGACCAAAAAAATTTTAATTGAACGAAATCCAATGTAACATTTATCATCTAATTTTTTAACAAACGATTTAATTTTTTTACTGACAAATTGATTAATATAATGGTAATTTATTTAAAAAACTTTTAGTTCATTTAAATAATTTACAAATAAAATAAAATACAGACACTATTTGTACTTATTGTAAAAATACTGATCAATATATATTAATTACTGATAATTTAAATTTATTTACTGACAATTCGAAATAATTACTGATAAAATCTAATTATTTCTACTGACAAATTAAATAAAATTACTGGCCAATTAAATACAAGCCATAATTATATTAAAATTAATTAAAAATATGTTAAATGTTAAATAAATTATTATTCAAATAAAAATAATTAGTGACCAAACAAATGATTATATGATAAATAACAGGTCTGATATTACATCTTTTAAAAATTATGGTGACCAGTCTTGGTAACCATACACTAAAGTCCCAGATAAATTTCAATTTTTATTATAGAATTTAAAAATTAACAAATAAAAAAATAGATAATCGATTGTATTTTCTGACTTTTAATTATACATTTATCATTAAAATAATTTCTTAACAATTAAAGATGCAAATTTAATAAAACTATTTAAAGAGACTTAATCAGACCCCTTTTCAGAACTAGGATGTCTTCAACCCACCTTGGTTAATATTTTATTTTGGCAAATATATGACTTTATTTTTATAAATTTTTGTGTGATTATTATTTGAACGGTATGTAATTATTAATTATGTTATTAATATTGAAATAAAAAACAAAATTACTGAACTAAGGAACAAATGTATTTTTTTATTTCTATTATAATAAAAAAGGTACATAAATAAAAAAATTACTACAATTTATATCAAATTAGAACAAAAATAATTAAACATAGACAAAAATAATATTAAATTTTTTTTGTTTGTTTGATCCAACTGGTCTACCGCGTTTTTTTATAACTTGGGGCTGTGGAGTAGCGATTGGGGTCTCTTCAAGACGAATTTCAAAATTCTCTGTGGCCCGTTGATAGGTCCAATTATTATCGGCAAAAGTCATAGCTGATTCTAAAATGTTCTTGAGCTGATTCTAAGTTACGAAAACTACAGAAAAAGAGGTAAACTTTTCCTTTTCCCTTAGTTTTTTTTCATTTGTTCTGGTTCAATGGACTCATCTTGGCTAAAGTTGTTTGGGATTTCTTCGATAAAAGACATTTTTTGAATAGTGAATATTGTCTAGCTCAATAATTTCCTTTATGTATAGCACCAATAAACTCATCTTGTAGGAATCAGCTTTAGAAGGTCTTAAATTAATTAATTAAATTAAGTTTTTTTTAGATATACTTTTGTTTCAATTAGATCAAATTAGCTATCAAAGAAATAAAATAGTAACTAACTCAATCATATTTGACATTGTTTAATTTAATTGTACTAGCAAAAAATAATTGACACTAACATCAGTATTTTTGTTCTAGAAAATATTATTTTTGTTTTTTTAATATACAGTGGTGATTTGAAAACAGTATTTTACGAAAAATTATGTAAAATATCGTGAATTAACCAAATTTTACCACATTTTACGTAAATTAACGTAAAATCCCAAAAGTGAAAAAGAGGTATTTTACGAAAAAATACGTAAATTTTCAGGATTTTGAGGTAATTTTGGTAATATTTGGTAAAATTCAAAATGGCCAATTCAAAATTCAAAATTTTTGAAAAAATGTCTGTTTTTTCCAAAAATCGAAAATTTAAGAAAGTTTTTTTTTTCATAAATTGGATTTAAAAATAGTTATTTTTGAAATTGTTGTAAAAAAAACTTTCTTAAATTTTCGATTTTTGGAAAACAGAAATTTTTTTATTCATTCAAAAATTTTGAATTTTGAATTGGCCGTTTTGAATTTTACCAAAATTATCTCAAAATCTTGAAAATTTACGTCATTTTTCGTAAAATACCTCTTTTTCACTTTTCGGATTTTACGTTAATTTACGTAAAATGTGGTAAAATTTGGTTAATTCACGATATCTTACATAATTTTTCGTAAAATACTGTTTTCAAATCACCACTGTATTATACGCGTATTTAAACTTATTTAATTTTATTCTTTTAATTCTTGCTTCTCTTAAAAGGAGGATGATTTTATCAAATAAAATCAAAGAAATCAATTCAATATTTATTTCTTTACTAAGAACAAGCCCCAAAGTAACAAAATATGCAGACAAAAAATTGGTCACCACTTCGCATGCTCGAACATAGAGTTGCATTGCAGCCAAGTAATATCATCACAATTATAATAAATAATTCAATGCGAATAAAATCAATGCATATGAGTAGAGTGTGCGGACCGGGTCCGTGCAGACGCCCGGTTTATTATAGATCCTAAAATGCTACAATATTATTCGACATAAACCGACACTAGCACATAGAAATAGAAAAACTTTAAAAAAAAAAATAATTTTATTAATTAAGAATAAAAAAAAAGAGAGAAAAAAAAAAACAACAAAATTTGCCAAATTCCAAAAGAGAAAACAAAAAGTTGATAATGTTCATCAAATAATCGCGACTGATCGCCCACAATGACGAGTAGTTCGACCAGCACCGACCTAGCCCCAAAAGCAGCACCGCTGTATCTATCGCGTTCGCGCAACGCCGACGACCACTCAAGTCACTTATCCTCGTCGTCCCAGGCGTCCACATCGTCGCCGCTCATATCCACCCATCTCACCGCACACATCCCACTCAAAGACCCGCGTCTCTTCTGCTCCAACCCGCAAAAAAAAAAGCGCAACTACCGCCACGAGCCGCTCGACCTGGCCGTGCCCTGCTTCAAAGTCGACCAGTACTGGGTGGGCCCCGTGCCCTCCAAAGAAGTCACCTTCGCCAACCTAAACGACAACATCGACCACAAGTTCCTGCACGACATGTGCGCCAAATACGGCGACATAGCCGAGTGCCGCATCTACTACCATCCGAAGAGCCGCAAGCACCTAGGCATGGCCAAGTGCATATTCGGCAGCGAGAAGTCGGCGCGCGACTGCTGCGACGCTCTCAACCACGCCACCAAAATGGGCAACAAAATGACCGTGTTTTTGGACACGATGGGCATCGAACGGGCCAAAATGGTAGAACAGCTGTGCACGCCGGCACCGCCGATGCCCGTGGCGCGCGCCCCACCGTCGCCGCCGCCGCGTGCCACCACTCTCGAGTCCCGCATCGCCTCCATATTCAACATCAGTCTGCAGCCGAGCGCACCCGTCCTCCCGCCGTCCGCGTTCGCGGCCCCTGCGCCCGCGCCGCCACCACCGGCCCTGGCGCCGCCGCCGACCCCACCGCCGCCGCCTCCACCGCCACCGCCGCCGCTCGACAAGACCCTGCTCAAGCAAAAATCCGTGGCCGGCATTGTACACGAACTAAAGCAAGTTATTCGCACCGACTTGTGCCGCAAGTACTTCGAGCACACCGCTTTTCAGCTGATCGACGAATGGTTCGGCAACGTGAGTGTGTACGTGCCGGTCAGCAATCGGCCGAGTACGCCGCCGTCGCCGCGTCACTCCGACCGCAATAACAACCCGGTGCACAAGCGACACCGGCGCCGCTCGCCGTCCAGGTCGCGGCGACGGCGTTCCCGGTCCCGGTCGTCGAGTCGGAGGCGGTCGCGCGATCGACACTACCGGCCCAGGCATCGCCGGCGCCGCTCGCCTCTCAGACGATACGACAGAGTGCCGTCCCGGGCCCGTTCCAGCTCCTGGGACTCCTCGCCGCCCGCTCCCACCAAACGATTCAAACACAACTATGTACAAAGTGTAAATAATGCCCGGCTCGACCACAATGAGGACGCGGCGCGCCAGTCTAATTTTGAATCGGACAAAAAATGTGTCACTGCTCATGTTTGTGACCGGGAAGAGAGTGAGTTAAGCAAAAAAGATGATGTGAAGTTGGAAGAGAGGAGCAATGTTGTTGATGATGTTAAGGGTGAGAGTGGTAAGTGTTGGGTGGAGGAGAGAGACGAGGTCGAGTTGGAGAGTGGGAAAAGTGGCGAGGTTGTTGAAGAGGCTGATGGAGAGGGTGGCAGTGGGGTGAATGGAGATGGCGAGAAGGAAGAGGAGGAAAAGGAAGAGGAGGAAAAGGAAGAAAAGGCTGAGATGGATATGGTTGATGATGGAATGGAAGAGCAATGTGCAGATCAAAATGAAGAGAATATTTCGACTATTGATTCAATCATTGATTTGGTCATTAAGCAAACGCAGGACAAACGGGACATGGTTGATTTGGTTGAAAAAGAGTGTGGAGAGGAGAGGAAGGTGAGCGAGATGATCAAGGTAATTTTTTTTTTTTCATATGAAGTGAAAGTTAAATGTAGAAGAGTTGATAATAGAGAGATTTTTTTTTTATATGGAGACATATTTTTAGTGCTGGTTTTCTTTGAAAAATACTTGCTTAATTGTCAAAGGTGCAGTTTTGTTGCTCGGTGAATTTAGTCATTTTAGACGATTTATTTTTCTTTTAAAACAAATTTAGAATTTAATAAAAGTATTAAATAATTTTTGTTATGAAATTTTTTTGTTTTCGTGTAATCTTAAATTTAGTGTTCACTTTTAAAAATATTTCTGTAACATTGAAAATTATTTTTCTTCCTATTTTAGTCAGCAAATTTTTAATTTAATAATTTTACAATTCTAGATTTCATAATTCAAGTTAAATTTTTCTAATTTTTTATTTTTTGACTTAATAAATTTTGCGATTCAAAGTTTTAAAACTCAAATTCAATTTTCTTTCTATTTAACTGAAATATATTTTAATTTTACAATTTTATAACATAAGTAAAATTTTTGCCATATTCATTTTTACAATTCAAGATTTTATAATTCAAATGAACTTTTCTTTCTTTTTAATCAAACAATCATTAAATTTTGTAATTTTAGTAAGATTTTTACCAAATTAGAATTTACAATTTAAAATTTTAAAACTCAAATTCAATTTTCTTTCTTGTAAATAAAACAATATTTTTATTTTACAATTATATTTTTCACTTGTAAAATTCTAAAATTTTATAAATTCAGTAAAATTTTTACCTTATTCAATTTTACAATTCAAGATTTCATTATTCCAGCTAAATTTTACTCATTTTTTTTTAATTTTTCACTTAATCAATTTTACAATTCAGAATTTCATAATTTAAGTTAAATTTTCTTCCATTTATTTAACAATTTTACTAAAATTATAAAATAAAAAGAAAAAATGTAGAATTAAATAGAAAAAAAAATTAAGCTTGAGCAAGCTTAATTAAGCTTTAAAAACTTTTGAATTATAAAATTGATTTTTTAATAACCATTAGTCAATTCTAATACTCTAAAATTTAAAACTCAAATTAAATTTTCTTTCCATTTAATTCAATATTTTTTTAATCTTATTAAAATGTTTACCTTGTTCAATTTTTCATTTCAAAAATTTTATCACAGAAGTAAAATTTTTCCTCTTATTAAACTCTACAATTTTACAATTTAAAAATGTTAGTTCAATTTTTGTATCAACGATACTAAATGTATTATTTGAAAATCAAATTAAAAAAAAAATTGCTTGAATTCTTTAATTTATTTAATAATGAATTCATGATTATTTTCGAATTATGTTTACTTTAAATATTTACCAATGTCCTGCTTGGTTTGTTTTATAAGATTTTGTTAAACCCTATTTACCAAAATTATTTTAAATTAAAATTTTAAAATTAATAAAATTTCTTTAAACGTAAAATCTTACAACCAGAAATTAAAAAAATTAATTTAATAGCAATTACAGCCTCATAGGCATTAATGTTAAAAAAATATCAAAAATTAAGAAAATAAGTAAACTAATTAGATCATGTAAAAAGAAATAAAAGTATAAAAAGAAAAAAAGATGAGAACATTAATTTTTTTGCAAAATTTCAAAATTGAACTCTCGATTAAAATTGTAAAATTGATAATTTTTTTCTTTAGAATAAATATACAATTAGCTCTAAAATTCGAATTCACATCATATCCTGAACAGAGCTTATTTTTGAGCTTTTGAACAAGAAACCGCAAAGGTCAGTCTCCAGCGTTATATTGGCATCGTGAAATTCAGTACAAGTTCATCAAAAATATATCCTTTTTAAAGTAAAAGATATAAAAAATAGACATAAACAGATAAAAATATCATTTATAAATTCATGAGAAAAAAGGCAAAATATTAAACATCAATAGGCTTTTTATTTGATTTTTGATTAGATTGATTGAAAGAAATAATACACGATTTTTTAAATAAACAGATTAATAACAATGTTTGATTTTTTTATCTTTAATTTTAAATTTTCAAAAAAGAGTATATTTTTTTTCAATGTTTTATTTTTGTTTTGTACTGAATTTCATGACGCCCTGATTATTTGAATTTGTGTAGATAAAATTTAACTATAACTTTGGATATTAACATAAACTTACGCAAAATTGGTCAAGCATTAAAAGCCTAAAAAAGGATTAAAGTAATTTTTCAAAAAAAAGAATTTTTTCAGATTTTTGTTTTTTTTAAATAAAAATAAAATTATACTAGTTTTTACGCTAAACTTTTGTTGTAAACTTTCGTCAAAAATGTGTAAAAAATTGAAGAAAATTTGGATTTTTTTCTAAACAAAAATAATGGATCAAAATTTTGTTCAAAAAAATGCCATAACGATTCGGTTTAAGCTTTTAAATGAAAAATTTATAAGCACCTTCTTAGCCCTTTTCAGATTTTAAATTTTAGTTAAGCTATAGATGATTTTTTTTAAATTTTATATTTTAATATAAACATATATATAGTTTATATTTCCGTAAATTATAAAAATTTTATTATCAGTTTTTAATTTTAAAAATAGAAAAATTAAAAAAAAATCTTTATACACTTTTTTTTAATTACTTAAAAAATCTGGTTTAAATGGAAGCCAAATAGAGTGAAATAAAGTGTCGATTTTGATCTAAATTATTTTATTTGCCCTTCATTTTATTTTGAATTAAAAAAAAATTTAATAAATGAATTAAATTCCATTTGACTTTTATTTATTTAAAATTTAAAATTAAGTTAAAAAAAATAGAAAAATATTAAGCGAGTCAAAAAGTAAAAATAACCATATCGGATAAACAAATTAATTGAAAATTAAAAACAGGTACTTGATGTTTATAGAATCTGAAGTGAATTATTTGAAGGCTTAGATTTTACACCATTTAAAAAAATCTTAATAAAAGCTAAGAATTCCAAAGTCCAAGAAAGAAATATGGAATCATTTTGATACAAAATTTTTCGTTTTTTAAATTTAATAATTAATTTTTGACATTTTAGTGATCAAAAAATTTTTAATAAATAAAATTTCATTCTAGGTCATTTAATTTTGAAAAAAAATTGTTACTCCTCTAAATTTTAATCAAAAATAGATAGAAAAAAAAGAATACTAGAATTTACTGTTAGCTGAATGTGTCTAAATTTTCTTTGAAAAACTTTTGTGAAAATTGAAAATGTGAAAATTTAGTGATAAAGATAAAAAAAAAAACTGGCTATTTTATAGCAAAAAATTTAAATTCTAACAAATATTTCTGTAAGAGACAAAAAAGGTCCTGTTTTAAGAAAGAGTAGAAAATAAAAAACAAGTAAAAATTCGTAATTCAGAAAAAAAAACAGAAAATTACAGAGCAGTACTAAAAAATTATATAAGCTTAGAAAATAAACTTTACTAAAATCCAAGATTAAACGATATCTGAATTTCTCTTTTAGATTTTACAAAAGTTGCTTTTTAACTGCACATTTTAAAAGAACAGCTTTCAAATTTTCATCTAATTTTTTATGTATCAAGTGCAATGAGATAGACGAATCTTTCAAGAAATTAACCTTATGTAGAAATTGTTTAAATATTAAAAACGATATTTTGCAATTTGTTTAAAAAATTAACTTTTTTCTTTTTTTTAAATTATTTTATAAAATTTTTAGTGAATGTTCGCCAAAAAATACAATTACATTAGAAAATAAATTATTAATAATCCTTATCCATTAAATAAATAAAAAATTAAAATTTAAAAAAAAATTAAAATTTAATTTCCTAATAAAAATTAATTTCCCCCAAATTTCTTTTTTTTAATTAATAAAAAATTCGCCGAATTTTCAAAAATAATAAAAACTCTCTACCGCTAAATAGCATTTAGGGTCAGGCCTAAAATAACACCTTAAAAATTAAGCCATTGTGAATTTTGATACAAAAAACAAAAACAAAATATAAAAAAGGTCAAAACTTTAATTTGGGCCGACTAAAACATCCTTTGTACCACCACCAATACACTGATTCTGCAAAACTCTACAATTAATCTGCAAAATTCAGAAAATTGGGAATTTGGGATATTATATATTAAATTATATTTTATATTAAAAATTCAACTCAACTTTAAGAAGTGGTAATAAGGATGTATCAGTTGGTACAATTTACAGAACATGTTTTAGTCGGTCCAGATTAAAGATCTTGCCCTTTTAATATTTTGTTTTTGTTTTTTGTACTAAAATTCACAATGTGCTGAATTTTGCAGAATTTTGCAGAGTTTTGCAAAATTTTAGAGAGTTTTGCAGAATCAGTATATTGGTGGTACTAAGGATGCATCATTTAACAGAACATGTTTTAAGCGGTCAGAACTTAAGCTTTGACATTTTCAGTATTTTTTTTTAACCAAAATTCACGGCTTATGCTAAAACACGGACTGCGGTTGGATGGTATTAGGAATTATCCAAAAACTTCCGACCACCGACCATTTTGTAGAGAATTTGATGAACTTTTACGCAAAAGTATCAGTTGGCTCATAAGACCTAGTTTTTGACTTGTAAAACTAGAAATAACGAGTAAAATCCTGAGTTGCTGTTAACGGAGCATATGTTTTCAAGATAATGATTAGACCTTAATCTTCCGACCACTTATTATATGACAGAGAAAAGCCTTAGCATTATTGCAGAAAAATAAATTGTCTCCTAGCTCTAATTTTTTAAAAGCTCAAAGCCGAAAAACTTAAAAAATCTTTTTTTTGGGATAATTTTTTAATTTCAAAGAATTGATACTAATAATTTAAATCTAGACCTTTATTCTTTTTTCTGTCATTAAAAAACTATTCAAGCAACCAACCTTTTTTTTTTAATTATTTTTAGGAATAAGAAATTTTTGAACATTTTAAATTTTAAAAAAATTTATTAATTATTTAAAAAAAATATTATATTAATTTTTGTAAAAAAAATTTTTTTTTATTGAAGGTTAATTTTTCTTTAAATAATTTAAAAAATAAAAAATAAATTAAGAAAAAAAAAAGGTTAAAAAAGGTTGCTTAGTTGAGAGTAAAAATAAATTAAGAGAAATTTTGACCGAGAGCCCCAAAATAAATGTATATTTATTATGTAAGAATGAAGATATTTTAATTATCTACAAAATGGTCGGTGGTCGGAAGTTTTTGGATAATTCCTAATACCATCCGACCGTGGTCCGTGTTTTAGCATAAGCCAAATTCACACTGCCAAAAATTAAAAAAAAAAAAATTTTTTTTCCCTAAATTAATTTTTTTTTGAAAGACTGACGATGACGCCAAGAAGGTTAAAAAACGCGTCAAAAAATCAAAAAAAAAATTGGACACAGAAAAGAGCGGCTGTGAGCCAGCGACCAAAAAGTCGTCTCCACTGCTGATATCCACTTTGCTCGAGAGACAAGACAACCTCAAAAAACAGCACTATTTGCTGATGAAACAAAAAGACGAGTCTCAGGGCGTGCGCATAGTGGACGCCAAGATGCAGATGCAAATATGGGAAGAGCACTTTTACACGCCGCACATGTCCTGGCTGAAAGAAGAAAAGCCAAAGAGCTTGTCACGTGAGCTGGTCAATTTGTTGCCGCCGCCGGTCAAGCCGGATAAGAAAAAGGCGGCCGCGGCGCCCGACAAAAGCGGCCGCGTGTTCGCGAGGCGCACACGGCTCCAGGACGACCAAATAATGAGAAGCTTTTTGACGCTGGGCCTGGACAACGAGGACTTGACGTTTTTGAAGCGGGTCTATGACCAAATGATCGACCAGGAGAACTCGACGGACAAAGCAGTGGACGGCGAGTTGTGCGACATTGTCAAGCGGCTCAAGTGCACCGAGCGGGCCTACGCGTACCGGGACGACGCGCTGGTCGAGTGTGCGCGCGTCCGGCCTCACAAAAAGCTGACGCGCGACGAAAAGGTAAAGTTCCGCGAGCCGTTCAAGCAGAGCTACTTGAGCTTGTCGCTGCAGATGAGCGCGGGCTCGTCGACGCTGGCGCACAACTCGTCCAGCGGCTCCAACATTGATGCTCTGGGACAGGAGGTGTCGTCGGTGTCGTCGGCGCGCGAGGCACGCTCTCTACAACGCAAACTAATGGCCTGCAATGAGATACACGACTTTTTCAAGTTTAGCCAGTTGAAGTTGAGGAAAAAGTCGCTGAAATTTTGTAAGTCGGACATCCACGATTGGGGCCTGTTTGCCATGGAGACGATTGCGCCCGAGGAGTTTGTCATAGAGTATGTGGGCGAGACGATACGGCAGTCGGTTGCTGACCATAGGGAAAAGTGCTATAACGCCCAGGGCATTGGAAGTAGCTACATGTTTCGCATTGATCAAGACACAATTGTTGACGCAACTAAATGCGGAAATTTGTCCCGGTTTATCAATCATTCCTGTGATGTAAGTAGACTTTTTTTTTGATTTTTTTTCTTTTTTATAAAAAATTATTTTGTGAATTTTTTTTCATGATTTTTTTTTTGCTGCATTGATCACGTGGATACAGATTTAATCAAAAAAATTATTTTTTTTGTTCAAAAATTTTATCTGAAATCAAGAAAAAAATTTGACTTTATAAATTTTTGTAAGCAAATATTTTTATTTTTTTCTGTATTAATCACGTGGATACAAATTTAATCAAAATTTTCTTAAAAGATTTTTTTTTTGAACTTAAGTTAAGTCGGGTTAAGTTAAGAGAATTTTTTTTATTGGAATTATTTAAAATTGGTGAACTTGATAAAAGATTTTTTGATCTTAACTTTTTGATCCAAAATACAGTGTTTTGGGGTTGTGAAGTTCATTTCAATTCGATCGTTTCAATTCAGAAAAATTTGAATAACTTTTTTACTTGATGAAATAATTAAGTTCTGTAAAATGCTTAATATTTAAGCAATTTTGCTTAATACGAAAATATATGTGTGCAAAAACTCTGCAATGTCCTTGCACAGATGATTAGAATACTTTTTAATGGTGTGCAAAATGCAGAAAATTGCAAAGTATTTTGCAGACTTATTTTACT
This sequence comes from Brachionus asplanchnoidis, assembly GCA_025491095.1. Classification (NCBI taxonomy): domain Eukaryota; kingdom Metazoa; phylum Rotifera; class Eurotatoria; order Ploima; family Brachionidae; genus Brachionus; species Brachionus asplanchnoidis. The sequence goes on along the minus strand of JAILYF010000011.1, from coordinate 3,360,972 downwards.
GAATTAAGCAAATTTGCTTAAAATTAAGCATTTTATAGAACTAAATTATCTCTTTTAGTAAAAAAGTTATTCATATTTTTCTGAATTGAAAAGATCGAATTGAAACGAACTTCACAACCCCCAGGTTTTTTGCGTATGGCAAATTAAAGTTCATGATCAAAATTTAAATTTAAAATCGAAATTTTCAAATTTTCATTAAAAATTAAATATTTTTTATCAATTTTTTAAAAATAAATAACCAAACTTTTTAAAACATAATCTGCTTAATTTTAACTCAAGAAAAAAATTTAATTAATTTTATCTGATTTGAAAATTATAAAATAATCAATACTTTGAAATTTTGCAATTCAAAATTTTACTTTGTTTCGCTGTAATAATTTTAATTTTTATTAAAATTTTTTTTTCTAAATCTTAAAAAAACTAAAACAATCGAATTTGAAAAATTATTCGAGTAGTTTTTTTTAATTCTATTAAATCATGTGACTAACACAAATAAGAAAAAATTCTAATTTATTCTTTTAATTTATTTAGAAAGACAAAACTTTACTTTAATTTACTTTATTTTATTTTTTTTACATCACCCACGCGATGTTTACTGAATAAATAAAAATAAAATAATAAAATATCATTTAAAACGTTTGATTAAGCCATAATATGAATAACTAATGTAATTTAAATAAAAAATATCTTAATTATTTTAAATAAGATATTAAACTTTTAATGTTTAGTTAAAACAAAGAAACAAAAAAGGCTATTTCATCATATTTATTGAGATTTTAATAAATCAAGTTTTGATCTTTTGATCATGATCATGAACTTCAACGTTACCCTAAAATTTGTCTATTTATTTAAAATTATGACAAATATGCCATCTGGCATTGAATCGATTTAAATTTAAAATATAACAAAAAAAGCTTTATAATATAAATTTAGAACCTGAAGAAGAGACATAGGTCTACGAAATCGGTCGTGATTTTATTTTAAAATATTAATAAATCATCGTATATAAAAAGTTATTTTCTATTTTTGTTCTGTTTTAATTTAACTTAATTCTTTATTGTTTGAAAATGTAAAAAAAAGTTTTAAAGAAAATATTTTTTTTAAAACAGATTCGGGTCAGCTCAGAATGGATCGAAGTCCTTCTTTTCAGCCCAATGTAAATAAATTTTTGTTTTATAATTTATAAGACGAATAAGAAATTAAAAAAAAATAAAAATTTAATTTTAATTGAGCATAATTTTAAAAACGAATACAATAATTATGAATATTTTTACATAGAAATTTGAATTAAAGTTTAATCTAGTTACAGTAAATATTTGAATATGATTTAAAAAATTGTTATAAAATAGAATTAGAATATTTTAGAAAAAATAAAAGCTAAAAATATAAAGAAAAAAGAATAAATTGTAGATCTTGTGTGTTTGTTTAGGCGATTGCGGGCTCAAGCATAAGGATTTGTTCTTTTGTATCATAAGTAAAAATGACTAAAAAAAATGTTCTTTTTTTTTTATAATCAAGCTTATTAGAAAATATGATTTGATGAAAAAAAATTTTAAAATCAACTAGTCGTATTTCGAATTGAACCAATTATAAATAATACAAAAATTGAATAAAAATTAGTCATTAATAAAATAAAATTTTTTTAGCATACTTTTGCGTTTTTCAGACTTATTCATTTGACAGGCTTATAAATTACTAATTGAATGATCAATTAAAACATGCTACTTTAGGTGATGCTAAATCTAAAACGAATTATAGTCAGAAAATGTCACAATAGCTTCCAGAAACACCCGTAAAGGTACAGTCAGGATTTGAAAAAAAAAAATAAAGTAAACTTGTGAACTAAAAACCATGAATTAAATTATACACTAAATGTGAATAGGTGGTCACCAATCTTGTCATCGATTCGGTGAGTACCAATTTTGTAACCATCAAACTTGGTCATTAAAAAAATCTTTGTCAAACCAAAAATTCTTGTCACTAAAAATTCGCGGCTTTAAAATTTTAAAGTTATCTATTTAATTTATATTAATTTTTATAAATATGTTCACTTATTTTATTGACATAAATTGATTTGCTATTGTCAATATTTATTTTTCTAATATTTTTCTGGTCACACTAATTTTTATTTAATTCTGGGCATTTTTTCGAAATTCTGTGACAAATGTAGTCACATAAGCGATACAGACTTGATTGCTCAAAAATTGGTGTCCAACTGGTCATTAAACAGGAAAATCCGTATTATTTATGATAAAATTGATGATATAATTAAAATTTTTTTACTTACTTCAAAATTGACTTATATTTTCTATTTTATTTTGAAATCAGAATTAATAATTATTTTTCACTTACGCAAATTCCGGTGATGAAAAAAATTTTAAACTAATAAATTTATAAAAAAAAAGATAAATTTTAATTTTTATATGAAATATTTTAAAATCAGGCATTTGTTATACTCAATTAAAATAATATACAATGAAGATCATGAGTAGGAATTATTGAAAATGAATACAAAAATGATAAAATGATGTTTAATTAAAATTGATGATTTGTCAAAACTCAATAGTTATTAAAGATTTGATCTTAAAAAAAACTTAAAAAATTTAATTTTTTACAAAAAAATTTGTACTCACTCTCTGAAATTAATACTGTTAAGGATTTGCGAAGATTTTTTGATTTTGAGCTTTTGAATGTTTCAAAAAAAATTTCCGTTTCTGGGTGATTGATGATCTTCCAATTTTAAAATTCAATCACTTCTAAAAAAATTATTTCTGATATTTTTAAAACTTAACAATTGATTTAAGAAAAATTATTATTATTAGAGATTTGACAAATCCTAAGAGATTTAAGATCATGATCGAAAAACAAAAATTAAATTTTATCAAAATTTTTTGAAAATTTTATATATTAATAAACTATTTGAAATTCAACTTAATTTTTTTTTATTTTATAAAGCTCTTGAAGCTAAAAATAAGAATCTTCTAATCTTTTAATGATTTATAAAATCTTCGTTATTAGTTTCTATGCATATTATCATTTATATACTCTATAGAAAATTGTCATAACCAGTAATTTTACTAAATTTCAGAACTATTAATAAATTAGCGTAATAAAATTATTTTGCTTATTTACTTAGAATTTATTTATTTAAATAAATAACTGAATCGTTTCAGTAAATTAGCATAATAATTGGAAATAAAATAAGATTTATTTTTTTTTTCAGCTAATTACTAAAAAAAATTCATTAATCTATTGGAACAAAAATTTATAAAAATTAAAAAATGCAAAACATAATTTAAGAGTAAAATATATACAATGACAAATTTTATAATGGTGGCAGTTTTTGCACTCAAAATTTTTATTTTATATTTCTTATTTTTTCGAAGAACTCGTATGTGGGGAAGGTAAAAGTTTCAAAAATAATTGCGCAATTTTTTCAACCAAAAAAACTATTTACACAAGTTACCCTTTTGCAGAAATATTCTGGATTGATAAGACAAAATTTTTTTTCCTATTGGATTTTTGAAAAAAAGTTTAATTTTTTTGACCCTCGGTTCAAATGCAATTCATGGATGATATGATAAGATTTAGCCTAAGCAAACAATAAATGAATTTTAATTCAACTTAAGTTTTGAAATTTTACTCATTTTTATGTAAGAACGACTTAACGCTTAAAGGTTAATTTCCAGATAGAACAAAAAATAAATCATTTCAACTAAATATAAGAATTTTGTCATAAGAATATATAATTTTAAAATTATCTCTTCTCATCATTACTAAAAACATAAAATGATCCATTAACTATTATCTTGTTATCTATTCTGTGTTGAATTTATATTTTTTCAAACTATAGAATAAACTTTTTATTCTATTAAGAAGACAAAGCAAAAAAAACAAAAAAAAACAGTTAAAAAAAAACTAAATTTTTTTAAGTAATTTTCAATACTATGAGACATTAAATAAAAAAAATTCTTTCTTTTAATCCTTAAATTTTTTAAATAAACCTCTGCTGTTTGAATTAAATTTTCTTTGAAAAATTTCCATATTGTAATAATTAAATTTTACTAAAATTTTAATTTTAATTTTTACCGAAAAATTAAAAAAAAAAAACAAAATATTTCTTTAAATGAAAATTTAAATTTAAACAAAGATAACTAATTTTTGATATTTAAAATGAATCTTATTTATTAAAAATAAAAATAAATTGCTAAAAGTTTCAAATAAAAGAAATTAAACATAAATTTAAGAAATAAAAAGTTAATTAGTAATAAGAAAAACTAAATTTTAAATTTCAAAAACAAATTATTTAACTTACTTGCAGAAATTTAAAGATCAAATTTATGTCCGGATTTTTGTGATAAATTTTCTTTAAAAATTTGTTAAATTCTATTAAAAATATTTGATTGATTTTATCCAAAAATTGACTTTTTAAAAATTTAAATTTTTCATTGAACAGTTTTTAAATGTTCTTTCAAAAAAATTTTAATCGACCTTTTATTTTACAATTTAAATCTAAAATTAAACGAAAAAGTAATTCGAATTAAATTAAAAAAAAAAGAACTTATCTTCTTCCAAAGCCCAGCTTATCCATTGTGATCTTGATTGTTCTTTGCCTAAGCTTTAAATTTTTATTTCATCATAATTATTTAAGCATTTTTTTTTGTTGAGCAAAACATTAATTTTGAGTCACATATTCGACGTGTAGTCTCGTGTACTGTTTACTCATAATTAAAATAATTTAAAAATTTTTAAAAATGTATGCATTTAAAAATAATAATTTTAATAAATAATTTTTTTTTAGCCCAACTGTTACGCAAAAATTATAACAATCGAAGGCCACAAGAAAATAGTGATCTATTCAAGAAGAGAAATAAAGCGAAATGAAGAAATTACCTACGATTATAAATTTCCGCTCGAGGACACAAAAATACCGTGTCGGTGCGGAACAGCAAATTGTAAAGGCACGCTCAACTAGAGCCGCCCATTTATACCGTTTTCATTTTATTTGTAATTATTATTGCCTCATATTTGATAAAAAAAAAAACTAAAATTGTGTCAATGGTCTTTAATCAGAGCTTGTTATTTATTGTTTAGTATGGCTTAAATTTCATTGATTTATTAAAAAATTCGTCTATTTTTTGTTTCGTTTTTTTTTTATTAAATACAATCTCCAGTTAGTGTAAGTGTCTGACACAGTGCCAAGACTAGCTACGATTCATCGACTTTCGAACTTTATGTATCATTTTCCTTTTATTTAAATTCTGTTTTTTTTTTGTTTATAATTTGTTTATTTTTTTTATTAAAGAGGCACATTTATAAATATTATTAAGCACAGTATTCGAAATTCTAAAAAATAAATAAAATAAAATAAATTGATTAGATTTTTATTTTTTATGTGTTGCGTCTAAAAACCTTGACTTCGGTGAAAATTTTGTATCTTGTCCAAAGCCGATACACAGGGTACACTCTATTATTGTTTTTTTATTTTTCTTAAATAATTAAATAATAAACTTTTCACAATTTTGCTATTTTTCAGTTTAAAAATTTTTGGTCATTTAATTAAAAAAAAAATTCCGAACGAAAAAAAATAATCTTTATCTATGATATTATTTGATATTAATGAATAATTTGTCAAAGAGTGCGTAGTCATTTAAAATATTTTTGAAAATAAATGAAAATTATCTCCAAGAGCTCTTATTAGTACATTGAACACAATTTTTATTTTTTTTAAATTGATAAAAGATAGAATTTAAAATTTTTTTCACTTTATTGTATTTTAAAGCAAATAGTTGTTTAAATTTAAGTTTGTTAAATAAAATTTTGAAATTATTCTATTTTTTTAATTGAAAAATAAGATAATTTAAATAGCAAAAATAAGGATTTTTTGTCGTATTTAATCCAATTGATTTTAATCCGTATGCAAAAAAAGACTTTCTAAAATAAACAGATTTAAAAGCTTTTATAGATATTTTTATTTTTTTTAATAAATAAAATCTTTATTTAAAATCTATTTAAGTATTTGATAAATTTGTTCCAAAGCAATTACTTGACATGTCATGTCAAGTTTATTTTCATATTTAAAATTTTAAAATGTCCTTTTTTATTGAACTTAATTAGATTTAAATTTTTTAATTGATTTTAATGAAAACTTATTTTTAAAGACAAAAAAAATTTATGTTTTAAAATTTATAATTTATTTAAGTGGAAGAATGAAATTAAGTTTGTTTTAATTAATGGATATAAAAGCTATAAAATTGAATTTGTGAATTAACTTAACCTGAATTATTTAAATAATTGATTGTTTTAGAACATTTATACGCAATAAAAAAGTTTGGAAAAAATTTATCAGTAATTTTGACAAATGTTCTGAAGTCTCAATTCATTTAAATTTAGATGGTCACACTGATCAAGATTTTTCTTTTTCAATATTTAAATCAAATATTGATAATGATTCCAGTAGAAAATCAACTGAAGCCGATATAATTAATTTGTTCATTAAATTTCAAATTCCAAATTTAAATTAAAATATCTAAAAGTTGGATAAAATTAGAACCTTTACTTTTTCTTAAATTCATTAAATAATTGTAAATTAAGTTTAGTTAATATTTCAAAAAAATAAAAAAATTTTATAATTTTTATTCTAAAAAATGTAATATAACAAATTTTTTCTAAAATTCAAATAAAAATTTTTTTTTTCTCTAATTCATAATTAATTAATTAAAAATTGTAATGTTTAGTATTATTTTCTTAAAAAATTATCAAAATCAATAGATTAATTAAGTTTTAAATTTTAAATGATCGTTTTGATCTTAAATTTGATCTGAAACTTCCATTTGCCCAATTTGTGGGCTTATTCTTGGAACAGCTTTTTGGTTGTACCTCATCAAATAATTTTAATATTAATAAAAGGCTCTTTAAACTAATTTAATTTTTCAAATTATAAAATTAAATTCACTTCATGTGAAGTAAAGACTTGATTGGATTGAGTGATCGTGGAATTTGAACTTGTTGATACGATAAGTTTATATTTTCTTGAGTAATCATCAATGGATTAATTGGTAGAGTCGAAATTCTTGGAACTAGAGTGACTGTTGCTTGTTTCCTTCATTAACAATGGTTTTGTTTAAATTTTTTTCGAAATTTTTTTTATTCATATTTAAATTAAGTGATTTTTTTCCTACCAAAAATATCAATCTTCTTTTTTTTTTTTGCTAGTAAGAGTTTTAGTAAACAAAATTTTTAATTTTTTCTAAAAGAAGGTTTAATTTTTGTCAAGAACAAAAATCGAAGACTGGACATTATTGCAGAAAGATAAACTAAATTTAAGTTTATTTCTAAAATAAAATTAAATAATTTGATTTAAAACGACTAAATTTTTCATGCTCTGAGTTATTTTCTGCAATTATCTTAAAAAATTTTCTGTGTGAAAAAAAGCAAACTTTCAAACACTTTAAACCGTTTTGGAAATCAATATAATTTAGACTCTTTTTGAACTAAATTGTTTTTTTAATATAAAAATTTTTTAAATCTAAAAATAAAAAATTGGAATCAAAATTTATTAAAGCTTAGGATTAAATATGAAAAAGAAATAAAAACATTTGTATTATATTACTTTTTATTTCTTCTAAGAGTGTAGCATTCTATATAATCAATTTATTATTTAATTAAATAATCATGTTTCCTTTTATTTAAATGAGTTAAATGACAAAAATTCTCAATATCAGGGATTATATAAAGAAAAAAAATATATATATATATTTTAAAAAAATTGAAAAGGTCATTTCAGGTCAAAATGTTATATTTAGTTAAATATTCCAAATTCAAAAATCGTGTAAGGAGTTACAAATTTAGTCATCTTTTTCACACTGTGATTTTTTTAAATAGAATAGTTTAAAATTAAAAAAATAAGGCGCCCAAAATTATTAACCCTAGTTCCCCAGAAGTTTTAAAATTATTGTAATTTTAAAATTTGAGTTTTTAATGCAATTCAATTACATTAAAAACTCAAATTTTTGGTTTTTAAGGGTGAAAAATTAGATTTTAGAACCAAAAATACAGCATAAAAAAAGGAGATTCAGAGCTCGACTCTCTAAACAGTTAATTATACAATAGATTGACTGTCATTGAAATATTAATTTTTTTTTGACTCTGTAAGAAAATTTACGTGAAATAGCTCAAAAATTTTTGAATTTTGTACAAAATAAATTATGATCGTGTTTTAAATAAAAAAAATAAACTTTTTTTGCTAATATGCCAATAAATTTTATTTCGTCAAGATTATTGTTTAAGATCAATAAGCTTTTTTTACTAAATAAACTAGATATTAATTGAATATAAATAGGTGAGCTTTTTGCAGGATCTTGATCTTAGGGTCTGAAAATTTGCATCGTTTTAAAGAAAATAAAAAATAATAATTTGTAAAATCAAATATTTAAAGTTTTAAAGCTTATTATTTCCAAGCATGCAAATTTTATATCTAATAACGATGAAATTGTATTTATTTTTTTCAAAAAAACTCTACCATCGCTAACATGAGCCCTTTATTCTATCTACATTATCATTTTCAAAAGAAAAAAAATATTATTTTTAGTAGCTTTTTGAAAATTTTAATTTTAAAATTCAATGAAAACATTGATACAAATGGTGAAAACTGTATTTTCTGCTGAAGTTTTTTTCCACGGAATTCTGCTTAACTAGGTGATTTATGATATAAAATAGACTCTTAAAATTTTTCGATATTAAAATTTAATAAACTTTACCAAAAAATGAATAAAAAAAAACAAATTCATTATGACAAAATCTAATTTAAATGTAATTGTAAATTATAAGAAAAAAAAGAATTAATAGAATTGACACAAAATGAATGTATTGACTTCTAATATAATAAAAAATTAATTATTTTTTTACAAATTGAACAATTAGATTTTAAAAAACACAGATAAATTCATTAATTTTTGCTTCAACCACTTGGACTATAAAGAATTTTTATTTTTTTATTTTATCTGTATGTTTTTTAGTCTTTTTGTGTTAAATAGTCATTTTGGGATATTTTAATTTTTGTGTCAAATAATTGTACCGAGCAAATGCTCTTTCAGAATAAAAAATATAATAAAAAAAATGGCATCAAATACATTCTGCACTTTAAATAATCACAAGTTGCACTATAATATTTAAATTCCACTATATTATTTACATGCACTATATTAATCAAGGCTACACTATAAATAACATTCTTACACTATAATATTCTTTAATAAGCACTAATATAATTTCTATTTTGCACTAAAATAATCTTTACTAAGTACTAAATTAATGTTAAAAAAGCACTAAAATAATTTTGGACCTGAACTATTTTAATTAATTTTTAGATAAATTGTAAATACAACAAGCAATATTTTTTTCGAAAACCTTATTTTATACAACCATGCGGAAATCAATATGATTTTTATTTTATTTATTTTTTTTTAGAGTATGGGCTATTTATAGAAAATAAGAATTATAGATATTAGAGAGGCAAGAAGTAGCATAGTATTTAAGGATCATGACGAATTTAATAATAATAATCAATACATGATAATAATCTTGACGAATTTTATTTTTTTAAATTTAATTAAATATTGAATAAATTAGCATCAAACTTGATTTTTAAAAATTAATTCATATTTTTAAATAAATTAATTAATTTTATGAAATGTAAGTCATTTTTATATTCATCTAGAAAAATTGGTGAAAAATCAGTAATTTTAGTTAATGAATTAGCACACGCCAAATAAAATAAGCTTTTTTGAAAATAGAAATAAAAATAAAGTCTAAATTAATATTTAAAACTATTTTAGTTCATGTCCAAAATTATTTTAGTGCAACTAAAAAATTATTTTAGTTAAAATTAGAAATTATTTTAATGCAACTCATAAATTATTTTAGTAAAAACCAAAAATTATTTAAGTGCGATATGATTTATTTAGTAAAGTTTTGAAATATAAAAGTTCTGATTTGAATTATTTTGGTAAAAAACCGAATAATACAGTGCACATAAAATAATGAAGTACTTTTTGGAAATAATATAGTGCAGTTTGGTATTAAAAAAAATGCAACTTGTGATTCATTTATAGTGCAACATTAAATACAAGCCAAAAAAAAATTAAAATAAAATTAAATAAGATATAAACAAATCGAAAAAGGATAAATTTATTTATTTATTTGTTTATCTGTACAGAACTAAAGCTCTTTCAGAATAAAATTTAAAATAAAAATTTTAATTTTTTTGGGGTGGTTATTTTATTTTTTATAGATATACAGTAGCGCTACGCCACTTGGATTTTACGTAAATTTACGTCAAATTGCGTTTATTTACGTAATTTGACGAAAAAAAAAGTAAATTTACGTAATTTTACGAAAATTTTTTCCAGCTGCTCGATCGTTTTTTATACTATTTGTCTGTGATTTTAAAGATTACATATCTGTTGATGAGACAACAATAGTAGTGTATGATCAGCCTATTTATCATCTAAGGCTACCGTCATCAAGGCCTGAAGCTATCCCATCTAGCTCAAAATTTGAATGTAAAATCCATGTGTGGGGTGATATCTCGTATAAAGGAGCCACCGAATTTGCAATAAATTCTTATTCTTTAGCAAATTAAAATGAAATTTTTTTAGCTTTTTAAGTGCACTATGGATTCTGAATTGAATAAGGACATTTTAGTTGAATTTAAACTCCCATTTGTGTCTGAAAAGAATTCATTTAATTTTAAATTTCATCAAGACAATGACCCAAGGCACAAATCAGATCTTATCCGTGATTTTTTGAAAAGAAACTGCATAAACTGGGCGTGTTTTTTATAAAAAAAATAATAATATAAAATAGCTGAGGAATATTTTTAAAAGATAAGGTCTCCTCTAAAGTCTCCAGACCTAAACCCAATTGGAATGGTTTGGAATGACTTGAAGGATTCACTTAGAAAAAAGGGGATCAAAATGAACAAGAAGCAGTTGAGGCAATTTTTGATTTCCAAATAAGTCTTTCGATCACTATTTCTTTTCAATCACTATATTAATTACCTTTAATACTTGATTAAAGTTTAAAAAAATGAAAATTATGAAAATACCTTTTTTTAAATGGTTTATATAAGTCTGGCATTTTGATGGACTTAGACTTTTTTGGAAATCAAAAATTGCCTCATTTGCTTCTTGTTCATTTTTGACCCCCTTTTTTCCTTTTGGCCTGGTTTGATGCTACAAACAGTATAAAAACGATAAAGTAGCTGGAAAAAAATAAGTATAGACATAAACTTGTGTGTTTTTTTTTATTGTATTATCTTTGTAAACAAAAATTAAAACTCAGAAACCAAAGAGTTAAATAAAATCTCATAACTTTACATTTTTTTACTTTTTTTGAAGAAAATTTACCAAATTTTACCTGGTAAAGAAATGAAATTTTATGAAAATTTATGTAAAATCCAAGTGGCGTAGCGCTACTGTTAGTAAATCTATACAGGTGAAATTAAACTATTTATAGAAAAAAGTATCGGACTAAAATAAATAATTAAGTATTAAACCGATTTCATTCCTAATCAATTTGTTATATTTTAAATCAATTTATTTCAAAAAAAAGTTAAAAATTTCAATTGACATCAAAATAGTTATACTCACGGTTAATTTGTTTCAAAAATATCAAAATTTCATTGTTTTTATCATAACACATTTAATAAATTTACTAAAAAATAAGGCTAAGTTTTATTAAATTTGTGCATAAGTATAATAAGGGCCTTTAAAATAATCTTTTTTGATTATTCATTTGATCATTCACCATTTAATAAAGTATATTTTTAATGATTCTTCAGACTCTCGTGATCTAATTTTCTAGCAAAAAATTGTTCAAAAAGGAAAACAGTAACCTATCTTTAATAGTGAAAGTACAAACTTTAATATAATAAAGAAATAATGTAAAAAAATATTAATTTCATCGAGATATTAAGCTCTAAAGTTGAGATTTTATTCAATTTCGACCAATATTTGTAGTTAAATATCTTCTTAAAGAAAAAAACAAAAACCCAATTTTTTCATTAAATAAACTCATGGTATCCTTATTTGATAATAAATAATTAAAACCTTTTTGCTATTATTTCGTACCTCTACCAAGCAAACTTTTGTATTTTGCCATAACTAGAAAATCAAACATAAAACCCTAAAAATTTAAAATCTAAATAAAAATTTAATTTGATACACAATTTAATAGAAAAAAATTTGTTAGGCTAATTTCTTAACTAGAGTTTATCATTTGGGGCTACTTACATTATTTTGTAAAAAAAATTTTATTCTAATTTTATAAGACAAATTTAAATACTTTAAATAAAAAATAGAAAAAATATTTTTCTCAATAGCTCGCACATGTTCAAAACATATAAAAAAAAATAATTTTTCTAATTTATAAAAAAATTAAAAAAATGATCCGCCGTGCTGCCAGAGAACGTAGAGAATTTATCTACAAGAAAACAATCGAACAGCGTCAGAAAGCAATTGAGGACAAGCGGGAACGCTTGAAGCATGCCTTGGAAGAAAACCGACTGATACCAAGTGATTTGCGCAAAGATGCGCTCAATATTCAGAAAAACATTGATTGGAAAGACCCTGGAGCTGACGGCATATTGACCCATTACGATGACGAGTACAAGTGGGCCGGAGTTTCCGACCCAAAAATCATCATCACCACTTCTCACACACCAAGCTCAAGACTAAAACAATTTGCCAAGGAACTCAAACTGATATTTCCCAATTCGCAGCGCATTAACCGCGGCAATTACCAGACAAAACAATTGATAGAAGCATGCCGGTCCAATGAGTGCACCGATTTGGTCATAGTGCACGAAACAAGAGGCCAGCCAGACTCTTTGCAAATATGTCACTTACCTTACGGACCAACTGCTTACTTTACACTGTACAATGTGATAATGAGACATGATATAGAAAATTGCGGCACCATGTCCGAGGCCTACCCTCATTTGATATTCAACAACTTCACGTCCCAATTGGGCAAGCGCTGCATCGACATTCTAAAGTACTTGTTTCCAGTGCCAAAAGAAGAGTCCAAAAGAGTCATTACTTTTTCAAATAACCAAGACTATGTTTCGTTCAGGCATCACACATGGAAAAAGTCAGCTGAGAACAAAAATGACATTGATCTAAATGAAGTGGGCCCTAGGTTCGAAATGAAGCTGTACGAAATAAAGTTGGGAACAATTGACAGTGCGGACACCGCCGATTCTGAATGGAAACTGAGACCATACATGAATACTGCGAAAAAAAGAGAATTTTTGGCCAAATAATTAATTTTTCAAATTTTTTTTTTTAAATAAATAATTAAAATAGGTTCAATTCTAAATTTTCAAGATTCTAAATTGTAGAGTCTAAAAAAGTTCTAATTTTTCAGGATTCTAGGGTGTAAAAGTTCTATATTGTTCAACTTGACAAAATCGGGGATCTAAGAGTAAAGGGTAAAGTCAAATAAAAATCTGGGAAACTCATGCGAAAAGAATTTTTTTTGGCCAACCGAGAAAGTCATATAAACGACTTTCATTTCTGGGAAAGTCATACAAAAAATTCTTAAATCTGGTTAAGTCAAACAAAATTTTTTTTTTTTAATACAAAATTTATTGATTAGTAATTATTGCGAGGAACGAGCATCGCGACGAGCTAATAACCAGATGTGCACATGGGAAAATCTAGGATACTGAACGATTTTTCAATTCAAGAATTGAAACCCTGAATTCTGATTCGACGAATACTTCAACGAAACTATTGGCTATCGGTTTTGATTAATAATAGAATCTAACACTTTAGCATTAAAACAGACTTGCACAAAAGTCAGAATAAAAAGTCATTTAAAGTCAAGTCATTTGTCATCTTGACGTAAAATTTAAAAAAAAAAGTCTTTTACCTTGACTTGAAATTTTTTTTTCGGAAAAAAGTCGTTTCAAAGACTTTGAATTTCAAAGTTTGAAATAAAAATGGAAGCCCTTATTACTTCATGGAACGGCAAAAAATTCGTATGGCCGCATTAATAAGTACATGACACGACACAAGAAATTAAAAAAAATAAATTTTAAGTCAATCAAGCCAAGTCAAAAGACTTTTTTAAAAAATAAAAAATTTTAAGTAAAATAAAAAGATTTGGTGTAAAAAAATCCGTTCTGAAAAAAATCTGTTTGGAAAAAAATCAGGTGTAAAATAATCCATTAGAATATTATTCGTTGTATAAATTTAATTGATATGCTAATTTCGCATAAATTATAATTGATATATTAAATCAGGCTTTATATATATCTTTTAAAGAATAATCTTAAATAATTTGCCTTATAAAATATCTAAGTTCTAAACCCTTGACTAAATTACCCTGATCCAATGCCCTGCTTCTATAAAAAGGCATTGAGAAATTACCTAATATTTTGAAAAAAATGGAACAAGAATACCCTATCTTTAGTTACCAAAACGATGAAAAAACATCGGCATAAGGCATTTAAGTTTAAAATAGCTAAAAATTTATGAGATTTAATTTTAACGGTTACAGTAAATATTCAGTATAAGAGATTTATGTCTAAGAGAATATCGATATAAGAGAATTTTGTCTTTTTTCTATTTTTTTTTGTCGGCTTTTAATTATGAAATTTACTTCCGGTATAATAAAAAAGGCATGTTGAAGTTTATGATCAAAACTTTATATCAAATTGCTCATTTAATATTTAATAATTAATTTCCTGAAGATTTAGGCAGAATTTTATGAAATTCTTGATGTAACATTGATTAACATAGTTTGTTACATTAAAATTTCAAAAAAAAAAAAATTTTAAATTATTAGTATGTTCAAAATTAACTAAAATGATCGATTATTTTTGATTTTTTAGTAAAGTTAATAATGCAAATAAATAAATTTTCTTCTTAACATAAAATATTATTTGGTTTTTTAATCTTATTATCTTTGCGAAGTTAAGTTTTTTGTCTTTCGGATTTTGTACTCTTTTTAATTTTAAAAATCGATTATTAATCCATTTATTTTATGATCAACTTAAAATAATTTTTTGAGACTGTAGCATAATATGTTAAATTATAACCAATAAAAAAAAAATCATTTCGTTAATTTAAGAAATTATTAGGTTTACTTTTTAATTGAGCATTTGGTCATTTGATCATAAACTTCAACATGCCCTAATATCTCCTTAAGTAAGAAAAATTATCAAAAATTAACTTTTCCTTCCTGAATAATGAAATCAATGTCAATTTAAAATTTAGGATATTTTTTCTTTCTCTAAATAAAAAAAGTATTGCCGAATAAAAATTAAATAAACAACTGCTAGTGAAAGCAAAAGCAAATTTTTTTTAATGAATTCCTTTATTAAATTCAAAAACCAAGAAATAGAAACCGCTAATTTGCAAAATATAGATTTTAAACTTTCGTAAAAATAATTAAATCATTCTATTTCTATTTGAAATCAGAATTAATAAAGATATAACATATATTAGCGAAAATTTCAGAATAGATAATTACTTAAAGTTGCCTCTCAAACATTTTATAGAGATTGTTTGTAGTTTCTTTTAAGATTCTTTTAAAAATCTTTTTAAATTTACCTATTATAAAGAAAAAATTGCGGTTAATAATAAACCAATAATGAGAATAAAAAATTATTATATTTTTCTATATTTTATTAAAAAATTTCAATCAGCTCTACTAGTCAAAAGAGATTTTTTTTTTGTTTTTTTTACAGATTCTTTAAAAAATTTTCAGTGAAAAAATTACAAAAGAAAATATGTAGCAAATTCTGAAGAAGAATGTAGCAATTGATGATTGAATTTTACGTTTATCTATTTTTAATTATTCTGTTTGTGTGTTTTATATGTGCCGAAGAATGAAAATAATTCAATTATTTTCATTCTATTATATATTAGTATATATTAGTAATATATCTCCTATCTTAAGATATATTATAAAAAAGAAAATAATACACTAACATTATTGTGAGCATATTTACACTGAGGTTCTGAGAAAAATTTGTAAGTTTAATTAAATTTAGTTCACTTTAAAATTATTTAATTAGTTAATATTCTTACTTATTAAAAAATATTTAGAAATAATAATAAGATATAATTTATTTATTCTAATATTAGTTATAGTAATATTAGAATAAATTAATTATTTAATAATGTAATTTATTAAATAATTGCGAGTAATTTATTATTTATAGTAATAAGCTTATCGTTGACACCTTTGGTAACTTCATGGGCCATAAACGTTAACAAAAATAAATACAATTTGAAATATTTTTTCCTTTGCTACTAAACCCATTAATTTAATCCTCTCTATTTTTTCTCTTCAAAACACTATTTGCTCATTAAATTGCCAAAATAAATGCTTCATCAATCATTTCTTGCTTGTGAGACCATTCATGCATGACGTATCACTTAAATATTACTAACACACATTTTTTTATATTTCTTTTTTGCTGCTTTCCACTTATTTTTTTTTCTAAAAAATGGGTGAAAAATAAAAACCAAATTTTTATTGAAAATATTTTTTTAAATATTTATATAAGCAGAATAAAACGCAGAATAAATTTTATGAATAAAAGGCACAAATTTTAAGATGTGTGTTGAGAAAAAAAAAAGGTGGAACTCAGCAAAAGAAAAAAATATGTAATACACCCTACGTATCACTTGATCAAAAGCTTCTCAACTGATGCGCAATGATAAGTAAGAATTAATACATTTGTCACGTATCTCAGAAGATAGACGCTTCTAGATGCTGATATAAACATTTATATAATAGCTCACATCTTGTCTTAATTATAAGCCCGTGTTCTTGTCACGAACTCATGGGTAAATAATGATTCCATTCTCAGTGCTTAGAGAGATATTTTAGTGATTACACTAACTTTTTAAATTGTTAGAGCTCAACAATTATTTAATCAACAATTCAAAAGTATACTTGTTTTATCATTGATTAACCCGCTGACATCTTGGTAGTAGCGATAAATAATAATGTCCACAATGTGTTTCTTTTCATTGCCAATATCCATGGAATATTGCGAAAGTTTGCCCGTTCAGACACTTGTTCCCATGGTAAAAGCTCAGAACCACTTGGAAACCGATTTTCACTACCTTGAAGAAAATGGAACATTAGTAAATGGTTCAGAAGTAGAACAAGCTGATTGGTTGGAGAAAATAACCGCTACTAAGGCTCCTAAGAAACTTTTAATTAGTCTTCTGACCCAAAGAGCGGTACTTGTAGCAAAGATAAAGGAACAGCCAGATGTAAGCCATCACAATAAATCAACACCTCAATCAAGCTTATCAACTACAACGGAAAGTACTCATCAACAACGGCAAATTATTGAACCAGAAATGTCACCAATGGAAAAAAAGGTTTTCAATAGACGTCCACATTTTAAGATGGATAATATCCCGAAACTTTATGGTAACGACAAGGATAAAATTGAGGAATGTATCTACCTTGTCGAAACAGAGGTGGAACACCAGGGAATTGATAAAAATAGATTAGTCATTGCAGTTAACAAATTTTTAAGAGGAAATGCTTTGTAATTTGTCAGGAATCTTAAGAAAAAGAAAGAAAACCTGACATGGGTTGAGCTGAAATCTCACCTTTTGGCCACTTATAAGCCAGACGATGTCCAAAGAACTTTACAGATGCAGAAAACCAGGTCAAATTAAAACAGATTTCAAAGTGAAATTGTTTAACGGCGAGAACAATAACAAATCAAATTATGGAAGGAATCGGAACAAGGGAAAATGGAGTAACCCGAAGAAATCATACTAAGTAAAAGAAACGGAAGAACAAACAATCGTAATCGTGATACTGAATACGCAAACATTTGCAAAACAGGTAACTTGCTGAGAATAAATGGTCTTGTAGACGGTGAACCAGCATCGTCTACAAGACCATTTATTTAAATTCGGCATCGAAAGCAGATGCCCAAGCTCTATTATTTCAAGCAAAACTGTAGAAAATTTTGGATTAAATTTTGATATTTACCATCCAGTTCGAAAATTAAAACAGCTGATAATACAATAAGCATGGTAGTCGACAACGCAGAAAAAGTAAAATTGGAAATTCAGGGTCATGTATGCTTTATGGAGTTTTTGATAAAAGACCACGATGATAACGATGGACTTCTAGGTCTCGATTGGTTTATGCAAACAGGTGCTAGTCTTAATCCGGTTCAAAAATTGATTAAATTTCCGAGAGATATAAACTTGATGAACTCGTATGAAGACAAAGGGACACACTGCTCAATGAAGAAGAGTGTAGTATCAAATGTTAAACAATATTCTCTTTTTGTTATGAATTTTTTTTTAAAAAAATTGGATAAATTATAAAGACATATTTGAAAACAAAAAAGCGAGAATTTCGATATTTTTATTTTTAATCTATAAGAATAAATTATCTCGTTAGCGATAAGATAATTATTTAGACTGATAAATATTCTTTATAAATGGATTTTTCCTAAATTTAATGATTACTTTTAAATTTTTCTTTTTTCTATTTTTAAATCTAGAATTTTTGTTTTGTCGAAACGATGTCTTCAGCTTTTAGCTGTATTATGTTCATCTTGAACACTTTAATAATTAGAATTACAGAGTTTTCGAATAAAATCAAGTTCTTAAATATCAAATAAAATCTATACTAAATATCTAAAAGATTATTGGGTTTTTATTTTTATGTAAATTTTGTCAATTCAAGAACGGAATTTTACAAGAAAGGATAGTCATTAAATATATATTTATCATTTTAGTCTGGAATTAGCTCCATTCTAATAATTTTAATATGAAATATTTTCAAATTTTTATGGTAATTATTCATTTTTTCTCAATAAAAAAGTAAAAGAATAAATTTTATTTACAAATATAATAGAATAAAATGAAAAATCAGTAAACCAGCTAATAATTTAAATTTTTTGAGACCTCTTTATTTTAAAAGTCTTAAATTATTGATAAATTGTTAAACATTATTCTCTTTTTGTTATTAAACTATTATGAATATTTTTTAATAAAAATTGGATAAATTATAAAGACATATTTGAAAACAAAAAAGCGAGAATTTCGATATTTTTATTTTTAATCTATAAGAATAAATTATCTCGTTAGCGATAAGATAATTATTTAGACTGATAAATATTCTTTATAAATGGATTTTTCCTAAATTTAATGATTACTTTTAAATTTTTCTTTTTTCTATTTTTAAATCTAGAATTTTTGTTTTGTCGAAACGATGTCTTCAGCTTTTAGCTGTATTATGTTCATCTTGAACACTTTAATAATTAGAATTACAGAGTTTTCGAATAAAATCAAGTTCTTAAATATCAAATAAAATCTATACTAAATATCTAAAAGATTATTGGGTTTTTATTTTTATGTAAATTTTGTCAATTCAAGAACGGAATTTTACAAGAAAGGATAGTCATTAAATATATATTTATCATTTTAGTCTGGAATTAGCTCCATTCTAATAATTTTAATATGAAATATTTTCAAATTTTTATGGTAATTATTCATTTTTTCTCAATAAAAAAGTAAAAGAATAAATTTTATTTACAAATATAATAGAATAAAATGAAAAATCAGTAAACCAGCTAATAATTTAAATTTTTTGAGACCTCTTTATTTTAAAAGTCTTAAATTATTGATAAATTGTTAAACATTATTCTCTTTTTGTTATTAAACTATTATGAATATTTTTTAATAAAAATTGGATAAATTATAAAGACATATTTGAAAACAAAAAAGCGAGAATTTCGATATTTTTATTTTTAATCTATAAGAATAAATTATCTCGTTAGCGATAAGATAATTATTTAGACTGATAAATATTCTTTATAAATGGATTTTTCCTAAATTTAATGATTACTTTTAAATTTTTCTTTTTTCTATTTTTAAATCTAGAATTTTTGTTTTGTCGAAACGATGAGTTTGCTGATTTTTGGCTTTTAAATATTTTACTTATTTTTTATTTTTTTATCGTTTTTTTATTCTAGACTTTTTGTTAATTATTGAATTAAAATGTCCAATCCAAATTCCAACGATCATAATTCATTATGTTTTTTTCTTAAGTTATGCGAATTCGATCCATCTAGGACTAAAGATATTTTAAAATACTACGGCTCGATTACTGATTTTTTTAAAAATTTTAATCTTCCAAATTCACTTCCTTTCGCATTGACAACTGAAGAAAAAAAACAAATTGTTCGTTATGCTAATTTAAAACGAAGGGCTGAATTAGACCTTGAAGAAGCATTAATAGTTCATGGGGAGGATTTAACTTTAGAAAAGGTTTTGGAATATTCGTTTACAGTAGATGATGAAGAACATTTGCGAAAGAGGAGAAAAGAGATTTATGAGGCAAATAAGGAGGCTATTGACAAAATTTATGAACATGAGTTGAATAAAATGAAAGCAGTTCCTCGAAATGGCAATTATGTGCAAATTTTACTGTCTTCTTCTTTAAATGTTTTTCAAAGTATGGCAAAATTGGCTAAACAGTATCCTTTCATATCTAAAAAGTTTTATACGAACTTTATTTCAATTTCAGACGATATTTTAGGAATTATTGGCAAATATGGACCAGTAAGCGTAAATCTTGCATCTGCAATTATAATATTTTGTTCACTTTCTGCTTATAGTATAGGCAGTAATTTAATAAGATATTACAAAGAGAAAGATCGAGGTACTTTTACATTTCAAGATTGTTTATGGTGTTTCATTAGCGAAATAGCCATTATTGGAGTAAGTTCTGGTATTACATTTATTGCTGGTTCGGTTGGAGGATTAATTGGAATTGGAATTCCCATAATTGGTCCTCATATTGGCGGTATTGTTGGAAGTTTAATTGGTTTATTAATGTCAAATAAATTGATTGAGACCGCTTTTGATAATTTACAAAAAAAATTGGTTTTGCAGAAATTAAAACCCGATTGTGATAAGAGTTTGTATTTGGAAACTTTGAAAAAATTAGATATAGATGAAAATACAAAAGTTGACCGTATCAAATCTTTACAAATGGAATTTAGAAAAATACATCTTCCTGATAAGGATATTACCGATGAGAAATTAATAAAAGAAAAAACTAAAAGATTTTTTGAAAAGGAAGTGCTGTTTAGAATAGTTGAAGCATACAGAAAAGCAAATAATACATGGCAAGAATGATTCTAATACATAAAAGAGGAAAATTAATGGTTGACTTGATTAAAACCAAAAGAATTTTATTTTCTTCTTATATAAAACTAATTTTTTAAAAACTTTGGAGATAAAAAATAAAATAAAATTCAAATTAAATAAACAATTTTGGTATTAATAAAATATAATTATATTTAAATTTCTGATAAAAAAATAACTAATTTCTGCTGATTTTCATTTGAAAGTTTATTAAAAATGCCATTTTTAACACCTGCCGTACAAATACCAACTAATAAAAACGAATCCGGCTAAAATTTTGCTGTATTCAATCTTATCTACTAATCAATATTACAGGTTTTATTAAATTTGATTCGTTTTAATTTCAAAATGCAATTTTATTTTAATTATTGATGTCTTAAAGTACAGCGGTGAATTGATTTAAGTTTTTTTACGAAGAATTACGTATAATTCCGTAAATTAACAAAATTTAACCACTGTTTAGATAAATTATTATAATTAACAAAAGGTGAACTAGAGGTTTTTTACGTTTAATTACTTAAATTATTAGGATATTACGATAATTTTGCTGAAATTTGGTAAAATTCATATTGGCAAAATATTTTTTTATACGATTTAAAAAATAACTGTGATAGCTGCAAAATCAACTACTGCTTGTAAATAGTTTCTTCTTTTCCTTATTTTTAGTTAGATATCATTTTCGATTAACTTTAATCTAATGGTTAACAAATCTAATATCGGCATGTTGAAGTTTATGATCAAAACTGTATATCAAATTGCTCATTTTATATTTAATAATAAATTTCCTGAAGATTTAGGTAGAATTTTATGAAATTCTTGATGTAACATTGATTAACATAGCTTGTTAAATTAAAATTTCAACAAAAAAAAAATTTTAAATTATTAGTATGTTCAAAATTAACTAAAATGATCGATTATTTTTGATTTTTTAGTAAAGTTAATAATGCAAATAAATAAATTTTCTTCTTAACATAAAATATTATTTGGTTTTTTAATCTTATTATCTTTGCGAAGTTAAGTTTTTTGTCTTTCGGATTTTGTACTCTTTTTAATTTTAAAAATCGATTATTAATCCATTTATTTTATGATCAACTTAAAATAATTTTTTTTTTTTTTTTTTTTTTTTTTATTTGTTTTCTGTACCGAGCTAGAGCTCCTTCAGAATAAATTAAAAAAAAAATAAATAAAAATAAAATTAAAGTTAATAAAATGAGATTAAAATTAAAAAAAAAGTAAAATAAGCTAAATAAATGAAATTTCAGAAGACATGATTTGGAATAGATTGTTACATGTGTTACAGCTTTTATTTATTTTTTTTTTTTTTGATATGTAGTAAGTTAGGTAAAAATCTTTTTTTTTTTTTTTTTTTTTAATATATTATAAGTCAGGAAAAAAAGAAGAAATTACTAGGTAGCAATTACACAATGGAGTTGGATATTCGATATATCTTGATCCGAAACCTTCTCTGTATTCTTCCACTAGTCTGACGACCAGTGGAACAGAATGACTCAATCCTGCCCTGACATATCTCTCACTCAACTCAAAAAGTCTATTTGAAATTGTTTCGAGATTAAGTTTATTGAAGGCCTCTTGGTGTATAATATTGGAGGGGGTATCATATTTTAGCTTCAAAATAGATCGAACTGCTGAATTTTGAATAACTTGTATTTTTTTGATGTTAGTTTCTGAGAATGAATTTAAACAAGGAAAAGAATAATCCAAAATTGATCCTATTAAGGATTTGTAAAGATTACCTAATGTTTTGGGTTTTAGACCCCATTTTTTATTTGAAAGATATTTTATTAAGTTAAGCCTTGAATTACAACGCTCTTTTAATTCATCCACCATTGGACTAAAAGTAAGTTTTGAATCTAATGTTATTCCTAAGAATTTAACTTTTTCCTCTTTATTTAAATTACTATTATTAATTTTAAGGTCAAGATTAAATTTAACTTTAGTTTTTTTCTCAAAGATCATATAACATGATTTCTCAATAGAAATTTTCATTTTCCATTTGAAAAGCCATATTTCAACTTCTTTTAGATACTTATTAATCACTTTTTCAAGATTTCCTATCTTTTTAAAAGTAAAAAAGGTAGCCAAATCATCTGCAAAAAGAAGAGAGTATTGGCAGTTTGTTTTGTTTCTTTTTGGTATATCATTTATAAAAATGCTAAAAAGAAGCGGACTAATTACTGACCCTTGTGGAACTCCTGCTTAAATAGGGTATTGATCACTTAGATGACCATTTATATTTACTTTAAAAGATCTTAAGTGCAGAAATGATCTTATCCAGTAGATAAGATAAGGTGGTAGATTTATTTTTATTAGCTTGTAAATT
Source organism: Brachionus asplanchnoidis (assembly GCA_025491095.1). Lineage (NCBI taxonomy): Eukaryota > Metazoa > Rotifera > Eurotatoria > Ploima > Brachionidae > Brachionus > Brachionus asplanchnoidis. The sequence goes on along the minus strand of JAILYF010000011.1, from coordinate 3,337,416 downwards.
AGTCCATCATGCCAAACTCTATCGAAAGCTTTAGAAATGTCAAAATATAGACAACATACCCTCTTCTTTCTATTAAAGGACTCTGAAACTTTTTGAATAAGAAAGTAAAGATTATCTGCAGTGCGTCTATGTTTTCTAAATCCTGATTGTTCTTGAATAAGTAGACTATTGTTCTCTAGAAAATTATATATTCTTGTGAAGATGATGCGTTCAAGTAACTTTCCAAGGCAACTTGTCATACTAATTGGACGATAGTTATTAGGATCTTGGGTGGGAGATGTTTTCTTGGGGATCATGGTTATACTTGCTATTTTCCAAGCTTTTGGCACTTGACCTAGTTCCAAACTCCTGTTAAAAAGAATACTTAGTTCAATTAAAGTTTCTTTAGGTAAATTTTTTAACATTAGGTTGTGGATTTGATCTAATCCAGAGCCTGCTTCTTCTTTTAATTTTTTTAAAGCATTTCTTATTTCCAAAAGAGTAATAGGCTCGTCCAAGTTATTTTGTACCTTATTTTTTAAGAAATCTGTAATGGTTTGTGATATTTCAGAACTATCCTCTGATTCAACAAGATCTAGATGAGGACTAAAAGTTGAGGCCAAGATATTTCCAAAGATTTTTCCTTTATCTATATCTGTCTTAAACTCAACACCATCTTTGAGTAATGATGGTATCTGTTTTGAACATTTCTTAGATCTGAACTTATTTATTTTTTTCCAGAAAGGCCTGCTTGATAAAGTATTCTTTCCCATTTTATTTATAAAATCTTGCCAGTTTTGGTTCCAAAATTCTTTAAGAGCTAGACGTAACTCAGATGTAAGCTTATTAAAAATTATCTTTGAAGAAGGACACCTGGTTTTTTGGAAAAATCTTCTAATTTTTCTTCGTTCTTTTATTAATAAGACCATGTTTTTTGGTAAGCTTGATTTAAAAGACTTTTGAGTGTAAGCTGGAATACTTTTTTGGGCAGCATTAACGATCTTTTCTGAAATGTGTTTATTTATGTCATCAATGTTTGTAAAAGAACTTATATGTTGATTTGTTGACTTCAGTAAATTTCGGTAAAGTCCCCAATTTGCTTTTTTAAAATTAAGACTAGTTTTCAAGGGTTCAACTGTAATTAAATATTCAGCTGATATACATGTTTGAATTGGAAAGTGATCACTTAACATATCATGGTCTATAAGAACTTTGAAGTCAAGGACCTTATCCGATAGTGATGACGGTATTAGGAATAGATCAAGGACTTCAAAGTGATCAGTTTTAAATCTATTATATGTTGGTGTTATGTCATTGATTGCAGAAAGATTGAGCTTGCTAAAAATTTCCTCCAAGATTAAACCATTTTCATTTTCTCCCAAACAACCTAAACTTTTAGATTTCGCATTGAAATCACTCCCTATTATAAATTTTCCACATCTACTTGAGATTTCTAAGAAAAGTTTAAAAGGAAGTACAGTATTTGGTGGATTATAAAGGCTAAAAATAAAAAATTGAGTATTTTTTAGATACACTTTAATACAAAGAAGCTCTGCACTAAACTCATCAAATGAGTAATCTTGTTTAAATTCAATACCGTCTCTTACCAACATAGCTATTCCTCCACCATATCTATTTCGGGCCTTAACTAATGAAGTGTAATCTTTAAAATTAAAGTAAAAGTTCGAATCATTCGTGTTTATTTTTATTTCATTTAGGAGAAGTATGTCAGGACATTTTTGAGTTAAAAATTCTTCTAAAAGTTGAATCCTACTTGGTAAATGGAAACAATTCCAGTGTGTAATTACTAACCTTGTTTTATTAAGTGGTTTTGTTCTTGAAATAGATTTATTTGTCTTCTTGTTCATTCCTTCCAAAACGTTTCTCCTGCTCCATTATTTGAACTCTTCTCACTGTTATTGCTTGGTTTTGCTACCAGATCTGCTGTTTGTTTTTGTTGGTCAAACGAGCTTGAATTTGTCTCATTGTGTACGGGCAGAGTGATCTGTGAAGAGTACTTGCTGTTCCCATCTTCTATTTCAGCATCGTCGTTTGACTCAATAGAATATTCTACTTCTGCTTCGGAGCCACTCATTACTTCCCGTACACTATCGTCGTTCTTTGCTTGTTTGTTATGATTTTCACTCTGATCATTTGAATTTAAGCTTAAAATAATTTTTTGAGACTGTAGCATAATATGTTAAATTATAACCAATAAAAAAAAAATCATTTTGTTAATTTAAGAAATTATTATGCTTACTTTTTAATTGAGCATTTGATCATTTGATCATAAACTTCAACATGCCATAAAAAAGTGATAAAAAATTTGACATAAAAATTATCAAATCATTTCATCTTATTTGTTTGTAATTTAACTTTACCTTCTAAACAACATCCTGCCCCTTTAATCAAAGGAACCAAAAATCCTTGATCACTATCCTATAAAATGAAATTGATTGAGCTTTTGAAACAAATCCGAGATGTTTTTCAGTTGGAAAATCGAAGTCGCAAAAATCAACTTTACCTGTTTATTACACGTCTTCAAAAAACGCTTGGATGAACCAGTCAATTTTCGAGAAATGGTTCAACAATGAATTCGTCGTAAAAGTGTGAAATTATTTATCAAGCAAAAACTTGGAACAAAAGGCTCTTTTATTTATTGACAATTGTCCTGCACATCCAATTCAATTAGAATCGTCGGATGGAAAAATAAAATGTCTATTTTTTCCGCCGAATTGTACATCACTTATCCAACCGATGGATCAAGGTCCTATATCTGTTTTAAAACGAAAATATAGGACGAAATTACTAAACACTTTAGTCAATAGCGGACAATCGAGAATCGACGAAGCAATTCGTAAAGTAAACATAAAAGACGTCATAGACTTAGTTTCAGAACTATGGAAGCAATTAAAATCATCTTGGCATAAATTGAATTTAAATATCAGAAATGAATTAACATTTGATGATATCGATTTATCTCAAATTCGATCGGATCTTAATGTTTTTGGATTAAATTTTAGTGATATTGCTCTCAAGGATTGGCTTGAAAACGACAAGAATGATTCTGGTTATCAACTAATGAATGATGAAGAGATTGTACAATCGACTTTTGAATCAACTCAATCTGCCAATGAAAATGAAGAGTCCGAGGAAGAAGACTTCACGATAACTGAACCTGAGCCAGTAATTTCAAATTCGTCAGCAATTACAATGTGTGATGAGCTGAAAAAATTTTGCATCAAGAACAACATTCCGATCGATCAAGAAATGTTCTCTAGCATCAAAACAACAGCAACAGCGAATAAAGAAAATCTTTTCGTGAACGCAAAACAAAGTTCGATCAAAAATTTCTTCAAGCCAAATCAAGTTCAATCGACTTCAGTAATATCAACTAGTTTAATTTCAATTGTTCCAAGACGATTTGATTTTAATTAAATTTTTTTTTACTTTTTTATAATTTGAATGATAAATTTGCTATTTTTAAATAAAATATTATCACAAAAATCCTATCTTGTAATTTCCCAGATAAGACACTTTTTCGGTCAGCAGACATTATCTATTTAGGAGAATTATCGGTATAAGAGACAACAAAAATTTTTTTTATTCTCTTAAACCGAATTTTTACTGTATTTGCAAATAAAATTTTTAAATGAGTTTGAATCGTGGACTGTTCGAGAAGAACCGCGAGAACTATTAGATTTGATAGTTTAATTTTCTTTTTTTTTTATTTGCATTAATTATCTTAATTTTTCTCAATAAACTATAATAAAAAAATTATTGTTTTTTTTTTTATTTTTTCTTAAAACCGGTCAAATTTCCCCTGATTTTTTTCAGACCGGATTATTTCACACCTGATTTTTTTCAAAACAGATTTTTTTCCACTGAACATTTTTCGACCGGATAATTTTCCACCTGATTTTTTTTCACCTTTTTTTTCAAATTACCAAATAAAAATTTTTTTTTTCGCATTTTGGAACTTAGCCCATCAATGTTTCAACATATTTTTTAATAAATAACGGCTCGTTACTCGCATACATAAAGCTCTGCTTCTCTATCTTATTTCCGGTAAAAAAGTGACACAGAAATAAACGAATACAAAAAAACTATAATCTTTTTTAAAACAAAACTTAGCTAAGCTATATCTTCCTATTTTCTTTTTTGATTTACAGTCATCTCGCAATTATATCCCCCCATGTGTTCTACAAAAAAATAGGGACATAAATGAATTGGGATATAATCCCAGTTAATTAGAATTCGATGTAGCATCAATGGAAAAAAAATATTTACATCGATGTTTCGTCGATGAGGAGTGAGCAGATTCATAATGTTTCATCGATGAAAAATAAAAATTTCATCGGAATTTCATTTATTTAAAATAATTTTTTATTTTTTTATTTGAGAAATTATAGTTTTGTGAAATTTAATACAATAAAACAGAATAAAAAGTAAAGAAAACTATTGCTTTTTTCTAGACGTAAAAAATTAATTGTGTAAATGCAAAATAGTGCAACATTCATTGTGGTATTAAATTTCAATGTCTCTTAATGATGCGCAAACTCTTTACAAAATGCAATACGTTCAAATACATTGAAATATAATTCTGCTAATATTGGAGAGTTTTAATAGAATGTTGTCTATTATGCAACTGTGAATGTTGCACTATATTGAATTTACAGAATTAATTTTAAACATCTAGAAAAAAAAGAATAGTTTTATTTTACTTTTTGTTCTGTTCTATTGTACTAAATTTCACAAAACTAAAATTGTTATCATCTTGCTAATGCTACAAGGTGCGATACCGATTCTTAAAAGCTCATTCCATATTAATCCAGATTAATCTAAAAAAAGGTCTCCTCATATAATTAGCTTAATTTTAAAATTTTTTAATGAATTAAATAAACAAACCTTGTTATGATCAAAGAGTAAATTTATTTTACTCCTGATTCACGACTAAATTATTTTTTTAGTCGACTGAGAAAAATCTGGTTTTGTCATTAAATAATTAAAGCAGTTAACAAACAAGACTTGATTTTAAGGATCAAATGCTTATATAAATTTTTCACACATGCACCTAAGCATACAGGCTTAAAAATAAGTATATTCAAGAAATAATTTAGTCGACTCGTTTCAGAAAATTTTCTGAAACGTTATTTAAAAGTCTTTTCGATCAAGATCTTATCAAATTGCATATTAACAAAATAGAAAAATTAAAGACTGTTTTTTAATGCATATATGCTTTCTTAATATTACTCAAGCTCAGAATCAAAGTTCATGAAAAGTTCAATAGTGACTCCTCCTATTTTTGTTGCTAAAAAAAATACTTGTAGGTTTTGATTATCTCATCTTAAATTCATTGGTTAATTTGATGATTTTTCGATGATCCTCAATTTTTCCTCGATGAAACATTATTAAGGTTTTGACTGGGATTAAAAACATTAAGCATGTATTTAGGAAATCAGTTCTTAAGAAATTCGGGAATATAAACAAATTGGGACTTAATCATGACGGGACATAATTGCGAGATGACTGTACTTACAAATTTTGATTCAAAATTTAAACCATTGTATTTTTTTTTATCATAACGCAGTCAACCAAAGTATGGCTACCTATACCTTTATCCATATAGGATGAACAAGAACATTTATTGGATTCAATACAACTACAGTGCTCATTTGTTATTTCTACATTATCAATAGCTCTATTTTTATGTTTACACTTAGAAATATATAAATCATTTGAACCATTCAAGTTTTTTTGATTTAATTACTCTTTCACAGTCTTTCAACAACATTTTACCCATTTTACTAACTTTGGGAAATAAACATGGAGCTTTACGCATTTTTCAAAAATACCCAACACTGGTAACATATCAAAAACTTGAACAATAAATTTGAAAAATTAAAATTAAAAGCTTGCAAAATACTTATAAAATTTGAAAAAAAATTTTTGTTTGACTTTACCCGAGTTCTATATGACTTTACCAGATTTATAAATTTTTTGTATGACTTTCCCAGAAATAAAAGCCGTTTTTATAATTTTCTCGGTTGGGCAAAAAAAAATTTTTTCCCAGATTTTTATTTGACTTTAAACCTCATCAGGGATCTAACAAAGCATAGAAAAAAATATAGAAGCAAAAAGATATAGAAAAAAAATTAAAGAATTTTATAAAATAAAGAAGTATCAATTTTGTCGAAAAATATAATATATAGAATAAAATATTTCCAACTAAAAATCTTACTCTTTAATCAATATAATTAATTAATTATCTAAAAATAGACAAGCAATACAATTAATATGCAATTCAATTGTTTCTGATTCGCATTGTGAAACAATTTTTTTGATTTTTTGATTTTCTTCTAATTGAGCTTATATTTTTTAATTGCTTTTAATCTATTCTTGAAAAAAAAATTGCTAAAAAAAGACGCGTATGATTTTAAAAAAAGTTTTAGTTTTTCTACATTTCCTAAATTATTTATTTTTTCTATATTAATATGATTTTTCTATGTTTTGATTATTCTACATTTTGCAATTCTTTATTTTTTTTTCTTTATATTTTTTTTTCTATGTTTTAACATACCTCCGACAAAATCCTAATCGTCTTAATATTTAAAAATACAGCAATTTTTTTTCAATGGACCCAATAGTTTGACATGCTGTTTAAAAGTTAGCTAACCATAAAGAAAAAAAATTCCCACGATCAACTAACTGACGATAAATTTTAACTTTATAATTTGACACATTTTGACATAAATATATAATCAATTTAAAATTAAAGATAAAAAGCAAAAATTCAAATCCTTTGCGCAAATAGACAAATTAATTTTACATGTAGATTTAAAGGTATTTTAACAAATTTTTATCATTACTAGTGATTCATCCAATAATTAATAAAAATTAATTTTTCTAAAAAAACTTATAAAATTTTCAAATTTAAGAGTTTTAACTATTTTTTTAAAACCATCTTTGAATTAGATTCAGTCTAAATATTGTCTCATATTAACTATTTAAGTTATTTTTTCTATAATTTATGTTTTATCTCTTTTTGATTTTTTATGGTTTATGTTTTTTTTTCTCTCATTATTTAAGCTGAAATTAGTAAAATTGATTTTATGTTTTTTTCTACCTCACCCAAAATCAGTGATGAAATCGAATATGCATATTCGAACCGATATTCGAATAAGTAGCAATTCGAATGAAAAATTTTTTTAAATTATATTCTTGAAAAATAATTTATTTAAATTAAAAATTGAATCTCAAAAATATTCGAATTTATATTTAAAAATATAAAATTTTTGGATAAAAAATTGAATATAATAAATATTCAATTTAATATTTGAAAATAAAAATTAATCCAAAAAATAATTTATTAGAAAAAATTTAATTAAAAAAGAATTCATTAAATAATTCGAATTTCAATTCGATTTGGATACTATAAGTGTGCCAGATTTTCACCAGTCAACACAACTCTTCTAACATTTTCTGGATGACAATAGTCCCATCCATCTTACCAGGTATCAAAAAATAGCTGTTCTGATTTAGCCAACGCTACAAGAGTACAAAAAACTAAATTTTCAAATAACGTATTTGCTCACTCATAGTGACATGTCACTATAGGCGAAAGCCTGGCAATAGTGACATGTCATAAATTATCGAACACTGGTTTTCATTTTCGATTTGTGACATGTCATAAAACCCGAATATAGACAAAAAATAGCTTTTTTTTTAATTTTTAGTACCTATATTTATGACATGTCATAAATTTTTTCAAATTTCAGAAATTAAAAGGGGGGACCCTTATCGAAAAAAATGAAAAAAAAAATTTTTCTTAAATTAAAATTCCAATATATAGATTTTTATGTGCTGATTCAGAATAATATAGGTTTTGTATTTTTTGGATCAACAATACTAAAGTTATAACAAAAAAGATAATTTTTGAAAATTTAGGAAAATTCTTAAAAATGACATTTTTCCCATTTTTCAGGGTATCATACCTCGAAAATTGAAATTATCCGATTACAAGATCGACAGTGAATTTTGTAGATCTTGAGCTAATTAAGAAAAATAGACCTCGGATTTAAATATATCTCTTCAGAATCCAGAGATACAGCCCTTCAAAAATTACCAAAAAACGCTCCAAAGGTATCATTAAAAAATGAAAAAAAAATTTTTTCAAAAATTCATATATAAAATAGCTGTTTTAGAAAAACAAATAAATTTTATTAAATTGATATGAAAATGTTTAAATCTTTATATATTACATATTTTTAAAAATATTATTGACAATTTTTGCAGTAAAATGTATCGTTAAGTTTCATACCATTCGGCCAGCAATTACCACATATCCAATTATTACAGCTCTCGCAAGAAATCCAAGATTCTTTTGTTTTACTGTTTACATAATATTTTTTGCATTTAAAACATTTTTTCTCTAGGAGCCCTGTATTAGTTGAATCACTTAAAACAGACGTTTGGAGATTTTCGACATCTGTGGTTGTTGGCTTATTAGCTGGGGATTTAGAAGATGTTGTTTTTGGCTTGTTAGCTGGAGATTTAGAAGCTGTGGTTGTTGACTTGTTAGCTGGGGATTTAGAAGCTGTGGTTGTTGACTTGTTAGCTGGGGATTTAGAAGCTGTGGTTGTTGACTTGTTAGCTGGAGATTTAGAAGCTGGGGATTTAGAAGCTGTGGTTGTTCTCTTATTAGCTGGGGATTTAGAGGTTGTAATTGAGTTAGGTTCATTTGGTTTAAATGATTTACAAATGTTCTTTGTGTAGCCAGTTTTAATTTTTCTTTTTTTTTTTGAAATTGTATCGTTTGTTTTTAAATTTATATTTTCTTCTTCTGACTCTGTTTCTGTAGTTTCGTTCTCATTGTCGTCAATAACTAAAGTACTATCAACTCCATCATCGTAATCGTCTTCTTCATCAACTATAGAATAATCATCGTCTTGTTCCTCTTCTTCATCTTCATTTTCATCATCCTCAAACTCATTTGGATCAAAATCATCATCGTCATCACTATTGTATGAATCAAATACGTCATTAAAGTCATCATCATCATCGTTCCTCTCTTCTATTGTAATATTTGGAGGTGTAATTCCACTAACATATATTTTGTTTAACTCTGAATGAAGCTCTGATACATCACTGAAACCGATCCCACAATATTTAAAAGATTCCGATATGTACTCTGGATTTAATTCAAGCCAACCAAACGTAATCCACTGTGTCATTTTTACATAGCCAGGGCCAGCTATATTACCATGTATTGTGAATGTCTTTTTATCATTCATAAACCAGTCATTCCAGTGCAATCGATACTTATTCTTTAGTAGCTTGAACCAACAAACATCGGCTGGTTGCAATATGTCTTTATTAATGTCATGAATAGAAATTATTTTTATAAAAAATAAAATTCATAATTTTTAACCTTACTCGTTAAAGAAGCTGGTATGAAGGCAAGTTCGCAACCAATGTTTATAAGACTTTCTTTGAAAGCCATAGTGGTGTGACATCTTGCTTTGTCCAAGATGATCAGCGACGTCTTTATTTGGTTTTTTAGCAAATGAGGCCTCATAATTCGGTCTACATAGTGCTCAATTAGATTATTTGAGTTAAACGTACCTTAAATAAATTTCAATAATAAGTCATATTTAATATATTTTAAATTTATTCAAATTTAGTTCCAAACCTTTTGTTTCATAAATTATTAACATGTTTTCATTGAGTTCTAAGCTTTGAATTTGCTTTTTTCTCGGTACAACACACAATATTGGAAGTTTGAAACCATCGGCTGAGCTACACATAAGGCATGACAGTCTAACTTTTTCTTTGCCGCTGGTTTTTCCATAACTTTTTTTTGTGCCTCTATAATCAACTGTATAATTGCCAGGCGAACACATATAAAATGATGACTCATCAAAATTAAATATTTGATTCGCCTGCAATTTTTTTTCAGAAACGATTGTATTCACCTCTCTCAGGTAATCAGTAATAATAACTTGGCAGTTATTTGGAAAACCTCTACCTGAACCCGATAAACGTCTTAAGACCAAATTTTTTCGTTTCATGAATCTTCTTAACCACCCATATGAAGCAAGAAACTTTTTGATCCTGTTTGTTACAGGTTTATATGTATCCATACATTTTAACATTTTCTGTTGTATTCCATGACATGATACAGTTGACTGGTCATCTCGTCTGGATTTAAACCAGCTATAAACCCTCTCTTCATTTTCGAAAAACTCTGGTCTTTTATTATTTTCATTTGTCATCAGTTTACGAGACGAATTTCTTTGTTTTTTATCAAAAATTAAATCTTTTTTTTTAATCCATTCTATCAAACCGGTTCTTGAAATATTCAAATGATTTGCTGTTTTGTTTTTACTATTTGATATCTCAAAATGTTTAATTGCTGAACGTTTAAATGCAATTGTATATGATTTTCTATTAGAAGATTGACTTTTCTTAGACATCGTCTAAAATTAATTAGATAACAATAAAAATAATATTTATATTTAATTTTTTTCACAAAGAATATTGAATCAAAACAATGGTTATTCCAGAAAAGAAGCTGTAATTTGTTTAATTACAGTACAATCAAGAACTAAGTTCACTCAGTTTCTGACCTGAGCTTAACCTGAACTTGCTCTCAGCTTAACCCGAGCTTGCCCTGGTTTTTAACCTGAGCTCATACTTCAAGCCAGGCAAGGGCAAGCTCAGGTTAAGATGAGGGCAAGCTCAGGTTAAGCTCAGTGCAAGCTCAGGTTCAAAATAGATGAACTTAGTTCTTGATTGTACTGTAGTTAACAGTTTAATCTTAATATTTACATTAAACTCCACTATAAATAGATTAGTGGCGGAGACAGGAATTTTAAATTAGGTCGAAAATGAGGGTCGTAAATAAGGGTCGGTGCCATAATTCCAAGCAACGATATTAGGAGTTTAAAAAAATCGCATTTGTAGAATACTTAATTTAATGCTTTGCATTTAACCAAAATATATTTGAGCTCTGCTTTTTAAGAATAAATGCATCCCTACCCAGTCAACAGATAAATGGTGGAAAAAAGATTTTAGAGATCCAATTATGCAGCAAATTTGAAATTTAAACTTTTTGTAATATTTTAAATTTTCAATATGAAAACTGTAATAAAGAAGCTTTATTTTAATTTGCTGTTTATAAATTTATATGAAAAATTATTTGGTTAAAATAGAGCTGAAAATCTTTTATTTATATTGTGTTAAATAAAGTTAAACAAACATCATCACTGTCAAGTCAAGTTATGACACGACTATTCAATTTCTTATTATTTCTTATTTCTATTTAGCTAAAAAATTATTTGAAATGATGGTTTTTGAAATCTAAAAATAGATTTCACTTAACTTTTTCTTTAACTTAGACTTTTCTTTGTCTAAAGATTCGATTTCTCTTTAAATTTATAAGTATCTGAGCTAAGCTTTTAAAAAAAAATTTTGTTTAGAGTTTGCTGTTCATTTATTTGGCTTGCTTAATTATAATAATCAAATATGGATTAAAACCTTTTATTTACTTTCAATTTAAAATATGAATAATAAAAATAAAATAAATAAATAAATAAGCTAAATTTAAAAAATTTTTGAAAAATTTTTTTTTTAAATTTTTAAATGATAGTACCCCTTTGGAGCGTTTTTTGGTAATTTTTGAAGGGCTGAATCTCTGGATTCTGAAGAGATATATTTAAATCCGAGGTCTATTTTTCTTAATTAGCTCAAGATCTACAAAATTCACTGTCGATCTTGTAATCGGATAATTTCAATTTTCGAGGTATGAT